>JAJJWX010004631.1:0-1200000 GCA_023529315.1 Papaver bracteatum
TGATTTTAGGTTAGCCGTGTCACTAACATGAAATAAATAAAAAGTAAGTTATTTATGAGAAAATAGTTTTAAATATTTTGACCCTACCTAATACCAATGTAGAGCCTATGTGCAACCAAATTTTCAGTGTCATGATTTTTAGAGATGAGGGTCACCAACATTAGCAACTCCGTGTCATGATTTTATGTTAGCGATTATCACGACATCAAGAACAAATGTAAGTTATTTACAAAATATTATTCTAACCCTACCTAATACCAATGTGGAGCCTATGTGCAACCAAATTTTCAGCGTAATGATTTTTAGAATCGACGGTCAGCGACATTAGAAAATTTGTGTCATGATTTTAGGTTCGTCGTGTCACTGACATTAAAAAAAAAGTTGTTTACGAGAAAATATTCTACCCTACCTAATACCAAAGTGGAGCTTATGAGAAACTAAATTTTCAGTGTAATGATTTTTAGAGCCGAGGGTCACCAACATTAGCAACTCTATGTCATGATTTTAGGTTAGCCGTGTCACTAGCATTAAAAAAAATGAAGGTTATTTACGAGAAAATATTCTTAATTATTCTGACCTTACCTAATATCAATGTGGAGCTTATGTGTAGCCAAATTTTCAGTGTCATGCAACGGTCACCGACATTATCAACTCTATGTCATGATTTTAGGTTAGTCGTGTTAGTGACATCAAATAAAAATGTAAGTTGGCTCTTGGCTTCATATTTGAAGTACCGCTAATATTTCTTCTTGGATTAGGCCCACAATTACCATCTCTACCATAACGGTATATTGGTCTCTTTTTCAATCCAATTATGGTACACCATGTTTACTCATGAAACTTTAGGTTACTCATTATTTAGGTAGTTAGTTTTCTGTGGAATCTTGCTTAATCCATCGATGTATTTTGATTTAAGCTAATAGTAATACACCGTAAAAGCCATCACTTACACCCAAGTATATATATAGATAGATAGATAGAGAGAGAAATAATATTTGTGAATAGTCGAGCACGTTTTTTCTCTGTCTTATTTTTGGAGCTCAACCAAGTTCAGCTTTTCTATGTAAGTTAAATATTTAATTAGCGGTGGAGTCTGTTGTACTTATTGAGTCCATTGAATCTTAATTTATGTAGAGAGAAAGAGAGAAAAAAAAGAGAGGGTATTTCCATGGTGTGGATGAGCCAGACTAGTTTGTGAAGCTTGATTTTGGTTCTTCTTTGTTTTGTATGTATTTTATTGTGGTCTTAAGTTAGCTCCCTATATATGAATTCTGTTACGTTATTTTCAAGCACTAGCTATTTGTAATAAACCTTTTTTGTTATTTCAGACTGGGATGGTGTCAGAATCTGTTGATGAAACTTTGGACAAAGACGTGGCAGAATAAGAACTAAAGAGCTGACTAACCATGTAAACAATAATGACCCTCTTATCCTCTTTACTGCACAGTTCAAGCATCCTTCGGAGATGTCAGCCTGTGCACTCTGTCAATAGCTGGTGCCTTGTTCTTTGGGTGTTTTGAAATATAGCTGACAACATTTCCTAATGAGAAGATCTGGCCAAAAATACGGGAGCAGATTTTGTATGAATACCAACGTGGAGCCTTTGTACAACCAAATTTTTGGTGTCACAATTTTTAGAGGGTCACCGACATTAGCAACCATGTATCATGATTTTAGGTTAACCATGTCATTAACATAAAAAAAAAGAGTAAGTTATTTACGAGAAAATATTTGACCCTACCTAATACCAATGTGGAGCCTATGTGCAACCAAAAATTTTAGTGTCAGATATTTAGAACTGAGGGTTACCCAAATTAGAAACTCTGTGTTATGATTTGAGGTTAGCCATGTCACTGACATCAATAAGAAATTGTGAGTTGTTAACGAGAAAATATTCTTAAATATTCCGACCCTACCTAATATCAATGTGGAGCCTATGTG
This sequence comes from Papaver bracteatum, assembly GCA_023529315.1. NCBI lineage: Eukaryota > Viridiplantae > Streptophyta > Magnoliopsida > Ranunculales > Papaveraceae > Papaver > Papaver bracteatum. The sequence continues at coordinate 1,942 of JAJJWX010004631.1, forward strand.
CAACCAAATTTTCAGTGTCATGATTTCTAGAACCGAGGGTTACCGATATTAGCAACTCTGTGTCATGATTTTAGGATAGCCGTGTCACTGACATCAAAAATAAATTTTTTTAGTTGTTTACGAGAAAATATTCTTAAATATTCTGACCCTACCTAATACCAATGTGGAGCCTATACGCAACCAAAATTTCAGTGTCATGATTTTTAGAATCGAGGGTCAGTGACATTTGCTACTATGTGTCATGATTTTAGGTTAGCCGTGTCACTAACATCAAATAAAGAAAAAGTAAGTTATTTATGTGAAAATAGTTTTAAATATTTTGACCCTACCTAATACCAATGTAGAACGAGCCTATGTGTAACCAAATTTTCAGTGTCATGATTTTTTAGAGCTGAGGGTCACCAACATTAGCAACTTTGTTTCATGATTTTATGTTAGCTGTGTCACTGACATCAAGGACAAATGTAAGTTATTTACGAGAAAATGTTCTTAAATATTATTCTAACCCTACCTAATACCAATGTGGAGCGTCATGATTTTTAGAATTGATGGTCAGTGACATTAGCAACTTTGTGTCATGATTTTAGGTTCGTCGTGTCACTGATATTAAAAAAAAAAGTTGTTTACGAAAAAATATTCTGACCCTACCTAATACCAATGTGGAGCTTATGAGCAACTAAGTTGACATCTCCAGTTCATCTGAATGAGAATATGAGGGTAATTTGGTCTATATCTCGTAAAATAAACATCTCATATTTTACTTTCCAAGCTCATCCGAACGAGAACCTGGGGTCTATATCTCGTATTCTTGTAAGTGGCTCTCCATCCCCAAAAAATAAAAACCATCCCAAAGGGTTGATATCATTGAGGGTAATTTGGTCATATTTGCGGACACATGAAAATTTGTTGCCCTTCTCGGGCGAGGGTAATTTGGTCATTTCACGGGAAAATGAAAATTTATTTCCCTTTTATGGCGAGGGTAATTTGGTCATTTAGTCGCTAACCCCTAAAAGGGTTTGACAGAGAGGACAGCTCTAGTTTACAACTAGGACACACAAGAATAATGTCGAGATTCAAAGACCCCAGTTGCTTGAGGTTCTACTTGTATAAACTTTCAAAGTATAGGTTGCTTTAGGTTTAAGCTAAAATAGCTTTGGAACCAAGCCAACAATATTCACTATTAGATAAATCTTTGAAATAAGATTAATGTATCAAGATATACACTATGGTTAGTTGTAAGCTGAGTATGCATACCAGGCAGCAAAATCCACTGGAGATGTAAAATATCAGTTATTCATGGTCCCTAAGTGGATTCTTTCGTTTGGTATGCATACTCGGCTTACAAGATATAGATAGACCATGGTTTTGTCATTCGGATTAGCTGGAGATGTAATATATCAGTTATTCATGGTCCCTCAATGGATTCCGCAGTCTGGTATGCATACTAAGCTTATAATATTATTAGAGATAGACCATGGTTCTCTTTCGGATTAGTTGGAGATGTAAAATATCAGTTATTCATGGACCCTCAGTGGATTACCCTTACCAGGAAAATTACAAAAATTGACTGCAAAAGTAACCAAATTACTCTTGTCGAAAAAAAGTACATGAATTTTTACGGTTTCCACAATCCGTCAGAGGGGATCCGGGCCATGAATTATTTGGCTTCAACTGTGAAATGAAATGAAATTATTTGGCCAGGAATTTACATATTTTATCATCAAAATGAAATAAACACTTTTGTTTATGTGAAATGAAATTAAAACGCATTAATTTTACGATTATTTAAAGATTCTACTGTAGAAATAAACAAAATAATAACAATTTTTCAACTAAAAATATTTGTCATCTATTTTTGAATTGAAAATCTACAACTGGACTCTAAATTTAACAATTCTCATTCTTCATTCATATTCATATTCATTTTTTTTTACGTACACTTCGAATTTGTATTTAGTAGAAGGTGAACCTCATAGCATATCCAGTGATAATGTGCATAAAACTTATGCAATTTTTCCCCAATTTCATATGCTTAAACAATCAACTTTCTTTATTTGCATAAGTTTTGTGCACGTAGTGTTTCACTACACACGCTTATGCAAGAAATCCATATGAACATTGTGGTTAATCTTGAACCGTCAATTGTGCGATATGTGTGAAAAAAAAGATTGATTTTTAACCCTCTATTTCAAGGGATCCGTAATAAAAATGACCATTGATTAGCGGTAATAAAAATAAATTGTTATCAAACTGTTAATGTGTCTCTTGTTCAACCGCATCTATTTCTTTACACCATCAAAAACTTATCAAGTTCGAGAAACAACAAAATCGCCAAAATCCCCCCCCATTTTCTTTTCTTCTCCAGGTTAATTAATTCTCCAAATTTCGTTTCGCCCCCTAAATTTTAAGTAAACACTATAAAATTTTAGCATAAGAGATGATGTGTTCGATACGTCTTCAGGTTCTTCAGAGTAACATAATCTTGTTTGTCTCAACATTTTCAAACTTTTTAGTTTAACTCAACGAAGTTTACTTTAGTAACCTAATCAAGCGATTCAAGTTTGGAACTAGAATATGACAACCAAACTAGACATACGAACGTGGGTTTAACCAAGTTATGCTCTAACAATGGATGATGCTATAAAATCGGCATAATTTGACATATAATCCAGTGTACTCTTTCGATATCATGGAATAGACTTATGAGATTGACCTAAAAATATATGATGTATTCCTAAGATGTAAATCCATATGCAAATTTTCATTTGTGAAAATTTCCAACAAATTCCGGCATGGATGGACGACCGGAAACAACGCTGGCACACTGTGTTGGTTGAATATTCCCTGGTACGTGAAACTATGGTGTGCCAGCATTGATATAACTATGAATACCATGTCGGTCTAGGTTGTTCCGGTATGGTATTCATAGTTATATCAATGCCGGCAAGATGTTTTGCAGGTGCAGCCATGGTGAATCCAATGTTACATTTGGAGAAGATTCAACATAAAAGACATATTTGTTGCTAACGTGAAGACTCAGAGACATCTCTTTGGTCACTCATCTCAACCAAAAATTTTGAACCCGACATTCATACTTCTAATCTCTCCAAAATTATAAACAGTTATTCTAATCATTTTCAAACTAATCAATCAACATAACTAATTATTATTAACCACTAAACCTGATTAATAAGGGGTAGATTAGGAATTAGTGAAAATACATGGATATGAGGTGACCTTGATTTACTATTTAAATACCGTTTTTGTCTTTTTCCTATATCCCTCAGTTAGTATAAGTATCCCAAATAGCGCGTTCTTATATAAATCTAAATACTTAAAGGCCTAGACAAATAAAGTTCCCACGTTGAACGATGAGGAAACCCTCGTTTTCTATTGGCCGAAATAGGCCTTTTTTGAGTTTTGTGAAACAAGCGTTTTGGTGAGACAATTGGCAACGTATGATTGGTTTCAAAAGAATAGGAAAAATATTAAAAAAATGAAACCAAATTCAATTTGGAGTTTATGACGTGACAATATTTAGGTGAGGACACTTGACAACATATGATTGGTTTAAAAATTACAAACTTAAAAGGAAAGCCTAACTTACTGTGTTTGAAATTTTATGAAAATCCAAATTCAATTTGGAAATCGAGTAATTACTATATTAGGACTATTTTTTGCAAATTAACATATAATTAAAATGGGAAATGATCCACACATTTTCTGCGAAAATAAAAGAATTTTTTTTTTTTTTGCAAATATTGTCTACCTATTTAATGTATTTTCCCCGCTACACCAAATCAAAAATACATCTCCATGGGGTGGGGAGAAGCCCTGCGCACACCAAATCAAAAATGCATTTCCACGAGACGGGGCTAAGCCCCGTGCACACCAAGTTAAAAGGAAAAAAATAAATAAATCATCACATATTTTCCACTTATTTAATGTAATTGCCCCGCCACACCAAATCAAAACTACATCTCCACAGGGTGGGGCGAATCCCCGCACATATCAAATTAAAAGGAAAAATATAAATAAAATTTTCACATATTTTCCACCAATTTAATGTATTTACCCCGTCACACTAAATCAAAAATACATATCCACGAGGTGGGGAGAATCCCCACGCACACCAAATCAAAAATAAAAAGCCACAGGGTAGGGTAAAGCCCCGCGCACACCAAGTTAAAAGAAATATATTCCCTGTACGAAACACGGGCGCAAATCTAATACCATAGTATATGGATAATCTCCCATCCAACAGATGGAAAATTGCTGCCATAATTTGGGTTGAAATAAAAAATTGACGCGTAAACTATTTAGTGTGCGCCAAAAATTTGGGCTGAAATCCAAAATTCGGGCCCTACATTCGGTCAGATTGTAATTGGGTGTTCACTTGTTGCCCTAATCTCATTTGGTCGGGAAGAATCTCTCTCTCACAAGAAACGAAAACCCAAATATACCACGATAACCAAATCTCCTTCCCCTTGTTCTTATCTCTCACCTCTTTCTCTAATTACAAACTAAATCGATATCAAAAACTTCTTCTGATATGTTTAATCAATACCTAACCAAACCCATATCTGAAATCAATGATAAAGAGAGGTGTTGCAGGATCCTAACAGGAGGTAATTAATCTTTACACCTATTAATTTTTTCTTTTATGAGTTGTTCAAAACGATTTAACTTTGATACCTAGGTTTTGGTTTCAAATCTCTGTAAAAATTAGAGACTTTTAGAGTTAGGGTTTCTACTAATATTCGTAATCTCTTATTCTCCTTCTGTTTTCTTCGTATCTTTTTCAGGTTTTTGTTTTTTTCATCCCGATTCTTTTCACTGCAACACCTAAGAGTTTGAAATTGGGGAAATCTTGAGTTCTTGTTGAGTTTTCTTGTGCTTATGGACCAACATACTTTCGAAACTGAATGAATTTTATTCACCCGAAGAAAGTTACAGTGTTTCTACTTTTTATTCAGATCTTTATTTCTTCTTCAAGTCGATAATCTATTCCTGTCAAATCCATGGTTTTAAGTATGGTATTTGTTTGATTTCGGGGTTCCGTTCAATTTGGGGGTTTTAATCTATTTGTTAATTCTATTTGATGCTGTTAATGTTGTACAATTGATTGAAAGTCGGATTACTTCTATTATGGAAGTGGGTTTTTGATTTGAAGTGGTTTAAGAATTTTAGGTACTGTTGAGATGGTTGGTGGTGAGTTTGGTGATATTGTCTTCTCCTGAGGTAAAGTAGAGTTCCGTTCTTAGCAAACTATGGTGTTTCTAATTTATTGTGACAAAACAATCTTTATATTCCAGGGGAAGGCCTCTTGACCTAAGTACGAGTCTAGGTCTAATGTGCCAAAAACTGATTTATGCGTACTGGGGTCATGTACTGATTCATGTGTAATGGGGTCATGTATGTTGGATATATGATTTTATTGGTTTGTTTCTGCAGGGATTATTGAGATGGAAGGAGTATTACCGCCATATTTTCTTGGGATAATCTATAAGAAACTATCTCTACGAGATATTCTGATTGTGATTCCTAGTTCGTAAACCATGTGACATTATTATTGGACCTTACTGTTGGTTGGATATTGTATTGAGAATTGGAGTTGCTTCTGATTATCAGTAACTGCAGTATTACTCTGGTCTTTCAGAAACCTTATTTATTCCATAATTGAGTGGTAGTAACTGGTTCTGACGTCGATTTGGTGTCTTTTCGTGTTGTTTTCCTGAAATAAGGCATTTGTTTATTTTTTGATGCATTTAAAGCTTGGACCTATAATGATTTTACCCCTTCATTTTTGCAGGAGAAAGACCTTCATGATGAAATTCAGGAGGTTAGCTCTGGATTGCTAAATCAAAGGTGTAAATGTCAAGACAAACTTTTTTGTACTCCGCATTCTTTATGTTTATTGTATCTGAAATTAGTCTTCCATGACTAAGTGATCTAGCATTGTTGAACTGAACTATCTATCATTTTGTGCTGCAGTGATGTTGATTTGAGGATATCATGCGCAAATTTCAATTGATAAATATTTGCGTACATTAACCAGGTGGTTAATAGAATTACTGGGTAATTTCAACTCCTTTCAGTCAATTCCCCATTTCATTTGTAAACTTGGAGTTTCCTTAATTGTTACTAGTGTGATCCGAAGTTAATTTATTTTGTTAGTCTAAATTTTCCTGAATTTGTTTGATTATGGATAAGTTCATGTTGAAGCTAGTTTATGTGATATTGCATTTGTATATAAATGTCTAACATAGATTTTATTAGAAAAAAATGTGAAGTACCTTTCAATCTGTTATGTTTGATTATACTTTTACATTTTATCTCATTGGTCATGGTACTGATTCTAGAAAGCTATGTGAAACACTAAATGTTGTATGATAATTTTATCTCTGCCTACTACCAATGTGAAGCCTATGTGCAACTTAAGTGGAGCCTATGTGCAACTTAATTTTCAGTGTCATGAGTTTTAGGAACGAGGGTCACTGACATTAGCAACTCTATGTCATGATTTAGATTAGCCGTGTCACTGACATAAAAAAAAATATAAGTCATTTACGAGAAAACCTATTTTCCATAAAGTCATGACTCATGAAACATGACACCAAACAATCAAATATTCAAAATAATTTCGGTGTCACAATTTTTTCGGACTCAACTGGACACTGAAAGGTACAGAGATAAAAAAAAATTGGACTCAACTGAACAGTGAACAGTGAAACGAAGTATATATATATATAGTGTATAATAGTATATAAGGAGATGCAAGGGGCAATCAAAAGAAGTGTCTGTGTGTGGGGGGTGGGGAAGGTGTTTAAGAAAATATTCTTAAATATTCTGACCCTACCGAATACCAATGTGAAACCTATGTGCAACCAAATGTTCAGTATCATGATTTTTAGACCCGAGGGTCAATGACATTAGCAACTTTGTGTCATGATTTTAGGTTAGCCGTGTCACTGGCATCAAAAAGGGGGAAAAATGTAAGTTAATTTACGAGAAAGTATTCTTAAATATTCTGACTCTGCCTAATACCAATGTGGAACCTATGTGCAACTTAATTCTCTTTGGTTCGATCAGGAAAAAACTAGAGGTGGACCAATTTCTTCATTAATAGATTAATATATTAGGGTCCCACTAGTAATTTTAAAATCCCATCCCTATCAATCATGTGGGATGGGTTGACACTTTATTGTCCTTCTTTGATACACCAAAAATTGGTCCGCCCCTAGACTATCCGGGTTGATCTTCCGTAGGTTCCCGTGCAGAGCCATCCACTTTCCCTATCACCGTATAATGCTTATTTTTTTCGTGCACCATTTTACATTAGGTCTTCATCTTTTCCGAAACGCGTCAGAGAATTTCTCTTCCATCATATATTGTCGGTCTTTTCTTCCTTGTCAAAGTGTAGCTAGCCTACTTATTTTTTTCCCGTCACACAAAACATATCAGTTTCATTTACTCCCTATGTTTCGATTTACTTGACATTGTAGAGTTTTTCACGGAGATTAAGAAATATCAGAGAGAGTAAAATCTTTCCAATTATACCCATATTAATTCTTCTTAAAGATTTAAATGACCTAGTTTTTAGTTTCTAGATTCTAGGGAAAGTTATTAATCCCGTAGTAATTTACTTGGGATGTACTACCAAATTCTCCATTATTTTGGAACACAATAAAAAATTAGAGTAGATTTAAAAACCAGAGTATTGATTACAATAAGAATTAATGATATTGTGTGATTCCAAAGTAAGGGAAAATTAGTGAGGTTATGGGGAAAATACTAAAACTATCGTCTATTTTGGAACACTAAAAAAACCCTAAAACATCAAGTAAAATGGAACGGAGGGAGTATTTATTTATTTTCTTATGAACCGTCAACTTGAATTTGGAACGTCCCAATCATGAGCCTCACTGAGGTCACCACCAACAGTAATTGTTTTTAAACTTTTCGCAGGTCCATCTTGTCTTCTTATTCTTTTATTTCACAACAACATTTTCTTTTTGTCCTTATCAAGTAGGATAATTTTATTCCCTCTTCAATTAATTAACCCCTAAAATTATATTTCGTAGCAATACTTTTTGTTTGTCTTTATCAAGCACCTCAAACTCCTTCCACAATAACAATTCAAATAATGATGTTCGATGAAATATGCTTCCCTCGTCGTGGTAAATGAAATGGACCTGGTTGCCCACTATCCAGTTTTGGGGTCCGAATAACACTTATCCACAAAATGATCATTTTGTCCTTTTTGGAAAATTTCTTCCCCTTTACACCCGTACGCTCCAAAACTCCTACAAAACTAGAAAATAATATTAATAATACAAATGTTCGCAAGAAAATAACAACAAAGCAAGAAAATAATAAAATAAAATAATGCAAATTATGCACTTATCATAAATCCACTAAGGAACCATTAAACTTGACATTTACGATTGATCTGAATGAGAACCCAAGGTCTATTTCTATGAATAATGGTTGGAGAGATATGGATGTAAATATGTGCTTTCATAAAAAAAATATAAAGGATGTAAATATGCCAAGTGATATTACTTTTTCCTAAACAAATCTCCAGCTGCTTATTGACTAAAGTAGCACAAGTGGGGCCTTGTCTTAGTCTGACTATGTTGCACAGTGACGGGAAATGTTTGTAAATTGATGCCAAATAAAAAGCTTCATTTCAAATGAGTTTATGTTAAAAAAAAAGTGGTGGGAATTTTCGTGCTATCTAAAAAATTGCATGGGTGTAGACCAGTACATGGAGGAGCTGTTTTGCTTAGCCCAGCTAGAAATCTCATGAGCAACATAATTACAAGACCTAGGTTGGAAAGTGAAATTACAAGCAATAAGTTTAGCAGAAAAGAAGAAAATGTCTTTAAAGATAGCATCCGTCCTAGTATCTCCCTCAAAATTTCCAGCTGAAAACTTGTCAATGAGAGGTTTACCATCACTTTCCACAATGATGTGAGTTAGATTTTGTTCCACATCTTTCTTTAGAACTGCCCAAATATCTCTAGCTTCAGCTTCTTCAGCAGAGGCAACATCAAACACCAGGGAGGCACAAAATGTAGCTTTCTTAGATAAATCCCGCATCACATATCCTGCACCATTCGCTCCAGTTAAGATATCAAAGGCACCATCAGTGTTACATTTAATCCAGCCAAAGGGAGGGGGCATCCAGTGGTCACACAAACTGATAGAAGGATTAGAAACATCAAGCACACTAGAGAAAATAGACTTCCTAGTAAGAAGCATGGATTTAGCTCTAGAAATAACAGTAGAAAAATTTTCATTAGTATTCTGGAAAACAAGGTTATTTCTACTAGTCCATAGGGACCAAAGGATAGCCACAAAGAGACATTGGTTTTCATTAGTGAGATTGTAAACAGGATCAACAAGCCAGAAGATCAACCAGTCTGTGAAAGATTTGTTCTGAAAAAACTAGGTGTTAATATTGAAATCAGATGGTAGTTTCCAAAACATGTAATGCATATTGAAATCAACAAGCCAGAAGATCAACCATGTAATGCATTTTTGGTGTTAGCTTTACAACTATTTATTTCTTCAAAAACTCAAGGATATGATTGAATTTTAAGATAATATGGTCATTTTGGTAGTTTCCAAAACATTTTTTGCTCTAATTCCCGCCTATCAAAGCTCTTTGGAACACATTCTTTATCGTTGGATGGGGTGGTGATTCATGTGATGGTTGTGTATGTCCAAGATTCACGATTTCATCCTACACTAGACGATTGCATTTACATCGAATTTACTCATGGTATCCATCTCATCCAACCCCACCGGGAAAAACCGGGGATCCTGCTTTATGGAATGAGCCAATCAAATTTAACGCTTTGGGGTATAAAAGTGGGGGCTATAAAGCATTTTTGTCCAAACACCATATCCACTGTCATCGTGTGCAGTAAAATATCAGAATAATAAAATACAATGTTCTCCATCACCTTGCACAGTGACCTACAACTAAATCCATAAAATAGTGCAATCTCTAACCCGACAAACCTCTCACTCTATTTTGTCCATAAAACAACCACTTGCCTTCTGTAATTCACATACATACTCTAGTCTAATATACTATACTGCTAAGGCCTAAGATGCAGTGTTGCGATCAAAACCAAAGACTAAAGAGTAAAAAAAAAGACCAAATTTTGGATTTAGTAGGTGTTAAAACGTTACGGTGGGAGGAGTAAATTTGGTAAGTTGCGCCCCAATAAATGTTTTTCTTTTTATTCGGGCGTAACTTTAAGTTGCGCCCCATTTTTTTTTGTCTTTTAGTGTCAGGCGGAGTTATAAATTGCGCCTGTTCGGGCGTAACTTTAAATTACGCCCGAATAAAACCAAACAAAGACTATATTTGGTCTGGTTTTTAGTTTTAGTCTGGTCTTTAATCTTTACTCCCTCTCTACTGCGTATGCTGTTTGATCTTTACTCTGATTTTTAGTCTCCCACTACGGATGCTCTAAGTGCGTTATCTCTTCGATCCGATCCTATTTTTCTTTTACTTTTACTCTTTTCACATCAAGACACATCATCAGCACCTTCATATTGAACAATAAGGATTAGGAATAATGAGCAGTTGTATTCAGTAAACCTTTATTTATCTCGGGAAACGCGTTAGCGGGACAACGTTTTGTTTTTTGTTTTGGTAGGACGTAGGACAAATCTCCGAAAAGAAAAAGAGATATTTGAATCTCATCTTTTTTCTCCTATATATGAGGTGCTTCGAGGGTTAAAAGTTAACTACCTGCACCATACTAGGTCAGTGTCCGAATATGTATATAAGAGTGCATTAGATTACGAAAGTTCAAAAATAATCTTGTGCAAGTGTATTAATATATTTTAGCTAGATATATGTAATACTTGTATGAATTAGTGCAATAGATTATAAAGGTTAAAGATTAACCACATGCACAATATTTTTGTAAGTGTATTAATGAATTTTGATCTATATTAATTCTTGTGTGAGTGCAAAAGATTATGCAGGTTAAAAATTAACTTTGTGTACCTTATTGTGCAAGTGTGGTAATGTATTGATACGGGAATGTACGAGTTTATGCCGCAAGTTCGTTCAGGGACGGAGCCAGGATTTGAGAAATGGATGGGCAAGTTGCTAATCAACACATATTTTAAGGGGTGTAAAAGGGTTAAATTGACTAAAAATGGGGTAAATTAGACCAAATGAGGCTTGGGAGCTCACATTTGAGGGGGTGCAATTGCACACCCTCCTCTCCATGTGGCTCCGCCCCTGATTTCGTTAATAAATTTCTATCTAGAGTAATTTTGTATGAATGCTAAAGATCATGTAGGTTAAACATTAACCTGATGCACCACATTGTGCAAGTTTGTTAGTGTATTTTTAGTTAGAGTAAAACGTATATAAATGAGTGCAAAGGTTATCCGGGTGATGTTTGCATGAATGAGTGCATAAGATTATGCTGGTTAAAAATTAATCGCGTGCACCACATTGTGTCAGTGTGTTAATGTCTATCGTTGAACCTTTTTATTCCAAAGTTTTTTATTTTGGTGCATAAGTATATGTAGGCAAATAACTGTGTGCACAAGCTGGTGCACATTTGCAATATATCATTACTTAAGCTTATGCATGCGTAAATAATTTTGTGCACAAAGTGGTGTACATGTATTTCGTATTCTGGAAAAAGGGAAATTGGTGAAATCTATTCCTATATATGAAGCGAACCCACCTTACTGTAGGGGCGAAGCTGTATTTTTTTTTTGACTATTTTGTCCCCATTTGTTTTTTTGTTATATGAACAAACTTAAATGATATTGAGGGTATAATGGTAATTCAAGTTGTTTAAACCCCACCGTTTTATCTCTACCAAAAAATGGAAACTTGCACGTGCGTACGCACGTGCCGAATACTAGTGAAATAATAATGAAAAGTCTCAATTTTACTAAAACATCATGGAAGGAGAAGGGAGCGGGAAATGAAAAGTTTCAATTTTACGTAACAATACCCTACACTTATCACGTAACATTGACCAATAACTAAAGCCATTGAATTGTATATTTTCTAACTGGACAAACCTCTCACTATAGTTTTTCCACTTGACGACAACATGCCTACTCTATCACTTACAAACTCTAATCTACTCGTTTCATACTGCTCAGTGTGTAATCTATTCACTCTGATCCTCTTTTTATTTTACTCAACACTTTTCACACCAACAGGTTGATGATACTCAGAACCTAGTGTCATGATTTTAAGTACCACATGTCACTTACTCGGAAGAAAAAATGTAAGCTATTTATAAAAAAAACATGTTTTTCCTCAGAGTCATGACTTTGGACATGACACCGGGTAATAAAATATTCAAAATTATCTCGTTGTCACCATTTTTACGGACTTAGCAGTCAACATTTTTTAACAGTCAATAAAATGAATGTAATTTGACTAAAGAAATTAAACTACAAAGAGCATCTTTGCAATTATCAGTACTTTTTTCTCACAAATAATATTAGAACACCGTTGCCACAGTGAGAGGGTCGACCGAAGAAAAATGAAATACCACTGTTTTCATAACACGTTTTACATAATCAAGACTAAGAAAAAATTATATCACGTGATCACGACCGACTCATCCTAATCCAAGGTAATGATCCTATCCATGTCAAACAAATTTTAAAAAATATATACACATGTGAATCGTTATAGAACACTACGAGTCAATCACTAACATGACTCATTCTATCCATTTTTGTTTTTCTCAAACTCACTTTCAACCATTGATCAGTTAACAAAGACCCTAATGGTGAGGCTTAATGCAGCCAATTGTTGCATTACTGTATAAGATTTTACAACATTTGCCGGCACATGTGATTAAGACTTTGCATCCGTTAACTAATCATAAAGTATATGATTAAAAAATGTCAGTGGAATCCAAACACATTCTTAAAGGTAGACCTTACGGGATAGTACAATCGGTTGGATAAAATCGTTAACACGACTCATCCCAACATTTTGTTCTCCTTTCACGTGTACTAAGTCACAACACCTGGCATGACAATCTCTAGATTTGGTGGAACTCTCAAGATTAGGTATAATAAAAAGAAGAAAAACCCAAATAGATCCCTATAAATTATGCGTTACCGATATTACGGCCAAGACTAAATTTGTTGGCTACACGAGTGTCCGTCAAAAAAGAAAAGTAGCAACAGGAGCTGAGAGTAAGCAGATAGATTGAAGTCTAATCAACGATTATCAGAATTTTATAACCAAATTTGATTGACTATAAGCTTGTCCATCTAATTGAGAAAGAAATCTAAGAAGAGAGAAAGTAAATTTGAGAATATGAAATTAGGGTGAAGAGAGGAGACGAATCAACAGGAATCAAGAATGGAGATCTAGGGTCATGGTTGAGAGGGGAGATATTTTAAGTTATCATCTCTACTTATGTTTCTTTGCTTGTGCTCTTTTTTTTGAGCGAAAACTCTTACATGAGAAGGATGAGCATATTTGATCCAAAAATTTATTTTTGTCCTGCTACAGTAATTGATCAAATTTGATAGTTTTTTTTCCCGTAATTTTTCATTACCAAGTGTTGAATGCACTGAAAAAAAATTGCATTTTCAATGGTAATTTTTTGAGTTCTTATTTGCTGTATTTGATGAATTTACAAAATGAGGTGGTGGCGGAGATTATGGTGGTGGGGGTGTTGGTAAGGATTAAAAGCGTTTGACCTTTGATTAATGACGGAGATGCTGGTGTCTTCGGTGGTGGAGGTGGAGGTGTTGTTGGTGATGGTAGCGTAGACTATGGAGGAAATGGTGGCGGCGGCGGCAACGATTGTGGTCTCTGCTGGTGGTGCCGATTGTCTTGGTAGGTGGAATTGGCATTGTGGTTGTGGTTGCGGTGATGGTAGAGGTGGGGTCGTAGTAAAAGTCATCTTATCCAACGCACATTATCGAATCTACACACAGAAATCTGAACGGCTCACGTGTATTCCGTGTTTTTAAGTTAATGATCCAACGGACCATATTGAAATTGCACACAATTTTTTTTTTAATCTTTTTGTCAAATTGTTAGGGTACATTTGACAAAAAAATGGTTATAAATGAGACTTCCTCCCTTCAGGCCCTTCCGGTCGATCGGCCCAATAAAACCAATTGACCGAATGTAGTGTAGTGACTAAGCATTTCAGACAAACAAATTCAAGTCATCTTAGGCTAACAGATCAAACAAAATTCTAAGCAACAATTAAACAATTAAGCAAAAATCTAAGTTTCCAATCGAAAAGGGAAATTGTTTGAACAGTTGAAACATACCCATTAATTGTAATAATTGCCTTTTCCGTTATACAAACCTCCATCTATTTTATCGATTTGGCCATGAAAACATACTTGATGAACATTACTGCATCATAAAATCAGAAACGCAGTTTAACAAACACAAGTTAAATTGTGCTATGCTTCAAAAAAAAAAGGTTAAATTGTGCCTAAAGTGAAAGTATTAATTTTGCTGAAACAGAGGGAGTACATCATATTATTAGTTGCACGGAAAATTATGTGATGCATAAACTAAAATATGGCATCTTTTATGGTGGTTTGAGTTTAGACATCACTTAGAGTCTTCTTTCCGCCGGTAGAATCAACCATATTTTTTTGGAAAATCAATGTTGAAGATTTTCGGTTGATGGAAGAAATTGAAGAAGATGAAGGGGAAGAGCAGAGAGGTTAGAGAAGAGAGATTAAGAGTTTTTTAGTTTTTAATTTTAGGGTTTAATTTTAAGTTAATTAGTTCAAGGGTATTGAAGTAAAATCACCAATTTTGACCACCCCTTAGCAAGAGCACTAAGTCCATTTAAATTTGGGTATACCCCAATTAATTTGGGTATACCCCAATCAAGTCAGGTTTTAAAAGCAGGCAAAAAATGGAAATGCTTCTGTTAAAAAGCAGTTTGAATTTTTTTTTACCAAACACAATCTTTTGTAAAAGTTTGTTACAAAATGCTTTTGATAGAAAAAAAACAATCTCAAACGGGGCTATAAGATTGACCTAAATCGACATATGATCCATCTTATTCTTTCGATATCATGGGATATACCTATGAAATTTACCTAAGTCATCAATATATGATGTAATCCTATAATTAATAATTTGGTATCATGGGTTATGCTATAAGATTGACTAAGTCGACATATGATCCATCATGTTCTTTTGATGTCATGAGATATGCCTATGAGATTGACCAAAGTTTTCAGTGTATGATGTAATCCTAAAATTCATTTGGTATCATGGGCTATGTTATAAGACTGACCTAAGTTGACATGTAAATACATTATATATTGATGTCTTAGGCTAATTTCATAGTAGTATCCCATAATATCATAAGAAACAATTGATCATATGTCGACTTAGGTCAATATCATAGTTATATCTCATGATTTCGAAAGTCCCAACTTCGTATATTCAGAATGTGTACAAGAGGTATTCCTCGAATTTAGAAAATATACGAATAATTTTTGTCAATAAAAATTCAGATAATACATACTCCCTCCGTCCTAAATTAAGAGTCCGCTTTGACTTCGTCAAGATATTAAGGAAAACCTATAAAATGTCATGACTAGCCCTTGACTAGCCTATTTAATGTTATGTTATTATCAAAACTAAAATTATTAGTGTTGAAAATTTTAAAATGGATAGTATTATTATTTTAGGAAATGTTTTAAGAAATAAAAGCAAATTATACTGCTTTTATTATGAAATCCACAATTTAAGGATTTTTTTTTATTCTATTTGATTTTGGTTTCCCGCACTAAAATTTTGGAATTTTTATTTGAGAGAGAAAAAAATTGAAATTGTAGATTATTTCCTCTTTAGAAATTCTTGACCATGAATTTGAGATTTTTTCATAATTTTTTTCGATCCTTTCGCATGTATATAGCCATTTTAATACAGATGAAAAGGTTATGTAACAAGAAGTAGAAGTTTTATTAGGAATTTTATAACTATCCATAAATGTTTTTTTTTTAAAGAAAGGAATGACAATTAATACAAAGATATTGAGTAGTTTTTTTTATTCCTTATATATGATGATAATATTTAAGATTTTGAATTAAAAATGATTTTATGATTATTTAAAGGGTATATTTGATAGTTTAAGGGAAAAGTATGTCTATAAACAGAGCGGATAGATAAAAATGGACAGACCAAAGTAGAAGTTATGACAGAAAATTTAGGACAGAGGGAGTATTTGGCATATAAAAAAAGAGAGAGAGAATGATATGAGAAGTACGACTGTGATCGTAGGATCTAAAATCGACGGATGATAGCATTTTCCAAGGAGTCACGGATCACAATCCGTATGAGTAAGTAAAATTAAATGGCATCTGTTGATAAATTTCAATTACACGGCTCATTTATATCTTTCAGAATTTTCGAAAACAAATTCAAATTCTCTCTTACATTTTGATCAAATAATCCTGTCGTCATTAGGGGCGACCCTGAAAGAATTAGGGGCGACTAAATAAGACAAAATAGGTTGAAAATACTTATATGTGCTTTCATAATCGGTAGTTTAGTCTAGGTTCTTTATCTAGCGATTGTGACTATGTTCTTCTCTTCTTTGCTTTGTTTTGAAATAATTAAATTTGGGGATACTACCACAATCGGTAGATAAAATAACATCACGAGACTACCGATTATAATCGGTAGATAATAAACGTCAGAAAACTACCAATTGTGAAAATAGAGAAATTCAAAATTTGGGGCTACTACCACAATCGGTAGATAAAGAACATCATGAGACTACCGATTGTATAATCGGTAGAGATAATGAACATCACTAAACTACCAATTGAGAAAATAAAGAAATTCAAAATTCCATTGGTTTTTGAAAAATTTGAATTCGGGGCTACTACCACAATCGGTTGATAAAGAACATCACGAGACTACCGATTGTATAATCGGTAGATAATAAATATCACGATCCTAAAGATTGTGCAAATAGAGAAATTCAAAATTCCATTGGTTTTTAAAAAATTTGAATTCGGGGCTACTACCACAATCGGTAGAAAATTAACATCAAGAGACTACCGATTGTATAACCGGTAGATAATAAATTAACATCATGAGTTTACCGATTGTACAAACAGAGAAATTCAAAATACCATTGATTTTTGAAAATTTTGAATTTGGGGCTACTCCCACAATCGGTAGAAAATTGACATCACGAGATTACTATTTTAACTACCGATTATAATAAACTAGCGATTGTAGTATATATTGATAAGGGGTGGCTTTATTTTAGTATAAGGTGACCATATTTTGTCTTATTAGTTGCCGCTAATTCTTTCAGGGTCGCCCCTAATGACGCCAGATAAATAATCTGTACAAAATTCACACGCATTAGCGACACATCCAACAACTGGCAAATCTCTAAAATAAAATAATGGTGGCGCTAATTATTTTTTTGGAACCAAATTTCCCTCCCATCCGACCGCCTAAAATTTCATCACGTATTCCAAAGTCGCATTTGGTCCCGTGTCTGGAAAGCTCCAATATTTTTTAGTAATTGTTTTTCCCGACCTCATACACTACTCTCAAGGCTTTTTCCTTTTTTCTTCTTTTTATCCGTATGCATCTCTCTCCCGGCATGACTAAACCATATCTTTTTTTAATTTTTTTTCGATTTAAAACCAATTTCATCTATTATCTTGATTTCGATTATAGTTAGAAGTAATTTCTTTCTATCTGCGAAGATCAGATAATTGATTTTTCGGAATTGAAGAGATAGATAAAAATGGAGGTAGGTATAACCTAAAAACAGTAGAACAAGTATTTGGAGATTCTCAAGGTAGAATAGATGGAATGATTAGAGCTCCTGCTTATAGTTAGTATTCAGTTTCTTCTACTCATCTCCAATTTCTTAATTAATTTTGAAGTTTTTCTTCTTCAAATTTTAGGGTTTATGGGTTTTGGTTCTATTTTTGTTTTTGTTTTTGTTTTTTGTGGGTTGTATATGTGGATGAATTTTTGAGGTAGTGCGACCCTGGTGAGGATATTTCTTCTCCTTCTATCAATATTTCTATTTATTCCATTTTTTAAATTTTGGGCTATTTTATTTTAAATTTTTATGGTTTTTCTCTCTCGATTTTTAGTTATCAATGTTGCTATGATTAGTAGATTAGGGTTGATTTGAGGGGTTTTTCTTGTTAGGGATTTTGTTATCTTGATCTTTTGATGTACTGATTTGACCGAATTATAGAACTTGATTTGATTTTGATTCAAGAATTGTTAGTGTTTGAAGAGGATTTAAGTTTGGAGTTTCAAATTGTGTGACGGTATGTTGTGTTAGATTCTGAATTTGTAGTTAAATTCTGGGATTGTTGCTCAAATGGAGTTGTAGTGACTTATGGGTTGATGCTCAAACTGGGTTTAGGTTTAGAATTTTATCATTAGATCTTCCCCAATTTTAATGGATGTTGAATTTATTAAAGATTGTGGTTTTAGATTTATGTTTCGATAAATTTATGTACTTTTGGGTGTGAATTTGTTAGGTATTGAATGGGAAATTGGTTCATTGCAACTTTAGGTATGTTATAGTTTGTTTTCTTGGGGATATATTGAGTGTATGTGTATGATTCTATATTCTTATACCTGGCATGTATTTGTCAGGAGACGAAATTGGTTAGGGATATAAAAAAGATGCAAAATCTGGAAACGAGGCAAGTTCGTCTAAGATGTTTATCTGTTTGTTCCTTAGTTTGATTGAATTCCACCATATATGCATATGAAATCAATCTAATGGGATGTGTAAGATAAATAACTTTGTTTGGGTAATCGTACTACGCATGCTTCAACTTGTTTGTTTGAATGTACATACATCCGTTATATGATGCGTATGGGATGCTCATGCATATGAATGGTCAATGGGAATGGACTCTTTCACCTGGGGTGTCTCCTTCCCATAGGTATCAACATTCAACGGTAATCAAGAATTGCAAGACCAATATTTGTTCGTTTGAACCATAATCTTTTCCCACTGACTGCTGTTCTTCCATCATCCTTGCCGGATTCTCAGTGATGAACTTTTACATTGATAATTGCAGGTCTTCGTTGGTGCTTGATTACATGTTATTGGTGGTGCCTTAAGGGGTGGCCGAGCAATAGATGGCGAAGATTCTATTGCAGGTAATGTTTTTTCTTAATCTATGACTATCACATTGCTGATCCTTTTGTAAAGAATATGAATTTTATTCTCTCACCTTTATTTGTCGTGGGTAGATCAGAATGGGGTCTTGACTTCATCTCGAGCAAACAAAGGTTTCGCTGATTTTGATGCCACTATTGAGCTTATGTATCGTTGCCGTCATGCATCTGCATATGTCTGGGCTCAAATTTACATCTTCCATGGCCTCAAAGGAGGTAAACACTCTTGACTAGAGGATTTATATTGCTTCAGTTTATTTAGTTATATTAGGTATACATATGCAGCTTACATAAGAGAGGTGGCTAATAATTAATGCTGGGCAAAAATTTTAAACGAATTGCAGACTTGCAACTGCCATAATATATACTATGGAAGTTGTATGTGTGAAGGTTGGCATCACGTTCTTTAAGTAAGAAAAGTTCAATATGACGGAAGGAGATGTCATCAGTTAATGTTGAGATGTGATTGTAAATAAATTATAGATCTGCAGTTGCAAGAATATATATATGTACTTCAGAAGTATTACAACTCTCATGTTCAGTAGTTAATATCAAATACATAGGGGAGAAGTTCAAAAATAATTCTGATTAGTGGTGACTGTGTAAGACATAGCAATGATCTAATCAGTGGAGTTGATTTTTTTTTTAATGTTTCTATGTTTGTATTTGTTGTTGCATAGGCAGAAGTAAACCGGATATGTCTACTGCTACAAGAGGTAATAAAATAGGGGGTGGGGGTGGGTGGGGGGTTCGCTTTGCGGTCTTAATTTTGTTAATTAGAATGGTAAAACTAGTATATATGGATTAATTTGATTGAATAACAACTGTCTTACTTCTACAATTGTGTGTGATACAAAATGTGCAACCTATCTTTGCTTGCATTTTGAATTGGCTATTTTTTTTTATGTTGTAAATGATACCAGATGATATGAAAATCCAGGATGGAGATGCCCAAAACTTTTTGGGTGCATGATGGGTTAGGTTAATGTTCAATGTCGAAATGAAGAAAGATAAGTGATACAATTTTAGGTGATGCGACTAAGAGGAATTCTGGAGTTCTAGAATAACTAGAAAGGTTGGGTTTGATTCCAACTCGAATTTACAGTAATAGACAACAACAATATGTGATAAAAGTGATGATTCTGTGATTAGTTTTTGTGGATGAAAAGCTATTGTTGCTGCCGTGGTTTTAGGGGATGAAGGACTGTGATTATTGATTTTTAGAATATGATAATGCTTGGGAAGAATGGGTTTCAATACAATTTGACTTTGCAGGTTCAGAGTTATATAAAAAGAGGTCTCAAGAACACAAGTAAATCGCCCATCGACACCAAAGAGCCTGCACCCAAACTGTTTGTGAAAAGTTTTCAGAGAGGGGACCTTTAGATCCTATCCAACCTTCACAACCACCATCAGTAGCAACAATATTGAGTTCAGTTCTCCACCTTTCATCCATCAACCATCAACTCTTCCATTTCACTTAGCAACTCATAGTCATTAGATGCATACCACCTTCACCACCAGCTCAAGAATTACCGGCTGCTTCCCAGGTTTGTCCTTAAACTACCACTTACTTGACTAGTATATTTGTTTGGTGGCTAGTGTGTATCATCTCTTTTTATGCTTCTAATTTGGGTGATTTTAATTGTAGGTGAATTCACAATGATGTAACTTGCCTAGACAGTGAAAGAGGTCAGCTATTCTTGAACTCAGCCTAGTAGATTGATATTTTATATTCATCTCTAAGTAAATGAATATTACAATCTGACTAACTTGAAAACTAAGGTTGCAGCTAATTAATCAAGACGTGAAGATCAAAAATGTGGAAAACACACCAGATGATCCGCGCCAGAGGAAGCCATATCACCTGAATTACCCATTCACGAATTTTCTTTTGGTTTCTTAATGTCCTTCGTGCCATTGCTGGTGTTGAGAAGGAACCTTTTGAGATTTGTCCTTTATAGGGGGTTTGATTCAGTAGCAGAGTTTCGAAACCCTGTGTGTCTTTCACCTTAGAAAATGTGATTTACAGGTAAAAAACAAAGTAAATACTGATGTTATTTTATAGATACTTTGAAGATCATGGTTGTTCTTACAGTATCATTAAGCTTTTAGCTGGTGGTTGTCAAGATCTGATTAAGTTGGGTCACTTCACCTAAACCTAAGTCAAATTTTGTTCACCAACCCATAATACGCTAAAGAACTCGGTCATGGTTGACTGTCTTGAACTGTATTAATTAGCAAGCAGAGACATATTAGTTACATTATGACTGACTAACGCGCTGTAAGTCTGTGACCTGTATAGTTCGTCACTATTTTTTCTTTTTGTTTATTTTAATTACATGTAGGAAGTATAAAATTTCGTACTCTTGAGTATCCGTTAACAGGTTTCAATTTTTTATTTTTTGTAAAAAAAAAATTATTGCACTAGTGGTTGAGGAAATTTCCTACTCTAGCAAGATGAGTTGGGCAACTTAAGATATAGTTTTATCCCAATGGACCGATATGGATTGTTAGAAATGAGAGTAGCTTCATGTTCTTTTCACTTAATTACTCGGGAGATTTCTGATTTCTCTGAGTGAAAAACCGTGGAAGTGATTGTTGAGTTGAAATTGAATTTTGGTCAACATCGGATAATTTGGTTTGTGACCAGATGATCCAGTAACTGTCTGATTATGTCATACTAAGTTCATATTTTCTTCTCAAGCCTTAATTATGGCATACTAAGTTTGAATAAGAAACTGTTTGATTAATGTGCTTGTTTCTCTGTGCAGGATATTAAGATGGGTTAGAGAGGAGGAATAATGGATTCTAACAAGCAACTATGTTCAAGTCACTTTTATAGAGACTTGGTGGGTTCTTTCTAGCCTAATTTTGATTGATAGTGTTCATTGGATAGACAAATCCAAGTCTTGCTAGGTCATTCTATATTGTCAAGTACCTACCTCAATTTACGTGGGGCTTTATCTTGTCTTATCTTGATTGATTTCTATACCAGATTCTCAGTTGGTGTTACTTTATGTAGTTTATCAACATTATCAGAGTTGTGTTCAAAAAATTATAGGATAAAGAGAATGGAGGAATGCTACATAGTCCAGATGATGCTCTTGGTGTTTTCCACACATATTTTGATGTCGATGGTAATGCTACCTCGGACCCCTCTATTTGATGTTATCAATGCTAGTTCTTTTATTACATACCCACTAGCTTAAGTATCACATCACTGAAATATAGAGAATACCATCTCTATTTGCCTACTGTTGCATACATCGCAGGATAACATTTTCTTCTTCTTATGGGCTCAAGCCTGTTATAGTGCTATTTTCTTGAACATTGATGATGGTAATTATGTGGAACACAAGAGTATGAAATCCTGCTATCTACCTTTTACCACCACCATATTTATTGTATCCTCCCTTTGTTAATCTAAAGCTGAAGGTCTTTACGGAAGTAGTCTGTGCTGAGAATCTTGAATTGTAACGAGAAATTCTCACATTACTTAACCTTCAGATACAAGTTCTTGTTTTATAAAATTCAGTATCAATTTATTTGCCACTGTTTCAGCTATTGTGTTATCAATAGTGATAAGGATCCAAAATTTTGTATGTTATCCTGCTTCTCTTGGTATTGTTATTTTCTCATTGGGTATTCTTGTTGTCTGTATGCTTTGATATTCAGTTGCAATACAAGGAATATGAATCTTCGTCTACCCGTGAAGGTTCATATTCTGAGACACTAGGCACACCAAGGCAAGGATAGTGGAACCTTCTTCTGTATACCGATGTGGAGCCTATGTGGAAACCAAATTTACAGTGTCATGATTTTTAAAAATGAGGGTCACCGACATTAACAACTATGAGTCATGATTTTAGGCTAGCTGTGTCACTGACATCGAAAAGTAAAAATGTAAGTTATTTACGAAAAAAACCTATTTTTCCTTGAAGTCATGACTCAGGAGTAATATTGGTAGTTCAGTTTTGCAGGAACTGCTTATGAGAGTTTGGATAACCCTAAACTGACAGACATTTAGTGACAATCTGAAGTTGATAGTTGGCATTAACAAGATTTTTAAGTGTAGCTTTTGGCCTCCCAGTTAGTTATTGTTATGTTTTTCTTTTATTTCATCTATTAGATAGTCACAAGAAAAGCATCCCATTCTCATGATCTCCTTGTTGGTTGAGTTGACACAAATATTGGCAAATAATTTGACACTTGGAATGCAGGGGTTCTTGGTCCAGTCACATTGACGGGTCTCAATGACAAACATAAAATTTAACATGGGAAAAATGTCCCTACAAGGTTTTCCTTATGTCTATTCCCTGCTTTGATTTCAGGACGTTGCCATAAAAATATTAAGATCTCCAAATTTGTGCCCTTGCAGGTTGGTTTTCCTGGTGAAGCTTTTGAATCCTAATTTTCTTAGTGAAAGTTCCTCGAAGGATCTTTGATAGCTAAAAATTAACTCCTAACATAGTACAAGGTGAATTTGGGTGGCCATACGTAGAAAGCAGGTCCCAGATATCCAAAGATGTAGTTCTCCTTGGGCTTAAAGTAGCTTATGCTGGTAATAATTTATATTAAGAATTTCATTGTCCTGTTGTTGTTATAAACTTAAAAAGTAAGCCTCATTCAAGTTTTTTCTATCGTGTAAGCTGAAACATACTTGAACCCGTTGCAAACTATCTACGGATTTGGATGTTTGGAAAAATCGTGAGTTTTTATTAGGGACAACTTCTCTTTATAAATATAGTGGCTTTGATGAACTTGTTAAAATCTTATTCTTTTTTGGATGGATTAACACAGATGCAAGATTAGAAAGTATGAAACTGCCAGGCTTTTGTTCTACTTGTAATTGCTGAGTATATACCAACAGGTGATAGACTTTTTGACGAAATATAAAACTCAGCGAAAACAACGCTAGTAATATAATAAGAATGCTAAGAATGCAGCTCAACATTAAGTTCCAGGCTATATAAAACCGTGTCACAATACTGATAGGGTGTTTTTCAGTTCTATACATTTCAATCCTTGAATTATTTCTTCGCTAGACTATATTCAGGTTCGGGAGGAGAGTTTCAATGTTTATGTTACTTCCAGTCGTATAATGTCTTACATGGCACTATGGCCCTACTCATTCTGCATAGATACGACTTTTAGGTCTAGTATCTTCAGTTTCTTTTATTAGATTATTTAGTAATCCATATAAATCAACAGTTGGCGCATTTTTAACAAAGACAGGTACATAGATTGCATAGTAACGACACACATTAGAATACTACAGTGACTAGTTCTACTTATCTGTACTCTCATGTACATTGAAGAATCTTATGATGTGCGTTGTTGGTTTGAAGGTTATCTACACATTATGTATTTTTATGTCTGTTTTATTTGCATACCTTTTGTCCTTACTCTTTCAATGTACTTGCATTTTCTTTTATATCACACCAGGTGCTCCATATCCAAGTATTATTTGATTATCTCGAGGCACATTACACAAGAATGTTTGGACAATTATGATGAAATCATGTACATTAACAACCATACAGATCATTAAGCTTCATGATGGACTGATCACTGGTACTATTTCATTATCTTTTATACAAGCTGCCAAGTTATTTCACTTGAATTCATGGTCACATTGTTCACATTCTTCTACTTCAGTTTGCTATTAACTTGTCCATTGTATTCATCTTACATAATGAACTTGTACGAAAGCTGTAAGGTTATTCATATCCATTTTGCATGTAATTAGGATGTTCAATATTGTTGCTTAGTTTCGTAGCAAAATATAACCAAGTTCTTTTGTTGCGCCCACTATGGACTATCCAAGGAATGGCCATTTAGTGAGGATTGTCTCAGAATTCCTTCTTAATGGGCCTCGTAGTTTGGAAGTTTTAACCTTGTATAATTTCACATATTTTCAAATTGTTTTCTGAAGAACAATGCAATATACTTTGAGAGCCTTCATATGTTGCCTAATCGAGTACCCTTCATATGCAACTTCATTGAGTACCCCAACTTCCATAATAAACCACTCTTATATTTTAGGAGGCTTTCTTTTATCAAATGACGATGGAAGCTACTGTTGTACTGTTTGAATACCACAAGCTTCAAATGATGGACTAGAGTTTCGTGATGTGAAATCGCCAAGAGCTTGTGCTAAGAACTTTCCAACACTGGTGTCTCAAGGTTTCTATTTGTTTGACCAGATGATAATGGTTGGGACAGAGCTTCTGCATCTAAGCCTGCAATGTAAGTGCACCAACTATCATTGTAGCTCAAAATATATCTTCAGATAGTCCGTAAGATTCTGGTTTGTATAGTAATTAGTAATCTCAGTGCAGTATAACTTGTAACAGCTTTTTTTAGTTTGGTCATCCAATTAAGGACAGATGCTTCCTTCAACAGGTTACTGGGAGAAGGTACAAAGCCAATATGTTGCCATTTAAACTAGAGTGTAGCGGTGCATGGGGATTCTCTAGAGCCAATAAGGGGAAACCATGAATCAGTACAGACTTATTGCACCGTGTTATTATGTTAATATGTAAGTTCCATAATTGGTGATCAGAAATGGGAAATATGGATTTGTTCTTTCAATATACCTGACCACCGAGGAAGACCCGTTCAATTGTTCGTAGTGCTCAGAATTTTTTTTCAGTTGAAAATGCCAGGGAGGGATTCATGGTGGCAGGTAAGCTTCATTGTGTTTGAGTCATATCGGTTGTTATGGTGTTTTGCATCTTAGATCTGCATATCACAGGATGTAATGGTTACCTTTTAAAAGTTTATTAATCAGTGTTTCTCTTTAAAAGAGTTCATTTCAACTTTCCCTTGTGGGCTTCTGTTGGTTTAAGCCATTTTAACTTGTTCCGTCTGCTAGCTTTTTTGATAAGTAAAAAATTCATCAAAAAAACCATATTTACATGGAAGTTACACAAAATTCATTGTTCCGTATGCTAGCATAACTCTTCAAAGAGGAAGAGCAACATCTGCTTCTGTTTTTGGCAGGATTCTCAAGTTAACACACCACAGCTCATCTACATATGTGCCCTCTTTATTTTTTATATGCATCGTTTAATCTCTATATTTGTCGTTTAGGGACTTCAAGCATCTCCACAAAGTTATGGGTTTTCATCATTTGATGAACTGGATGGCTTGCGCCAAGTCGAAGGCAAATATGAATCTTTACTATTTAAGCAACATCGGACAATGTTCCTTGAGAAGATATACAGTACGATCAGAGACAATTCAAGAAAGAGATCTCCCTATGCTTGGATTGTGCATACATGTAGCTTCTTTCCCACATTTACCTGTAGTGTACTAAAATATAATGCTTTTCGTTTAATTCGTCCAATGAAGTAATGGTTTCTGCAAATGGAGTTTTCTCTAACGTCATGCAGTAAATGATGGACATAATTTCATTTTTGCTTGGTGATACACCTACATGTTATCCGTATTTTATATGTACTGCGAGTATGCCAAGCTAGGGTGTTTAATCTTTCTTTGAATTTAACACAGGCTCCTAAAATATTTTGTGGAAGTCTGGTAAAAGGATAACGCTCCCATGCTCACTGGAAAAGCATCGCGAAAAAACTGGATAGCTACTTAAAGACCTTAAGAGCCAAATTTGTGAGTTTTAACTTTATATATCAGAAAGGTTTTCTTGGAAAAAGAAAATTAAAATGGGAAATTCCCCTGTTATTTACTTACAGACATTATGAGAGTGTGGATGACCGAGGATTCAAACTATGGCATCAGTAGTTCGTTCTTATTAGACGATGATCCAAAGTACTGTTTTCCTTGTTTCCTACAAAATCTATTTAACAACCTTCTACAACTTTTGTCGCTTCACTTCTGAGTTTTTTTATTACTCATCTTTCACTTTCTCGAATGTGGCATACCCCACTTGTATAAACCTTGGAAGTATGCAAAAGAGCAAGCCGCAGTTAGAGTATCCTCTGGAGATGACAGCCTTTGCACTCCGTCAATAACTGGAAACTTTCCTGCTGGGTCTTTTGGAATACCGCTGACAGCGTTTCTTAAAGAGCAGGTCTGGACAAAGATGCATGTAAAGTTTTGTATGAATTTTTGGTGGTTCCGAAGATTATTAGCTGTGTGTTATTGATTTATGAGTTTAAATGTCTACTAGGTCGGCTCCTTTTCTACGGAGAAACTTCTTAAGATTGTACATGATATTACTCTACATTTGAAGACTAGTAAATATTTGAATGATGGGCAGAAAACTAGGTCATTTCTTTACTTGTGGATGCCTATGTAGGCATTTTCCTTTATTTTCACAAGCATTGTGCAGAGAGCTGGCATTTTGATAACGTGAACAAATCTTGTGCAAATGTTTTTCCCCACCTGCTGCATATGGTTATGTGGGCAAGTTTCTTGAGTTCACCACCGTAACAAATCTTGAGAACAGAAGGGTCATGATGAGTTGGTGCATGTTTCTGCAACACTTGAGAGTCCTAGTAGGGTCGTATTAACACTGTTTATGAAATGAATACAAATTATATCCAGCTCAGTGGGATTAACCATGCATAACTTCAGTTTCCTTAAAAATACAGTAATTAATTTTATATTTGACATATGACAAAAGAAAAGAAAGAAAGAAATCCGGATCAGATATGAATTGACCCAACAAGAAAATCACTAGACAGGTTTCCTTTAAAATCGAGAAAAGCTCGAGACAAGTTACTAACAACCCAAGGAACCACTTTATTAATTAAGGTAAATTGTGAAGCTGCCTAACTTTACATTAAACTGCTCTGGCTTTGAATTTCTTCTGTAGGGATTTATCTCATTACATTAAGATTCTTAATTTCACCATATAGAGGTTCCTCGTTCAGGAACTGTAGGGGATTATCTCTGCTCTGTCCAACCTGCAATGGGACAATTTATACCAGTGAGAAAAGAGTTGGTAAAAATAGGGACACTCATGGAAACATGATTGTTTTATTCAGTCTCCCAAGAAGGGATTAGGCAAGTATCAACCATAGCTATACCAAGAACCCTTTTTTAGTACAAGATCCATCATTTCTACACTCTAAGACACAACCCTACAGAAGAAATTCATAATGCACATTGAGGTTTCAAAGTCAGTACACAAGATAAAACACAGAAAAGGAAATATGAATATGTTACAACGAGCCGGCCAGTTTGCTCACTCCTTCCCCAAATATAATCTTAAATTTAGAATTGCTTGTAGGGTATTGATACTTGACTACAGACTAGTCAAATAAAAATAACTTATTGTGTAAACTTGAGAACATTCAACAACCACCATTTTCTTTACAAATACAATAAGACAAACAATTGAGCAACTTTCGGTATGATCCGTGAATGATTATGATACATCCGCTTGACGCTAATACATGTATCCTATTAGAATTTAGGAGTCACAATATATCAAACCATGCTAAAATGACTAAAACACCAAACTACCAAGACAAATAATTGTGTGATACTTGGTATTAAAGAAAGATTTGTCAAATTGTTTACTTAGTGTCAGTGAGCCTGACTGATAATGTTCAATTAAAGATAAACTATGAACTGAAGGTGGGACTTACAACTAGCATACTACACATGAAATTTCAAAATAAAGAACACATGATCTTGCCAAACCTCAGTTACCAAAATAATGAACATCTATTTTAAGAACCCAGTAACAGTAAATCAATAAACTACATGGGTTGTTGCTTAGCATAAGGCCTTACTCTTAACGCACAAAGCACCATTCTCCCCTTTACACATGTGTAGTTAACGTGAGAACTAAAGAAATCTTAGAAAGTGAGTGCGAGAAAGATTTTAAAAGTTACCTGAGAAACACAAAAGTATCTCCTGCAACCAATCTCTTTCAAGTGACAAAAGTACTCCAACCAGCTGTGGGTAAATGCTGCCGAGGTTGACCTCTGAATATGCTTAAATCACCACACATAGCCATGAAAATCCTTCGTAATCAATTCCTGAGTTATTTTTTCTCTTGGGCCATGTACTACAGAACGCCAAAAACGAAAAATCTTACAAAGTTGCATCCAGGCAAAAGGAAGACACATAAGAGAGAGGTATTACCAACATAGGTAATCTTTCATTGTATGTTTACGAAGAACTGAGAACCTTCCATGGATACTGGTATCAAAAGTAGTCAAAATCTTGCAAATATAGTATAAGCTATCTTGGTGGTTCTTGTATCAACAGATCCTAGGGGTTCCTCCGCAACACTAATCAAAAGAGGCACCACTACCAACTAAACCCGAAAAATGTGCGTCACTAACCACACCACCAACGAATCCAACAAACAACCCATAGCACTTACTGAAACTTATGGGTCTTGATGTTAACACCACGATAGAACACATCAACTTTCATATCAGGCATGTATGTGCTGAACCGCTCAAACTCATGGAAGATATTGTGGTTGAAATATAAGCATCAACAGAGAATGGTCAAAATCTTCATCCATACCCAAAATTAGCTTGAGGAATGCATTCATGTTGAACTGATTGAGAACCAAAATAAAAATTAGACATGAGGAATCTCAGTGAGTAAGAAATGATGATATATGGGAACTCTTATGTAAATGGTAACCAATAAAATTTTGCCTCCAAAACCAGGAGTGCAGCACTAGTGTTTTTCCTGCAACTCAAACAACACATTTCAGAACATAAATCCACGCT
Organism: Papaver bracteatum; assembly: GCA_023529315.1. NCBI lineage: Eukaryota > Viridiplantae > Streptophyta > Magnoliopsida > Ranunculales > Papaveraceae > Papaver > Papaver bracteatum. The sequence continues at coordinate 31,825 of JAJJWX010004631.1, forward strand.
AATCTGATCTAAAATAACAAATAAAGTAAAATACAACCTCCTTAGCATGCTACTCAAAAGGACCAATGGACAACTGAAGCATAATATTAATACAAGACTACGCGATACAAGCATATACACAAATAAATAGGTAATCCAGAAAAACATAAAATAATCCAAGTAAAAAGTAAATTGACTTCAGATGAATGCTCAAATCCCGAATGGACAATTTCTCTAAACTCTAAAGAGCTCGAACTTTAGTAGAAAATCTTTGAATCTAGGACTTTGTATCAAGCAACAGCTATGAACAAAATATAAAATCAAACATAACCCAGAATATAGAATCCATGTAAGTTAAGATAACACGGGCCTCAATTAGCTTATGTTTAATGACAAACCATAGAATAAGCATAAGAAGCTTAAAAACACAGGTGTAGTGTTACCTCCATCAATGTACTCAACGAAGTATTTAGAAGCCAACTCATCATACCTAAGAATACGCATACACAAATTATTAGTTTAAGAAAATATCAAGAGGAGTGGCTATGAAATTATGATTAGAATTCGAGGGATAATTAACAGAGCAAAAGTCCAGTTGATGATCATAGAAATGCAATTTAGTTATTAGCATAAAAATGTAGTGCACTTAGAATGGAGCAAAACAGAATAAGTACAGCGCGTTGTACAACTAAATAGGATGTCGACATGATAAAGCACTGAAAAGAGGAAAGTTGTAAAACTAGATGAATAACTAGACAACTTTGAGACGGAAAAATAAAAGAACTTTAAGGGGAGATTTATGTCTAAATTGGGATGAGGCTACTAAGTCCTGTATCACCTTTAATGACTCTAGTCCTATCTGATTCGGTAGAAATTTAACCTTCGTGGAGCAATGAAAATAGACGAAAATGCTTGCACCAACCTACTCTACTGGTGTAAACGATATAGTCAACATTTCATAGTAAGTTTTGGTAATGTTCCTGAACTTTGGTCTCCGAAACCAGTTTAGTAGCTCCTCGTTCCCCAATTCATCATTATATGCTTCACGCTTCAAAGATTAAGTAAAACGTGGAGACAACCAGCTATAAACATAATTACACAAGGATAGTTAGATTCTTACTACTATACTAACTGGAGACCAAACATACCTCATATGCATTCTAAAGCTTCTTGAAGGCTTCTACAACCTTTTCATCCCCCATATCTTTTATCAGGGTGGACAAGCATTGCCTAGGTAATTACTGAAGCAAATGTGCCTCGAAAATGACCCCAGTGACTTTACCTTAAATTTTTTACTAGATTTTCGAGAAACCAAGCAAAGCGTATCAAGGACTGCCGCACGAGTTCAATCAGAGTATTACAACAAGGCATGTAACGAAACATGTACTATTGATGACATCATCCTCATCTAAAAAAAATTGATCATCCCTAGTTAGGCTTGTGAGTTATGAAATGTAAAAACTAACAACTTTAAACCCGACCAATGGTTTAGAATATACAACACAAAATGCAAATGCCAAATTGTGTATAAACATGAAAATGATATATGATGACTCACCAGGATAGAATGAGTCTCATAAAAATAAATTCCGGGAAAGAAACCAAGCCAATTATTTTTCTGTAAGGTCGTCGTAGTCTTCATCTTTGGATGTGATTAGGTTGATGAAGGTTTTGGCATCTTAGGGAACCAATCTTGAAGCAACCTAATAAATATACTAATACTGTGATCATCAATTGAAATAAAAAGGGCGATCATAGATGCATAAATGTGAATGAAATCAATGAATGATTTCAGAACACAATATACTAAAGGGATAATAGACTCTTGAGGTTTAGCTGTCACCGATTACTTCTCCCTGTCAATTGTATTATTGCCAGCATTTGTATTAAAAAGGATATTCCCCAACATTTTAAAAAGCTAGAAATTCATAATTTCTTCCCCAAAGTTCTGAAATCACAATATGATGAATAAACCCCCACTTTCAATTTTTATAAGGTTGTAAAAAGAAAACAAATTCAGGAAGAGGATTAACAAAAAACGATTTAGTGTACCAATTACTTACCAAATCAAACTTTCAATGTCAAATAAAATCGATCAAAGTTTAAATCCATCTCCAAGAACTTAATTGACACCGAATTCTAAAAACCCCAAATTGTTCTGTGCTCCAAGGGTTTTCATATTTTGAAATACAAACGACTAATCGAGGTTTTAGGAAGATCAAGATAAATTGATGAATCAAACATCTTACCTAAATGATTTGTAGAAGATAAGTGATTTGGAAAACGCATCTGATCTTGTCAAGATAAAGAAAATTATTGACTTAAGGTGGAGGTGTTGATTTTTTTGAAGGAGGTTGGGGATTTGAGGTGGCGCTGCTACGAGGAAAAATGAAAAATGAGAAGATGGAAAGTAAATGAAAAATAAGCCATGAGATAAGCAGCTGTATGAAGCGAAGAATAGCATAGAAAGATATGTAAGGGGGGTCTATGAAAATATTATGAAATATTCCGGACCTTGAACCGACGTGGAGTCTATGTGGCAACCAATTCATGGGTGTCATGATTTTGAAGAACAACAATCGGTGACACTCACAAGTCGGTGTCATGGTTTTAGGTACGAAGAGTCATAGACACCGGAAAGAAACCGTAAATTATTTTCGAAAAAACCTATATTTCCCGTGTCACCAATTTTCAGGACATAACCGTCATTATTATGAATAGTAAAGGGTACAAAGATAAAAAAAACTGTATGAAATCCAGTTTTAGGAATTAGGAATAGTCTTGGGGCAGATTCGGTTTTCTTATTTTCACTTTGTCCACAAAGTGAAATCGTCCCGACTTCTTTAGCTTGAAAACTAAATGGCATGTAGTGGAAGATATGCACACGTACACTTGGTAAACTTGAGTGGGTGCCAAAATAATAGTTGGTACCCATGGCCACCTATATCCATCCCTTACTGCCAGCCAAGCTCTTTCCTCCACCATTCAGTCAATTATTTCAGCAACATCTCGACTAAATTACAGTTAGCTCTACTCCATCCAATGTCAGGTTATAGACCAAACCCTTTTGATCATTACAACACCAATCCACTCTTATGAATTCTCAAGCCTTAATCCATTCCAAACAGCTAACACCAGTTGTAACCAACTTTAGCCATCTTCCATCGCTGTCATTCGTCTTCTCCATATTCAAACTCGAGTTTCTCCCTTGTTCACAACACAACCACCAACTGTCTGCATTATCTCTCTCAAGAACAATCCAATTTATTTAATTCTTTCATCACATGTGTTTATCCCTATGAAGGTTACATCTCGCAAAATATAATAGCACATGATGCCTGAAACCCCTTCCAGTGATAAGAAGTCCACCTACTTCTTAAGAGACTTTTTGCTTTGATAAAGAGAAGAAATGTATGCTCCTTCACATTCTACTAGCAACATGTGGAAATAATGAAGCCACGTCTCTTTGCATCCTTTGTGTAGTTCGATTCCTTGTTTCATTCTATGGTGGAATAACTTCATGCTGCTGATATATAGAAATACCAGGCCAGCTACATTTTGTCATTGTGGTTGATGATACATGGAGATACCAGGCCAACCCCATTTCATCATGGTGGTTGCTGATACATGGAGATATCAGGCCAACCCCGTTTCATTACATGCTTATCACATGTGCAGCGCATACAAGTTATATACCATATATATGTGGGGAACCGATTCTAGTACCTAGTCAGCCATTTCTTTGGTAAGCTAGTGTAACTATGCACAATACTCATATGGAAACCCATGAGATGTGATTGAGTGGAACTTGATCAATCACATAGTTCTTGAAAGTCAGATGAACCAATTCTAAACTTGTTTGGAAGTGTGGTAAATCGGTTTCAAGTGAGCAAGCATGGTAAAAACTTGCATGAGTAAGATGTCGACACTCTTTGAACACGATGCATTAATGCTTATTCTATTTTGTTCAAATATATTCCTTAAAGGCTAAGAAGGAAGTAAATCCCAAGATCAAATTTAAGTAAGTTAAGAATCTTTTTAATTAAGGGTTTTTAATTATATATGGAAAATAAGAATTAGTAATGTGTAGTTGCTAATTATATTTTCCAAGGAGATTTTGATCACTATTTTTGGACAGTGCATTCACAGGAATTATGAAAACCGAATCTGGTGGAGTAATGAAAATATCTTGAGAATATTTTCGGTTTTGTAAATTCCTTGGTGTCCAAACTTCCTTGTCTATAAATACTTTGAGTTTGCATTTCTAGCAAACTAATCCTGCGTAACCTAGATTTCCTCTTTTGTCTTTATTATTGGTGAGGCGCCTATCAGAGAGGAGAGTAATCTAATTAGGTGAAATCTCTTACGGCCACTCAGTTTAAAGTCTTCTTTGGGATTGAGAAGCTCTAGCGTGACCCGTTGGTGGGAAACTAGATATTGCGGTTTATGTTTAGTTGTCTTATTGATTTGTTTGACTAACGAAGGTTGAATCTTGATCGCACCTAGTTTGTTTATGCTTGGGAATCTTCTCTTCTGATATAAGATTCACTCAAACTAGTTCAAGGTTTCGACATGGATCTTTAGACTGTTATTAGATCTAAAGACGATCTTGTGATAATCCATTGTTAACAGACTCCATTCTGTGTGTGATTGATCACACGAGATTCAAGTGATTGTGTGGAGGTGTTTATTGAAGATTTAAGAAGATTTGAAGACAAAGAAGATATTGAATATTTCTTACTTGGTGTTTTTATAATCTTTGGTGTGCACAATACTTGTTTGGGAAAAAGAGGATCCAATTAATAATCGGTTTATCCTTGTGGTAGATTGGATTGATTAATTGAGGAAGATCGGCATGAACACATATCACTTGGTTGAAGAGTGTTGTTGGCTTAATCTTAGTGATTGCCTTTGGGTGATTTAACGTAAGATAGATCTTGGAACCTGGAAAAGGAGTTTATGTTAAGATAAACAAGGGAACCTTTGCTCAACTCATATCACTTGGTTGAAGAGAGTAGATACCAAACAGATTTGTTGTTCCTTTACTGTTTGGAATACGATCCAAAGGAATTGGTCCAAGTACGTGACTTGTTTACAGGTTGGAGGCGTAGGAATACTGAGGGAACTAGGTGAACTATAGGTTTAGTTGCTTTGTCTCAACTGTACGAAGTTGTCTTATTTTGTATAGCGGCTTAATTCTGAGAGTATTCAATTCTGGACTAAGTCTCGGGATTTTTCTGCATTTGCGGTTTCCTCAACAAAATCTTGTTGTGTTATTTACTTTATATTTCCGCGTTATAATTGTTTTATTATAATTAAAGTAAATTACACAAACGTTAATTCCTATTTACTTGGTACGTGAATCCAATTGAGTTTGGTTAGGTTTGAACCTTTGTATCAAGTAAACACACTTTGTTGTTGTATTGTCTCGATCTAGTATCCATAGACGATCACACAAAGTGTGAACCGATTTGTTGTATTGTCTCGACTCAGCTGTCTATAGACAATCACTTTCGGGGAAAGGAGTTATAGGAAGGAAAAGTTATAGCTTAAGGTATATTTGGGGTACCCTCGCCTTTTCAATTGGTATCAGAGTAGGCAAACATGAAAATATCTAACAATCTATGTTTGACTCGATCCATCCTATAAGAAATGAATATCTTGCATGATTCAATTAACGTTTCACAAGATTTCAGTAAAACTCATTCTGGGTTTGACTTTAAAAAATGCTTAGAAGGATTGTCCTCTAAGAGCTCTACATACTCTTCCGAAAATATCTCCCAGTATTCCCAAGAAGAGGTTAAGATAAACCCTGTTCCTACAATCGATGAGAGTGATTCTGAATCACTTGATGATAAAGAGGATGTCGATTATGTATCTTTTGAACTTGATGAATTAAGCAAGGAGTTTCTTTCATGTGCAACATATCTTACACTTGCACTAAAAAGAGAAGGAAAACTCCTCAAGGACTTATGTCATATGAAAGCTGAAAATGATCAACTCAAAAGAGAGCTCTCATCATGTAAAACTGATCTAGACTCCTCTTCATCGAAGATCCAATCCTTAAAAGGAAAACTGAGAAAAAGTATTGATCGAGAAAAGAAAACAGAGCAGTTAAGGAAGACTGCCATTGATGACTACAACGCCTTAAAAATCTCATGTGAATATGAGATAAAGACTGTTCTAGAACATGTCAAAAGGTTGAAGAATGATAAGTATCCTTTAATGACCAAACACATGCCGGACACATCCTCTCCAGGAAAGTCCAAAATTTCCGGACCAAATTATTCTTTGAAAAGAAAGGAGAATGTTGTCCACTAGAACACTAAAAATAGTGCTCCAGCCTGTAAAAGATTTTAAAAAGTATCACTCATATATGAGTTCTTCATATAATCTGAATCAGCAAAAACGATGTTTTCGTTGTGGGAACAAAGGTCATATTGTCAAGAATTGTGAACAGCTTACCTATTCGAACCAAAAAGGGGTGTTCTCAGACTTAAAGAATAATATGAGATCATTCTGAAAAAGACATATGTAAATCTGATTCGTCTAAATCAAAGGATTTCATGGTGAACTTATCTTATGCTGATCATCTCACACGAAAGAAGGACCAGGAGACTAAGAAATGGATACCAAAGAAGATCAAGGAAGATAACAATGACTCCAGACCGACTATGCTTATGGTAATCCCTAAATATCTTGATGATAGTAACTTCTATGATAAATTTTGTTTATTGAGAAAGAGGGATGGAATTCTTGGAAAATTAGTTAAGAAGAAGTTCCTTGTTAAACATGGAAAACTTGATCCGACTCTTTTAGATACTTAATATCTGGGAAAGATACACTGACTAATGTAGTGCTCAAACTTAGTTTGATGATTTCAGTGTATATTGTGAAATAATTCAAAAAACTTGTATAGAGTTATGGAAATATTCACAGGAACGCACTTTCCTAAAAAAAATTAATAGTAAAAAATTTCAGTTTTTCTATTAAGAGAGAATATTTGATTTCCTTAAATCAATGAACAAGTTTTTAGTAACTATTGGTATATAATTTTTCGGTACTGATGAAATTTAAAATTTCATGAAATCGGGGTCATGGAAAACTCTGATTATTATGCAAAGTTCTCTTTAAAAGTCTTAGAAATGTATGCTGAGAAGATGGTTTATAATTCATGTGGTTCTCTAAATTTCAACGGAACCGAAACTGATTCTTATATGAATATGAATCATTCATCCTGTGTGATTGATTATGAAAAGGAGTTTCATAAGATGGCTCGAACTTGTGCTGAAACCAAGTTGGAAGTTTTAATGCTGAAACGAAGTCTTGAAAAATTTCTACTGGTTCAAGCTCAAATTCTCAAACAACTAGATTTACTCTCCAGAAGAGTAAACGAGGAGGAACCTAACTTCCAAAAGGTTGAAGAATTATTCCTCAATCAAGGATCACTTCAAGGAATTAGGGGAATTACTCATATTAAGCGAAAGAGATCTCAAACTTGTACAGAGATCTGAATCTAGAAAAATAGACATCAAATTTTGATCGCTTTCATTGATTGTATGAGTCTATTGAATAAAACTATTATGAATAAAGTTATTTTATTTATAATTTTACTTGTGATAGTTTTTGATTTACATAGACGATACTTTAATGATTTATTTTATATGCTATGTATGTTTATGGGATGTTTGATTTCGGTTTTATACCTTGATATTCAATCTCATAATATGTTGTGTACCCTTATGGTTTGGGTGATTTTTTGATTTAGAGGGATTAAGTTCTAGCCCAAGTTGGTAGACTTTATCAAAGGATCATGAGGGATTACTATAGAAACAATATGTTAAAAAGTCACAATATGTTGAATCGGTTTTGGTTTAGCATAAAAGTATATGTGTTTCGACGGTTTTCAACTTTTGGTTGCAATTGTTAAAACCGATTTTCAACCTTTCTCTGGTAAAGGTTGGTTGTTGTTATTCTTTTGTTTTTGGCATGAGAATGACAACATGATGGTATTTTGATATCAATTGTCCCGGAAGAAGAAAGCGATGGAATCATATTTGGAGAAGTTAGATGCGAAATTGAGGTAACAATCTTGTTAGTTAATTGTTTTCCTGTTTTAATAAAAGCCTATTTTTATTTGATATATATATTGCTTTTGATTAAAATAAATTGTTGGTAAAATTGATGTGTTTATTCCAATATGATTGTATGGATGTGTGTTGATCGCAGTCGTATGCGTCAAAAATAATTCACTTTCTCACCCTACTAAATATGATTGAAGTACGTGATAAGAAAGAGTTTGTATCTACAAAGATGCAATTGTTGTTATGAAATTTTCAGATTCTTAAGTAACCAAGGTAACCAAGGGGTGATTTTGTTTTTATCAAAGTAATAACACTAAATAAAGCAAAGAAAATAATTGGAATAATCAATAAGAGGAAGATATTGGTCACGGGATAGTATCATTCACAAACATGTATTTTTCATCAATGACTAGAATTGGTAATTTAATCTATCAATTATCAAAAGACCTAGGATATCTTGATCGCATGAGTAACCCGTTTATTTCCTGATTTATCACAAACAACATTAAAAGATGCTATTATGAATTCTACTTAAAAAGCAACCCAAAGTGTAAAAGCACAATTAAGTTTAACTCCCTAAGAGCAATAAGTTCTATGAAATAAGACTAATCAATGCAAACAAACGTGTAAAAGCACTAATTCATTTTAACAAAGGTTATGATTCATATACGATTAAAATGATGTATCACTACAAGTAATAATCACAAGATGCTACCAGAAATCAGAGATAACAACTTTTACGTATTGAAAACCCTAATATAGCTATAGAGATGAAAACAAATCCAATTGATTCCGGACTCAACCAAACTAGCATTCAAATCATATGATAATAAAAATAATGAATCATAAACGATAGAATTGAGACAAAACTAATTCATAGAATCAAATAACATGCTTGATGAAATCAACTTTATCCCATAACCAATAATTGTATTTAGCTACTCATATTAATGGAGTTCATCACAAAAATATTAATTGAATGAAAGAATATGAACATAATCAAACCCTAGTAGAATAGCCGCTCTCCTCCAAAGCTCCAAGAATAATACGTGATACCCCAAAAGTTGTAGAAAACTTCCTTTTTATAGCTCTTCTTGTTCCAAAATTAGGTTTAGTCTTCAAAGTCCATTAGATGAAAATCCACCAAGCCCATAAGTAAGAAAAACCCGTGTAAAAAATCTGTCCCAAAAGTGGTCGCCGGAAAATGGATTTTTGACCGGAATTTGGCCGGAATCCGGCACCATAAAGTAGTTCAGGTGACCGGAAAAGTCCACCCGGTCAACGGTCAAATCGCAGGTCAGCTGAGTTAACTTGGGTCAAGCACCGAGTCATACCGAATCAGCAGAGTCAAGACCGAATCAGCATCTGATTTGGCTGAGTGAGCTAATTGGTCAAGGCTGAATGGGTTGATTCGCACAGCCTAGGCCATTTGCACATGCTTGATCTAGTGCTACGCAATGATTGCGTTCAACCTCCTATCTATTTCACACTTTTGCAGCTCCACTTGCACTACTACTGCCAGCACCCATCTCCTGTAGCTTCACAAATACACAGCACTAACACACAACTTGAGCTGCAGTTTCAAATCCACCAAACCCTTGAATCTCTTATCTGCAACCCATTTCAACTCCATCATCATCTGAGGCATTCAACAATCTATACCAACACAGCAACATCACCATTGCACTCTGGCAAAAACAATCCAGCTCCAACAACAGCAGCTATTGAATTGCAGCTGCATCTCTTTCGGCAGTTTCAGTTCCCTTACAAATTCACCAGCAAATTTCCACCTGCAAACTCACAACATCACACGTTCTACAGTTGAAACTCAGCTTAATAAATTGCAGTATGTCCTCCAAGTCAAACCAGTTCAGTCTAGGACAATCATCCCACCTTAAAACCTGTAAAACAGTCCATAATTGAGCTCCAAACTCGGCTGAAAAATCGCCAAAGCACGGCCATTCTATCTCTTCCAATTCCAACATTATAATCTCTGCATTTACACATACATTCTCCCCTGCAATCTGAACTGCAACCCCACCAGACTCACTTCAATTCTTCCTAACACCACCAACAGATGCACCTGAGCTACTATAACTAGTAACCCTTGCCTCTTGAAACTACAACTCCATTGCCAATCCCCTGCACTACACATCACAAGTTAGTCAGCTGCAATATCACCTTAATTTCCATTTAAGTCATACCACCTGTGTACATCCATTGCAGTTAAGCATCTCACCAATATCACAGCCGCACAACATCAGTTGAGTAGCATCTCCTTGAAATGCGGCCTCAATAATTCTTCTCTGCAACATCTCAGCAAAACCAAAAATCCCACTGACATACTCTTCCTTCCAGCGATCACTGCCATTCCCTGAATTCATAACCGCCACTGCTTTAAGCATCTCTGCCACTTTCTCTCAATCTTCAAACATCTCTCAAGACCCATTACAAAGACCCACAAATGCACCACATAAATACCTAGGAATAAGTGATAACAGCTGCACTTGAAGTGGTAAATAAAAGGTCATTCAGGCCTTTGCTCGAACAAGTTATATGCCATTGTCTTCTTGCTGTAGCTTTTGGATTTGTATAGCTTCCTAACTCAAAACACCTATACTTCAGTCCATTTATTACTAAAGCTCCTCATTCTTCTACTATAGATCAAATGACTCCAACTCAGCACCATTTGCTCTTCTAGGATCAACCAACAGTAGAACAATCATCACCAGAACCAATAACAACCCCTTCATATGAATCTCTCAAGAGCACCAACATAAACCCATTTCTCCACTAGATGTAAGATTCATGTTCTTGACCACCACCAACACAGTTCATCTTTTAAAACTTCTCGAATGCCCATGATAATCATCAAATCCAACTGCAACACCTCCATTATCACTCAAACCACCATCTTCTCAATTAACGATATCAGAACTCAAAACCCTTGTAATTCAGAACCCTAACTCCATATATTCCTTACTGAATCTCTTCCTTCAACCATTAGCTCAAATCATATATCTCAGTTTCAAATCTCAGATCCAGAAACAAACCCATATTTTCTTTGGTATATATCTTCTCATTTTCAATCTTCTTCATATGTTCTTGATCAATTTCAAACTCTTGAAGGAACTCTTCATCAGCAGAATCACTCGACAACAACAATGGGCCGCCATCCTCACTTCTCTATGAGTTTGAGAATAATGATTGAGAAATCATTTTCTCTGGAATCCAAGGTTAGGTAATAGCTATCTCTGCTATTTACACCCAGCTGTAGTGGTTAAGGGATAACTAGCTCAAACATGGCTTGTCGGTTCCATAGAACTGACATGCCTATTTTCTTTCTTGCTCAACCGTAGCTAGATTCGCTCGCATGTGAATCAGTCCTTTGTGCTCCTTTTCGCTCCAAATGGACGCTCATTTCTTCTCTTGAATTCTTTACCAACAGCAGCCGTCCTTTACTTCTCATATCCACTTTTTCCCTTCAATTCTATTCATCACTAAAGCTGTCATGCTTTTCAGACAAATGAATATGCATCACTAAAGCCGACATACTTTTCAGAAAAAGATGAAGAAATAAAAGCAAATAATAAGAAATAATCCGCCTCCAACAACCATTGCATATGAGATAAACTTTTGCCCTGTTTCTTCTTCTTTTGTTCCAAATGACTCCAAAGTACCTAAACACTCAAAAGTGAAACATAAGATACTGTTTGTACCGTGTATAAAATACACGGGAGGCCCGCAAATAAATACAAGGAGGCATGGATGGGGGATAAATTCCAGAATTAATGCAGGGAAAGTCAATAGGCATGCAGGAGCCATGCGAGGAAGATTTATGGCCATGCATATATTAATACCAAAGAGCATGAAGGGAAATTTAATATGATTTATGGCAGGATGCTTGTAAGGAAATTTAATATAATTTATGGTATGGAGGCATGCAAGGAAACTAAATACTGTTTATAGCAAGGAGGCATGTAGTTTAATTCCAGGAGGCATGCAAGGAAAGTAAATACCACTTATGTTCAAAATAGTAGAAATAATAGAAATGTAATTCTGAAAGGGGGGAGCCAATAGGAGAGAAAACTATATGATGTAATACCAATATGAGTAAAATTCTTCTCCCTAAGGGGATTCACCCGTGGACGTAGGCAGCCATGCCGAACCACGTTAAACCTCTGTTTCACTGTTTGCTCTTCATATCATCTCCTAACCCTAAATCCATAGAAAATAACCAATTTCATTGTGTTTCGTGCCCGGAAGTGATTTTGGGTATAAACATTGGCGCCGACTAAGGGGACCGAGTGAAATAAACGTGTTTTCCCGTGCAATAAAGGTTTTACAAAAGCTTAAAAGTTGTGTTCATGAAAGAGGATGTTCGTTTTCTTCAGCAGAAGACTCGTCATATCGGGAAGGGTTAACATGGACGCAAGGAAGAAGAAGAACAAAAAAAAAAAGAAAAAAAAGATCATGTGACGAATCTCAAAATCAGTTCGAGAAAGACTTCTTTGGTCGTTGTTTTAATCAATAAATGGTGATGGTCCGCTAGAATCTATTTCCGATTCGTATTGTTAGTGGTGGAATCACTTTCTAGTTCGTGTTGCTGTAAACATCAATGGATCCGATTACAAAAAAAAAAAAAAAAAAAAAATCCATGCAACCTCCGTTCGAAATGGGAGGTTTAATAGATGAAGCTCGCGAAAGGTGTTTCCAAAAAACTTCTAGGAGGTTCGTTCCTAAGCCAATGACACCGGTTGGAGCTACCTATTTCGCTACAAGACCAAATAATGACCATCGCCAGAAGTATTCATCTTGAACTGGTCAATGCGATCAGCACGTACAACACATGCAAAGGAGATAAGCATACGTTTTTATCATTAAATATCATTAAATTATTTTTTATTTAATTCCATGAATTAAAGCATACATTTTTAACCTTAAATCTCTATAAATGATTTTTGATTTAATTCCATGAATTAAAGCATACGTTTCAATACTTAAATCTCTTTTATTTTTAATTTTAATTTCATGAATTAAATTGCGCAATGAACAGGATCAAGCTTAGTGAAATCCATAAAGAATCATGATGAAACGTTCAAACCGTTTTTCAATTCCCTACATCACGGAAGCAAAAATTTCTGTGTTCGAGAAACTTTTATATGCACTTGGGGAAGCAACGTGATCGAGTTCTAGGCTCATTCATAATGACATGATCGAGTTCATGGTTCGTGGATAGAGACATGATCGAGTTCGAGATGAGGATTGCATAGACCCTTCAATATTTAGCCTTGCATCACTTCGCAAGCACCTAAAGCCTCACCTTGCACGTGAGCACATAAGTCTTGCTTTTATCGCAAGCATAAAATCTCGTCTTGCACGCGAGTATGAAATACTTGCACCTTGGCAAGCATAAAGTCTCGTCTCAACCACGATCCCAATGCCCGATATTGGTCCAAAGACTCGTACTCAACACAAGCAACATCCAGCCTTCCCGAGCAGCAAGCGCTAGCCTTGGTATGTTGCGAGCAAAAATCCTTGCCCCAACCGCAAGCATACACTACATTCTACCCAAGACTCGACTAGCTATCGAGCATCACAAGTCCACCACGTGGCAAAAAGTCTCACCTAGCACGTGAGCAAATTTTATTGCAGGTTATCACAGTTGGGGGCGTCTTTGTAATGTCTCTACTCACGCTTGGGGGCAAGCTAAGACAGAGAGAAAAAGTCATTGTAAATCCATTGTAATACTAAGATCAATAAAACATCACTCCCTAAGGGGAATTCACCCGTGGATGTAGGCAAACCATGCCAAACCACGTAAACATGTGTCTCTTATATTTGTTCTTCAATTCGTCTCCTAACCCAAAATACACATCAAATCATCTATTACATTGTGTTTAGTGCCTAATATTATTTTTGGGTACAAACAGATACATATTTTACAAGAAAACTCGCAAACAAAGCATAAACTTTAGATAAATATCAAGGTGTTTTAGACACCTATCAAATTCCCCCACACTTAGACTTTTCTAGTCCTCTAGAAAATCAAACAAAATAATTATAAAACATACATACAACTCCGTCTCGTCGAGGCTACTGTCACTTTTAGCATAAATAACAAGCCTTTGAACCCCTAGGTGTCCCTAGTGGACGAGTTTTAGTCTCGTGAAGGTTTACAAGAGGTCTTCCTACAAAACCTATATTTCCAACTCCGTCTATTTGTGCCAAATCAATGAACGAGTCCAAAATGACTACAGGAGGAGGTACCTTGATGCAAATTCAATTCATATATAAGTAAATAAAGCTCTAATTAGATAGTCGAACAAACCACAATACTCGGAATCTAACTAACCACAATCACAATGAAAAGATTAAGAAGATGGATATAGAGGTAGATGTTTGCGAATGTTGACAAGTGATCGGTATTTCCCATATTTGTCTGAAGGTCACCGCCAAGATGAACTTATACATCCTATTGGATTGAGCTACTGGTCTGAATTCTAGTGTCAACACACTGGCATATACAAGGGAACAAGTGGTCAACAATCTTAATTCTACATCAACTCAACCGGCATATACAAGGGAACCAGGAGTCGACTTTATTCAACGATAATAATATTTTTCTTTTCTTTTTCACTTTTTTTTAGACAACATGATTAGATCTTTTGGATCCAAGCACATGCTTCTTGTCAACAGATTACATGATAGTTCCCTTGGATCCTGCATTCCACGCTTGTTTAGGCGACGGAGATAGGGAGAACACACACATATTGCTATCCAAGTGTCATTTTTATTCCGTTTGGTCTAATTGGTCGGTCTTTTTTTTTTTTAGCAACTCAATCACTCTATTTCATCCTAGCAGTAATAACAAGTCGATGTTTAGTGACCCACCAAAGCACTTAGAGAACAATATATAAATATGGAAAAATAAAAATAGAACGTGATATGGTGATATTTCGAGATATGGTAACAACTATCATATTATTTGTAATTTCTGAGCTATGTTCGTCCATTTAGTTAATTGGTTCCTCAACTCCTGCAATAAAAATGGTTCCATCCACTTATAGTGTCATCCTAAAGGCACAAGTTTCTAGATTTCGGAGTTCATAAAGCACAATTTTTTTCTTGTTTTTCCATTTTTCCGATTTTTCCGATTTTAAAAAAAAAAAAGGCATAAAACAAACTATACAAACATATAAATGCTCTCCCACACTTAAACTTTACATTATCTTCAATGTAAAATTGAATCGTCCAAAGAAAGTTCAAGGTGGGAAATTCCGCAAATGATATGCAAAAACAAGAAAATCAAGATAAAATGCTTAAAAATAAAAAGATAAAGATAAAGATACAAAACCGGTGGGTTGCCTCCCACTTAGCGCTTGGTTTAAAGTCGTCAGCCCGACTTGCTCCGTGTTTGCTAAGACTCCTCCATAGGGATTACTTCCACAAAGTTCACACCTTCCACAACTTCGGAAGTAAAGTTCTCATAATATGTTTTCAGCCGGTGTCCATTCACTTTAAACTCCTTTCCTGTAGCTATGCTATGAATTTCTACTACACCATGAGAAAACACATTAGTAACAAAAAAAGGTCCGATCCAACGTGACCTTAATTAACCCGGAAATAATTGCAAGCGAGAATTAAACAAAAACACTTCTGCCCAACACAAAATTGTTTTCTAGAAATCATAGTATCATGAAATGCCTTAGTTTTCTCCTTGTAAATGCGTGAGCTTTCAAATGCATCATTGCAAAGCTCTTCTAGCTCTTGGAGTTGAAACTTTCTTTGTTTTCCAGCACCATCCAACTCCATATTTCATTGCTTAATAGCCCAAAATACCTTATGCTCAATTTCAACGGGTAAGTGACAAGGTTTACCGTACACAATCCTAAAGGGAGACATCCCAATAGGTGTCTTGTATGAGGTTCTATAATCCCACAAAGCATCATTAAGTCGCATGCTCCAATCCTTCCTTGTTGGATTCACCGTCTTCTCTAGTATGGACTTTACCTCTCGGTTAGACGCCTCGGCTTGTATATTTATTTGGGGATGATAAGGTGTTGCAATCTTATGTGACACATTGTACTTCTTCAACAAGCTTTGTAAGAACCTGTTTTTGAAGTGTGAACCCCCATCGGTAATTATGGCTCTTGGAATTCCAAACCTTGCAAAACTGTTAGCTTGCAAAAAATCTGAAACCACTTTAGAATCATTAGTTGGGGTGGCCTTAGCTTCCACCCATTTCGAGACATAATCAACAGCAAGTAAGATATAAAAATTCCCATGGGAGTTGACAAAAGGACCCATAAAATCAATACCCCATACATCAAAAACTTCAATAAATTGAATAAAAGTTTGTGACATTTGATTTTGAGCACCTAGATTGCCTATTATTTTGCACCTATCACAAGTTGTGAAAAATATATATATGCATCCTTAAACAAGGTTGGCCAATAGAAACCGCTTTCAAGTACCTTGTAAGCTGTTCTTTTACTCCCAAAATGTCCTCCGCAAGCATAAGAGTGACAAAAAGACAAGATAAAGTTAAATTCAGACTCGGGAACGCACCTTCGTATTACTTGGTCGCTGCCATGTTTCCATAAGTATGGATCATCCCATATATATTGGTTCCCTAACCTTTTAAGTTTGTCCCTACCAGCACGAGACAAGTTCTTTGGGATTTGTTTAGTTACCAAGTAATTCACAATATCAGCATACCATGGTTCCGCAAAGGCAAGTGAGAATAGTTTCTCATCCGAGAAACTTTCACGCAATGGGATAGCTTCCTTGTCTATAGAAAAACGGCTCAAGTGATCCGCAACGGTGTTGTCAATTCCTTTCTTGTCTTTGATCTCTATATCAAATTCTTGCAAGAGTAAAATCCATCGTATGAGCCTCGGTTTCGCCTCTTTCTTTGAAAGCAAGTACCTAAGTGTTGCGTGATCTGAAAAGACAACAACTTTTGTACCAATTAGATAAGAGCGAAACTTTTCCAAAGCAAAAACAATAGCTAATAACTCTTTTCAGTGGTTGTGTAGTTTTGTTGGGCTTCATTTAACATTCTAGAAGCATAATAAATAGCATGAGGTATCTTCCCCACACGCTTCCCAAGCACCGCACCAACCGTATAGTCACTTGCATCACACATGATATCAAAAGGCTTGCTCCAATCCGGTGGTTTAATGATAGGGTCTGAAATCAAAAGTTCTTTCAAACGATTGAATGCCGCCATACACTTTTCATCAAAGTTAAAAACCACATCTTTTTGCAACAAGTTGCAAAGTGGTGATGCTATCTTGGAAAAATCCTTGATGAATCTACGATAAAAACCTGCATGACCAACAAAAGAACGTATCTCCCTCACCGTAGTGGGAGGGGTTAGAGCACGAATAAGGTCTATCTTAGATTTATCAACTTCCAAGCCTTTAGAAGATATTATATGGCTTAAAACTATGCCATGAGTTACCATAAAATGGCACTTCTCCCAATTCAGCACAAGGTTTGTTTCAACACATTGTTCAAGGATTAAAGACAAGTTGTTCAAGCAAAGGTCAAATGAATCACCAAAGACACTAAAGTCGTCCATGAACACTTCAATTATGTTTTCAACATATTCTGAAAATATACTTACCATACACCTTTGAAAAGTAGCTGGAGCATTGCACAAGCCAAAAGGCATCCTTCTATAAGCAAAAGTACCAAAAGGACAAGTGAAAGTTGTTTTCTCTTGATCCTCCGACGCTATCACAATCTGATTATAACCTGAATAGCCATCAAGAAAGCAATAATAAGAATGTCCAGCTAAACGTTCAAGCATTTGATGAATAAAAGGTAATGGAAAGTGATATTTTCTAGTAGTGGCATTCAATTTTCTATAATCTATACAAACCCTCCAACCGGTTTGCACACGAGTTGGGACAAGTTCATTCTTATCATTCTCCACCACGGTCACACCTGATTTCTTTGGTACAACTTGTATCGGGCTTACCCACTTGCTGTCGGATATGGGGTAGATAACACCCACTTGCAAAAGCTTGAGTATATCCTTTTTCAGAACTTCCATCATAGGGGGTTCAAACGACGTTGTGCTTCCCTTGTAGGCTTGGCATCGTCCTCCAAACGGATCTTGTTCATACAAACGATAGGGATTATACCCTTGATATCGGAAATTGTCCATCCTATGGCCGTCTTGTACTTCCTTAGCACCCTTAGAAGTTTTTTCTCCTGTAATTCACTAAGCTCGTTAGAAACAATCACAGGTAACTCTTCATTTTCACCCAAGTACAAGTACTTTAAGTGACTCGGAAGAGGTTTCAATTCTAACTTTGGAGATTTAACAATAGAAGGTAAAAGTTTTTCATCACTGCATGGTAAAGAAATAAAAGAGATATTATGAGTTTTCGGGCATCCTTGTAGTGAGTTGAGATTACCAAGGGCTTCTTTGACTTCATTACTACACTCTACACCATCATCAATGGATGTAGTTAGAACGGTTTCCAAAGCATCATCACCATTCAATTCAAACATTTGCTATGCCAATGTATCCATCACATCAACGGAGAAGCAAGAGTGGACATCACTAGGATATCTCATCGTCTCGAAAATATTGAAACGTATTATTTCTCTATCAAACTCCATAGTTAGCGTTCCCTTATCCACATCAATAATGGTTTTCGCCGTTTTCATGAAGGGACGCCCAAGTAGCAATGGAAGAGACGAGTCCGGTGAAACCATCATCCATCTCTAACACACAAAAATCTGCTGGAAATACTAGTTGATTAACCTGTACAAGAACATCCTCAACAATACCCATTGGGTAGACATTAGAGCGATCGGCTAATTGCAACACAATTCCAGCCTTTTTAAGTGGACCAAGATCAAGTGAGTTATACATAGATGCAGGCATAACATTAACGGATGCACCTAAATCCAACATAGCTTTGTTAAATGTAGTGTTACCAATTTTGACGGGAATGTCAAAGCTACCCGGGTCTTTGCATTTCAATGAGAGTTTGTGTTGTAAGATTGCCGAGGCATTCTCCCCCACACTTAGCACTTCATTACCTTTGAGCCTTTGTTTGTTGGTACACAAGTCCTTCAACACCTTTGCATACTTTGGAACTTGCTTTATAGCAACAATAAGTGGTATGTTCACATGAATCTTCTTGAGAACGTCTAAAATCTCCTTTTATAGTGCCTCCTTATTGGAATTTGCAAATTTGCGAGGGAAAGGTAAAGGAGGGACATAAGTAGAAATCGGAGTTTTAGAGTTAGGAATAGGTACCTCAGAATTTTGGGGAGACTCCCCATTCTTCTCCTCCAAAACAGGTTCCTTTGGTGTTTCCACCTTGCCCGAATCAGTAACTTAGGGTTGCACAAGTTGTGTACCACTTCTCAACGTAATAGCATTGACACCCTCCTTCGGGTTAATAGGTTGAAAAGAGAGTTTCCCACCAATTTGTGCCTTCACTTGGCTCAAATCAGTAGCCATGGAACCCACTTGGGTTTGCAACTCTTTAATCGTGCTCTCCGTTCTTTGCATAAACGATTTCATAAACTCTTCCATACTTGACCCCTGATTTTGAGGTTGTTGTTGTTGTTGAAATTGTTGTCGCGGCTGGAATTGTTGTTGTTGAGGTTGAAATCCACTCGAATTGTTGAAATTAGATTGTTGAACTGCTCCTTGCTTGTTCGCATATCTAAAATTGGGGTGATCTCTCCATCCCGGATTGTAAGTGTTGGAATAAGGATCATACCGTCTTTGCTGATTTGGAAAGATCATATTAGCGTGTTCATTGGCTTCTTCATATCCTTGATGAGAATTTGGTATCACCGCGGCTACAACTTGTTGCATCATTACTGTCATGTTACCCATTTGTTGACGAAGTTCCTCGACCTCGCTCACTTCATTTACTCTCCTAAGAAGAACATCTGAACCACGACTCAAGAATTGTTGGGAGTTTGCTGCCATGTTCTCAATCAACTCTCTAGCTTATGCCACCATCTTGCTCACTAGTGCACCACCACCCACTACGCCAAGAAGATTCCTATCACTTGATTGAAGTCCTTCATAGAAGTATTGGATAATCATAGCGTCACTAAATTGGTGATGAAGGCATCTTGCCACCAATCTCTTGTATCGTTCCCAACAGTCATATAAGGATTTTCCCACATTTTGCTTCATTTTGCAAATATCCTTGCGAATTTCAGTAGCGTTAGATGCAGGAAAATATCTCTCTAAAAAGAGTTTTTTCAACCCATTCCAAGTTGTGACACTTCCGGGAGGCAAATAATATAACCAATCCTTAACACTATCCGCCAAAGAGAATCGAAAAACTTTCAACATAGCACCATCGGCCTCCATATTCGCTGGAAGCATAGCCGTGAAAATGGTGTGGAATTCCATAAGATGCTTGTTTGGATCTTCATTCACCATGCCATGGAACTTTGGTAATTCTCTAAGAAATCCCGGCTTTATCTCAAAAGTAGAGTCGGTTTGAATACAACCTCGCTGTGTATCCAGCTTGTGCGAAGCCAAGTCCTTGAGTGTACGATTTGTTTCACCCATTGCTTCTTCTTCTTCTTCAAAAGAAATCTTGTGTTCTACTTCCAAGTTTTGTTCTTCCGTTGTGCCTTGCCTTGGTTGGAGTATTGCGCCTTTTCGAGTAGCTATCCCGCACCTTGGATAATTCCAATCTTTAGAAGCCAGGGATTAGGTACCTGAAAAACAATTCTCGCAAACAAGTGAGAAACAAGACAAGAAACGTAAAGAAAGTATGCAAGCAGAAATAATAAAAAGAAACTAAAAACTATATAACAAGCTGAATGCCTCCCCGGCAACGGCGCCAAAATTTGATCGCAGTCGTATGCATCAAAAATAATTCACTTTCTCACCCTACTAAATATGAATGAAGTACGTGATAAGAAAGAGTTCGTATCCACAGAGAGGCGATTGTTGTTATGTAATTTTTAGATTCTTAAGTAACCAAGGTAACCAAGGGGTGATTTTGTTTTTATCAAAGTAATAACACTAAATAAAGCAAAGCAGATAATTGGAATAATCAATAAGAGGAAGATATTGGTCACGGGATAGTATCATTCACAAACATGTATTTTTCATCAATGACTAGAATTGGTAATTTAATATCGCAATTATCAAAAGTCCTAAGATATCTTGATCGCAAGAGTATCTCGTTTATTTCCTGATTTTATCACAAACAATATTAAAAGATGCTATTGTGAATTCTACTTAAAAAGCAACCTAAAGTGTAAAAGCACAATTAAGTTTAACTCCCTAAGAGCAATAAGTTCTATGAAATAAGACTAATCAATTCAAACAAACGTGTAAAATCACTAATTCGTTTTAACAAAGTTTATGATTCATATGCGATTAAAAAGATGTATCACTACAACTAATAATCACAAGATACTACTAGAAACCAGAGATAAAAACTTTTACGTATTGAAAACCCTAATATAGATATATAGATGAAAACAAATCCAATTGATTCCGGACTCAACCAAACTAGCATTCAAATCATATGATAATAAAAATAATGAATCATAAATGATAGAATTGAGACAAAAATAATTCATAGAATCAAATAACATGCTTGATGAAATCAACTTTATCCCATAACCAATAATTATATTTAGCTACTCATATTAATGGAGTTCATCACAAAAATATTAATTGAATGAAAGAAGGTGAACATAAGCAAACCCTAGTAGAATAGCCGCTCTCCTCCAAAGCTCCAAGAATAATACGTGATACCCCAAAAGTTGTAGAAAACTTCCTTTTTATATCTCTTCTTGTTCCAAAATTAGGTTTAGTCTTCAAAGTCCATTAGATGAAAATCCACCAAGCCCATAAGTGAGAAAAACTCGTGTAGAAAATCCGTCCCAAAAGTGGTCTCCGAAAAACTGGGTTTTTGGCCGGAATCCGGAACCAGAAAGTAGTTCAGGTGACCGACAAATTCCACCCGGTCACCGGTCAAATCGCAGGTCAACTGAGTTAACTTGGGTCATGCACCGAGTCATACCGAATCAGCTGAGTCAAGACCGAATCAGCATCTGACTTGGCTGAGTGAGCTAACTGGTCAAGGCTGAATGGGTTGATTCGCACAGCCTAGGCCATTTGCACAGGCTTGAGCTAGTGTTATGCAATGATTGCGTTCAACCTCCTATCTAGTTCACACTTTTTCAGCTCCACTTGCACTACTACTGCCAGCACCCATCTCCTATAGCTTCACAAATATACAACACTAACACACAACTTGAGCTGCAATTTCAAATCCACCAAACCCTTGAATCTCTTCTCTGCAACCTATTTCAACTCCATCATCATCTGAGGCATTCAACAATCTATACCAACACAACAACAACACCATTGCACTCTGGCAAGAACAACCCAGCTCCAACAGCAACTTCGAATCTCATAACCACCTACTACTGAATTGGAGGTGCATCTCTTTCTACAGTTTTAGTTCACTTACAAATTCACCAGCAAACTTCCACCTGCAAACTCACAACAGCACATGTTCTACAGCTGAAACTCAGCTTAATAACTTGCAGTATATCCTCCAAGTCAAACCTGTTCAGTCTAGGAAAATCATCCCACCTAAAACCCTGTAAAACAGTACAAAATTGAGATCCAAACTCGGCTGCTAAATCGCCAAAGCACATCCATTCTAGCTCTTCCAATTCCAACATTATAATCTCTGCATTTCCACATACATTTCCCCTGCAATCTAAACTGTAACCCCACCAGACTCACTTCAGTTCTTCCTAACACCACCAAAAGATGCACCTGAGCTGCTATAACCAGCAACCCTTGCCTCTTGAAACTACAAATTTATTTCCAATCCCCTGCACTGTACATCACCAGTTAGTCAGCTGCAATATCACCTTCATTTCCATTTAAGACATACCACCTGTGTACATCCATCGCATTTGAGCAGCTCGCCAATATCACAGCTGCACAAAATCAGTTGAGCAGCAGCACCTTGAACTGCAGCCTTAATAATTCTTCTCTGCAATATCTCAGCAAAACCCAAAATCCCATTGACATACTCTTCCTTCCAGCGATCACTGCCATTCCCTGAATTCATAACCGCCACTGCTTTAAGCATCTCTGCCACTTTCTCTCAATCTTCAAACATCTCTCAAAACCCATTACAAAGACCCACAAATGCACCACATAAATACCCAGGAATGAGTGACAACATATGCACTTGAAGTGGTAAATAAAAGGTCATTCAGGCATTTGCTTGAACAGGTTACATGCCATTGTCTTCTTACTGTAGCTTTTGGGTTTGTATAGCTTCCTAACTCAAAACACCTATACTTCAGTCCATTCATTACTGCAGCTCCTCATTCTTTTACTACAGCTCAAACGACTCCAACTCAGCAACATTTGCTCTTCTCAGATCAACCAACAGTAGAATAATCATCACCAGGACCAATAGCAACCCCTTTATCTGAATCTCTCAATAGCACCAACATAAACCCATTTCTCCACTAGATGTCAGATTCATGTTCTTGACCACCACCAACATAGTTCATCTTTTAAAACTTCTCGAATTCCCATGATAATCATCAAATCCAACTGCAACACCTCTATTATCACTCAAACCACCATCTTCTCAATTAACGACATCAGAACTCAAAACCCTTGTAATTCAGAACCCTAACTCCATTTATTCCTTACTGAATCTCTTCCTTCAACCATTAACTCAAATCATATCTCTCAGTTTCAAATCTCAGATCTAGAAACAAACCCATCTTTCCTTTGGTATATATCTTCTCGTCTTCAATCTTCTTCATATGTTCTTGATCAATTTCAGACTCTTGAAGGAACTCTTCATCAGAAGAATCACTCGACAACAACAATGGGCCGCCATCCTCACTTCTCTCTGAGTTTGAGAATAATGATTGAGAAATCATTTTCTCTGAAATCCAGGGTTAGGTAATAGCTAGCTCTGCTATTTACACCCAGTTGTAGTGGTTAAGGGATAACTAGCTCAAACATGGATTGTCGGTTCCATAGAACTGACATGCCTATTTTATTTCTTTCTCAACCGTAGATGGCTTCGCTCGCCTGTGAATCAGTCCTTTGTGCTCCTTTTCGCTCCAAATGGACGCTCATTTCTTCTCTTGAATTCTTCACCAACAACAACCATCCTTTACTTCTCATATCCACTTTTTTCCTTCAATTCTATTCATCTCTAAAGTTGTCATGCTTTTCAGACAAATGAATATGCATCACTAAAGTCGACATACTTTTCAGACAAAGATGAAGAAATAAAAGCAAATAATAAGAAATAATCCGCCTCCAACAGCCATTGCATATGAGATGAACTTTTGCCATGTTTCTTCTTTTTTTTTGTTCCAAATGACTCCAAAGTACCTAAACACTCAAAAGTGAAACATAATATACATATTTTACAAGAAAACTCGCAAAGAAAGCATAAACTATAGATAAATATCAAGGTGTTTTAGACACCTATCATGTGTGTTTTTCAATTGTTTCCGGTTAAGTAAAACTTTTGCTATCTTGCTTTGTTTGTGTGATATCAATAGTTTAGACTTACAAAAGTTTGTGCAATTGCGGTGCTTTAATATTATGTTGATTCAATTGCTTTAATAGTTTAGACTTATCTTATGTTGATCATCTCACACGAAAAAAATACCAGGAGACTAAGAAGTGGATACCAAAGAAGATCAAGGAAGATAACAATGACTCCAGAACGACTACGCTTAAGGTAATCCATAAATATCTTGATGATAGTAACTTCTATGATAAATTTGGTTTATTGAGAAAGAGGGATGGAATTCTTGGAAAATTAGTTAAGAAGAAGTTCCTTGTTAAACATGGAAAATTTGATCTGACACTTTTAGATACTTAATATCTGGGAAAGATACACTGACTCATGTAGTGCTCAAACTTAGTTTGATGAGTTCAGTGTATATTGTGAAATAATTAAAAAAACATGTATAGAGTTATGATAATATTCACAGGAACGCACTTTCCTAAAAATTCTTAATAGTAAAAAAATTTCAGTTTTTCAATTAAGAGAGAATATTTGATTTCCTTAAATCAATGAACAAGTTTTTAGTAACTATTGGTATATAAGTTTCGGTACTGATGAAATTTAAAATTTCATGAAATCGGAGTCATGGACAACTCTGATTATTATGAAAAGTTCTCTTCAAA
Source organism: Papaver bracteatum (assembly GCA_023529315.1). Lineage (NCBI taxonomy): Eukaryota > Viridiplantae > Streptophyta > Magnoliopsida > Ranunculales > Papaveraceae > Papaver > Papaver bracteatum. Next base: position 57,106 of record JAJJWX010004631.1, read on the forward strand.
AGTCTCAGAAAGGTATGCTGAGAAGATGGTTTATAATTCTTGTGGTTCTCTAAATTTCAACGGAACCGAAACTGATTCTTATATGAATATGAATCATTCATCCTGTGTGATTGATTATGAAAAGGAGTTTCATAAGATGGCTCGAACTTGTGTTGAAACCAAGTTGGAAGTTTTAATGCTGAAACGAAGTCTTGAAAAATCTCTACTGGTTCAAGCTCAAATTCTCAAACAACTAGATTTACCCCCCAGAAGAGTAAACGAGGAGGAACCTAACTTCCAAAAGGTTGAGGAATTATTCTTCAGTCAAGGATCGCTTCAAGGAATTAGGGGTTTTACTCATATTAAGCGAAAGAGATCTCAAACTTGTGAAGAGATCTGAATCTAGAAAAATAGACATCAATTTTTGATCGCTTTCATTGATTGTATGAGTCTATTGAATAAAACTATTATGAATAAAGTTATTTGATTTATAATTTTTCTTGTGATAGTTTTTGATTTACATAGCCGGTACTTTAATGATTTATTTTATATGTTATGTATGTTTATGAGATGTTTGATTTCGGTTTTATGCCTTGATATTCAATCTCATAATATGGTGTGTACCCTTATGGTTTGGGTGATTTTTTGATTTAGCGGGATTAAGTTCTAGCCCAAGTTGGTATATTTTATCAAAGGATCATGAGGGATTCCTGTAGAAACAATATTTGAAAAAGTCACAATATGTTGAATCGGTTTTGGTTTAGCATAAAAGCATATGTGTTTCGACGGTTTTCAACTTTTGCTTGCAATTGTTAAAACCGATTTTCAACCTTTCTCTGGTAAAGGTTGGTTGTTGTTATTATTTTGTTTTTGGCATGAGAATGACAACATTATGGTATTTCGATATCAATTCTCCCGGAAGAAGAAAGCGATGGAATCATATTTGGAGAAGTTAGATGCGAAATTGAGGTAACAATCTTGTTAGTTAATTGTTTTCCTGTTTTAAGAAAAGCCTATTTTTATTTGATATATATATATATATTGCTTTTGCTTAAAAGAAATTGTTGGTACAATTGATGTGTTTATTCCATTATGATTGTATGGATGTGTGTGTTATTCAATTGTTTCCGGTTAAGTAAAACTTTTGCAATCTTGCTTTGTTTGTGTGATATCAATAGTTTAGACTTGAAAAAGTTGGTGCAATTGCGGTGCTTTAATATTATGTTGATTCAATTGCTTCCAGTTAAGTAAAACAATTATTACTTTGCTTTATTGTGTAGTATGAATTGTTTAAGCTTACAAAATTTCGGTGCAATAGTGAAACTATGGTTTGTATGTTATTTCTATTGTATCCGATTGAGGTGAATAATTATGAAAGTTGATTTATTGGTTTGTATGAATTATTTATGGCTTAACGAATGAATATTTTGACGGGACGAGTTGTTTAGTCCAATACGATTCCGGATAAGCTAAGCTAAGTTAATTTTGATCTTAGTTAGAATTATCAAAGTGGATGTTTCGGTTATTCAAGTCTAATTGAAGGCCTAAACAAGGAAATGCTAGTTAACTAACCTAGTATTTGGCTTGTTTGAAATCTAAAGGTCTAAGTTATATGGATAATTAGAACCTGATGAGAAAAATGAAGTTTATCTTTTTTTTTTGTCTTATCGAATGAAGCGGTTGTATTTATAAAATAGGTTTAGCAAAGGAACTAAGTTGCTTAGTTGATTTTCAGTTTGCTAAACTAGTTGGGAAAATTGCTTTGGTAAATTATTTCCATGATAACATATCAAAACGTAATTACTTGTAGTTTCGGTTTTGATAATGGTCATCAAAAATGCTGTGTAAAACCATCGTGATTGACTCAACAGGTTGCAAGTCTATTCTTGAGATTTGTAAGATCCTTTTCGTGTTGTCCATTGTTTATTCTTTGCTTTGTCATTTTTGTGACAAAATGGGGGAGAAATATATGGAGTAAACAAGTGATGCTAGAGTCAATCTATGGTTGATTGGTGTCACTAGGGAAGAGGACGATGGTGCTTGAACGTTTATCTAACGAATGAGGAAAAGCACAGACTAAGGGGGAGTAACATATCATATGATTGAGATAACAAAGATGTGCAGATTGAATATCTACCTAGCTTACCTTTAGGGGGAGTATAAGATTTGTTATTATAGTGCAACTGCTGCATTTTTGAGGATTGAATGAATGCAGGTTATGTGCTATGGATTCGGAAACAGGCGTATGTGTAATGAATTATTATAATTTGTTTATCCATATGATTGTAAGAGTTTTGTCACTAAAATTTACAAATGGGGAGATTTTTAGAGCATTGCTCGGTTGAACCCACCAAGCATTGGTATGTAAAGTTTGGTTGTCATATTTTAGTGAAGCAAAACTCATTTAAGAGTTGCTTGATTTATATGTACTAGAGTCAACTTCATATATATAGGTTAGATTGAAAGTATTAGGATGAGACATTACAAGTATTGTGAAGACTTGAAGATATGAAGAAGAAGACTTAGCTACAACAACAACATAATCCTTCCACTCAAGGTTAGTGATATTTGACTTGAAATGTTTCATTCCCTAACGTATCTTTCAAGTCGTACATATTGAAAACATAAAACGGCGAAGCATGAACACTCTAGTGATAGGTGTATAAAAACACCACTCTAAGTATCAATTGGTTATGCTTTTTTAGATAGTTTTCTTGCGAAACTGTATTATTATCTTTCTTTTTATATTTTATGGGAATTTTGGAGATTATTCCCGAAAAGAACAAGAAATCGTCCAATTTGCCAAAAGAGAGACGGAATTATCATTGCATGGGAAATCACTGTGGTCAGTTGTGTGGGCGTTAAGAAGTAACCAGCTGAAATTCATTGTGAATTACTAGAGACGAAGAGAATTGTTATTTCTCTAAACATTTGATGTCAGAGATATACTGCATTCATAAGAAAAGATGGATTTGAATTGGGCTTACATGGGATATGTTGTTGTACTCTTGCTGGAGGGAGATGATGAGCCTTAATCTGTTAACCTCACTAAATAGGTACAACACGTGATTATGGCATGCATGGGGTGATGCCTGATTATGGAGGAGATATAAACAACTACATTTGCTAGTTTCTGAGGATGAGAATTGAGAAAGAGCTAGGCTGGGATTCGCTGTGATGCTGGAAAGAGTTAGCCGAGAGATATCAGTTGATGAGGCTAGCTGGTGGTTCATGTAAGAGGTAATAGATGAGTTTCTATCCTTATTGGAAATCAATGATGAAGTGGTGAGAGGCCGAGTTTGAGAAGGTTTGAATCGTGATGCTGTCAGTGATGGAAGTTAGATGTTCCGGTGATTGTGGAGAGACAAGAGGGAAAGTGATAAGCAGATGCAAGGGATTAATGTGGAGCTGTTCTTGATGGAAGATACGGACGTAATAAGAACTCGAGCTCGGACAGTAGAGCTCAATGGCTGAAGTCTTGAGCTTGAGGGAAAATGGCTGTGAAATGAGAGAAAGATTGAGTTTCCTCCAGTGAGTGAAGAATGGAGTGATGGAAATGTTGCAGCTCATGGTACGACTTGGAACTTGGCAGCCACTTTGTACAGGGAAGATGGCAGCAATGAAGAGATTTGGTATCGGGATGTTGGAGATGGAATGCGGTGTACGGACTGAGAGTTGAACACTGAACAGAGATAATATAAGAAAAGTCAGTTGAGACTTGAGACTCTCAGTTATCGAGCTGTGGAGAAGGTCGAGACTGTGATGACCATGATGGTTAACTGATGATGTTGTTTCATGGACTGAGCAAGTAAACAAAGTCAGGGAGGAACGAATTCGTACAGGTGATCGGTGGTTGAATGGCAAAAAATATGGAGATATGAGCTTGGAAATGACGGATTATGGTTCATTGAAGTTGCGAGAGAAGGCACTGCAGTCAGTGGGAAAAGGACTCAACGAATATTGTTGCCAGATTGAGGATGGTTATCGAACAGATGGAGGTTGTGTCATTTCTGCCATGGATGTTGTTTAACGTTGAATGCATGGAGATTGATGGTAGAGTTTGCAGCGAAGACGATGCATGGCAGTGAGATGAGGTTGGATGTAGTTTCTTTTAGTGAAAGGGTGATGAAGACTTCAGGGTTTCGTTTGCTGCCGTCGATTGAAGACTGAAATGGATTGAATTGGTAATGGAGATACGAACTGAAATGAAGTTTTAGAAACCGAGTACCTGTGGTTTAACGATCATGGAAGTAGATGGAGTAGTTGCTGCCAGTGGAGCTCGAGGAAACAACAGAGAATAACTCGAGATGGGTTAGCTGTGTGCACGAGATGGAGTTTGTGCGTGTTTGGAGTCTGCAGCTTGAACGGAGCAACAAATAAAAGGGTTACACTGTTGGTTCCATCTAAATTCAGCTAAGTTACAAAGTGGGCTAGACCTAATGCAAGCCCAATAGGCTTTTGAGCCAAAATACTTACACAACCAAATTAAGGGTGCGGCCATCCTTGGACGTGAAGGATATTTGATATTTTTGTAACCTACTTTGGCACGGGGATTTGATGCACGGGATATAATTTTAAGGAGGTGCACTTTCCTATTTTTGCTAGGTTTCCTAGTTTTCTCAAGAGGAGGTTACAAAACTCTATATATAGGGAACCCTAGGCACAATTTTGAATATCTAATCTTCTTGACACATATCTTCTTTTCACCGTTTTTCTCCCCCTTAGGGGGGAGAACTATCTCTTTTCTATTCTTTTTATATTGTAAGGATGAATTCAAAGTTCTAATGTGAAGCTCAATTATTTTGCAAGTTTGTTTCAAGTTTTAAATTGATTCATTGTGGATTGTTTTTACTATATCCAAGGTTTATGATTGATTTTAGATTGGTTTGGGTGCGCAACCATATTAGTTTATTAATCATTCTAATGCTAGTAGAGAGTTGAGTCGACCCGTAATTGTCTCTCATATCCTACACAAGTAGAAATCGCAAGACCTTACGGAGGGATTCTGTGGAGAAATTGCGAGTAAAGACAACACCAGTAAGTGGACCGAGCGTACCGAGTTTTTTCTCTCTGGGATCAAACCTAAATTCACAAATATTAATGCGTTCTGGGAATTACATCTTGTAGTCGAGCGCTTCCGTGTCAAGGTGGTTCTTTTGAATAGAATCCGGTAGTCGAGCGCTTCCGTATCCGGTGATGCAAGGAGTTTTTGGGGATTTCTAAGCATACCTGCTTTCCTACGGTTGGTGACAATTGCTTCTAACTAGAGATAAACGGGTACAATGTTGAGTTAACGGTTAGTAACTGCGAAGGATTTCTTCAATATCTTTATATTTTTATCCTTATTTTATATTTTTGCCGATTTAGATAACATATCAATTGCATTACTCTTCGTGGGAACGATCCTTACTACCGCTATATTATATTTAATTAGTGGGAAATATCTTTTTATTTTGTTGAGTAAACGACGCTCACCAAAATTGGCGCCGTTGCCGGGGAGTAATTGCTAATTGGTTTGTTATTCTTTTTGGTTAAAAGGTTTTGTGGGTATATCTCTCGTAAGCCCTCACGAGACTATAACTCGTCCACTAGGGACACCTTGGGGTTTAAAGGCCTGTTATTCATGCTAAGAGTAACCGTATCCTCACGACATGGAGTTGTATTTTACTTTTGTTTCGTTATGTTTGCTCGAGGACTAGAAAAGTTTAGGTGGGGGGGGGGGGATTTGATAGGTGTATAAAAACACCTCTCTAAGTATCGATTGGTTATGCTTTCTTAGCTAGTTTTCTTGCGAAACTGTATTATTATCTTTCTTTTTATATTTTATGGGAATTTTGGAGCTTATTCCCGAAAAGAACAAGAAATCGTCCAATTTGCCAAAAGAGAGACGGAATTATCATTGCATGGGAAATCACTGTGGTCAGTTGTGTGGGTGTTAAGAAGTAACCAGCTGAAATTCATTGTGAATTACTAGAGACGAAGAGAATTGTTATTTCTCTAAACATTTGATGTCTGAGATATATTGCATTCATAAAAAAATATGGATTTGAATTGGGCTTACATAGGCTATGTTGTTGTACTCTTGCTGGAGGGAGATGATGGGACTTAATATGTTAACCTCACCAACTAGGTACATCACGTGATTATGGCATGCATGGGGTGATGGCTGGTTATGGAAGAGATATAAACAACTCCATTTTCTAGTTTCTGAGGCTGAGAATTGAGAAAGATCTAGGCTGGGATTCGCTTTGATGCTAGAAAGAGTTAGCCGAGAGATATCAGTTGATGAGGTTAGCTGGTGGTTCATGGAAGAGGTAATCGATGAGTTGCTGTCCTTATTGGAAATCGATGATGAAGTGGTGAGAGGCCGAGTTTGAGAAGGTTTGAATCGTGATGCTGTCAGTGATGGAAGTTAGCTGTTCCGGTGATTGTGGAGATACGAGAGGGAAAGTGATTGGCAGATGCAAGGGATTAACGTGGAGCTGTTCTTGATGGAAGATACAGACGTAAGAAGAACTCGAGCTCGGATAGTAGAGATCAACGGCTGAAGTCTTGAGATTGAGGGACAGTGGCTGTGAATTGAGAGCAAGATTGAGTTGCCTCCAGTGAGTGAAGACTGGAGTGATGGCAATGTTGCAGCTCATGGTACGACTTGGAAATTGGCAGCCACTTTGTACAGGGAAGATGGTAGCAATGAAGAGATTTGGTATCAGGATGTTGGAGCTGGAATGCGGTGTACGGACTGAGAGTTGAACCCTGAACAGAGATAATAGAAGAAAAGTCAGTTGAGACTTGAGACTCTCAGTTATCGAGCTGCGGAGAAGGTTGAGACTGTGATGACCATGATGGTTAACCGATGATGTTGTTTCATGTAATGAGCAAGTAAACAAAGTCAGGGAGGAACGAATTCGTACAGGTGATCGGTGGTTGAATGGAAGAAAAGATGGAGATATGAGCTTGGAAATGACGGATTATGGTTCATTGAAGTTGCGAGAGAAGGCGCTGCAGTCAGTGGAAAAATGACTCAACGAATATTGTTGCCAGATTGAGGACGGTTATCGAACTGATGGAGGTTGTGTCATTTCTGCCATGGATGTTGTTTAACGTTGAATGGATGGATATTGATGGTATAGTTTGCAGCGAAGACGATGCATGGCAGTGATATGAGGTTGGACGTAGTTTCTTTTAGTGAAAGGGTGATGAAGACTTCAGGGTTTCGTTTGCTGCCGTCGATTGAATACTGATATGGATTGAATTGGTAATGGAGATACGAACTGAAATGAAGTTGTAGAGACCGAGTACCTGTGGTTTAACGATCATGGCAGTAGATGGAGTAGTTGCTGCCAGTGGAGCTCGAGGAAACAACAGAGAATAACTCGAGATGGGTTAGCTGTGTGCACGAGATGGAGTTTGTGCGTGTTTGGAGTCTGCAGCTTGAACGGAGCAACAAAGAAAAGGGTTACACTGTTGGTTCCATCTAAATTCAGCTAAGTTACAAAGTGGGCTAGACCTAATGCAAGCCTAATAGGCTTTTGAGCCAAAATACTTACACAACCAAATTAAGGGTGCGACCAGCCTTGGACGTGAAGGATATTTGATATTTTTGTAACCTACTTTGGAACGGGGATTTAATGCACGGGATATAATTTTAAGGAGGTGCACTTTCCTATTTTTGCTAGGTTTCCTAGTTTTCTCAAGAGGAGGTTACAAAACTCTATATATAGGGAACCCTAGGCACAATTTTGAATATCTAATCTTCTTGACACATATCTTCTTTTCACCATTTTTCTCCCCCTTAGGGGGGAGAACTATCTCTTTTCTATTCTTTTTATATTATAAGGATGAATTCAAAGTTCTAATGTGAAGCTCAATTATTTTGCAAGTTTGTTTCAAGTTTTAAATTGATTCATTGTGGATTGTTTTTACTATATCCAAGGTTTATGATTGATTTTAGATTGGTTTGGGTGCGCAACCAGATTAGTTTATTAATCATTCTAATGCTAGTAGATAGTTGAGTCGACCCGTAATTGTCTCTCATATCCTACACAAGTAGAAATCGCAAGACCTTACAGAGGGATTCTATGGAGCAATTGCGAGTAAAGACAACACCAATAAGTGGACCGAGCGTACCGAGTTTTACTGCTGGGATCAAACCTAAATTCGCAAATATTAATGCGTTCTCGGAATTACATCTTGTAGTCGAGCGCTTCCGTGTCAATGTGGTTCTTTTGAATAGAATCCGGTAGTCGAGCGCTTCCATATCCGGTGATGCAAGGAGTTTTTGGGGATTGCTAAGCGTACCTGCTTTCCTACGGTTGGTGACAATTGCTTCTAACAAGAGATAAACGGGTACAATGTTGAGTTAACGGTTAGTAACTGCGAAGGATTTCTTCAATATCTTTATCTTTTTATCCTTCTTTTATATTTTCGCCGATTTAGATAACATATCAATTGCATTACTCTTCGTGGGAACGATCCTTACTACCGCTATATTATATTTAATTAGTGGGAAATATCTTTTTATTTTGTTTAGTAAACGACGTTCACCTAACGTATCTTTCAAGTCGTGCATATTGAAAACATAAAACTGCGAAGCATGAACACTCTAGATAGACATAGTATTAAGGAATACAATACTCCCTCCGTCCTAGTTTACTTGCCAAAATTGGGGATTTTTTTTTGTCCTAAATTACTTGCCAAGTTTCATATTTTTCCACTTTTTATCCTAATTTACCCCTTTGTTGGAATCAGGTCACATTATTGAGAATTGCGTAACTCCATTTCCTATACACAATTTTAAATTATCCTCTCTCTCTATATCCTCTATTATCTTTTTTTTTGTTTTGAATTCTTCAAGTAAAGACCAGAAAACTAAATATGAAAAAACTATGTATCATAAATACTATCTTGGGGTAATTTTGGAAAAAAATATACTCTCTCTACATTTCTTAATCTATGTGCAAAAACCAATTTTGGCTAGTAAACTAGGACGGAGGGAGTATGAAGTTTCTTGCTTAACTATTAAACTTTGTATATAAGACATCAACATAATCGTATGAATGCTATTGTGATTATGTATGGGTGGGTGTGAGGTGAGAATTTCATCATAGGGAACAATGTTTACATGTTTTCTAAGGAAGTAAGTTCATGATACGTGTTGTGAACTGAAAGGGAAATAGCCAGGCGTTATTGGGGTTGTTCTTTATTGCATATCTTATGAACGACCAATATGTGTGATGTGTATAACCGTTCACAACTTGTGTGTGTTCTTGGTAAAACTATTCACATAAGGCCTGACTTTTTGTATTGGTATAACTTTTATTAGTAAAACCAATCTTAAGTAATCACCTAGGGTATGATCGGGTTGTGTATGTCTGAACTTATTACTGGGAAGAAGGGAACCGATCCTAGTAAGAGGTGCAGTGCATCACAATGGGGAACCGATCCTTGTATGAGGTGCAACAAGGTTTATGGAAGAAAGGGGAACAGATCCTATGAACATGTGCAATAAATTTTTGGAAAGGGGGAACCGATCCTATGAACATGTGCAACAAAGTTTTTGGAAGGGGGAACTGATCCTATGGACATGTGCAGTGCATACAAGTTAGATACCATATATATGTGGGGAACCGATCCTAGTACCCAGTCAGCCGTTTCTTTGGTAAGCTAGTGTAACTATGCATAGTACTCACATGGAAACCAATGAGATGTGATTGAGTGGAACTTGATCAATCACATAGTTCTTGAAAGTCAGATGAACCAATTCTAAACTTGTTTGGAAGTATGGTAAATCGGTTTCAAGTGAGCAAGCATGGTAAAGACTTGCAAGAGTAAGATGTCGACACTCTTTGAACACGGTGCATTAATGCTTATTCTATTTTGTTCAAAGATATTCCTTAAAGGCTAAGAAGGAAGTAAATAGCAAGATCGAATTTAAGTAAGTTAAGAATCTTTTTAATTAAGGGTTTTTAATTATGTATGAAAAATAAGAATTAGTAATGTGCATTTTCTAATTAGATTTTCCAAGGAGATTTCGATCACTATTTTTGGACAGTGCATTCAAAGGAATTATGAAAACCGAATCTGGTGGAGTAATAAAAATATCTTGAGAATATTTTCGGTTTTGGAAATTCCTTGGTGTCCAAACTTTATTGTCTATAGATACTTTGAGTTTGCATTTCTAGCAAACTAATCCTGCGTAACCTAGACTTCCTATTTTGTCTTTGTTACTGGTGAGGCACCTATCGGAGAGGAGAGTAATCTAATTTGGTGAAATCTCTTACGGCCACTCAGTTTAAAGTCTTCTTTGGGATTGAGAAGCTTTAACGCGACCCGTTGGTGGGAAACTAGATATTGCGGTTTATATTTAGTTTTCTTATTGATTTGATTGACTAACAGAGGTTGAATCTTGATTGCACCTAGTTTGTTTATTCTTGAGAATCCTCTCTTCTGATATAAGATTCACTCAAACTAGTTCAAGGTTCATCTTTAGACTGTTGTTAGATCTAAAGACGATCTTGTGATAATCCATTGTTAATAGACTCCGTTCTGTGTGTGACTGATCACAAGAGATTCAAGTGATTGTGTGTAGGTGTTTATTGAAGATCTAAGAAGATTTGAAGATAAAGAAGATATTGAAGATTTCTTATTTGGTGTTTTTATAATCTTTGGTGTGCACAATACTTTTTTGGGAAAAAGAGGATCCAATTAATAATCGGTTTATCCTTGTGGTAGATTGGATTGATTAATTGAGGAAGATCGGCATCAACACATATCACTTGGTTGAAGAGTGTTGTTGGCTTAATCTTAGTGATTGCCTTTGGGTGATTTAACTTAATATAGATCTTGGAACCTGGCAAAGGAGTTTATGTTAAGATAAACAAGGGAACCTTTGCGCAATTCATATCACTTGGTTGAAGAGAGTTGATACCAAACAGATTTGTTGTTCCTTTACTGTTTGGAATACGATCCAAAGGAATTGGTCCAAGTACGTGACTTGTTTACAGGTTGGAGGCGTAGGAATACTGAGGGAACTAGGTGAACTATAGGTTTAGTTGCTTGGTCTCAACTATACGAAGTTGTCTTATTTTGTATAGCGGCTTAATTCTGAGAGTATTCAATTCTGGACTAGGTCCCGGGGTTTTTCTGCATTTGCGGTTTCCTCGTTAACAAAATCTTGCTGTGTCATTTACTTTATATTTCCGCATTATAATTGTTTTATTATAATTAAAGTAAATTACACAAACGTTAATTCCTATTTACTTGATACGTGAATCTTATTGAGTTTGGTTAGGTCCGAACCTTTGTATCAAGTAAACACACTTTGTTGTTGTATTATCTCGATCTAGTATCCATAGACGATCACACAAAGTGTGAACCGATTTGTTGTATTGTCTTGACTCAATCTATAGACAATCGCTTTCGGGGAAAGGACTTATAGGAAGGAAAAGTTATAGCTTGAGGTATATTTGGGGTGCCCTTGCCTTTTCAAGTTCAACCTTGCGTGTGGAAAATGTCATTTGATGGTTACTCCTATGGGGATCATGGAGGCGCCGGAATAGTATTTTAATCACCAACAAGATAATTGAAATCATACACCTATAAGTTAGATTACCCCTGCACTAATAATGTCGTTGAATATGAGAGTTTCCTCATTGGGATGCAAATGGCACTAGAGATGGGGATAACAAACTTAGAAGTTATGGGAGATTATAGACTTCTGGTGAACCAAATAAAAGGAGAGTTCCATGTAAAGGAACCGACACTGGCGATCTATAGGGACAAAACGCAACGGCTGATGCAGTGTTTTGGGCACATTTCGATAGAACACATGGTCCGCTTATCAAACAGACATGCAGATGCTTTAGCAACGCTAGCATCGAAGTTACAAATGCTGCAAGGAGATACATAAGTAATCACCATCATCGGAAATACTTCACATTTAGCGTTAGAAGAAAGGGAAGCAATAGAAGAACTGGATTGGCGCCGAGTGATAATAGCAGATTTAAAAAGATCACCCGAAGAGGGGAAACTCTCGTGGAAAACCTTAAGATCATATACCATCCTCGATGGTGACTTATACTTCATCACGACATGAGGCGGATTGTGTAGGTGCCTTGGACCGCTCGAAGGTAGAGAAAAGCTGGAGGAAATACATCTCCAAGTATGTGGGCATGCCGTGTCAATAGTATTGCATCGGCGTATTCAATGCACAGGTTTTTACTGGCCTGACAAGGCGATTCAAGCAAAGCACTCCAAGATACCTGTGCCACCTGCTAAGGATCCCCCCCCCCCCAAGAAGCGGAGATTTGTGTGGCAGAGGAAGATGAAGAAGATTGGAGAGAGCCTTACATATCTTATCTTACGAATCGAACTTTTCCAAGCGACAAGAAGGCGGCCCTTAGGTTAATTAATAAATCCAATCGATTGTCAACAAAAAACTATTCCGAAGAAGCTTTGGGCACCAAACGCTTACGTGTTTAGATAAGTGTGCGGATCTCCGTATGATGGAGTTGACGCATGATGGAGAACATCAAGGAAAGGCAAGGTTATTCTCACAAATATATGAGGCGGGGTATTACTGGCACACGATGGAAAGCGACACAGCTGAGTATGTACGAAAATGAGAGCAATTTCAAATTCATGGCAACTTGATTCATGCTCCACACACCATGCTATACAACATCGCTAGGCCTTGGCCCTTACATACCTAGGGGCTAGATATCATCGGACCTATCAGGACAAAATCTTCTAATCAACACAAGTACATCATAACAACGACCGAATGTTCCACGAAATGGGTGGAAGCCCTCCCGCTGAAAAGTATCACCGGAGTCACCATCACCGCTTTCCTCAAAGAATACATCATTAAGTGCTTCGGGATACCCATGTGTATTGTGTCAGATAATGGCTCGCTATTTTTCAACAGTGATGTTAAGGAGTTATTAGAGAATTTCCATATCAAACACAAGACGTCCACCCCCTACTATCCCAAAGGAAACGGGCAGGCCGAGGCGACCAATAAGACGCTTCTCCGAATACTTAGTAGGAACTTGTATGATAAAAAGAGACTCTGGCATGAAGAGTTACCCATGGCGCTCCGGGCATACCGAATCGCCAAAAGATCTTCCACTAGAGCATCTCCTTACAGCTTGGTGTATGGGGAGGATGTTATCCTACTAGCAGAGATCATCATCATTGCTGCAAGCGGCTTGCAGGTCGAGGATGATAAGAAATTCAAATTCTTATACACAATAGAAGAAAAGCGAGACATAGAAGACGCTTATGCTCAAAGATATTGTGAACGCATGGAAAAAGCTTACAATCAAAAGGTGAAACCAAGGAGTTTTGTAATCGGAGACCTAGTCCTCACAATCTCTCCTCATGTGCCTCGAAATATAGCGCCGGTAAATTTTCTCCAAATTGGGAGGGACCATTCCGAGTCACCGAAGCCGCGAAGAGTGGTTACTATAAGATCGAGCACGCCGACGGGATGCCAATCAAAGGAAATCTCTATGATAAAGTCAATTACAAATGGCTCAAAGCCTTCTATATGTAAGGAACCAATGATATGAATAAAAAAAAAAGGATCTTTTAAGCTACTTAATTTTGTAACAAACTAGCAGAGGAGCATCGGGTCCTCAACTCTTGAGATACGGACGTTTCGAACCCATCTGCGCTCTTCTTTCACGAAGCCTTACATGACTAAAACCATCCTTACCTTGATAAAGGGAGAGTGTATGAACCCTCTTGTACCCACTTTTTTTGACATGAGTGCCTAAAACCCCTTGCGCCTAACTATAAGGACTCGCGTGGCTAAATCCTTCTCATCCTTGATAAAAGGAAGAGTGCATGAACCCTATTGTACCCACTCTTTAGGACATGAGTGTATAAAACCCGTGACACCCTATTGGAAGGCCTTGCGCGGATAAATCCTCATAACTCTTGATAAAAGGGGGAGTGTATAATCCTCTTACGCCTACTCTTTGGGATGAGAGTTCCTAAAACCCCTTGTGCCTAACCATAGAGCCTTGTGTGGCTAAATCCTCCTCATCCTTGATAAAAGGGGGAGTGTATAATCCTCTCACGCCTACTTTTTGGGATAAGAGTGCCTAAAATCCATATGGCCCTGACGCTCCTAATGGCTCGAGCGCCTACATCCGGTTCCCCTCGAAAATTTCCTAAAAAATAAAATAAAAAATAACAAGACGAAGGGGGATCCTTTGTTCCTACCGATATGGCTCAAGCGCCTACACTTGGAGCTCTTTTGATGACTCCCTTAAAAAAGGAAGGGGGGACACTTTTTTATTCCCCACTCTCATCGCCCTGCGCCTCTAATGGTTCAGGCGCCTATGACCAGATTCCTTCGACGAATTTGCTAAATATAAATATATATATATAAAAGGATGATGAATTGAAGGATGATGATGCAAAACTTTTTGTTTCTACAAATACGACTCTGGCGTCTACATCCAGATCCCTTCGATAATTTTCTAAAAAAAGGGACATCATTTGTTCCTACCAATACTGCTCAAGCACCTACACTTGGAGCTCTTTTGACGACCCCCTAAAATAGGGGGGACACTTTTTTCGTCCCCACTCTCATCGCCATGGCGCCTCTAATGGTTCAGGCGCCTACGACTAGATTCCTTCGATGAATTTTCTAAATATATTAAAAAAAATGGATGATGAATTGAATGATGATGATGCGACACTCTTTGTTTATATCAATACGACTCTGGCGCCTACATCGATAATTTCCTAAAAAAAAAAGACGAAGGGACATCTTTGTTCCTTCCAATACGGCTCAAGCGCCTACACTTGGAGCTCTTTTGAGGACCCTTAAAAAAAGGGACACTTTCTTCGTCCCCACTCTCATCGCCTTGGCGCCTACGACCAGATTCCTTCGATGAATTTTCTAAATATATAAAAGGAAGGAGAGTGAATCAATGACATCAAAAGCAAACAATTACCAACAACATTATCTTACATCCATGCCACTGATTACAATTACAAATAAAATGAAATATCCCTAAGGAGTTACATCAAGACAAGCTTGAGCGTCAATAACCGCTCTCTCCAAGACACGTACCAATATGTGCACACGCACGTAACAGTCATAACTATCATAAACCTTTTTTAAACATTGACGCCGATATTCAAGAAAATATGATGCCACTGGCGAGATGTTACTAATAGCCTCTTGCAGCCTCCGATCGGCACCTAACAGGAGGCATGAACAACGCCTATTTTCTTCCAAAAAATACTCAAACATAATGCGTGGCGCTTTCATCATATGTTCAAGGCGCCTAATCTCCAACATCAATTCGTTTTGAGACATCACAACAATATGAAAAAAAAAAAAAGATAATCCAACAGAACAATGTTTGACGCTACTTATAAGCTTTCAAAATTTTTTTTTATAAAATTAGTACAAATCACCCAACATGACGCGGTACTTGATTATCTCTTCTTCTACCATAGCCAAACTCCCATGGTCCCCCTTTACTGCTTCTTGAGCATTCATCAGTGCGATCCCATCCTGCCTAAAATGATGCTCTACTTTGCCAAAAGCATCCGAAGAAATAACACATGTACTTGCCATGTAATAAGTGTCTGCACAATCAAACCATTCCACGTACGCCGACTCTAAAACCTATTCACACTTTGCCAATTCGTGCACGCATTCTTCCTTAATATGACACAAGCTGTGAACGCATAAATTACGATGGCATCTACGTGTTCACAAACAATGTTCGCACACATTAAAATTCACAGATTAGATGTAATATGCGTAAAGCGGAGTGAGTATACCGATTCATCGACTCTGAGTCTTCGGACTCGTCCTTGTATAATCGTATGTTTATCACTAACAATATTCATATAGTAAAGTAAATAGAGACCGAAAAGTAATGTAAAGCTTATCATACGAAATACTGAATGTTGAGTGCGGAATGTAAGTGCTGAATGTAAATGAGATGAGTATTTACGTGGTTCAGCACTAAGGCTTACATCCACGGGGTTGGGAGGATTTCATTATATGTAGATTGATTACAAATATAGTCAAATGACTTTGGAGTTTTAACTGAGGATGCGGGATTAGGAAAACTACTTACTCTTCCTAATTCTCTGTCTTCTCCTTTCTTTTCGAACCGACCTCCCCTCTCTCTTAGTGATGAGGGGTATTTATAGGGGTTCCGACGTAGGGTCCACTAATAAAGGCCGTTGTATTCTTATCGTCTTGTGCTTTGTGCCAGTACGCGGACCTCTTCGTCTTTCACGATGCCCCCATCGTTTCTTCCTCACCGCCGAAGAGTTATGGTCGTGTCTTCCTCTGGTTGGCTGACACGTACACTGCCCAGGGTGTTTAATGCGGGTGGTTGAGTCGTCTGCATGTGCCAGACCACGGTCTCCTGCTCCTGTCATATCTGTGTCAGTTAGCTCGGTCCTGGCCGTCGATTTGGGACCTCTCTCGAGATGGGATAAAGCGAGTCCGAGGGTGTTTTCAGTGCTTAGAAACAACATTCTGTCTCGATACTCCTTAATTCGGCACCATTGGATTTGCTAGATGAGGGCCCCTCCCTGATGATACACGTTTCTTGGTTGTATGTACGTGGAATCATCTCTTGATGCTCCGCATCACATGTCTCCCACGTGTTTAACCGAGGACATGTGGCGAGCGGTGAAATATGTGCATACAATTTGCCCATTTTCTTCTGACTTAAGGCGTCTTTTGAAGTTAGAGGAAAACCGTCGCATATTCCCCACTCCTCCAATAACTTCCCCTAGATTTTAGGGCGCGTTTCCCATTATGCAATAACTTCTTGCAATAATTTCTCCTTGGGTGAAGGGACGGTTTCAATCTTCATTAATGTTTATAAGGTGGAAATAGAATGTGAAATAAATTTCATTCTCCGTCGGTCCTTCATTCTTTTTCCCCGAAGTTTTCATTCTTCCTTTTTGTTTGGATTCCATTAACTGCTGCTGCTACCATTAAATGATGCTGCCTTTGTTTTGAATACAACCCATCCTTGATATCCTAGGTTCGTCTGTTTTTGTTGTTCTTCGTTGTTTGCTGGACGCGTTCTCCCGTCATTTGGAGCTCTTAGTATAGGTAAGAGGTTGATCTTTGGTTTTGGTCCTGATTATTAGTTTGACTTCTGCTGCTGTGTTTTCGGCTTTGTGATGAAGAACACAAAAAAGTATATATAATTTCCCCTGTTATTTATCGCAAAGGTAACAAATTCATAGTTTAATAATTTCTCCCGGCGACGCAAGTAAGCTAGGGTTTTTAGTCCATTTTTTTTTAAATATCGGATATCCATGATGAACTCTATAAAATTTAGATTTTTGATCTTTATTTGTGATTCTGCGGAACTTAAAACTTGTTTGTATGTCCCTCAGACATGGCCGATCGTCATCGGGTTCCTTATCAGACCTCGTCTTCTAGTCCTCACAGATCTCCTCCGCGTAGAGACCCGGATATGTCTCCGCTAGTAGGCTCTAGGGCTTCGCAGGCTGATCTTCGTTCACAAAGGGTCTCGTCCTCTTCGGGTAAGAGATATTCATCTTCCAAGAAAGGATATCCTTCGAGGGATCCCCCAGGCTCTAGGTATGCTGCTACCCGCGCTTTTTCTCCCCCACGTGACGAGTCTAAAAATACGCAGGATATTCCTCACAACGAAGCTCTGGATGTTCCGCCTCTTCGTTCTGTTGCTCCTCCGATGCCTCAGCAGAATCCTCTACCTCCTCCTCTAGTGATTCCTTCCAAAGGAAAATTTGTCAAGGGTACTGCCTCGAAGATTGAACCGCCTAAGAACATTCCTTCAAAAAGGAAAGCCCCGGATACGAGTCCTTCGAAAAACTCCATGCTAGACCCTGCTGATGATGAAGAGGCTGCACCGATTATACGAATCGTCTCGGTTGGTAAGAAAAAAGTCACCTTCAAGCATATTGACCTGGAGATGTTTAAGGACAAGCATGAACTTCAAGCTTTTGGGGTTCGTTTCTATGCTCCCGATGATGATATCACTTACGATCTTATCTCGAGATATCAATTCGATGAGTTTCATTTGCTGACTACCGTGGGGACCTTCGAGGCGGGTCTTATGTTGCCTTTGTATAAGTCAGGTGATGTTTTTTACTATGACATATTGGCTGGTCGTGAGGGTTCTTCTAAATACCCATAGTCGTTCTGTGTCACTGTTGACTGGGAATTATCTCCGTACTCTGAAGGAGTGCTACCTTCGGAGCAAGGGAGAAACGATGATGACTTGTTATGTCCCCGATCCTGTTGAGAGAGAATAGTATACTCCCCATAATTTTAATAATTCCTTCTGGGATTATATTAATAGTAGGAACCGTAAGCCGTGGAGTGCGGGTTTTCGTAATATTGCTACTTCCCGTGGCGAGATTCGCCTTTTAAGTGAGGTGAGCGATGCCAAGTTGAAGTATGTTCCTGGCACTGAAGGGTATGCTAACATGAAGATTTTCCCTCCTCGTGAGAGGATTAAGACTGACCATGACTATGAGTGGCATGCCACCGTTATTGAGATTATTGGTCCGTGGGCTTGGGGTTGGATTCTTGGCCCCCACAGATGGCGTCCTACTGCTGATAGTCTTCCTCGTGAGGTTTCCCCTTCTCATTATGGAGATTTCTGCCCTTGGCGTCTGAACTTCGAGGGTATTAATTTTCCTTATGCCCTTGATGTCGTCGATGATGATGAAGAAGAAAGTTCAGATGCTATTCTTCCTTCGAAGAGCACTGCGACTGTGAAGGTGCGGATCCTTCCTATATTTGCCCCTTTTTTCCTTATGTTAAAAAACTCTTTTGAGCAAAGGAAAAAAAATGTTGATTTGCTTCCCTTGTTGTTCTATAGGTGACGAAGAAAAGAAGGATTGGTCCCAAACGATCTTCTACCGTTGTTGATGAGTCATAGGTTCAGGAGGAGGTTACCAGTCCTGCTAAAGAATACTTTGAGGAAGATGAGGACATTTTCGATGGAGAGGAATGTACTAACACTTCCCCCTCTACCCACGAAGATGGTGGTGGTGTTAATGGTACGAATAGTACCCCTGGTGGTAATGATGCTGAAAATGTTATCGCTGCTGGTGATGGTGGTGGGAACAAGACTTCCCAAGAATTCTCTTTTGGTCGAGTCTATTCCGCAGGGTAGACCTTCGATGTGAATGTTGCCATGGGTCTTGCTGAGGATTTTTCTTTGCTTTTCCCAAACGATGATTGGGACGCGTTGGACACCTCTGGCAAGGGGAAAGCTTCGGGCACACAGTTGTGGATGATGATGATGATGATGGGACCTTTGTTAATGAAGGGGAGGGAGCATGTAAGAAGGCAGCTGCTGGAAAGGTTCCTGTTATTGGGGAATCTTCTACCGGGTCCCCTTCGGATGATTTCCCGCAATCTATGATGCTGGAGGGTGACGACGTTGTTCTTTCTTGGTTGAAAAAAAAATTGATGTTTGTCCCGAACCCTACTCTCGTACTTGTTGGGGAGAAGGGTTCTGATGCCTACACTCGTCGGATGATGCAATTATCCGCCGAAGATCGGGTTGCGGAGGTGTGGGACAAGAATCTGAGGTCGCTGGAGGCTACCCTAGTGGTTGATCCTCCAGCCATCATTGTTGATATGATGGCCATAGATGATGGGTATCATTATGGTTATCCTCAGCAGAGGATGCTAGAGGTACGTCGTGTTTTTCATGTTTACTTTTATGTGGGTATTCCACGGTGCTATGACATGATGCCTTCTTTTATGGAACGTAGATAATGAGGAGAGAATACTGCAATCATAACTTGTACCAATTTTTTAAGGCCAAGTCTCTTAAGTTAGAGGTTAAGCTTCGTCACAGAGAGGGGGGGCTAGCTGCGGCTGAGGCAGTTATCTCTGCCAGAGATAAAGAGATAAGTGAGTTGAAGAACCGTGTTAAAGGGAAGGAACAGCTTGGCAACGAAGAAGAAAGACTTCGTCTGGAGCTTTCTATGGTGCGCAGCGAGTCGGAGGGTGTTCGAAAAAATGCTTCATCTTTCACAGGTTTGCTTCCTTTATTCTTACTTAATGTTGTTATCTTCTATCTGAGTATCCCCACCCTATCTTCAGTGGGTGGAGTCCCCGAGTTGATATGGCTTCGAAGTGAGAGAGAACGACAGAAGATCCGTATTGCCGAGCTAGTAGAGCAAATTAAGAGTGAGGCCAAAAAATGGGATGCCAAGGCCGAGGTATGGCGTCTGAGGCATACTCAGATAGTTGATATGCAAAATAAGTATAACGCGGATCGTCATTTCTTTAATGGTACTTTGCTGTGGACGCGTGACAATCTCCATGAAGCACGCGAACTTGCTTCGTCTTTAACGGTCAAGATGAATCTTCTAGAGGAAGAGATACGGTAGGCTCGTTCCTATCATGATTTCAAAGTAATAGAATATATGCAGCGTCTTGCCAAATAAAGAGAAGATGCTAAGGCCGAGCCCCGTGCCCTTAGCAAGGCCTTAGCCGCGTCTCGGGATGACGTAGCTCGCCAGGCCGAGTATGAGAGAAATCTTGAAGTTAATATGTACAGACTTAACAAAGGAATGGATGAGCTAAATAACGAAGTCAACCATCTTCGTCATTTGGATTCAATGAAGCAGGTAGAGTTAGATGCTAGTCAATTTGCTCTTTCCACTCTTCAAATGGATTATAAGAAAATTTCCGACGAGTATGACTTTCTTGACGAGGATCGGGATGCGGTTGTTAATGAATATGAAATGGCTTCGGCTAGAGTTGAAGGTATATGTTTGCTTTGCCGAGTGTGATTTTTCACTTCGTAGTCCTAATTCTTCGTTTTCTTTTTCAGAGCTCCAGGGACAGCTTCTCGCTGCAAATGAAAAACTTGCAAAGATCAATATGAGTTAGGGAAGGCTCAAACTGCCTTGGTGCACCAGGAGGGTCAGACCTCGTATTTCCAGGGCTTGGCTACGTCTCACGAACAGGTAGCTAGCTTGGCCTCAACGGAAGTGATCCATCTGTCCACTCTGTTGTATTAGGCCGAAATGTGAAACACCGCCATCACATATAAGGCTCGTTGTAAACTAGCCGAGGAGACGAACAAGGTTTTGGACAATATAGAGCATGACCTCAAGACCGAGCATGGCCTTGTCAAGGAACATCCCCGTCGTCCTAAACCTCCAGCCTTGTCCAGTTCTTCAGGGCCTTCTTCAGGTGGGAGCGTACCTTCGTCGCAGAGGGAAGACCCCACTGGTGGAGCTGAATTATCCAAGTAGATTCTTTTGCTAGTTATAGAAAGTTGATCTTTGTTGATTATAGAGTTTTCGTGGTATCTGTTAATTCTTTTTTTTTTTTCCTTATTTTGTCGAACTTGTAATCAACTTTCATGGAATGGATCATCGTTTATTGGCTATGTTTGCCCGCGTTCTTATTTTAGCTGCTTTTTTTAGTTAACCAAATAAGGTAGTGAAAATAAAGAATAAAGTATTTGAGTGCGATGTCGAAGGTATTACCTTCGTGATCGTCTTGAGACCTGTCACCCTGCTGGCTAATCCTTAGCAAGAGGATTCCCAGGCGGTGGGGGTCGATGCAGTGTTCTAGGATATGGGGTGTTAATATTTACATGTCCCCATTCTGTCGACCCGCTGACTGAAAATAGTTGGAGATATCTTTCTACTGGATGTCTTCCCCATGGTCTTACACTTATAGACGCTGATATGGGAGTCCTGAGAGATCTTTCCAATATTGGTGCGTCGTTTTTGTAGCATATTTGTAGGTGTATTTACAAGTATTCATTCTGCTAATACGCTGCCCCTTGTATTGTCTTAGGATAATTGATATCCAAGGATTTTCGCAAGAAATCTTGTTTGATTGATTAGTTGAGGTATGCTATTCCTCATCCAGAGATAGAAGCATATTGATGAGATGCATCGTTTTCTTCTTCTGGTACTCTTCACGCTGTTGCAAGATTGAACTGCTATCTATGGATTGTATGGCTTGAGATATTTAGCGTTCCATGGATGTAGGAGGACTTCCCCTTTTAGGTTGCGCAGGTAATAAGATCCGTTTCCCGCGATATCTTGTATGACAAAAGGTCCTCCCCATGTTGGTGCCAACTTGCCCCATTTATTTTCTCATTGATATTGGGGTATGGTTCTCAACACATATTGTCCTTCTACGAAATTTCTAAGTTTAACCTTTTTATTGTACTCCCTTGTTAATTTCCTTTGATAATTCTCCATTTTTTGTAACGCTGCTTCTCTCCTTTCCTCGAGGTCGTCGAGTCTTTCCAACATCATGTACGTTGTGAGGTTCTTTTCCCATGCTTCTGTCTTTGTGGTTGGCATGATGATCTCCGTGGAGATGACAGCTTCGGCTCCATAGGTGAGAAGAAAGGGAGATTCCCCTGTGTCTGACCTTCGGGTTGTTCGGTACGCCCATAAGACGTTATGTAATTGTTCACACCATCGTCCCTTATGCTCGTCTAATTGTTTTTTGAGAATGAGAGCGAGGGTCTTGTTTGTGGCCTCTTCTTGACCATTTATTTGAGGGTATATTGGTGTTGATTTATCCTTCCTAATTTTGAAAGTATCAAATAGTAAATCAATGTTCTTGCCTTGTAGCTGATTACCATTGTCAGAGACAATCTCTGCTGGGATTCCGAACCTGCAGATTATGTTCTGGAATATGAATGTGAAGACATCCGAGTCGCGGATTCTAGCCAGGGCTTTAGCTTCTACCTATTTACTGAAATAGTCCGTGGCCACTATCAAAAATATCATTTTCCTTGATCCTTCGATCAAGGGTCCCACAATGTCTATGCCCCATTTTGAGAATGACCAAGGAATATCTACTGAGTTTAGCATCGTTGCTGGTGCGTGGATTCTTCTAGCGAACCGCTAGCATTCTTCGCATCTTCTCGACATCCTTGCAGCGTCTCGTATCATCATTGGCCAGTAATACCCTTGGGTCTTCGCCTTGTCGGCCATGGATCTCATTCCGCTGTGATTTCCCGCGTCCCCTCGATGAATATCTTTTAGTACCAGGTGGCCTTAGGTTCTAGATAGGCAGCGTAGCAAGGGTCCGAGGAAAGATTTTTTGTATAAGATTCCTCCCCTTAAGTCGTACCTTCCTGCTTTTGATTGTACCATCCTGGCCTGCTTTAGGTCTGCGGGCAGTATTCCTTCTTTGAGAAAGTGGTGGATATCAAACCTCCAGTCTTCTTCTTTGCTGAAATCTTCGTCTTCATTTTCTCTCGTCATGATGTCATCCTCTTGAAATTCATCCGTGATGTATTCTCCTATATTATCGTCAACTAATTTCTCTCCCGTGCTGTCCTTTTGGCTTGAAGTGCAGAATTCTCGGGAGGAGACTGAGGGTTCGTAAACCCTGGTGATTTTGATTGCTCCAACATCTTCGTTTTTCAACATAGATGAGATATATGCCAAAGCATCTATATGCCTGAGCTCCTTTCTGCTTAAGTGCCCGAATTTAATGTTTGGTATTTGATGTGCCAATGTCTGGACTAATGTCATGTATGCTGACAAGGTTTCGTCATACACATTATATTCCAGCTCTATTTGCCGGATGACCAGTTGTGAGTCACTGGTCAAGCGTACATTTGTTATACCTATTTCTATTATTAGAGGTAGAGCATGTACACCAGCTTCGTATTCGACAATGTTGTTGGTATGCCCTTTGAACTCTTATCTGAAGGCATGTATGATTCTGTCCCCCGTAGGAGTAGTGATTACGATCCCAATGCCGGCTCCCTCTTTGTTCTTCGACCCATCAACGAAGACTTCCCATTGTATTTGGTTTTCCGGTTCGAGAATATCGATGGGATATTTTCTTCCGTTGCCCTCTGGTAATCCTGCTATGTTAAGCCCATCGATGAAGATTTCTTCATCGTTGTCTAGTGGTAGATTTGCCAGGAAGTCTTCTAGGACTTGAGACTTCTGGGATTGTTGGAGCTCATGTATGATGTTATATTGGTCGAGATGAGTGTTCCATTTTTCAATTCTCCCTGCCTTTCCTGCGCTTTTAAGGACAACCTCTAGCGGGGCTTTGCATGGAACGCGAATATAGTGGGTCAGGAAGTATGTCCTTAGCTTTTGGGTGGCCCATACTAACGCCAAGATGAGTTGTTCGATCTTTGTGTAATTTTTTTCTGCTGTGTTGAGAGTTTTGTTGACGTAGTAGATGGGCTATTCTATCTTCGTGTTGGTTTTAACCAACACCGCGCTGACTTCATCCTCCGTTGCTGATATGTACAGGGCCAAAACCTCGTCGGGATCGGGTTTTTTCAAGATGGGGATTCCATCAAGGTATTCCTTGATTTCTCTGAAGGCTTTCTCGCACTCTGCTGTCCATTCAAACTTGCTCCCTTTTTTAAGGATGTTAAAGAAGGGCTTGCATCTGTCTGAGGATTTGGATATAAACCTCCCTAGTGCTGCTAGGGAGCCATTGAGTCTTTGGACTTCTTTCAGGTTCCTTAGAGATGGAATTCCTGCAATGGCCTGAATTTTGGCAGGGTACACTTCGATGCCCCTCTTTCTTACCATGTATCCGAGGAATTTTCCTGAAGTGACACATCGAAAGTGCATTTCTCCGGGTTTACTTTCATGTTATGTTCCCTCATTTCCTGAAAGATATCCTCCAGATCTTGGTGGTGATCTTTTAGTAGCTTGCTTTTGACTAGCATATCATCCACATAGACTTCCAAAGTATTCCCAATCCATGGCTTAAAGATAGCGTCAACCATCCTTTGGTACGTTGCCCCTGCGTTTCGGAGCCCGAAGGGCATTCTCACGTAGCAGTAGAGGCCATGCGGGGTATAGAATGCTGCATGTTGTTGATCTTCTACTGACAAGAATACTTGGTTGTATCCAGAGTATCCATCCATGAATGACATCTCTTCGTACCCTTCAACCTCTTCGACTAGTTGGTTGATGCTTGGTAAAGGGTAGCTGTCCTTGGGGCACGCTTTATTGAGGTTGGTGAAATCGATGCATATTCTAACCCCGCCATTCTTTTTAGGTACAATGACCATGTTTTAAATCCATGTTGGATATTTGGCTTCTTTGATGAATCCAGCTTCTAGTAGATTTCGAAGCTCCATTTTGACTTCTTTGTGGTATTCTGGGGCTACTTTTCGTACCCTTTTCCTGAAAGGTGGTGTGCCTGGCTTTATGCGAAGCTCATGATAGATTGTCTTAGGGTCGATTCCTCTCATGTCCCCTAATTTCCATTCGAAGACATCTGCGTAATCAGTGAGCAATTTTATTAAGGATGCTTCACGCTCCTTATCCATCAGAGTTCCGATCTTGACCATCATAGGTTCTCTTTCAATTCCTATATTTATTTATTTCACTGCTTCTACAGGTGTAAACATGGGTTTTGATTCCCCCATGAGAGGAATATTCTTTGATTACTATTTGGTAGGCTCCTCGTCTTCTTTTGTGGCCAAGGTACTTGCCTCTGTGTTTCCAATTGTACTTCCCTTTGAAAGACTTCTTTCAGAGATTTATTCTAGATAAGCATCGATGGTTCTTTCTTTCGTGGCTTCTTTATTTCAGGATATTCGGTTCTTTCGCTGCTCATCTTATTCGCTGTTGAGCTTGTTCTGCAGAGTTTGATATTCTCGCGCCGTGACTTGATCTCCTTTTATCTCCATTACCCCCTGGGGGGTTGGAAACCTAAGGTATTGGTGGTATGTATCAGCTACTCCCTTGAGTTTATGCACCCATCTTCGGCCGATTATGGCATTGTATGGTGAGTGTGCGTCCACCACGCTGAACCGGGTACATACCTTCATTGGCCCTGCGTCTACTTGCAAGACAATATCCCCTAAGGGCTTCGTGGCTGCTCCGTTGAATCCGTAGATAGTGTAGTATAAAGATAATAGTTGTTCATCATTGAGTTTCATTCGTTTGAATGTATCATAGAATAGAACATTAACGGAGCTTCCCCCATCGATGAGGATTTTCTTGATATTGCATCCTGCAATTGGAAGTGTGAGAACCAGGGGATCACTGTGATCCTCCATATCTTCTTATACATCGTCCATCTATTGTTCATGCTCGTCCACTTCTTCCCCATCGATTTTGTATAGCTCACAATAGTCTTCAAACTGCTTCCTCAGTCTCTTACTTATCTGAGCCGTTAGGGATGGTCCCGCGGACTCAGAACATGAGATGGTATTGAGGGTACGGTTTCCTTCAGGCAGCTGGACCTGCTTGCTTCGTTTGGCCTTATCTTCATCGCCCATCCTTTGCACATACTGTTTGAGGTCTCCCGCATCTACCAACTTTTGAATCATCATCTTTAGATTCGTTCATTTCTCTGTTAGGTGGCCATTGTAACAATGATATTCACAGTATTCCTTGATTTCTTTCAAGATGCGCGAGTAACTGGCATTCATCTTTGTGTAGACCTGGTCTTCAAATTTTCGAACATCCCCTCGTCGATCATCCATGCGCTCTCTTATATCTTCGCTAGGTCGTTCACCTGAGTTTCCCCTTTTCGGTCCGCTGGATTGTTCCGCAGAGTTTGTGTGTGGTGGACGCTGGTTTTGAGCTCTGTAGTTTTCTCGTTGGATTTCTTCTAGCCTGGCATGCTTTTCTATGATCACTCGAAGGTGTCCTTCAGTAGCAGGGACGGTGCCGTGGATCTCGACGAATAGGGGACTCATCCCGTCGAGTCCCCACTTGTAGCAGTTGATGCTGACCACGGGGTCGACGTTTCTGATGGCTTGACATATTTTATGCCACCTGTCTGTGTACTATCTGATTGTTTCTTTGTACTTGACTGCTAGTGAGAATATTTTATCTATTCTGGTGTTTACAACTTTGTTATACATATAAGTTGTCAAGAACCTCTCAGTAAGTTGGTCGTACGAATTAATGAAATTTGGTGGCAAGTTGTTGAACCAGGAGAGTGCGGATCCTTTCAAACTTGAAGGGAATTATCTGCAAAATCTCGTCATAATTCCATCGTGCCATCATTCAATTATAATAACGAAGATGGGCAGCATGATCGCTTGATTCATCGTAGCATTCGAAGGCCGGAACTGGTCTCGCTTCCTTCATCACTTTCTCCAATCTTCCCCCTTTGCCTAGATTTTAGTTGTTTGATCTCCGCCATCATCTCGGCGCGAAGATCTTCCATTGTGCGCTGGTGTTCTTCCTGAGCAAAGGGTCGTTCCAGCCGTGGGGTATCGATGTCGAAGTAGTCCGAGTTATGACGGTTGTAATCTGGGTCGGATCCTCGACTTCCTCTCGTGTCTCTTTGGTTCAATGGCTCTGGGCGGTTGGCCACCACCATCCTTCGATCCTGATTCTGTCTTGGTGCCATTGAGCTAGCCTCGTCGCGCTGGACTCCCATTTCCATGTTATGGGTAGCTTTTTCTATGAGTTGCTGATTTTCCTGAGCCAATAGAGCTACCACGTCCGCATATGTCTTTTGATTCCTTCTCAATTCTTCGAGATCTACCCTTATCTGGGCAGAGTGATTTGATTCCTGATTAGGAGTCCCTTCCTGCATCTTCCCTCCAGCTGCTATCATCTGATCATCGTCGATGATTTGAATCAAGGGTTCAGGTGGATCTTTCTGCGGATTTTGCTGCTCCGTTGGCTGCTGAACGTGTTGGTTCGTTATAAGGAGCGGTTGATTGAATTGGAGGGGCACGTTCAGTTCATTGGTAAGAGGAATCCAGTAGAGAGGTTGTTGTATCCCTGAATCTGCCATCCCTTCACGCTGTTCATGCGATCGGGTGGCAGCGGTCACTTTGGAGACTCATTTCTTGGATGCCCCGACCTTCGATGCTATGGCTTTGGCAGACGCGGCCTTTAGATCTTCCGCTACAATAGCCTTGGCATCTAAAAGCTTCGAGCTTTCTGCTCTATTCTGCGCCTTGTCTATCGCTTTGAGCTTTTCGCTCTTTTGCTTGCTCCTAGTCATTACTGGTGTCATCCTCGGTGTTTCTTTTGACGAGACCTTTGTTTTTCTTGTATATTTGTTCTTCTCCATTTCTGATATTTTCTGAAAAGGTTATCGAGTACAAAAAAGGAGCGGTTCAAGGGGAACACGTTAGTAGAGTCCTGGAAATCAGATCCCGGAGGTGTGGAGATATTATCCGGATATTATTCCCCTTTTTAGGGGTATCGGATCTCTTGATTTCCCCCGGTTTATTTCACAAGTTTGACCACAAGCATATGTAGTTTACAACAGAAACGTAGACATGATAAAAGGTATGTCAACGCAGATATATCTCAACCAATATCTTTAAAACTGTTTGTAAGGTGTGGAAACTCTAATAAATGTATGAAATGAACATGGGTCTATCCATGAGATTTATTTATTAAAACGCTTTCGAAGACGTAGATCTACTAAGATAGAAGTGGATCTATCCATATATTTTATTTTCCCAAAGGCAAGAACTTAAAAACGATTTCGAAGATGTAGATCTACTAGATAACACGTGGGGAGACCCATAAAGACGCTATCTTCAGGTGTTTTTTGTGAGTGTTAAAAAAAATAAAAAACGTTCTAAGCACCGCTATTTTCAGAAAGCGGTGCTCGGACCGGCCGGAGTGTTCAAATCACAGGATAAGATAAATCTTTTACCGGGACAGAGTCCCTGTTTCTAGCGCCAGATTGTGAACGAGTAAATTATGATGGCATCTACGTGATCACAAAAAATGTTCGCACATATTAAAATTCACAGATTAGATGTAATATGCGTAAAGCGAAGTAAACATACCGATTCATCGACTCTGAGTCTTCGGACTCATCCTTGTCTAATCGTATGTTTATCACTAACAATGTTCGTATAGTAAAGTAAATAGAGACCGAAAAGTAATATAAAGCTTATCATACGAAATAATGAATGTAGAGTGCGGAATATAAGTGCTGAATGTAAATGAGACGAGTATTTACGTGGTTCAGCACTAAGGCTTACATCCACGGGGTTGGGATGATTTCATTATATGTAGATTGATTACAAATATAGTCAAATGACTTTGGAGTTTTAACTGAGGCTGCGGGATTAGGAAAACTACTTACTCTTCCTAATTCTCTCTCTTCTCATTTCTTTTCGAACCGACCTCCCCTCTCTCTTAGTGAGGAGGGGTATTTATAGGGGTTCCGATGTGGGGTCCACTGATAAAGGCCGTTGTATTCTTATCGTCCTGTGCTTTGTGCCAGTACGCGGACCTCTTCGTCTTTCACGATGGCCCCATCGTTTCTTCCTCACAGCCGAAGAGTTATGGTCATGTCTTCCTCTGGTTGGCTGACACGTACACTGCCCAGGGTGTTTAATGCGGGTGGTTGAGTCATCTGCATGCGCCAGACCATGGTATCCTTCCCCTGTCATATCCGTGTCAGTTAGCTCGGTCCTGGACGTCGATCTGGGACCTCTCTCGAGATGGGATAAAGCGAATCCGAGGGTGTTTTCAGTGCTTCTCAGCAACATTCTGTCTTGGTACTCCTTAATTCGGCTCCATTGGATCTGCTAGATGAGGGCCCCTCCTTGATGATACACGTTTCTTGGCTGTATGTACGTGGCATCATCTCTTGATGCTCCGCGTCACATGTCTCCCACGTATTTAACCAAGGATACGTGGCGAGTGGTGAAAATATGTGCATACACAAGCGATGAATTTCCGGTTCATATATATCCACCCGAGGATCATGGGGTGCCATATGAAGCGCTAAGACCTATTCTCTCGAAGGTCGAGTATGTGATATCGTAAAACTAATGCAGATAAGGGAGAGGGAAGAAAGACAAATGATGAGAGACCCCTAACTAAGCACATATACATGTGTATACACATATATATGTATATATATATATATATATATATACTTAATTCCACCGACCTGCCAACCCTAATTTCTTTAAACATGTGTATGACACCTAAGCTCGGCCAAGTCAAGAGCCAATGCCACATTGATAGCATTTCGAGAAGTAGAAACATATACCAGATTCAAACCAGAAGACACTCGGCGTCCTTTTAACATGGATCGCCTTGCTGTCAAACTCGCAGGAACAACCTCACCAGCACTCTTGAGGCTTGAAATCTGTGATTCCACATCCGTCAACATACTGTGAGCGTCTGCGTGATCATAATCATTATGAACACACAAATCACGTAGGCATCAACGTGTCCACAACCAATCTTCGCATGTACAGAGTGCATGCATTAAAGTACGAATATATTGTGAGATGCTGGGATAGATGTTGATTCATTGATTCTAAACCCCATGGGTTTTTCATGATCTCCTCAACATCCATAACGACAGATCTAAGAGATGCATACAAATATTAGGGTAGATCAATACGAAATGTAAATAAAACAAAGATTTATGTGGTTCGGCTCTAAGGCATACATCCACAGGTCTGAGGGTGATTCACTATGATGGTAAAAGATTACAAGATTAGTCGAAAGACTTTGGGTGATCATGGAACCCGAAGGTTAACGCTCATACTTACTCTTCCCTTCTTTCTCTCTAATTGTTCCCTCTCTCTATCCAATTGTTCGACCCCCTTCCATGTAACATGAAGGGTCATATATATAGCTCTTCTACGTGGGTCCCTTAGAAAGGAGATGTTATAATTTTATCTTCTTGTGCTTTGTGCATAGTCCGCGGACCTCTTGGTCATCCCACGGCTTCTATGCTTCCTAAGATCATCACACTGACCAATCTCTGTCTCTCTCTCTTCCTAAGACTGGGAAAGAGCTGTTGTATCCTTATCTTCTTGTGTTCTGTACATAGTCCGCGGACCTCTCTGTCATCCCGCGGCTTCTATTATTCCTACGCTCATCAATCTGGCATGCCTTTGTTTTTGTCGTCAGTCCAACCGACACATGCCCTTCGCGCCAGGCGGTGTCAGTCCTTCCCTGTCGCGTCTGTCAGTGGGGCTTCACCTAGCCGTTGATCACATCTTGCCTCGTGAGGGGGTAAAGTGTAATAGGGAAGTTCTTTGGTGCTACGCGGGTATACCTTCCTTTGATGCTCCTTCATCTTCGATCGCTTATCTTGACAGATGGCGCACTATCTAGAACCATGGATGATCCTGTGTGTCACCCACCTTTGTGACGTGGCTTCCACATGGGGATGCTAGTACACGTGGTGAGGGAGGTAAATAAGTGTATCTACAATTTGCCCCTCTTCTTGTGACTAGGCGCCAGCTATAGTTGGAAGAAGAACCGTGTGATATGTTTTTATCTCCTCCTCATAACTTCTTTTGCTACCAATTCGTTGCTTGCTAACTCTTTGTTTCCGTCGTTCTTGTTTTTTGCCGTCATTTATTCTTTATTTGCTTCATTCTTGTTGTTATTCTTGCCGTCATTCTTTGCTTCGTACGACTATTGAGGTTCAAGTAGGGTTTTTGTCTCGTTTGTTCGCCATTTTTGTTCCTGTGGAGTTTTTGATTTTCTGGTGATGAATCGTGATGGGTTTTAATCCCATGCATGTCATGGAATCGAAGATTGCCCCTGCTGAACTGGGTGTTTTACCGGCTACGTTTTGATCCTTTTTGAGTGGGGTAATGAATTGAGAATTTAATCGGCGGCTGGTGAAACTTAGGGTTTTCTTCGTGTTCTTCACTGTTCTTGAGATTTCCTCGTTTTTGATCTTCCTTGACTGACTAGTCCTCCTGTTTGTGTTTGTGTTCGCAGATATGTCGGATTATCCGCGGGTACCTTATCAAACTCCTCCGCCGAGTCCTCATAGATCTCCTCGGGGAGATTCTCACATCAGGTAAGGGGCTTATCCTTCCTATGCTCAGGGTAACCCTCGGGATAGGCGTCTATCCTCTCCTTCTAGCCAGAGGCCTCCGTTCCAAAGAGGTGATCCGCCCCGGGGGTCGAAATACGCCTCGAGCCGTCCTAGAGATGAGTCTTCTAAGAGGCAGTAGACTCCGCGCACTGAACTCTTAAATGTCCAGCCTCTTCATACCATGCCTCCTTTGCGGGCTAATCTTCCTCCGTCTTCATCTGTGCCTAGCTTAGGCAGAACAACTAAGAACCATCCCGCGAAGAGGAAGGCCTCAGAGATGGAGTCTTTGGGAGACGTGGTTCCTCCTAAGAAGAAGGTAGCAGATTCTGCGGAAGATGTTGCGGGGGATGCTTATGAAGATGACTCTGCTGTCACATTTCGTCCCCTACCCATGGGTAATAAGAAGTTCACTTTCAGGCACATAGATCCTTAAGCCTTCAAAGTGAATCACGGTATTCAGCACTTCCAAGTGAGTTTCTATGCCCCTGATAAAGACATAACTTACGAGATGGTTGTTAATTATCGCACGATGCTTTTCATCTGTTGACGACCGTGGGCGCTTTTGAGGCTGGTATGATGTTTCCTTTATATAAAGTGGTGATGATTTCTATTAGGGTCTTATCTAGCCGCTGCATCGCTAAGAAGAGCCATAACCGTGGGGTGCAACAATTGACGGAAATTACCTTCGTCATCTCCGAGAGTGTTATCTTCGTAGCAAGGGGAAAACGATGATGACCTGCTATGCTCCCAACTTAGAAGAGGAGAAAGGGTGGTATACTCCTGAAAAATTTAACAAATCCTTTGGAGATTATGTTAACAGGAGACGCGCAAGCCGTGGTCCGTGAATCTGGAATATTGCTCTTGTTAAGGGGGAAATTCGCCTCTTGAGCGAAGTAAGTGACTCCAAGATGGCAAGGATTCCTAGTGCCGAAGGTCTTCCTATTCCTGCTGATGAGAGGATCAAGCGTGATCATGATTACGAATGGTCTTCCACCGTTATTGAGGTTGTTGGTCCGTGGGACTATGGCTGGGTTCCTGGGCCACATGGTTGGCAACCTAGTGTTGACAGCTCCTACCGCGAAACCTCTCCTTCTCGTTACGCCCATTATTGCCCTTGGAAGATGAGTTTCGAAGGTATGGATTTTGATTACTACAGTGATGTTGATGACGCGGACGAGGAGGGTAACTCCGACGCAAACCCTCTTCCGCTGAATGCTAGTGTTGCTAAGGTATGTTTGTATTCTTCGTATATATGCCCCTTCCTTTTCTTAAGTAATATGGATTATGCCAAGGAAAGGAGATACTCAAGGTTATTTATTATTATGTCCCGCAGGTGGTTAGAAAGAAAAAGATCAACCCCAAGCAATCGTCAAATTCTCCTACTGGAGACTCTACGCAGTTCGAAGATGTGAGCAATCCAGTGAACGCTGGAGAGGATGTGTCCGACGAAGAGGAGCGGATTGAGACTTCTCCACCTTTGCAAGAAGGAGATATTGCTGGTGGCGGTGATGGTGGCGTTGGTGATCAAGCCACAGGTGGTGATGGTGGTATTGTTAATGAGGTCGCTGGTGGCGGAGTTGGAGGTGGCGATGGTAATCAAGTCCTCGGTGGTGATGGTGATCAGACCAGTGATGGAGAAAAATCTACTGGGGCTGTGGTAATGGAGGTCGGTCAACAGCAGACAGTCACGGACAAGGGCAAGGGAGTTTCTTTTGTGGCTAGCAGTGGTCAGGACGTGGGTGCTTTTGGTGAGTTTTCTTTTAGTAATACTCTGTCCGGGGATCAGTCTTTTGATATGGCCGCGACTATGGGACTCATCTTGGATTTTAGTCTTCTTTCTCCTAGTGATGACTGGGATGTGCTTAAAGGTAGCGGTGGTGGTGGCGCGACAACTGTGCCTAGTGCTGAGGTTCCTTTGGTTCATCCGGAGGGTTATGGTGGCACCTCCTCCGGTGTTGGGGGTATTTTGACACAAGGTCAAGCTAGTGCCGCACCTGGTGTGAATCCCTTGGGTTCTCCCTCTGATGATTTCCCGCAATCCTTAATCGCGGATGGTGATGATCTTTGTCTTAGGTTGGCTTAGAGAGAAGGGTTTGCTCGTCGTGCCGCATCCTTCCCCTGTGATTGAAGGGGAAAAGAGTTCGGACTCTTTTACTCGCCAGCATATGGAGTCGATCTCTGCGGAGATTGTAGATGTAGAGTGGGATAATGATCTTGTGTCCAGTGGGGTTGATTTGGTGGTGAATCCTCCTTCTACTGTCGCTGGTATGATGGTATTCTTTGATGGGTACCAGTATAATTATCCTCAGCGGCGACTATTGGAGGTATGTCCCATTCTTCGTAACCCTGCTCTTACTTGGATATGTTATTTGAACTAATTTCTTTTTGATCCGTAGGTGATGAGGAGTGAGTATTGTAACCATACTCTATACCGGCTCTTCAAGGCCAAGTCTCTTAAGCTAGAGGCGAAACTCCGCCACCGTGAAGGAGTGCTTTCGAGCGTCGAAGCTGTGGCCTTTGCTAAAGATAGGGAGATAACTGAACTGAGGGATCTTCTTAAGCGCAAGGAACAATAGGGCGTGGATGAGGCTGTGCTCCGTTCCGAGCTAGCTTTAGTCAAGGAAAAGTTAGAGGTTGCTGAGCAGAATTCTTCGTCCCTTTCAGGTTTGAACCTCCCCTACTTTTCTTTTCCGATGTTCCATATATGTTCTGAGTCTTCTCCTTCTTCTCTCCTCCCGCGGTATTGTCTTCAGTGGGCGGAGTCCCTGAATTGA
This sequence comes from Papaver bracteatum, assembly GCA_023529315.1. Classification (NCBI taxonomy): domain Eukaryota; kingdom Viridiplantae; phylum Streptophyta; class Magnoliopsida; order Ranunculales; family Papaveraceae; genus Papaver; species Papaver bracteatum. The sequence continues at coordinate 91,645 of JAJJWX010004631.1, forward strand.
TGTGGCTTCGTAGTGAGAGAGTTCGCCAAAAGGGGCGTATTGCTGAGTTAGTTGAGAAACTTAAGAGCGAAGCAGTGAAATGGAATGCTCGTGCGGATGTTCATAACGCTATGGCCGAAGAATGGCGTCAGACAAAATTTAGTTGGGTAGATTTGCAAAATCGAAACGATCACGATCGTGAGTTGCTCAACGGGACTCTCTTATGGACGCGGGATAGGCTCGAGGAAGACCGTGGCCAGATTTCCGCCCTAGAGGTTAGGCTTAATGATATGGAAGAATAATTGCGGCGAGCACGTTCTTCTCATCCCTCTGATGTGCGGGTTTATATGCGACGTCTTGCCAAGGAACGAGATGATGCTAGGGCGGAATCTGGCGCTCTTAGTAGTGCCTTATCCGCGTCTCGAACTGATGTGGCTCGTCAGGCCGAGTATGAGAGGAACTTAGAGGTGACTATGTATCGTCTTAACAAGGGGTTAGAATCGAAGAATGATGAGTTTAACCGATATCATCACTCGAACTCAATGCTTCGAGATGATCTTAACGCGAGTCAATATGCTCATAATCTCCTGCAGGTAGACTATGATAGGCTTTTGAACGAATATGATTATGCCGCAGAAGCACGAGACTCCGCGGTTAACCACTGTGAAGGTATATGTCTTCGTTATCGAGTGTGCTTCATGTTATATTTGTTATTACTCACTTTCTTATAATATCTGCAGAGCTCCAAGGACAGCTTCAAGCTGCAAATGACAAATTTGCCGAATCTCAGGCTAAAATAGTTCAATTGGAAGAGCAGGTTAGCTATCATCGGGGTCTGGCTTCATCTCGAGAGGAAGCGATGAAGCATGCCTGCGAGAATGCGGAGCATCTTTCCATTTCCTAACTCAGGTGAGATGAAGAGCGTAGCTATAGGCTTCGTGGCGCGTAAGCGATTGGCGGAGGAGATTAACGGGACTCTTGGTGAGATTGAGTTGGATCTCAAGAAGACCCATGGAATAAGCAAGAATTATACTCGGCGTCCGTTCCAGTCTCCCTTGAGGTTCCTCCGGCCCCTCATCCGTGGTAGTGTTCCTTCGTCGTTAAAGGAGAAACCAGCGGATGGTGCTCCTTCTCAATAGATCGTAACTAGTATGTTGGGGATTGATCTCAGTTGCTTAATTTTCTTAGCGTTTTTGCTACTTTTCTTGCTAGGTTCGTAATCAACCGCCTGTAATAGATCAAACTTCAATGTGTAAATCGAACTTGTATTTTGTTGAAATCACGTCTATTTTTATATATCCTGTTAATATAGTAAGTAATTCCGTAAACTTTGTATTTAAACTCGGTATCGTGGATTAGTTAGAAATCCACGTGAATGGTTGCGTTGTCCACGGGATTGGTTTTTCTATCCGTGGATCTTGATTTGTAAGATCTGATAAATTGTAGTGTTAATGCAATTCCGTAGGTTGGTGTCCTCGGAATCGTCTTGCGACCTGTCACCCCGCTCGGCTAATTCTTGGGCGAGAGGATTGCGAGCGGTGGGGGTCTAGCCGGCGTTCAAGAGTAATGCGGATTATAATTATTGCTTGGGTATCTCGTTCCTTAGGAAGTCACCCCCTGGTCGTACACTTATAGACGCTTATGGAGGAGTTCAAGAGATGGCATGTGTATGCGTTGTCCGGTTTGTTCCCGGTGTATCGTAGTGAGTATGTTCCGCGCTTTGTGCGGAACATTCACCTTATTGAAGTACCATGATATTAACTGCACACAAGTTTACGTGGTTCAGCCCTATGGCCTACGTCCACGGGGTAACAATAGCATTGACACTTGATTAATATATGGAATGATTTTCAATGTACATTCGTATTCGGTTGTTTCGTTGATCTCTTTGTGTAAGGATAGGTATTGAGTAGTCTGAGTAAATTGAAGTGCTTATAGGTATATACATGTGTAAATTGAAATGCTTATGGGTATATACATGTGTCTCATACGGTGTTGGTTATGGGTATTGAGCGCATCGAGATGCGTATAGGTAACGAGTAGAGTTGTGTCAATTGAAGATGAAAATTTGTATTGATTGAAAAGTTGAGGCGTGCTATTCCTCCATCGAGAGATAGAAACATGCGGACTTGTAAGTAAACTTTCTTCTTCACGAAATGCATACGAAGATGATAGATTATGGATAGTATGGTTTGAGGTATTTGGCATTCCACGGGTGCTGAGTATTTCCCCTTTCGGATTACGAAGGTAGTAGGAGCCATTTCCGGTGACGTCGTGTATCACGTAGGGTCCACCCCAAGTTGGTGCTAATTTTCCCCACTTCTTTTCTCGCTGGTATTGGGGAATAGTTCTTAACACATACTGGCCCTCTACAAAATTCCTAAGTTTTACTTTCTTGTTATACTCTCTACGGCCAGCCTGCGCTGGTAGTTTTCCATTTTCTGTAGTGCGGTCTCTCTTCTTTCTTCGAGGTCATCAAGATTTTCTAACATCATGTCCGTGGTGAGGTTCTTCTCCCACGCTTCTGTCTTTGTTGTGGGTAGTAGAACTTCCGTGGGAATTATTGCTTCCGCTCCGTATGTGAGTAGAAATGGAGATTCCCCTGTAGCTAATCTTCGAGTTGTCATGTATGCCCACAGAACGTTATGTAACTGTTCACACCATCGCCCTTTGTACTCGTCTAACTGTTTTTTGAGGATGAGCGCTAGGGTTTTGTTTGTGGCTTCCGCTTGTCCGTTGCTCTGCGAGTATATAGGAGTGGACTTGTTTTTCCGAATTTTGAAGGTGTCGAACAGCAAGTCGATATTTTTTCCTTGTAGTTGTTGACCATTGTCGGAAACTATCTCGCGGGATCCGAACCTGCAAATGATATTTTGAAATATGAAAGTGAAGACGTCTGAATCACGAATCCTCGCAAGTGCCTTGGCTTCTACCCACTTGCTGAAGTAATCCGTAGCCACTATTAGGAATCTTCTTTTCCCGGTTCCTGATACAAGCGGGCCCATAATGTCGATTCCCCACCTTGCGAAGGGCCACGGACTGTCCACCGAATTCAACTTTGTGGATGGGGCGTGGATTCGCCTGCCAAATCTTTGACATTCCTCACACCTTTTCGCCATTCTATCCGCGTCTTGGATCATTGTTGGCCAATAGTAACTCTGCGTCTTTGCCTTATCTGCAAGCGATCTCATTCCGCTGTGATTTCCTGCATCTCCTCTATGGATATCTTTTAAGATGCCGTGTCCTTCGGATCGGGACAAACAGCGATGAAGTGGCCCTAGGAATGATTTTCTGTATAAGGTTCCGTCTCTTAGCTCATACATCCCTGCTCTGGATTATATTTTCCTAGCTTGTTTGGTGTCCTGGGTAGCTTCCCTTCTTGGAGGAAGGAGTGGATTCCGAGTCTCCAATCCTCTTACCGACTGTAATCGTCGTCCGCATTTGTTTGTTGCATTATATCGTCATCTTGGAATTCGTCGAATATGAGCTCTCTGATATCCTCTTCCTCGGACACATTCTCCATTGCGGACCTGCATTGGTTACTCGCGCATATCTCCTGGAGTTTGATGGATGGCTCGTACACTCTTGTCACCTTGATTGCTTTGACATCTTTGTTCTTGAGCATGTCCGAAACATAAGCCAAGGCATCTGCAAGCCTGAGTTCCTTCCTGCGCAGATGTCGGAACTTGATTTTTGGTATTTGGGAAACCAACGTTTGCACCAAAGCCATGTATGCCATTAGTGTTTCGTCGTACACGTTGTATTCGTAGCCTATCTGCCGTATGATTATCTGGGAGTCGCTGGTCAACCGTACTTCTTGTATCCCCATCTCGATTATCAAGCGGAGGGCGTGGACCACTCCTTCGTATTCTATGATGTTATTTGTATGGCCTTCGAATTCCAACCTGAATGCGTGTACGACTCTATCCCCTGTGGGTGTGGTGATAACGATGCCTAATCCAGCGCCTTCTCTATTTTTGGAGCCGTCTACGAAGACCTCCCATTGACGTGGGTTTACTGGTTCAAGGATATCGTTTGGCTCCTTTTTCTTTTCAATTTCTGGGGCACCCGCGGCTCTCCATCCCTGTATGCGCACTTCTTCTTCGTTGTCCAGAGGTAGGTCTGCTAGGAAGTCCGCAAGTACTTGGGATTTATGAGAGTGTTGAAGCTCATAGTGGATGCTGAATTGGTCGAGGTATGTGCTCCATTTTGCTATGTGTCCTACCTTTCCTGCCCCTTTGAGGATGGATTCTAAGGGTGCTCGACACGGGATACGTATGTCATGCGTCAAGAAGTACATTCTCAGCTTCATGGTGGACCATACGATGGCTAAAATCAGTTGTTCGATCCTCGTGTAATTTATTTCTGCGGAGTTCAGGGTTTTGCTGACATAATATATTGGTTGTTCTTCCTTTGTATGGGTCCTTACAAGTACTGCGCTTATTGCATCATCGGTTGCTGCGATGTACAACGTCAAAACTTCGTCAGGATCTGGTTTCTGAAGGATAGGGATCTCCGCTAGGTATTGCTTGATGCCTAGGAAAGCTTCTTCGCATTCCGTAGTCCATTCAAATTTTGTTCCCTTCTTCAATATGTTGAAAAAGAACTTGCACTTATCCGAGGATCTGGAGATGAATCTTCCCAAAGCGGCTATGGATCCATTGAGCTTTTGTACTTCTTTTAGGTTCTTTGGGGATGGCATGTCTACTATGGCTCGGATTCTTGCGGGATCTACCTCAATGCCCCTTTTTGTTACCAGGTATCCGAGGAATTTTCCAGATGTTACTCCGAAGGTGCATTTTTCCGGGTTTACCTTCATGTTGTGCCCCCTCATAGCTTCGAGGATGTCCCTCAAGTCTTGGTGATGGTTCTTCTTGAATCTGCTTTTTACGAGCATATCATCAACGTAGACTTCTAGGGTAGTACCAATCCACGGTTTGAAAACAGCATCGACCATCCTTTGGTATGTTGCTCATGCGTTCCGGTGTCCGAAGGGCATTCTTACGTAGCAATAGAGGTCGTGGGGTGTGTAGAATGATGTATGTTGCTGGTCTTCTTCTGCTAAAATAGTTGATTGTACCCGGCGTACCCGTCCATGAATGATAGCTCTTTGTATCCTTCTACTGCGTCGACCAGTTGATCGATACTGGGTAGTGGGTAGCTGTCCTTGGGGCATGCTTTGTTCAAGTTGGTGAAGTCGATGCAGATTCTGACCCTGCCATTCTTCTTTGGTACAATCACCATGTTAGATATCCAGGTGGGATATTTGACTTCTCTTATGAAACCAGCCTCCAACAGCTTTCGCAATTCCGTTTCCACTGCTTTGTGATACTCCGTGGCTACCTTTCGCACCTTCTGTCTTAATGGGGGTGTGCCAGGTTTAATGCGCAGCTCATGTTGTACGATCTTTGGATCTATTCTTGGCATTTCAGATAGTTTCCACGCGAAGACGTCCGCGTACTCCTTGAGCAGTTTCACCAGAGAGGCTTCGCGTTCTTCATCCATCAGAGTTCCTATTTTGATCTTCTTCGGTCTCCCCTCTGTACCGATGTTAACTTCCTTCACCGGTTCCAAGGATGTGAACGTGGGTTTTGGTTCCCCAAGGTGAGGAACTTTCTGTAATTGCTATTTGGCAGGCTCAGGTTGTTTGTTCGTAGGGGCGTCCTGGTCAACAATTGATGTTGATACTTCCGTGTTTCCTACGGAGTGCCCCTTGGATAACCTTTTCCCTGAGATTTCTTTCAAGTATTCATCGATGGCTTTGTCCTTTGATATTGCTTTGTTTCGAGCCCTACAAGTTCTCCTTTTCCCGTCTTCCTCATTGTTGAGTTGCATCTGCATTGCCTGGCATTCCTTTGCGGAAGCTTGATCACCCTTAATCTCCATCACTCCTAGGGGGTAGGAAACCTAAGGTATTGATGGTAGGTAGCTGCGACCCCCTTAAGCTTGTGGATCCACCTCCGCCCAATAATGGCATTGTAAGGTGAAGGTGTGTCTACCACACTGAAACGAGCGTCAACTTTCATGGGGACGGCATCCACTTGCAGAACAATATCTCCGATAGGCTTCGTAGCCGTACCATTGAATCCGTGGATGGTGTGGTTTGAGGCCGAGAGTTTCTCGTCATTGAGCTCCATACGTTTGAAGGTATCGTAAAATAGGACGTTTACGGAACTCCCCCAATCGATAAGGATTTTCTTTATGTTGCATCCTTCAATTGGCAAGGTGAGGATCAGAGGATCGTTGTGGTCTTCCATGTCATCTTCAATTTCCTCGGCTTCAAAGGTTAGGGGTGCGTCCATCCATTCTTGATGATCTTCCACCTCTTTCCCCTACAAATTGTAAAGCTCACAATAGTCCTCAAATTGTTTCCTCGGTCTTTTTCCTATCTGTGCAGTTAGGGTTGGTTATTTATTCTCTGAGCAGGATATAGTATTCACTGTGCGGTTGCCTTCTGGTAATTGGACTTGTTTGCTGCGTTTGGCCCTGTCTTCGGGTGCAGTCTTTTCAACGTATTTCTTGAGATCCCCCGCGTCTATCAGCTTTTGTATCACTATCTTGAGGTTTTTGCACTTCTCGTTGGGTGCCGTTAAAGGTGGAAATCACAAGTATTCTCCTGGACTTCTGCGAGGCAAGTGGTTGTTTCCCCTTAGTCCAAGGCCAGTCTAAATTTTCGCGATCCTTGATCTCCTTTAAGATGCGTGAGTAACTGGTATTGAGTTTCGTGTAGATTTGATCTTCGAACCTTCTACCAGACCTCTTGTAGTCGTCTTTCGAATCTCTTTGGTAACTTTTAGATCCGCTTTCTTGTTCCGCGGAATTGGTCCGTGGAGGTCGTTGAGCCTGCGCTCTTGGGTTCTCCCGCTGAATTTCTTCCAACCTTGCATGTTTTTCGATGATTATCCTCAAATCTCCCTTTGTGGCGGGGATGATGCCGTGGATTTCGACAAACAATGAGCTCATCCTGTCCAGTCCCCATTTGTAACAATTAATACTTACTACGGGATCTACCTGTCCTATGGCTTGACATATCTTGTGCCACCTATCCGTGTATTCCCGAATGGATTCCCTGTACTTGATTGCAAGCGAGAAGAGTTTGTCCATTCCTGTATTGTGACCTTGTTATACATGTAGGTGGCACAAGAACTTTCGGTGAGCCGATCATACGAATCGATGGATCCTGGCTTGAGGTTATCGAACCAGGATAGCGCGGATCCCTTCAGGCTGGAAGGGAAATATCAGCATAGTATAGCTTCATCATAGTCCCACCTGGACATTACCCTGTTGTAATATCGTAGATGGGTCGCGGGATCCGCGGACCCGTCGTAATATTCGAAGGATGGGATTGGACATTTCTTTGGAATAGTAGTCGTAGCTAACTGGTGCGCTAGGGGTGTAGTACTGACTTCTTTCATAACCTGCTCTAGCCTTCCGCCTCCTTGCCTGGTCTTGATTTGGTTGATTTCTGCTAGCATTTCTCCACGAAGACTCTCCATCGCCAAATAGTGCTCGTCTTGCATGGATGACTGTGCCTTCTTCGTAGGCTGTAGCAACGTGTCCTCATCTTCGTCGTAGTAGTCCGAAGTCTCCGGGTAATAGTCTGGGTCAGACCTCCTATTTTTACGCGCACCTCTTCGGGGTATTCTTCTTTGGTTACCTGCCGCAGGGGTGTTTTCGAGGATCGCTCTTGGTCCGCATTCGCATCGCAGAGTTAGCCTCGTCTTGTTGATTCCCTAGCTCCGCGTTTTGGAGGATCTTTTCTCTCAATTGCTGATTTTCTTGGGCTAGCAAGGTCACCGCGTCTGCGTATGTCTTTTGACTCCTTTTCAGCTCTTCTAGCTCCGCCCATATATCAGATCGGTTTGATTCTTGACTTAGCGTTCTCGCTTGAAGTTTGGCTTGTCCGTCTGGGATCTGCGGTATTAACTTCTTCCACCAGCCGCACAATGGGTTCTAACACCCCGTGGTATCCTGCTCGTAGTTGTGTATTTCGTCCATTAACCGGCGGCATCCCGTACGGAGGGTCTTGGATCACCGAGCCTACTGCTGCATGTTGGGGCTCATTAGGTCTGGCCGTAGCCATCACTTTGGAGACAGCCACTTGAGAATCTACCACTATAGATGACGTAGCCTTTGCCGCCGCAGCCTTCTGTTCTTCCATTGCAATGATGCCCGCTTCTGAGAGTAATGCTTCTTCCGATACGTTCTGCGTTTTGCCCCCGGCTATGAGTCTTTCGCCTGTCTGTTTGCTCCTTGTTATTATTGGCATAGTCCTAGGCGTCTCTTTTGATGGTACCTTCGATTTTCCTACGTCCTTGCTCTTTTCCATTGCAATACTCTGCAGATATGGCACGGAGATAAAACGAGGCAAGATTCACGGGTTAGCTATTAGTTCACGGCACCCACAAGTTGGATTCCTAGCGGCAAAGAATGCATTCAAACTACTGATCATGCGGGTAATATAAAAAAAACGTGGGTAGATGTACCGACTCAATTGAAATAATGGGGTCCTAGGGTCGTTATGAGGCTACTGGTAGAAAATAAGTATAAAAAATAGTTAAAACATAAGTCCGTCGGTCCAGAGGTTATAAAACGCCCAGACCTATTGGTAGAAAATACATTGGTCATAAATATATGCAAAAAGTAGCCCAAAACACAGATCTGCCAGTTAAAAGTCGTAAGAGGCCCAGATCTGCGAGTAGAAAATACAAAGAACATAGATATGATGCGAAAAAACGAGTTTAAAGCGCAAATCTGTCTAAAAAATCACAGAGAGATAAATCTTTTGATAGGGACAAAAGTCCCTGTTTCTAGCGCCAAATTGTGAACACGCAAATCACGTAGGCATCAACGTGTCCACAACCAATCTTCGCATGTACAGAGTGCATGCATTAAAGTACGAATATATTGTGAGATGCTGGGATAGATGTTGATTCATTGATTCTAAACCCCACGGGTTTTTCATGATCTCCTCAACATCCATAACGACAGATCTAAGAGATGCATACAAATATTAGGGTAGATCAATACGAAATGTAAATAAGACAAAGATTTATGTGGTTCGGCTCTAAGGCCTACATCCACAGGTCTGAGGGTGATTCACTATGATGGTAAAAGATTACAAGATTAGTCAAAAGACTTTGGGTGATCATGGAACCCGAAGGTTAACGCTCATACTTACTCTTCCCTTCTTTCTCACTAATTGTTCCCCCTCTCAATCCAATTGATCGACCCCCTTCCATGTAACAGGAAGGGTCATATATATAGCTCTTCTACGTGGGTCCCTTAGAAAGGAGCTGTTATAATTTTATCTTCTTGTGCTTTGTGCATAGTCCGCGGACCTCTTGGTCATCCCGCGGCTTCTATGCTTCCTAAGATCATCACGCTGACCAATCTCTGTCTCTCTCTCTTCCTAAGAATGGGAAAGAGCTGTTGTATCCTTATCTTCTTGTGTTCTCGTGCATAGTCGCGGACCTCTCTGTCATCCCGCGGCTTCTATTATTCCTACGCTCATCACGCCGGCCGCCTTTGTTCTTGTTGTCAGTCCAACCGACACATGCCCTTCGCGCCCGGGCGGTGTCGGTCCTTCCTGTCGCGTCTGTCGGTGGGGCTTCACCTAGCCGTTGATCACATCTTGCCTCGTGAGGGGGTAAAGTGTAATAGGAAGTTCTTTGGTGCTACGCGGGTATACCTTCCTTTGATGCTCCTTCATCTTCGATCGCTTATCTTGACAGATGGCGCACTATCTAGACCCACGGATGATCCTGTGTGTCACCCACCTTTGTGACGTGGCTTCCACGTGGGGATGCTAGTACACGTGGTGAGGGAGGTAAATAAGTGTATCTACAATCGTAATGCTGACATATAAGAGGAAAAATAACCACGAGGCGCCTTAGCAGGGAAACTTCTACTAACGGACGCATGCAATCAGCCATTGTTATAACAAACAACAATAAATATATAAAACCCTGACTACTTATACGAAGAAATAACACAGTCCGAGGTCTATTTAAAGGCTCACACCTCATCGGGGATACGAGCCAAGTTCAAAAAAAGAGAAAAGGAGAGACTACGACACAAATCTCAAAGTTTACAACATTACAAGGAAACACAGGGAATATAAAATAACAGTCTTAAAAGGGCGCTCATGGATTATCCTGCTCCGCCTCAGCCTCCTTTAGCAAAAGTGCTTCCGCTTCCAATGTCTTTTTAGCCTGTAAAATCCCGTTGACTACTTCGACAGACTCCTGGATCAAGCGCTCATGAGTTACCACTAATTCCTCCAAAGTGGCCTTCACTGAAATGAACATTTCTCTCAAACCAGCGACAATACTTGGCAGCTGGGTCCGTCGCGCGTCCAACTTAGCTTCCGCCTCTTGCCAAAGAGTATCCAACCATCCAATGTTGAACTGTATATTTGCAGCATTGTTAATCACTCGGAGCCGGCCTTGAAGTTGGGCGGCTGAAGGTTGATCACCAACATCCACAATCTCACCCACCACGTTTAATATGCTAAAAGTATATGATAAAATGATATTGGCGTCAGGAAAAACTGCGTCCGAGCCAATATGACCATGTTGTGTAGCAATTTGGGTATACAACGCCTCGTAGCGAGGAGGAATCCAAAACTCGAACACCGAGACAAAGCCATCTCCATCCCGGATGGAGTCTCGCTCCATAGGCTTATCCAAGATGAGGAATGTGGGCGGAACGACACGCTCACCACCAGTTGAAGAAGTTGGTTGAATAACTCGCTGAGTTGACGTTTCACGTGGATGAGCTTGAGTCTTGCTCCCCTTTCATGACTTTCTCTGGTATCAGACCGACCCTGCTTAGTCATAACCTTTTCCCGCGACAAAAGAGATCATGAATTTCTTCTTCAAAAAAAAAACACGAACGAGAGAGAGAGGGAAAGAGAAATGAGAAATGAAAAAGGCGACAAGACAAAGTCACCAAACGCCAACTTACGTGGTTAATTGGAAGAGAATGAGAAGTCACGGCGCCCTGATAAGCTGCACCCGAAACGGTGGAAGAAGAGCTGGCGCTAGAAGCACCTTGACCAGTCGTCTGATAGTCTCGTCGCTCTAGTACAAGGAAAAAAAACATAGAAGTCAACACTCACCTCTCTCATCAAACCATATATATATTAGAAGGATATGCTAATTAATTAAGTTAAAGAAAAATAACAACACGTGTCCGGATAACAGATCCATTACTAGATTGCTCCTTATGCGGGCCGACCGGCTGACCAGGTAAAACGGTAGAGTAAGAAGGAGCACTTGAGCTAGCACCTGCACCATGAGGAGGCACACTACTTATGAAAGAACTCCCTCTGAGGAAAGCTATAGCCCGATCTGAAAGGGACCTACGAGGAGGGGACCATGGAAAGCGCGGGATGGAAACTATACGCCTTTGTCTATCAGCAAACCTCTGCGGCAATTCGTTTACATTAACTCCGAACCACTCATGAGCAAAGTAGCTTAGTGGGCCATGCGGAGGGACATTTTGCTAAGACATAACCCAACGCAATAAATATCCAGGAAAGACAAGAAGACCCAAAAAAATAAGAATAATATACGCAGAGAAAGGATTATAAGCGGTACCTCTCTTTCTTGGGGTAAAGAACCACAGAGATTACGAACAACATCCTGAATCTTCAATGACGTGGGCGTCTTTACTTTAGCTTTACTACAGGGAAGAGGAACTTCAAGGCGTTTGCTTTTCACACCAAAAGAAAGACCATAAGAACGCATGACATCGGCGGGTAACCTAGTACGACCTAGGCGATAAAGCTCCTTCGGATCAGGCAGGAGAATCATCACAGCATCCGCCGCCAAGGCTTGGTGCAAATTCTCTAACTCTCTAATCTAATACAAACACCATTGGTGAGTAACTTTCAATTCTCTACCCAGTTGTGGAACCTTTAGCGGATTAAAAGGCGGACGACAAAAGCGTGGCTTACTGCCCTTGAAAACAAAATGCATAAAACTCTGTTCCACTAACCTCGGATCCGCCACACATGCCAGAGAAAGATAGAGATGGTCCCTTGATCAAATCCCGCTTGGCGAGCGATGGGATTCAGATTGTACGCCTCAGCAAAAAACTCGCCTTTGTAAAAACTAGGGGGTACCCTGGGGTCACCGCGACTACAAATTTGCAAGCATTGAAAGCAGGAGCATCGAGCTGAGTATCTAAAAAATCTCCAGGGAAAAGGGAGACAAAGGGATGTGAATCCTCACCGCTCTCGTCATCATCATATGGACGAAAATTAAAGTGTTTCAAGTGGTCTAGTAAAGGCGCCAAGTGAATAGATGGCTTGGCAAGCATTTTATCATACAAGGCGGTTCGAGGGAAAAGAACAGGATAAGAAACAACCTGTTCAGTACCATATTCGGCAGTAAAAATCCTCTCTCCTTCGAGCTCTAGATCATTTACCTCCGATCTATACTGGCGATAATGATCCCAAGCCCACATTTGCATAAAATTTGCTGGAAGATATGTTTCAACCGTGAAGGAATCATCATTAGCCTTTTGAATATCACTTACTAATAAATCCAAGTGATGGTATAAGCCGCCGAGAAACATAGGCGCCAAAGGGAAGGAAATGCCACGTGGGAAGGAAATGCCACGTGACATCATGATTCAAGACCGCCATGGTCATCGACTCGTCCCTAACTGCGTCACTTGGAGAATGCTCGAAGACTTCATGAGATAGCCAGTAAGATAAAAAGGTGGACAACTCGTGACATTCTGTAGACCCGGCAGGAGGAGGAGGATGTTCCCAACTGTACTCTCCCACCAACAGAAGCACCCACATGCTCAAAGTAGCACGCTTTACTGGCTCCTTAGGAGCTTTCTGAGCGGCGACAACCTCTTCAGCAGAAAATACCTTCTTCCCCTTACTAGGTATAGTCTCATCCGCGGCTTGCATCTTTGATGATTTAGTAGGTGTTTGGGCTCCAGTCAAAGTATCCACTTCGACGACTCGCTTCCTTGAATCCGTGCATGCCTGCTTTAAGAAGCGCAATATAAGATCGTCACTAGAGGTCAAGACAACGCCACCATCCACCTCTTGGAAGTCATGGCTCCCATGAAGGGGAAGGCCAGTTAAAGACACCACATCTTCCAGTGTGGGGGATGCTTCTCCCCAAGCAAAAATATAAGTATGAACTAGTGGGATTCACCTCAAAACCAAACGAAGCATGTACTTGTTATTGCTTGTAAGGCGCCGATACCGAGATGAGGAAAGCACATCTATCAAGTCTAATTTGACAATTATTCCACGACGGTAAGGAATCAAAAGCATATATTCCACCCATGAGCGCCATTCAGGACAAGTGTTGTCCCTGGATAAAAAAGATACCTTAGGAAGTGTAAAATCGCCACGAGAGAGTCGAAGGCGAGAAAGAGAAGAAATCGGGAGAGGAGGTGGCTCCACAATCTCCTCCGCCATAATCCAATCACTAACCTCTTCATCAACAACAAGCGGATTAAAGCTGGTTTGCCTACTAACTCGATGAAGGAAGGCATCATCTAAGAGAGAAGCAACACCGCTCGATTCAGGAATATTCTATTTAGCCATGATGGCGGTCTTTTTATTAGCAAGGATCGCTGACCAATCCTTACCCTTTCCAGTGGGGAAAACACGCTCCTCCTATGATATGATAAGAATTACAAAAGGAGCATCCTCGCCGAGCTCTCGTGACCGCTCATTAGTAAGAATAAATAAAAAAAGGCGTTGATGCGAGGTTTGAGAAAAGAAGAACGAGAGAATCAGAAAGAACGAATGAGTGTTTTGTGACAATGACGTATGGGCATGTATTTATAGGCTCATGGGATTTTGAAGAGACGTAACTGATGGAAATTGAAACTGGGGGGTGGGGAAGTCAACCACCACAACTTCCCCAAATCTAAAAGAGTGACACGTGTCAAGCCTTCCAAGAAGTTAATGGGACGGGCAAGGGGACTTGCAATGCATGCAAGCTCAGAAGCGCCCACAGGGACATCATGACCAACAAAGGGACTTATAGAAAGGTTATGGATCGATGTCTCCTGAATGTGTAGGATAAGAGGACTTGCAGGGGAATGTAAGTCTCAGGGAAAGACATGTGCTCCAGCCCAACCAGGGGACTTAAAGAAAGCGTGTGAGTCGGTGTCACCTGGATGAGCGGGACAAGGGGACTTGCGGGAGAGGCGCAAGTGCCAAAGAGAGTCGACTAAGGGAACGTCAGGAAGAAGCGATAGACTATTGAGAAGCCTGACACATTGCCCAAACATCCAGGGGACTTAATGTAGATACCTGGGAAATACCAAAGGGGATATCTGGCCTCCCCATATCCTAGAAGGAGCATAGCACAACATCCCATCAAAAGTAGGTATCTGGTTTCCCCTTATCCTAGAAGGAGTGTTGCAAAGCGCTCTGTCCTCTTCATCATTAACACGCGTGCAGGAAAATCACTTGGGAGAACTTATCTAGAAGAATCTAAAGTACAAATGTACTACAAAAGGGCCAGTAGCAAGATAAGGCAAGATATGAAAGGATACATATTTGACATCCCCATTTGAGGAAATGTCTATAAATAGGGATTTGCTCCTGGTGAACAGACTCGGTGGTATCATTATAGGAAATTGTGTTCTACTTTCTGGAGCAAGTTTATATACCCTACTTTATCTGTACCCTATATATCTTGTACTGTGTACACAGATGCACCAAGATCAGCCATCGCCTACTTTAAAATAACTAGGTACAGCCCGTAGATATACCATCTTTCACATTTTAGATTCCTCATCCCTGGCAAAGAGAAACATTACAGTTAACCAAAGAAAAATAAAAATCGGCAATCTACGCGGATTGAAATATCTTCCTCCTGTTCCCTTTTAAAATTGTTGACTTAAGGGGAACCCCACCTTGGATTAAAAAAAAAAAAACATGTTTACCAAAATAAGAAGACAACTCATCTCCATATTAAGAAGTTCCACTCACAATTCACGACAAAGGAAATTATAAACAAAAACAAAACTACTCACCCACATTACAGCTGATGAACTGAAAATTTATAGGATCCTACCATATGCTATAGTATAGCATGCAAATATTACGAAAAATTAAAATTGAATAAGAGCTTGAGCTTCAATATCAAGCGCTGTCTATCTATCACTATATACAAACGCTACAGCTAGTTCATTTTTTCTTTTCACTATTAATAGTGTGCATTGTGTTCACTTTTTTTTTTTATTGATAAAAAATTTGTTGTTGGCCTATGCTACAGTGATGCCGCTATATACTACTAGTCTACTACCACTACAGCAACAACTCTTCCAATTCACCACTTGATTGGTTCACAAATCTTTTTCTCTATTTTTTTTTTCTCTTTATAAAAAAGTTGATCTGATAAATCATTCATCACATCACCATCTCCCTTTCTTTCTTCTCTACTTTCTTCACTCACACTCATTTAAAGTTCCCTACCCTTATAATTCCAAGCAGCTTTCTTGCTTCCAATATCTCCTGTACTCACTATATATGATGAGTGACTTTGTTGTGTCTGTTTCTTAGAATGCAGAGTCCTCCTCACCATGAGTGCTGTCATTTCACCATCATTAAATCTTTTCAGTTAATTATATCATCATCATCATAATCAAAATATGGGATCATGCAATGGAATGACTTTCTTCCCTTCTAGTTTCATGGTTCAAAATTCTCCTCATCACGATCAAGAGGATCACCACCAGCACCACCCTCCCACTTCTTTCAATTCAGTCCTCCCTTCCTCATTCACATCTCTTCAACCTGTAGACTTCCATGGTACAGGTGTAGCATCTCTTCCAGGAAAGAAAACATCATCAATGGCATTTACAGGTTTTGATGTTTGTGATCATCATCAAGACAATAATAATAATGGAGATGAGGATTATTCAGATGATGGGTCACAAATGGGAGAAAAGAAACGAAGACTTAACATGGAACAAGTGAAGACGCTTGAGAAGAATTTCGAGCTGGGGAATAAACTTGAACCTGAAAGGAAAATGCAATTAGCTAGAGCATTGGGGTTACAACCAAGACAGATTGCTATATGGTTTCAAAACAGAAGAGCTAGATGGAAGACAAAGACATTAGAGAAAGATTATGATATCCTCAAGAGACAATTTGATGCCGTTAAAGCTGATAATGAAGCTCTACAATCTCAAAACAAGAAACTTCGCGATGAGGTAAGTCATCAAACAAACATCAACAAGTAGTCCTTTTACTTTATAATCTTCAATATCTTGATTATATTTTTTTACATGGTTGCAGATACTGGCACTGAAAAGCAAGGATATACCAACTCATGAATACATCATAAACCTAAACAAAGAGACGGATCAACAAGGGTGTTCATCTTCTAGCAATCGAAGTGACAATAGCTCTGAAATTAATCTGGATTTGTCAAGAAGAAGTACAACGACATCTTCAGCCATTGATAGTCCTACTACGCTGTCCAGTTCTCATCGGCAACAAATGATAAGTAATAGTACTACTAGGCCTACTACTATTACTACTCTTTTCCCGTCGTCATCCTCATCGTCCTCGAGACCAAACCAAATCCAAGTGGCTCAACAAATTCTCCATCACCAAAATTCTCAGCAATATCATCAGAAGAGTAGTACTGTTGATAATGCATTAGTCCCCCCACAACATCAAGAAGAAAGTTTGATCAACAACATATTTTGTGGGATTGATGACCAGCCCAACTTTTGGCCATGGCAAGAGCAGCAACAGTTCCATAATTAGTGAATCCAAAGGCCAACCCAGATTCTGATTATACTCGCACTGTGAGTTTAAAAAATGGGTTTAAGGTTTTTCAACTTCATTTTTTTCTTTAATTAAGTTAGTAATTATGAGTTAATTATTGGTGTATACAGTATATTCATTGAGTTATTATTTAAAGTTTTTTTTTTGGTCTGGGGAATGGGAATCTAAATCATTTTGGGGATCATGAGAGAAGGGGAATAAAATTGTGCTTTGGGAACATCGATCATGCTCTGTTAATATTTAAATATGCCCATCTTGCACTAACTTATTTAACTTTTCGGTGTCTGTTATCATTTGATGAGTAATATTAATTTTAGTTATTTTCCAAAAAAAATTTGATATATATGTAGCCTTAAATAAAATTAGTTTCATCTAGTTTTTCTAAAAAGAATTTGATGCTAGAACTCAGATCGCTAGTGTCATTACGTTATGACTTTACCATTATGCTGCAGCGGCATCGGAAAAATTCCTTCTTGCTAATAGGGGTAAGCCGTAAGCACATAATTCTCTAGTTTAAAAGTTAGGTAATCACCTTACAAGAATTTGATGCTAGAACTCAGATTGCTAGTGTCATTAATTACCCTACGACTTTATCACTATGCTACAATAACACCCGCAAAATTCCTTCTTGCTAATAAATAGGGGTAAGAGGCAAGCACATAATTCTCCGATTCGAAAGTTAGGTAATCACCTCACAGTAAATGTTGAAGCCTTGGAATCAAAACACACAGTTCAAGAAACGAAAGAAGACAAACAGATGGGTGAAGAAGGGACTGGCTATTCCACTTCATCCTGGTCCAATTTTCTTGTGTAAAGTCTACATTTCAGAAAAGAAAAAAGATAGAGCTAGCTGCTGCTGCTACTCTGATTTCTGATAAAGTAAAAAGGTGAACCATGTTGTTGTTGTGGAAGTAATGTCCATTATTTATTCAGACTGACAAAATTTAATTGAGTCCCCATTTTCTTCTCATTCAGTGCCCGCACTTCCCCTGTTTATTGAGTGTTACATGTGAACAACTATTCACTACTACTGTGGCACTGTCACCCATCTACTGGCACTCTCTTTAACAAAAATCCTCAGTCAGATATCTCTTTGGTAGTTTGATTCTAATTGAAGACTTGTAGTTTTTATGATATATCACAATATGATTCACAAGTCTCTTTCGCATACTCCCTTGTAACACAAGCGTTACTTAATTTAGAGTTTTTCGTATATGCCATTTAAATTTTGCTGTAAACGTGGAAGCCTAACTGTCCCTACAACTGGAAGCACACTGTTTGTGTAACTAATCCCACTAATAAAACATCCCATGTTCTAAGCTCTGACTTCCATTCGGTGTAGTGTGAACTGTGAATGTGAAGAGAAAGATGGCAGATAATCCAAAACAAGTACAACTCATCAAACTTAAAAGAAAGAAGAAGTAGGAAAAGAGAGGTGACGTGAAACTTTTCTAAGATGGTACAACTGGATTGATAATTTAGAGAAATGAGAATTAAGCTGTTTCACCAATTTAAATTACCTATGGAGATTGGGGTATACCCAATAAGACAAAATAGAGTGATTTTACTTCAATACCCTTGAACTAATTAACTTAAAATTAAACCCTAAAATTAAAAATTAAAAAACTCTTAATCTTTCCTAATCTCTCTGCTCTTCCCCTTCATCTTCTTCCATTTCTTACATCAAACGAAAATCTTGAACTTTGATTTTCCAAAAAAATCGTTGACTCTACCGGCGAAAAGAAGACTATAAATGATGTTTAAACTCAAACCCATCATTGTGTTGTGTGATTTGATTGTTATATTAGGTTAGAAATCGAAAATTATGATTTCTGTATTTTTGGCCGGCAAGGTCGTAACATGCATATCTTGCCGAATTTTCATAATGACCATATAATATAAAAAAATTGTAAAAAAATTTTTTGAAGACCTGCCGCCAATACAACTAAGTAAAGGTCGTAACATGCATATCTTGCTTGAGCTTTTCATAATAGCCATGGCGATCAGAAATTTTAAACAAATAGGAAGGGTATTTTATGAAGACCTTGCCGGCCAATACACCGCCAGAAGGGTATTTTTTGAAAACCTTGCCGGTTAGGAAACAGCCGGCGGATTCATTTTTCTGAACATCCGACAGGGTATTTTCAACAGCCGGCAGGGTATTTTTAACAGCCGGCGAGATATTTTTTTAAGACCTTGCCGGCTAATAAGTTTTTTCTGTCGTCTCCTGTGTGTCAAAAAATATAAAGTCGGCAAGGTCAACACATGATCTTCATTCGTCGACCTTGCCGACTTTTTATACTTTCAGAACTGAAAGTGTTGATTTTTGATCTAATTTTGAGTATGATTTCATACAACACCTTTGCAATCCCCTTTTTAGAAGTGTTTGGGTTGTGTGCTTTCATTTCCGTTGCAAAAGATTTTCTCAAAACAATTTTTTTTCCTAAAAAATGTTCCCAAATAAGTTCAATCAAAAAAAAAAAAATTCATTTCATAAGTTTTAATCCACTCAATTAATCAATCTAAACTCAATTAATTAAGCTAATCAGATTTTTTAGTGTTAATTAAATAAGGGTATATTAGCCATTTAGAAAAATATATTGCTAAGGGGTGGCTTCTTTTACTTCAAAATGACCCTATTTTGTCTTAGGGGTATACCCCAATTAATCTGGGTATACCCCAATCTCGCCAGGTTAAATTAACGGAAATAGCTTCTTTTTTTTTAATAGGAAAGAATATTTTTATTGAACTATTGGGAGTAATTGATTACATCTGCACTAATTGAACATGTAAGTTGCGCATGCCAATTGTTACACCATTCTTCAATTACCGGTAAGGTCTTAGCATATGCTGCTATTTCATGTGCAACATTATTTCCTATTCTTGGAATAAAAGAACATTTCCAACTATCTAGAAATTTTAGAAAATAAAGAGTGTCAACTATTATACTCTTAGTTGTCCACTTGACAGAATGCATACTTCCATTTATTGCGTTAACTACATTAAAACTGTCCCCTTCAAGATGCAGATGCTTTATTCCTTTCCTCACTGCCCACCTTACTGCTTCTAACGCCGCTTTCCCTTCAGCTTGTTATGCATCTAGAGAGCTTCCTGGACAACATCTCACTCCTTCGCAAATCCCTGCAACATTTCTAAGAATTAGTCCAATGCTGGATTCTTTAGTATTATGATTATAAGCTGCATCAAAGTTAATTTTAACATAAGGTGAATCTGGGGCTTTCCACTGGATAGAAGACGACATACTCTCCCTATTTTGGGTGTTGTTATTTGGATTTTGAAGGCTTGCATACCAATCTCATAGGTGCTGTCTAGCTTGCATAGCTACTGTTGTAGCTTGAATATGCACCTTATCAAAAATAACAGTACATCTGCTTTTCCATACATACCACATTATAAAACAAATATTATGGAACATATACAAATCCGTTGGCCTACTTTGCACATCATAAATGAACCAACTTTTTAACCAATCAGTAAAACCCACTCCATTGTTGTAATTCGCAAGACTTGCATCAACATTAGTCAAGACATTTCTAGTGAAAATACATTCTGAAAATAGGTGATCAGTGGATTCAGGCACTGAATTACAGAGGGGACAGACAGTTTCCTTATGAGAGCAGAATTTCGAAATTATGTCTCTAGTAGACAGACACCTATGTAGGCATCTCCACATAAAAAACGAAAACTCTAGGGTTTGGCCGGCCAGAGCTCCGGTTTTTTCTCTTCCAATTTTCTTTCACATTTTTTAGGGTTTGACGTTAACAATGGCGTCTGCCCAAGCAAATCCGCTGGATCCAGGTGATAATCATCGACAAAGACAGCAATGTCGTGATCAATTTGATAGGAGAAGGAATAGAAATCGTTCCAAATCTAGGGTTCGTGGAACTTATGTTCCAAAATCAGGAAACCGTGAAGAACAAGAAGCTAACAAAGGTGGCGCAGCTGAAGGAAACCGTGAAGAATCAGGAAAAATCAATGGGGTTGGCGCTGCTATTGGACGTTCATATATTAATGCCGTAAGGAAATCTAGCCATGTTATGTCGAGTATTGACGCTGATTCTTTGTCACTCCCACCTTCTCGTTCTTTGACGGGAGAAACTATTATCAATATCCCTACGGATTTGATCACTCGTTCACAAGAAGTTTGGAAGTTTAGTTTTGTGGGTGGTTTCGATTTCAAAACCCTAGGTTTGAAGTTTGAAGAGGTTAAAGCAAATTTGTGCAACCAATGGAATCTAACAGGGAAAGTTCAGTTTGTTCCATGGGTTAAGGGATATTTTATCATCAAGTTATTCAATGAAGTTGATCGTAAACGTGTTAATTATGAAGGACCCTGGAAAGTTGGACGTCAAACGTTGAAGGTTCTTCCATGGACTCCTATGTTTGATCCTGATTCGGAGAAGATGACTAGAGCAACAATTTGGGTACATTTTAAGCAACTTCATATGGAGTATTGGAATGAAGAAATCCTTTTCAGAATTGCTCGTGGTTTAGGTAAGCCGGTTGATGTTGATCCAAGAACCCTAAATCATGAATATGGTTACTATGATGCAGTTTTAATTGATATAGATTTCTCAAAGCAACTCACGGATATTGTTATTAAGGACGAAAATAAGCCTGAAGGTTTCTATTTGGATTACGAACTTGCTTACTACCCTGATTTCTGTGATCATTGCAAATCAATATGCCACGTTGGGAGTGATTGTCGCACAAGGAAGTATAATGATTTGAAAAAGAAACTCGATACTGAGAAGGACAATGAGAAGCGTAAGTTGCTTCAGGCTGAAATGGAAGAGTTACGTAATGTATGGAGCATTAGGAGGTATAATAATCCACCAGCACCTCCGAAGGATCCACCATCTCCGCCACCTGCTACTAATCCACCAGCGCCGCAAACTACTGCTAATCCAACTGCTACAATACTATCTCCGCCAACTGCTAATACGCTAGCTTCTAATGCTCAACCAGCAAGGCCAATTGGAGGGGCTGCTTTCACTGGCACTCATACAATTTTTCAAATTCCTACAACCAGTGTTGTAGGCGACACTCAAACCGAAGATGTTACTCATGCTAAGTCTGTTGATGAAGCTAGCTCTAGTTATACTTTAAATGAAGAGGAGGAGGAGCTGTTCAAACACTATGAGGAACAAAGACAAATTGCAGCTGAACTAGCCAAGTCAGCTGATTTAGCGAAATACGAGCAGGATTTGGCCCTAAAGAAACTACAACAGAAGCGTTCTTTGATCATGGAGAGGAAGAAAGTAGAGGAGGCTCGTTTAAGGGAGGAAGATCTACTACGTGCAAAAGGGAAAGCAGTTGAGGAGCGTACGGAAACAATTGGAGTTTCTAATCCAAGTGTTGATGTGGGAGTTTCGATTCCTAGTAGCATGCTGAACTTTGTTTTAGAACCTACAACTGATGATGGCTTTAGATCACCTAATAGAACAGCAAGAAGTACATCGCCACCAAACAGAGTGGAGCCTTTAAAGACTTCCAACATGTTTGAAACTGGCACCGAGGAGGATGACTCTGAAGA
This sequence comes from Papaver bracteatum, assembly GCA_023529315.1. Lineage (NCBI taxonomy): Eukaryota > Viridiplantae > Streptophyta > Magnoliopsida > Ranunculales > Papaveraceae > Papaver > Papaver bracteatum. The sequence continues at coordinate 113,973 of JAJJWX010004631.1, forward strand.
TGAATCTATTCATGTGGAGGATGAACCTGTTAATGTTGAAGATGGGACTATTAATATTGATCCTACTAGTGCATTACCTTTGTCTACTCAAATTGTGGAGGATGAGGCGCAGAAATTGAGTTGGGCAGCTGATATGGAAAAGGAGGAGCGTGAAAAGAAGGAGCTAGTTGCGGAAAGAAGGCTTAGACCAAGGGATCCTGTGGTTCCTAAACCAAAAGATGGTGGTATTCCTAAGAAGAAACCTGGTAAGGGTGGAGGCAATACCACTAAAGGTAAAGGCGCTGGCAATACTGGGCAGGGTTCGAAAGAAGGTGGAGATAATACACAGGGTTCGGCAAGCCCTGCTGATAACTTGGGTTCTTAATGCGGATTTTCTATTGGAATGCTCAAGGCTTGTCTAAGGATGGTGCAAGGGCCAAGTTGACTGAGCTATATCACTTGCACAGTCCTGACATAATTTGCATTGCCGAGCCGCAAGTTCGTTGCAAGGTACGTTTTTTTAGGGAGTTAAAATTATTTGATTTTTATGAGGATGTTATTCATAATGAGGTGAATGGTGAAAGGGGAAATCTGTGGGTTCTATGGAGAAATACTATAACAAGGCCTGTGGTGCTGTCTTCATCTAAGCAAGCTATTACTTTGGACTTTGTTGGGACTTATGTCTCGGTGGTTCATGCTTCTTATGCTCCAATGGTAAGGAAGAATTTGTGGCGTCAATTGGGGTTGGGTTTTATATCTAATCAGTGGTTAGTATTGGGGGACTTTAATTGTGTTCTTCGTATTGAAGAAAAGAAAGGTGGTAAACCTATGTTGGATTTTTTGATGCATGAATTTAGAAATTGGATTTCGGATAATGTCCTGGTGGAAGCTGACTCACTTGGTAAGAAATATACTTGGTGAAATCAACGAAAAGGTAATAAGCGTATTGTTTCTAAGCATGACAGGGCTGTTGTTAATGAAGCATGGTGCGATATATTTCCTAACTGGAGATGTAAGGCGCTTCCTAGACTTTGTTCGGATCATTATCCTCTTATTGGATTTTCTTTTGAGAATCTGAGGCCGAGGAGAGCTCCTTTTTCATGTTCATTTGAAGCAGGCGGAGTTGATTTTGGACGCTGAGAATGATCTTCTTGATTATGAGCCGCATAATGAGGCCCAGTTTATCAAAGTGGCGGATGCTAGGAAAACTGTGGATGAAGTGCGAAGTAATTTGGCAACAATGCTCAAGCAAAAGGCGAGAGTTTCCTGGTTGGAAGATGAGGATCAAAACACTCTTTTTTTTCATAATAGTATACGCATGAGGAGGAGTCAAAACACTATCTCGGAGTTGAAAGTTTCTTCTAACTCTACTTTGGTTTTGCAGGATGATATTACTGATTATATTGTCAATCATTACCGTGACAAGTTCAACGGTGGTGGGGTTACAATTGATCCGAAACTGTTTGATATTCAACATGAGCGTATTTCTTCGGAGGAGAGTGTTTTCATGGACGATGTACCAACTATTGAGGAGGTTAAGGAAGCTGTTTTCGATCTAGGGGAAGATTCTGCGCCTGGCCCAGACGGTTTCACAGGTTCTTTTTATCGACACTGTTGGAACATTATTTCTAGTGATCTTTTTAAGGCCATTACTAATTGTTGGTACATGCGCAAAATTCCTAATGGCATTAATTATAGTTTCATTGTTATTATTCCTAAGAATAATAAATCTGATGCTATCAAGGACTATCGTCCGATTGGTCTGAGCAATTTCTTCTTCAAGATCATCACCAAAATTTTGGCTACCAGACTGGGTGCGGTTCTTAATAAGTTGATTTCTGAAGAACAAGTGGCTTTCATGAAAGGCCGTAATATTCATTAAAATATAGCTTTGGCGTCGGAGTTGATCAATGAGTTGAGCATCAAAAGGAAGCATGGAAACGTGGGTTTGAAACTTGACATTGCTCAAGCTTTTGATACGGTAAGCTGGGATTTTATTGTTGAGGTTTTTCGGCAGTATGGCTTCTCTGAAGTTTGGTGTAATTGGATTCTTAGCATTCTTCACTCTGCTCGGATTTCCATCATGATTAATGGCAGCCCTGAAGGTTTTTTCAGCATCACAAGAGGTTTGAGACAAGGTGATCCTCTGTCACCTTTGATTTTTGTTCTCATTGAAGATGTTTTGAGCCGTAATATTTCTAAATTGTTTGATTCAAAAAGAATGCAGCCTATGGTTTGCAAGAAGGGTATTGCGCCCACTCATTTGCTCTTTGCAGATGACATTCTTATTTTCTGTAAAGGAAATTTGGAAATTCTAAGTAGACTGAAGGAGATGCTCGGCATGTACCAATTGGATTCTGGCCAATGTGTGAGATATGCCAAGAGTAAATTCTATTATGGTGGGGATAGAGCTTCTCGTGCGATTGCCATTAAGAATTTTTTGGGTATGGAGAGAGCTTTCTTCCCAGACAAGTATTTGGGAGTTCAGTTGAAACCGGGCATTGTTCGTCATGTTCATGTTCGTCAAGTGGTGGAGAAGATTATGGACAAGCTGGCTGGTTGGAAGGGTAAGCTCTTATCTTTTCAAGCTAGGTTGGTTTTGATTAAATTTGTTATTTCGAGCTATGTTCTTCATTCCATGGATGTTTACAAATGGTTGTGTAATATGATTAAGCAATCTGAGAAGGCCATTAGGAATTTTCTTTGGTTGGGTGATGCTGAGAAGCGTAAATATTTTACGGTTAAATATGATGACTTGTGTTGTCCAAGGAGTGAGGGTGGCTTAGGTTTGAAGAAGTTGAATGATGTAAACAGGGCCATGCTTATGAAGTTGTGGATTTCTATTCGTGACTCTTCCAAGACTTGGGCGAGATTCTTGCGTGCAAAATACTTCAAAATCAATGGCAACTTAATTGATTATAAGTTGGGCTCCTCGGTCTTTCCAGGGGTGCGCTTGGTGTTCAATTTTGTGCAGCGTCACACACGTTCGATTATAGGTAACGGTTCTAATACTTCCTTATTCTTTGATAATTGGTGTGGTGATTTTTCGATTGCGGGTAGGCTTGGTATTTCTTCCAAGGTCCCAAATGATTTTAAAACGAAGGTGAGTGATATTATTGTTGATGGCGCTTGGTCCATTCCGCAAGATACTAGAGATTTGATGATTCGTTTCAATATTGATGTGGATAATTTGCCTATTATTGCTGGTGGGGAAGATTACAAAATATGGGATCTTGATAAGAAAGGGGTGTTCTCGGTTAAATCAGCCAAGGAGGCCATTAGGGTTCATGCGGATTTACAGCCTCATGATGTTTTGTTTTCAAGAAGTGTTGTTCACCCAACGTTGAGTGTACAATACTTGAAGATTTGGGCGAATCAATGTTGTGCTACGGATGATAATGTTGTCAAGCAAACAAAACGTCCTATGCCTACTATATGTCGCATTTGTAGGAGGGATGGTGAATCTATACGTCACATAACGTGGCAGTGTCGGTTTGCAAGGCGTATTTGGGCCTAGGCAGCGAGCATCTTCAAGTTGCAGCCAATGGAAGATCTTGTCGATTCTTATAAGGTTGCTAAGGGTCGTAGTAGGATGATTAAGGACTTGTGGCTTGTTACTCATCTTGCAATTGCCACGGAATTATGGAAGCTGAGGAACAAGATTTATTTTGAGGAGGCTAAGGTGAATTGGCTTGGTTTTAAAGGCCGAGTTTATCAGTTGATTCATGATATTTCGATCCGCATGAAGGGCTACATGTACAACAAAGAAGATGATTTGCGGATTTTGAATTATTTCAAGGTGGCGCATAGGGCTTGCCGAGTTTCTACTCCGTTGGAAATTACTTGGTGGCCTCCGAATCCAGATGAGATATTGATCTGTTGTGATGGCGCGTCACTTGGCAACCCTGGCCAGGCAGGTTGCGGCGTCACATTCCGTGGCTCTAACGCGGAAGTTCTAGGCAGCCTTTTGGTTGGCTTAGGTTGGCAAACAAATTTCTATCTTTGAGGTTTGTGCTATTATTTATGGAGCGATCTTGGCTAAGCTATTTGAAATATTAAAAATCTGTGTGTTCGATCGAATTCGAGGAGTTGCATTCAAGCTTTTGAGGATGGTCAATTACCGTGGCAGCTTATGCAAAAGTGGAGAATGGCTAGATCTTTTTATGACAATATTAGATATATTCATAGCTATAGGGAAGTGAACTTTTCAGCTGATGCCTCGTCCAAACAAGCTTGTTTGTTGGCCGAGGATATCTTTGAGTTTTATGAGGGTAGGCCAGTGTCCACTAAAATTTATGAGTGGCCTGGAGAGGTTTATTTTCGCTTCAAATGAGTCTTCTTCTAGGGATGGCCTAACGGCTATGCTCTAGTAAGGCTCTCCCTGTACAGTTTTTTCGTTTTTTAATACATATTGATCGAGTAAAAAAAAAACTCCACAGAAAGTGCAATATTTTAGGTGGAAGAGTAAACTTCCACCTAAAATTAACGGAAATAGCTAACATATAGAATGTATTTAAATTTATCCGGCTAATTTGGGGCCTAATAGGAAATGACAAACTGTGTCTAAATTTGCTAAAATTACCAATTTACCCTTTAGAAATATTAATGCTACCAATTTACCCCTATTAATTCTTTATAATAAAACCTTAAACCAAAATCAATTTCATTTTCATCTTCTCTAGTAAACCGATTATCTCTTCTTCTTCTCCCTCTTTTTTCATTTTTTTGAAACCAAAACATCGTCGATCATCGACAATCCAAAAACAATTAATCATTTTTTTCTTCTATAAAATAAAATGTCAAAACGACCAAGATACAAACAAGCCACTGGAATTACTTATCCTAGTGAGAGTAATCGCAGAATTGTTCAAGCGATTGGAAACAAACCGAAGAAGAAAACGGTTGCTCGAGACGAACCATCTTTGATCGCACAACAAGAGGAGAAAATGGGTTGAATCAGGTAATTTTTTATCAACTCAATCCTCTAAACTAGGTTTTAGTAACATGCAATCGCTTAAAAATCGAAATTTTTGAAATCATAATTTTCCGGGTTTCATAGAATCGGATTATGTTAATGTTGTTGTGAGCCGATTGTGCTTAGAAACAGTTGATGTTCTTGGTCAAAAACACCGATTGTGCTGATTGTATTTTCTGGTTCGAGAAATTTGAACCAGAATCGGTCAATGTTAATGACCACATAGCCTGATTCCGTTGTGGTAGGGATTACCGTTTTTTCTGTAACTTTTTTGGTTAGAATCGGATTACATATGTTCCCACAAAAAGCAACTCCTTTATGTATTTTTTTTGTTAGAATCGGATTACATGTGCACTTAAATAATCCGATTAACGATTTGTTATGTTAGGAATCGTACTTTATATGTGTATCGGGTAAACCGATTCTTATACGAAGAACTGCCCATCCTTTCTACAAGGTTTTTTTGTTAGAATTGGATTACATGATCACTTAAATAATCTGATTGCTGATTTGTTACGTTAGGAATCAGACTTCATATGTGTATCGAGTAGACCGATTGTATACCTTAACTTAAAAAAAATGAATTCGATTCCATTGTTGTTTGTCGCTTAACTCTATATTCTACAGGCCAAACAAGGGCAACCAACAAAAGCAAGCCGAAAATAAATATAAGAAGAAACACGACTTTGATTCTCCTAAGAATTTGGGACCTCGTCAAAAAGATGGTCAAAATTTGAATGCTTCCCACCAAAGGTCCACGGGGAGTAAAGCCAAAGGGATCAGCATCAATGACCCACCACCTCAAGCAGAGCAACCAACATAAGAAGAATCTGATTCCGATACACCTACTGAAGAAAGAGGTGGTGATAGAGAAGTTGTCGAAGAAGAAAGTGATGAGGAAGTTAATGAAGAACAAAGTGGTAGCAAGGAGATCAATGAAGAAAAAATTGTTGGCAAGGAAGGTGATGAAAAATGAAGTGAGTATGAAGGTGACGAAGAAGAAAGTGACAATGAAATTGATGAAGAGATATGAGTAGTTCAAGAACAAGTGCAAGAATAAGTCCAAGGAGGATAAGTTCAAGAACCAGTCCAAGGAGGGGACGCTCAAGAACAAAGTAAGACAGAGGTAAGAAGATAAATGTTCCAAAGAATAAGAAAGGTGACCACATGCCCGACCCACTGAAGATATTTCCTCGCTTCCCTAAGGATCCTATTTACGGGTTACCCTGTGATGGAGGACATATGTTATGGGGGCACAAAGATAGTTGGGCCACGGTTGTCTGCCATACCATAGTAACTACCTAAACCTTATGTTATGTAACATAAAACTTATTATCCACGTAATGTTTTGATTATTGTCTATCGGGTTTGTTTTGTTTTATAGGATCACAAGGATGTCGTTCATTATATGAATCCAGGAACGTCAGTGAGTATGATAAAGAATTGGCCACTGAAACAATAGAATCGACCATTGGAGGAGTTCAATAAGTAAACGACATAGTCAATTCTACGGGGTTGATTCTTGCGGTCGAAAAATTTGGTTCTTGGTTACGACAAACCTCTTGGTTCCGACAAACCTCTTGGTTCCGCCTTTGCCGAGAGATATTACGGGAAACGGATACTTTGCATCTTTCATTTGGCGAAATGATGATAACTCCGGATGATACGAAGTTCAATACCGGGCTAAGCATAAAAGGTAAAGCCGTGAAGCACGAAGACTACACACAAGATCTTGAGTGGGACAAGATTTACGCGTTCACCAAGAATGTGTTCCAATGGGATAAAGACAAGACCAAGTCATAGATGCGAGTAGGAAAGGCAAATCAAAGGATATTCCATCCCTCAAAGCGGAGGGACAACTTCATGGGAATAAAGAAGCTTCGTGCTAATGGAAAAGAGGTGAAGCCGGAATGTATCATCGCCACGGCCAATGCGTATGTCCTCTACGTTATGGGAGCTGTTATCTTCCCCGGCGTTTCTGGTGCCGGTGTTGTCAGAGCATTGCTCGGTCGAACTCACATGCATTGCTATATCAATCATGTTTGTCAATGTTAGTGATCAAAACTATAAAGTCTTGATTTCTAGTCTACTATAGCTAAGGTCTCATACTAGGATAGAAAGTGTAGTTGAGCTCAAGAACTCCATGGAAATCATCATACAAGACGAAGGACTACTCAAGGAACTAGTGGATCTTTATAAACTAAAAGGTATGTGGAGACTTGAACTTATCTATCACTCAAAAGTCTATCTACTCTATCTCCTATCTTGAGACAAAAGTCATTTTACTATATAGACTAAGAATATACACATGTAACATTTCGAGCTGAGTATATCTCGCTTAACTATTTCTCGAAATGTGTTGGTAAAGCTTTCGATTTAGCCAAGTTCATCTTTGCCTAGTGACAAAAGTCATGTTATGTTTCAATAACTTTGGAAATTGAATTAACGAAAACTAGTTTGTGAATAACAACCATATGACGTCCTCTGAGAATGTTTCAATGATTGAAATAAGAGTTTAGATAATATAACCACTGGGGGATATAAACATTATCATGGTAACATATATATGTATAAGTCCTTAGTACTTGAACCGAATTTTGCATACTTTATTGATCAAGTGGAAACCAAAACTTGAGCAGTCAACTCAGTTTGCGAACTCAGTTCACGAACGTGCGTAGTTCTCGAACCCGAGAATTTCTGCTGGAGTTGTAGCTCGGTTTCAGTCCGTGAACTCAGTCCGCGAACTGACGGAAGTTCTCGAATACGAGAATTTCTGCTGGAGTTTATGAACTCCAACCAGTTAACTTGAGTCCGCGAACCCAGTCTGTGAACTTGAGTGGTTATGTCTACAAACGATGTTCGTGAACTTATCTAAATTATCTAAGGAATGCTATTGCTAACTGTGGCTTTATTGTTCATGAATCGATTCGAGTGAATCATATTATTTTTGCTTTAATTATGTTTTGTGTTGTACATAAGATCTCATAGCAATTGAACAACTCTCTAACTAGTTCATTTGAGTCATTTGGACTAGTTATGGTGAAGAAGAATATGGTTGATATAAAAGTTATCATTTGGTTGACTAATATTGAACCAACTATTGTACACGTTTGGGTACGTTTACACAAACCCAAAATCGTCAAGTACATGTGTATGGCAAGCTAAGTTTTCGATCTAACGGTTGAAAGATATTATCTTGTATCTAATCAGGTTTTCATCTAACGGTGAATATTGAATGCTTTGTTACTAAGCTAACATTGATTGCAAACCCTGATTTGAAAGACTATATAAGGGAGAACTCTAGCAACTGGGAAACCTAATCCCCACACATTATGTGTGATACTAGTTTGCTAAGATAGAGTCGATTCTCCTTTAACCTTTGGTTTTCTTCTTCTAAAACCAGGTTAACGACTTAAAGACTTCATTGGGATTACGAATCCAGACCGATACTACTTTTTTTGTAGTTGTGTGATCTGATCTTGCTGTTTCTATCATACGAGTACAAATGTAATAATTGGCATGAGATTTCTATCTCCGATAGGCAAGATATAAAAGTAATCACAAACATCTTCGTCTCATCGTTTGTGATTCCACAATATCTTTTTTCGCTGCGTCGATTAAGACTATTGTGAGGTGATTGATAAAACTGAGCTGTTCTTCGGGAATATAAATCCGGTTTTATTGATTGGTTCTTGTTCACCTTGATTTATCAAAATACATAACAAAAACTCATAGGTTTATTCGTGGGAGGAGAATTTATCTATCTTGTAGACTTTTCTGTGTGAGACAGATTTGTTTGCTAAAGTCTCCGACTTTGGGTAGTAACAACTCTTGGTTTTGGGTGAGATCATCTAAGGGAATCAAGTGTGCAGTATCCTGCTGGGATCATAGGCGTAGGAGCATAACTGTACCTTGGATCAGTGTGAGATTGATTGGGGTTCAACTACAGTCCAGACCGAAGTTAATTTGGAGTAGGCTAGTGTATGTACGGCTTAATACAGTGTATGTTTAATCTGGACTAGGTCCCGGGGTTTTTCTGCATTTGCAGTCTCCTCGTTAACAAAATTCTGGTGTCTGTGTTATTTATTTTCCGCATTATATTTTGTTATATAATTGAAATAATACAAGTTGTGCGTTGATAAATCAATTAGAATATTCTACCTTATTGGTTATTAATTTAAATTGATTGACACTTGGATATTGTTCTTTGGTACCATCCAAGTTATCTCTCTTTGATTGAACTCATGAATCACATTTTCTTGAGTAAATCAAATTGAGAGATTGAGATAATAACTCCTTGAGTATTTTATATTGATTGAGTCTAGTTGATTCTCTAGAAAACAACTCGGAGTTGTCCATACAGATTGCTAATCCAAATATTGGGGGTTTTTAGACACCCGCTTTTTCAATTGGTATCAGAGCGGGAAAACACGTTCAAGACATCATAAGTTTGTGTTTGTAGCGATCTGATTTTATGGGCGGTAATGCTATCTCAATTAACGTACCACCAGTCTTAGATGTTTCAAATTACCCATGGTGGAAAATTGCTATGAGCACGTATCTTCAAGCTCGTGATTTTCAAATATGGGTACATGTTGTTAATGTCTATGATCCCCCAGTAAATACAAAAGACGATGTATATATACTAAAGGATGTTGATAGTTATAGTCCAGAAGAAATTCTTGCTGCAAAGCATAATTCTAAAGGTCTACATGCTATCAGACATGCCATTACCCTAGACTTTCAGCACTATGTATCTTCTTGTACTAAGTCTAAAGATGCCTGAGATATCTTAGAAACTACTTTTGAAGTCAACAAACATGTTTCTAAGATATGTACCATCGATGGAGGAAATAACCTCACTACTTCTTCTGAAAAATCATCTTTCGGAAAGATGAGATTCTCTGATCAAGACACTATTAAAATCGTTGCATTCAATGATGTATCTACCACAAGAAAAACCTCTATCTTGTATTGGGGTGATGAATGTTATATGGATGACGCCTGGTTTTAAAAAACCATTAATGACTGAAAAGATCAAAGAACTCATAAAAATGAGCATTAGGCGTGATAAACGTCCCTTGTATGTCCTCTCTACCAATGATTATGTGAAAGAAAAACCTTTAAGTGTCAACGGATTGAATACGTTCAATAGATGCAATAAAGTCCCAGCTTTTACAGCAGAAACATCTACATACTCAAGTTCTGATTCAGAATATGAGACAAACACAGAGGTTTTCAATTTCTTGAATAAGGAAGTCCTTCAAGAGAATCTTCAATTAAAGGCTTCATTGAAGAAACTAGAATCATTAATCTAGGTAAAAAATCTTGAGATAGACTGTCTTAATGATAAACTCACTAGAACCACTATTATAAAGGAAAAAGAGATTACTACTCTTAAGGATGATTTACAAAGATTATCTGGAAGTTCTGATAAAATTTCAGCTATGTTATTTGTTCAGAATCCCTTTGGAAATACTAGTGGTTTAGGATACAAAAGAAAGTGTGCAGACGTTGTGAATCATGTTGCTTCTATTGACCAGGGAAAGATGAAAAGTGGAAGGCATGATAAGCAGAAGATACCTCAACAAAACCAGGAATCTTTGGGTTGTTCGTTTTGTGGAATTGCAAGGCATGTTCAGAGTATGTGTTGGAGATTCAAGAAGAAAATGGAAAGAATTGCCAAACTACAGAAGAACATGCAAAAGATGAATCTGGATAATCTGCGCAGTCCTCCGAAAAATAGTGCTTCAAGAATCAGAAGAGGTAGGAAACTTGCTTACACAAAAAACCTTGAAAAATCACTATGTGATAAACAGGGAAAGCGTTTGGCTCATAACGTTCCTATCTAACATCAGGAGCGTTCGCATCCTCATTTTAACTTGATAAAGTGAGGCTCTGCGTATTTGTGTGGCTCAAGTTTGTATCTATTTATGTTAAGAAAATATTCTCCTAACAATATAGATAATGGATCATTAAACTTCAGAAGACTTTTTCTTCTAGGGTTTTTGATGGTCATAAGTCTATTTAAGTTATTGATAGACTTCCTCCTTCCTTGAAAAGATACAATCTTATGGCTCTTGTAACCAGAAGCATCACAAGCAAGGATGCAGTAGAAGCATCTAATGTGTATCTGTGTAAAGGGATTTCTTCCTCAAGGGTGAAGAAAGTGAAGACTACAATTAATGGAGAAGGTTCTTCCTCTAACTGCCTCTTTTCTATTTGTCCTTTTGATGCTAATTTTAGAGGCATGGTAAAAGAGTTTATCAATAAGAGAAATGGTTTAAAATCTCAAATCATTTTCTCTTTGGAAAGAATAACTCACTATGAACAAATGTTGTCTCTATCCAAGAATACTCTACGAGACTTGAGAAGAAAACTCAGTGAGTTAACTGATATTTCTGAATATTTGGAGGAATTGAACGATCCCATAATCAATGGGTTTTTCAATAATGAGAAGGAATTCTCAGTAGATGCTCTGAGAAAGATCTACGACAACTAGTAAGTCTTCTGATGAGAATTCTATTGTTTCTCTTTTGTTTAGAAGAATAACTAGTGTTTTGGAATAGCCATTATTGTGATTACACATAGCTATATCCAATGATTTTCATCTTCTTGTTTTTAGATTTTTTGGTTTAAAAATTCTAAGTTTGTTTAGAAGATGATGGTTGCAGTATTTCATGGTTTTATATATTGCAATATTTTGATGGGATATGTGTGTTTACGTCCGTGAACTTGATTGTCCCATTTTGTCAAAAGTAAAGTCGTTCGTGAATTGATATGTAAATATTGATAAAGGGATGACAGACTTTTGACAAACACAAAAGTTAGGCCTATATCGTCAATTATTGATGTAAGATACGTTAAAATCTTTTGCGATTAAAGGATTATGTCTATTGTGTGTCATTGTGCAAATGGTGATGGAAACATAGAATGAATCCTTGTGAATTCCGCAGTAATTGAGCTTCCCTGATCTATCTTTTGTGAATATTACTGTGAGGCTCCATTATGTATCTTATGTTGAGCACGATACAACTAAGTCGATTCCTTATTGGCATGGTTGGTTGTTCCATGAGATGTTATATGTTGAGCATTAAGAACTAAATTAATCAACGTGTGTGGTTATTTAGTATATATTCCATAAGTTTTCTTATGTTGAGTACATGTACGATTAAGGTTGTCATGTCTTATGATAATCTTAGTCGGGGTTCCATAATCTTTTATGTTGAGCCCAAATGAACTAAATCAATCATATAGTATGGTTATTTAGTTAGCACTCCGTAAGTTCTTCTCATGTTGAGCATGATTGACTAGGATGGTTATTTTTATAATTAACTTAGTCATTGCTCCATAGATTTTCTTATGTCGAGTGTGGCCAATTAAATTGATTACTCTTGTAATTAGTTTGGTTGAGTATGACAATTAGATTATTTGCGAGTTTTCTTGTGATTAATCTAATTGATTTATTAAGTCTCCATAAGTTTACTTGTGTTGAGCATATTTAGTCATATTAATCTTGGTTCGCTTTGGTTAATTTGATTGAATACTTCTTGTTGGATTCCAAATTCATACTTGTATGCAATTTGTTGAGTCTAAAGAAATCCTTCTTTTCTTTTTGAAATTAAGGTTGCTCTTGTTGTTCCTTAGGGAATGACATATTATGGGGGAGAGTTCTTTTGAACTTGCGCTTAATTTCCAAATCTTTGTGGGGAGTGCGACTGTGGAATGTTAGAGTGGTTATCTTGCGTCTTTATAAACTCCTTGATGAATGCATTTATCTTCGGCTTTATGATTGCATCTAAACAAGATGATACACATTTATCTTTGGTCATGAAATGTCTCTTACGAAAATTTCATTAGGATCCCGTTCTTGTACCTTTGCCAATTCTATTGAAAAAAAGGGGGAGAATTAATATGTAGTTCACACTACAAATACATATGGTTTTCGGATCATTATGTAAGGGGGAGTGGTTTCCATGTGATATGGAGTATTGACTAAGGGGGAATGAAGTATCACCATAGTATTGTTGTTGAAGTTGTGATGCAATTGGACTTTGACGCTGTGTAATAATACTATGACATTGTATAACAATGATTGAGAACCGATGCTTTTCTCATTTTTATAGCTACTATTTTTCAACAACGATGATGCTAAACTTACAACCTTTGGGATCATTGGACTACCGGGAAGTGACGAAGATTTCGAGTATTGTTGAAGATTAGACATGTGGAATAGGAGCTACAAAGTTTATTTATATATTTTTTGTATTCTATATGTATTAATAGTTTTTCCACTAAAATTGACAAAGGGGGAGATTGTTAGAGCATTTCTCGGTCGAACTCGCATGCATTGCTATATCAAGCATGTTTGTTAATGTTAATGATCAAAACTATAAAGTCTTGATTTTTAGTCTACTATAGCTAAGGCCTCGACGAAGGACTACTCAAGGAACCAGTGGATCTTCATCGACTAGAAGGTATGTTGAGACTTGAACTTATCTATCACTCAAAAGTCTATCTACTCTATCTCCTATCTTGAGACAAAAGCCGTTTTACTATATAGACTAAGAATATACACATGTGACATTTCGAGCTGAGTATATCTCGCTTATCTATTTCTTGAAATGTGTTGGTAAAGCTTTCGCTTTAGCCAAGTTCATCTTTTCCTAGTGACGAAAGTCATGTTATGTTTCAATCACTTTGGAAATTGCTCTGACAAAAACTAATTTGTGAATAACAACTTTATGACGTCCTCTGAGAATGTTCCAATGATTTAAATGAGAGTATAGACAATATAACCACTAGGGGATATATATTGTTGTGGTAATATATATATGTATAAGTCCTTAGCACTTGAACGAAGTTTGCGAACTTTGTTGATCAAGTGAAAACCGGAACTTGAGCAGTCAACTCAGGCCGTGAACTTAGTCCGCGAACGTGCGTAGTTCTCGAACCCGAGAATTTTTGCCGGAGTTCTAGCTCGGTTTCAGTCCGCAAACTCAGTCCACGAACTGACGGAAGTTCTCGAACCCGAGAATTTCTGCTAGAGTTTGTGAACTCCAACCGGTTAACTTGAGTCCGCGAGCCCAGTCCGCGAACTTGAGTGGTTATGTCTAAAAACGATGTTCGTGAACTTATCCAGGGAATGCTATTGCAAACCGTGGCTTTATAGTTCATGAATCGATTCGAGTGAATCACATCGTTTTTTCTTCAATTGTGTCTTGTGTAGTACATAAGATCTAATAGCAATTGAACAACTCTCTAACTAGTTCATTTGAGTCATTTGGACTAGTTATGGTTGATATGAAAGTTATCATTTGGCTAACCATTTGGTTGACTAATATTGAACCAACTATTGTACACCTTTGGGTATGGTTACACAAACCCAACATCGTCAAGTACATGTATATGGCAAGCTAAGTTTTCGATCTAATGGTTGAAAGATATTATCTTGTATCTAATCAGGTTTTCATCTAACGGTGAATATTGAATGCTTTGTTACTAAGCTAACATTAATTGCAAACCCTGATTTGAAAGACTATATAAGGGAGAAGTATAGCAACTGGGAAAACTTATCCACACACATTCTTTGTGATACTAGTTCGCTAAGCTATAGTCAATTCTCCTTTAACCTTTGGTTTTCTTCTTCTAAAATCAGGTTAATGACTTAAAGACTTCATTGGTATTGTGTAGCCAGACCGATACTACTTTTCTTGTAGTTGTGTGATCTAATCTTGTTGTTTCTATCGTACAAGTACAATTGTAATAATTGGCTTGAGATTTCCATCTCCGATAGGCAAGATATAAAAGTAATCATAAACATCTTCGTCTCATCGTTTGAGATTCCACAATATCTTTTTTTGCTGCGTCGATTAAGACTATTGTGAGGTAATTGATAAAACTGAGCTGTTCTTCAGGAATATAAGTCTGGTTTTATTGATTGGTTTCTGTTCACCTTGATTTATCAAAAGACGGAACAAAAACTCATAGTTTTATTCGTGGGAGACGAATTTATCTATCTTGTAGACTTTTCTATGTGAGATAGATTTGTTTGCTAAAGCCTTCGACTTTGGGTCGTAGCAACTCTTGGTTGTGGGTGAGATCAGCTAAGGGAATCAAGTGTGCAGTATCCTGCTGGGATCAGAGGCGTATGAGCATAACTGTACCTTGGATCAGTGTGAGATTGATTGGGGTTCAACTACAGTCCAGACTGAAGTTAATTTGGAGTAGGCAAGTGTCTGTAGCGGCTTAATACAATGTATGTTTAATCTGGACTAGGTCCCGGGGTTTTTCTGCATTTGCGGTTTCCTCGTTAACAAAATTCTGGTATTTGTGTTATTTCTTTTCCGCATTATATTTTGTTATATAATTGAAATAATACAGGTTGTGTGTTGATCAGTCAATTTAAATATCCGACCTTATTGGTTGTTGATTTAAATTGATTGAAACTTGGATATTGGTCTTTGTCCAAGTTATCTCTCTTTGGTTGAAGTCGCGAATCACATTTGCTTGAGTAAATCAAATTGAGAGATTGAGATATCCTGAGTGTTTTCTATTGATTGAGTCTAGTTAATTATCTAGAAAACAACTCGAAGTTGTCCATACAAATTGCTAATCAAAATATTGGGTGAGGTTGTTAGACCCCCGCTTTTTCAGGTGTGAGCGCCAACTTTATTCAGTTATTTCAACCATTTAACAAGATTCACGAATACTCTTGGGTCATTCCCATCCTTGCACACTCGTTGAACGAGTTGAGAAAGGCTTCTAGGGCTCAAAGAAACCAAATCGGAGGGAATATTGCTTTGCTGCAGGCATGGATATATTTGCACTTCCCAATATTTGCTCAAATGGATTTTCTTAACAATGAATGGGATCGCAGGCATTATGGATACATGTACACTTACAAAAGTAAGGTGAATTCCCAAAAATAGGATTATCTTAAGTTGAGACGCCAGTTGGACAAGTCGACGACGAAAGATGTTGTCTTTGACCCATAATAGAAGGATTTGGCCAAAGGAAAAGGAAAGATGGCTGGGCGTGCCGCGCAACAAAATTATTTTGGGCCTTTGTTTCACCCAAGAGGATATGTAATGTACATCCCGACGAGAGTCGCAAGACAATGCAGATACGTACAAAAATCCCAAAGGAGCACAAGAAGTTAAAAATCGATGAAAAAAAAACCAAGTCATATGATAATGATATTGAGATTGTTCACGACCCTTTACCATAATGTGAATATTGGGAAGACAGAAGGTTCGACGGACTTAGTATGGATGGTCGATCGAGCACAGATGATGATGTTTATCCAGGTTACATTTCGTGGTACCTCAATGTTTCTCATACTCGAGTGATACGAGTAGATGAGAGGCCCAAGATAGAGGACAAAGATACAAATCTCGATACCTGGGGCGTATTGTAACTCAAATATGGTTTTGTTAATAGTTTTAGCATTTTTTGTTGAATGTTTGTTGTTTAAAATGGAAACAGAGAATCTGAGATGGGCACTTGATAACCCAAGCAAAGCTAGAAATCAAGGAAGAGAAAAATGTTAAGCCCAATGAAAAGCTGATTGATGAATTGAACAGTCTCGAAGATGTAGAAGCGGGTGCAAAGTTTGGGGAACTGGTGGAGGAGGAGGAGGAGTAGGATCCAAAAAAAGAGAGGAAGAGAGTCACCACAAAAAAGAAGTATGAAGGTGCATCGACCAGCGCCCAACTTTCTAAACGAGTACGAAGTAGACGTGGTCGTGGTGGGGATGTTCATGAATGAATGGTTTCAAACTTATGTCTTTAACTATGGATAATTATGGAGTCAAAACATATGTCTTAAACTTATTGTCGAAATATGTTTGGTTATATTCCTAGTTTATGAATGACTGAATCTGGTTTCTTTTGAAAATTGTTTGTGTTTGTCTAAGACGCCACGAAAGAACCAACTACAATGAGTGTGCAAAAAATGCAGGATTCTGACAGTTTTTCAGTCATAATCGGTTTGCATTTACCTATATGTTGTCATATTATGTAGCCCGATTCCTTTGAGGAAAAGTGACAATTTTTATGTAATTGTTTTTTTGTCAGGAATCGAATTACATGTGCACCATTAAAATCCGATTATTGAGAGGCATATTTTGACAACCTACATAATCGGTCTATGTGGGCGCTCCATGTAATTCAATTTTGCTAAGGAAAAATGGCACCTTTTCTGTATCTTTTTTTTCCAAGAATTAGATTACATGTGCAACATAAATAAACCGATTATTGAGAGGCATATTTTATACGATTTTGCAATCGATCAATGTGGACATCCATAAAATCCGATTGTGTGAATAGAATTCGAAAAAAATTTCCGTTGAGACTTCATCTATATAAGGACAACCTATTTGAGCCACTCCTACATCAAAAACTTAGCCTAGAAAATGGAATAAGAACCGTATGAATATTTATGTCTCGTTAAATCATTTTATAATACGTTCCGCGAACTTCCGGATGAATCTATTCAATGTTTTGGAAGAGAGTTAAAGAGTTCTTTTACGGGCGTACCGGGAATCCAACAACCGCAAATGGAGAGACTTAGCATTTTAATTCAACTACATAAAAAGTGCAATGCGAGAGTACGTAACAGTTAGAAATATGGTGTACAACTATCATCCACGAGCTCCTCTTAGGGGAAAAGTGAGTAATCCGATCATTTTTATACCTATGTCACCGTCAAAAGTTCGCATACAAACATTTAAGAATTCACTGAATTTCAGCTGGAATGTTTCAATGGGCTATGGAGAATTCGTAATGGAAAAAAAAAGTTCATTCACCACAAATAATATGCGACGTTGTACCGACGTGCTCAGAGGTTCATTGACGAACATTTAATGTGTCAAATTCTAGAATTCCCATACTGAATCCTATATATGTAGTGCACTAATTTCCTAAACTATGTAATGAATATTTTGTTTTTGAAAGTAAGGCATAATCGGATTATGTGGACGTAAACACCGATTTTAACAATCGGTTTATATGGGTATTGAAAAAACCCTGATTCTGGGTTTTCTCCGCCAATTGGAAAAAAACTCGACCCAGAATCGGTCTACTACTGCACTAACATAAACTGATTATGGGTCGAGATTCAATCAAAAAAAAATTCAGGTTTAGATGATGGATTAATGGTAGTTGATTTCTGATTAATCATCACTTAGTCACCCAAGTTAACACTAACTAATTAGGGGTAGTTTTGCCATTTAGTAAAATAGTTGGATAAGGGGTTTTCCATTTTACTTCAAAATATTGTTTTTTTGTCCTGTAGCTATAGGTCCCAAATAATCACTATAGGCCCCAAATTAGCCAGGTAAATTTAGGACTGTCAACGGGTAAGTTAAAAAGTTCTAATAAGAGAGGAATTTATTCAAGTAAATAATTGTTTACAAAAGTTTATCTCCATGGATATACTGGCTTACTCAATCAGGGATATGTTGTTTTATCATTCTTTTCTCCGTGGATATCCTGTCAAAGCAGACATGTTATATTTAGTAATTATATATTCCATCCGTTCCTAAAAAAGTGATATTTTTCGTATTTACATAATTTTTTAGGCAAATATGTGAGAGAGTAGTCTTTTTAATATACTACCCTCAATAAAATGTTTAATTACCACAATTACCACTTATTATCATTAGTTTGGGGAAGAATAGAAATTAAAGTATCTCTTTTTTAAATACAAAAATTAAAAGGAAAAGTATTTTTTTTTCCGATTCAAGATCAGGGATTACAGAACTGACCAGGAAATTATAACAACTTTATAATTCTCAAGAGTTTCACAAAGAGAACAATAAACATATTCGAGTTACAAGGCATAATTCGATGAAGAGTCCTAACCATTTCCTGCCAATTTCTAAGCAAAGTAACAAGTTTAAATGGCTCGGTATGGAATAAAACTAGCACATCTAAACCATATGACAAACCTATATCTAGTAGAGTTGTTATGATCCAAAGACCTAACCACTTCTCAAGGGGTTTTCTAAAACTTAATCTTATAGAACCCATAGGTTCAACCATTTGCTAAGAATTATTTGAAAGTAACAGTAACACAAATAAGCTAAATCGGTCATCAATGAGCGAAATCAGTCGGAATTGGTCTGAGTCTTCATCGGAATCGGTTTTCCGAAATTGGTTGTTGCTGGTGCCTTTTGTGTTGTAGTTGTTGTAGTGTCCTTGGAGAACTTATTGTTGCTGCCACTGGTGTTTTGCTTCTCTAGGTGGTGGTATTGTTCATGGTGAACTTCAACAAAATTATAGAGAATGAGCAGAATCCAAAAAAAAATCCTAAAATCAGAATCCACTACCCAAATTACAAATAAGTTAAAACCTAAAACTATTACTCAAAACTGAAATCAAAAGAAATGGGAAGATGAATCTAACTCGAGAAAAGAAATCACTAAAGAGAAGAAGAAAATAGGAATCCTTAATCTTAAAACCTGATAAAAATGAAAAAAAAAACTGAATCAGCAGAAAGACTTGACCGAGAGAAAAAAGATAAGAGAGTTATTGAGGAGATCGGCAACTATGGTTTGGGAGACTCTCTTATCGCAGGAAAGAGAAACTGAAGATGAGTGCATTTTAATGACTCAAGAGCATTCAGAATACTAATGCAATCTAATATTAAGTTCCTAGTTTTCTACTTAAATGACTCTAAGCGACCATTCAAAAGCTAAGAAAATATTTAGAAAACCTCCTTCAAGATGTAAATTCGTTACACCTTTTATTTTAGCCAATTGCGTTGCTTTAATAATAGCTTTAGCTTCCGCTTGCTCCGGATATATTGGTTTACTTTTACAGCATCTACCTCCATTTGTATTATCTGTAAAATTTCTCATAATTAGTTCCACATATACAGTTTTTGTTTTCTCATTAAAAGTTGCATCAAAATTTAATTTAATGAAAGTGAAAATGCGGGGGTCTAATAACCTCACCCAATATTTCTATTATCAATCTGTATGGACAACTCCGAGTTGTTTTCTAGAGAATCAACAAGACTCAATCAATATAAAATACTCAAGGAGTTATTATCTCAATCTCTCGATTTGATTTACTCAAGCAAATATAATTCCCAAGCCTAATCAAAGAGAGATAACTTGGATGATACCAAAGACCAATATCCAAGTGTCAATCGATTTAAATCAATGACCAATAAGGTTGGATATTCTAATCGATTGAACAACGCACAACCTGTATTATTTCAATTATATAAAAATATAATACGGAAAAGAAATAACACAGATACCAAAATTTTGTTAACGAAGAGACCGCAAATGCAGAAAAACCCATGGACCTAGTCCAGATTAAACATCCACTGTATTAAGCCACTACAGACACTAGCCTACTCCAAATTAACTTCGGTCTGGACTGTAATTGAACCCCAACCAATCTCACACTGATCCAAGGTACAGTTATGATCTTACGCCTCTGATCCCAGCAGGATACTGCGCACTTGATTCCCTTAGATGATCTCACCCACAACCAAGAGTTGCTACGACCCAAAGTCGAAGACTTTAGCAAACAAATCTGTCTCACACAGAAAAGTATACAGATAATAGATAAATTCGTCTCCCACGAATAAACCTATGAGTTTTGTTCTGTATTTTGATAAATCAAGGTGAACAGGAACCAATAGATAAAACTAGACTTATATTTCGAAGAACAGCTCAGTTTCATCAACCACCTCACAATAAACTTAATCGACGCAGCGAAGAAGCTTATTGAGGAATCACAAACAATAAGACGAAAATGTTTGTGACTACTTTTATCTTGCCTATCGGAGATAGAAATCTCAAGACAATTACTATAATTGTACTCATATGATAGAAACAACAAGATCAGATCACATAACTACAAGTAAAATAGTATCGGTCTGGATTCACAATCCCAATGAAGTCTTTAAGTCGTTAACCCGAATTTAGAGAGAAAACTCAAGGGTTAATGGAGATCGACTCTAGATTAGAGAAAACTAGTACCACACAAGAAAAGTGTGTGGGGATTATTTTTTCCAATAACAAGATTTCTCCCTTATATAGTATTTCAAATCAGGGTTTGCAATCAATGTTAGCTTAGTAACAAAGCATTCAATATTCACCGTTAGATGAAAACCTGATTAGATACAAGCTAATATCTCTCAACCGTTAGACAGAAAACTTAGCTTGCCATACACACATGTACTTGAAGTTTTGAGTTCGTGTAACCGTACCCAAACGTGTACAATGGTTGGTTCAATATTAGTCAACCAAATGGTTAGCCAAATGATAACTTTCATATCAACCATATTCTTCTTTACCATAACTAGTCCAAATGACTCAAATGAACTAGTTAGAGAGTTGTTCAATTGCTATGAGATCTCAAGTACTACAAGAGACACAATTGAATAAAAAACGATGTGATTCACTCGAATCAATTCATGAACTATAAAGCCACGGTTTGCAAAAGCATTCCTTAGTAATTTAAGATAAGTTCACGAAAACCGTTTTTAGACATAACCTCTTGAGTTCGCGGACTGAGTTCGTAGACTCAAGCTAACCGGTTGAAGTTAATAAACTCTAGCAGAATTTCTCGGGATGAGAACTTCCGTTAGTTCGCGGACTGCACCTGAGCTTCAACTTCAGCAGATATTCTCGGGTTCGAGAACTTACGCCAGTTCGCGGACTGGGTTCGTGGACTGAGTTGCTGCTCACATTCCGGTTCCACTTGATCAACAAAGTTCGCAAACTTCGTTTCAAGTGTTAAGGACTTATACATATATGTGTTGCCACAACAATGTTTATATCCCCCAATGGTTATATAGTCTAAACTCTTATTTCAATCAATGAAACATTCTCAGAGGGCGTTATATAGTTGTTATTCACAAACTATTTTTCGTCAGAGCGATTCTTTAGACTCAACAAATTACATACAAGTATGAATTTGGAATCCGAAATATTCATTCATATTAACCAAAGTGAACCATGATTAATTTGACTGAATATGCTCAACACAAGTAAACTTATGGAGACTTAATTTATCGATTAGATTATTCACAAGAGAACCTATAAATATTCTAACCGGATTACACAATTAAACTAATCACAAAGTAATCAATTCTATTGTCCACACTCAACATGAGAAAAATCTATGGAGTGCTAACTAAATAATCACACAAGATGATTGATTTAGTTCATTTGGGCTCAACATAAGAGATTATGGAACCCCGACTAAGATTATCATAGAAAATGACAACCTTAACCGTACATGTACTCAACATGAGAGAACTCATGGAATACAAACTAAATAATCACACAAGTTGATTAATTTAGTTCTTAAAGCTCAACATTTTGCATCTTCATGGAACAACCAACCATGCCAATAAGAAATCGACTTAGTCGTATCGTGCTCAACATAAGATACAAGATGGAACCTTCACGGTAATACATAATAATATGGAAAAATTAAGCTCTACACCGTGGATAAAAAAAACAATGACCTATTCTATTTTTCCATCACAAAGTGACACAATAGACTTTATCCTTGAATCATAAAAGATTTTAACCTATCTTACATCAACAATTGACAATATAGGCTTAACTTTTGTGTTTTGCCAAAAGTCCATTCATTCCTTTATCAATATTTGCATATCAATTTGTGAACGACTTTACTTTCGAAAAAATATGGGACAATCAAGTTCACGGACGTAGACATACAAATCTCATCAAAATATTGCAATATATAAAACCATAAATATTAATACTGCAACCATCATCTTCCAAACAAACTTAGAATTTTTACCAAAAAATCTAAAAACAAGAAGATGAAATCATTGGATATAGCTATGTGTAATCAAAATCATTTCTATTCCAAAACACACTAGTTATTCTTCTAAATAAAAAAGGAAACATAGAAGATTTACTAGATTAATAAGCTCATTACTCATCATCTTCATCGAAAATACTCCAAGAAGCTTGAATTGTGTTCAATTCATCCTTGAGCTCGGAAAACTTAGTTGCAACCACCGATAATTGTTCTTGAACGCATTTGACCCTTGAATTGACTTTACACACTCCCTTGTGAATTTTTTGAAGTAAGCTCAAGGTGGTAGGATCACACTCATTCAAAGAATCATCTCTTTGTCTTTTGCACACATTTTCCCTTATGCGCGTGAAGGTATAGGAACGAACCGGTTTGGGTACCCCAAGAGAGTTTCCAATTAATTCAACACCACAATCATGGCAGATTTTACTAACCAAACAATGATAGCCTAACATCTTGATGGGAGAAGTCATTGTAACCATTTTATGTATAATGAATCCACAAATATCAAGACTTTGAACACCCGATTCAAGAAAAAAGACTAATTCAACAAACTCATGGATCCACCAAGAATTCTCAATTGTGGAGGGACAAATATTGGGAATACCAAGTTTTCCAAACGCCAATAAAGCAATACTAAGATCATTAGTAGGAAACTTTCCATTATTCCAAGATACCTTCTTACCACAAATCCCCATAGAGATTTTATTACAAGAGGGACGTTCATCACTTGGTCTAGGGAGGTGCACATTTCCCAATGGTATGTTGGAAATCTTTGAGATTAACTCCCTATTAACAAGAAGCCTTTTTCTATTTATCATGGATTTGAATTCCATCTTATCAAGATCAACATCATGGATGCTGGTATAGAAAATTCTTGTTAGAGAATCAAAACCTTGACCAAGACCATCAAAGATATTTCCAAGATTGTACTTTTTGAGACAAGTTAAATCCTCATCATGTCCACTAGACAAATCCAATTTCTTTTCTAAGATAAAACCTTTAGATGAAATCTTATCAAAAATTCTAGCACATGAATCATCCACAAATCTAATCATAAGAGAATTTTGATCACAAGGAGGATCCATACTAGAGCTATTTGAGATTTTTGGAATCCTTTTTGATCCATTAAAATTCATCATGAGATCCAAGAAATTGAAAATAACAATAGGAATTAACTTACTTGGAGTGAATCTTCAACACCCTTTCTCTTAGTTTCTCCAAAGTACTTTAATGGAGATAACACACAAAAACCTAGAAGTTCACGTACGCGGACGGCGAGAGGAGGAAGAGAGTATGTGAACTTTCCTTTAATAAGACCAAAAATGGGTTTGGATCCGTTCGCTAACTTCAACCCACAAAGAACTAAAGGAGCCTTTGTTTAGACAATTTCATATCAAGAATTATGCATACCACAACAAGAATGATGCACTAGAAAACTTAAGTACACAATTTAACCATTTCTTTCCCCATTTCAAGATATATACATATGGGGTAGTGCCAGTCTTGTTACCAAGAGGCATAATGTACAGAGAAATTCTCATGCAACATTTTTGGTTGATCAGTGCGAACAGTCCCCGTATCATGATAATAATCAGGGGAGTCTGAGCTTCCATTCTTTTGATTGATATGCCTTAAAGGAGGACTCTTCCATTTTCCAGGTTGTATAATATTATTTAAAGGTTTAATATGTACAGATCCCCTTTTGGAGTGATTCTTAGACTTAACGGAATTAAGTTTTTCTAAGGATCTAAAAACACCTTCAAACGCTTTGAAAAGATCTTTATCAGCTGATCCATTATGATAGTACTCCTCATAGAGATTGGTAGTTGTTCTCGTGAGATTCCACATCATTGAGCTCCATGAATATTTCTTTAATCTCCCCTCCTTTTTATTTTTTTTCTTTAGATTGACATATATCATCTATAACTTCCTTCTCAGATGAAATAAAATTATCATGAGAGATCAGAGGTTTTGACCATAATAGATCTTGATCAATCTTTAATAATTTCTGGTGTGCGTTACAGATGCCAAGAGCAAATTTTCCAAAGAATGGGATAAATTTCAAGGACCGAGCAAACACAAACTTATCAGGTTTAATATGTTTGCCTGCTCTGATACCAATTGAAAATGTGGGGGTCTAACAACCTCACCCAATATTTCGATTAGCAATCTGTATGGATAACTCCGAGTTGTTTTCTAGAGAATCAACAAGACTCAATCAATATAAAATACTCAAGGAGTTATTATCTCAATCTCTCGATTTGATTTACTCAAGCAAATATAAATCGCGATCCTAATCAAAGAGAGATAACTTGGATGGTTCCAAAGACAAATATCCAAGTGTCAATCGATTTAAATCAACAACCAATAAGGTCGAATATTCTAATCGATTGAAAAACGCACAACCTGTATTATTTCAATTATATAAAAATATAATTCGGAAAAGAAATATCACAAACACCAGAATTTTGTTAACGAGGAAACTGCAAATGCAGAAAAACCCCGGGACCTAGTCCAGATTAAATATACACTGTATTAAGCCGCTGCAGACACTGGCCTACTCCAAATTAACTTCGGTCTGGACTGTAGTTAAAACCCAACCAATCTCACACTAATCCAAGGTACAATTATGCTCATACGCCTCTGATCCCAGCAGGATACTGCGCACTTGATTCCCTTAGCCGATCTCACCCACAACCAAGAGTTGCTACGACCCAAAGTCGAAGAATTTAGCAAACAAATCTGTCTCACACAGAAAAGTCTACAGATAATAGATAAATTCGTCTCCCACGAATAAACCTATGAGTTTTGTTCCATCTTTTGATAAATCAAGGTGAATGATAGACGCATTTATGTGTCTAATTTGTCCTCAATGTTTCGTATTGTTAGTACATATTTTTGTCCTTATTATGGTGTTTTGTGTGTTTGTAGGTATTTTTTGGAAATAAAGATTTTTGGAAAATTCGGCTCGAAAAGTTGCTCGGAACACCCCCGGAGGACATTTGATATTCGGACTCCCACTTTGGATAAGGGGTAACCCAATTACTAAGGTGCACCCAAAGGATATTCGCACACAAGCAGCTGGATAAGGGGCAACCTCATCTCCTTCATTTGAATTACATAATTTGGTGGGGAAAATGTGTTTGAAACTGGCAGAATTAGGGTTTAGATTTTGAAGGCGTTTTAGGGCGATTCAATGGCTGAAACTTCATGGTTCGACTTGATTCAACATCACAGGAATGTCATGGTCGATGGTTTTGTCTGAATTTGGCTGGAAAAACCGAGACAAGAAATCAGAGCAACATGTACACGTACATGGGTTTGCACGAGTTGTGAGGAATTTAAACATGGACTGCATGTTCTTGGAAGACTTAATCAATATTCTGGAGCGTGAATAACGTATACAAGGAAAGAAATACAGCTGCAGATGCGTGTAAAAATAAATCAGGGAAGAAAATATGAAGAAAATATCCTAAGAATATTTTCTCTCAATGCCGAGTAATGAGAGAATTAGGAGGAGTTATTGTCGATATTTTTTGCCCCTGTCGAGTATATAAAGGCTTCTAAGGGTTATGAGAAGAGGACAGAGAGTTTGGGGGAAGAACAGAGCAATAGAAATTGATTTAGAGAATTCTGCTGCTGCTGCTGTGAAGGAAAAACACGAAGAACATTACACTTCTGAAGACCGTCGTTTATTAATAGTAACAACAACCATCACTTGGGGGTCGCACAGTTACAGTATCAGTAACGCATATAAGTTATCGTTCTTTTGTAACAGTGTTTGCAACAATTATAAGCGTTGCAAACACCCGGTTTTAATCATTTTATCACCTTTTCATCATTTGTAAACCATTTTTGAGCAATAATAATGAAGTTTGAGCGTGTTTCCAACATGATGAGCGGCTAATTATCTCGCAACCAAGGCAATGAGGAAGCTATTTACGCATGAATAATTGGTAATTATTTATTTTCTCTAATTTATAATCTATAATTCACTCAATCACTGCTTTTGCAGAGTATTTAATTGTTTGTATAATTTTCTTCATTAGTTGTGATTCAATTAGATATGTTATGCTTTGTATTAAGATAATCTATGCTTAGGGGATACAATTAATTGTTGAGAATTTGCCTGCTTAGTTGTGAATTAAGAAACAAAGGACTTAAAAGATAATTAGAGTTTTGGGTTATTTACCACAATTTATTCATGTGTAATAGTGGAATCAGTGTCTTGGTTATTCTCTCTTATCTTGATATCAATTTTGATTTAAGTTTTCTTTACTTTTAAGTTTTATTAAATCTAAAATCCATTGCTTTCGCAAGTCTCACGAACCTATTTACTACAACATTATTGATTCACATTAATTTTTGGCGCCGTCGACACGGAGCTTGTCTTTAGGCTAGAGTTTTTAGTTTTTAGATTTTTGTTCTTTTTCTTTTTTTTAGGTTTTTATTTTATTTTATTTGTTCTTCTTTACGTTTTTATTTTTGTCTTTTTACTACAGATTTTGGAATTTGGAGTGAAAGAAAAATTTGCCAAAGATTTTGGCGAATACTTAAAGATTTGGAGTTAAAGACAAAGCGAAAGGAGCGAAAGAAGAAGATTTTTTTTTATTATAAAAAGAGAAAAAAAAGGAGAGTTTATTT
The DNA here is from genome assembly GCA_023529315.1 of Papaver bracteatum. NCBI lineage: Eukaryota > Viridiplantae > Streptophyta > Magnoliopsida > Ranunculales > Papaveraceae > Papaver > Papaver bracteatum. The sequence continues at coordinate 141,393 of JAJJWX010004631.1, forward strand.
CTTTAGATTGTATTAGGATTTCTTTATTCTTGTAATTTTCTTTTTATTTTGCACTTTACTTTTTGGACTTTGGACTTTGGACTTGGACATTTGGACATTATTTTATTTTTTAAACCCTACGGAAGGGTATTATTAAATATTAAATTGTTTGCAGAGAAGGACGGTGATTACGATATCACCTCGGCCCCTCGGGTCCGTACATGACATAGGAGTCGTGGCCCGAGTCGACTTCAACGGTTCGTCCCCCGTCTGGAACGGGAGGTAAGTTTGTCGAAACACTCGCGAATCCCCTGTTAGCGAGTTACTGTATTCCTTCGTTTGCATATATGTCGAGGAACTGAAAACGGCTGTTTTAAATTCCTAGTAAAGGGCAAGGACTGGCCATACAAGATAAGGGTTCGGATTTCATCACCGTTCTCTTCTTTCCCGCCTTAGGAAAAAGAAACTTAACGCGAACCTAAGACTTAAAATTTGGAATAGAACGAGACCGATAGGGTAACGAGCTTAATAGGAAACTCGTTCGAAAAATATTGGTTACTATTTTGAGCATTCTTCGAAGTTCATGATGTTTTCTGTGAGTTGAATGCGTGAATGCGCCGCCTTGTAATGCGGTGAGGCCTTGGGTATCAAAGCTCCAGCAGCTTCCCTCGCCTCTATTCAACTAACTTAAACACGAATTGATTCCAGAGGGGTTTTCTCAGATTGTAACGAATTCCCTTTCGAAGGATTAGAAGCTGGTCTAGAAAACAATCTAAGTGGAGCCATCATGCTTTTTGTTTGCTAGAAATCTCTAGGTTTTCTTTGGTGGAGTCAGCCTGCTTTGTGTTTGCTTAGAACCTCCTTTCCTTTTAGGATTTTTCTTTTTCTTTTTATTTTCTTTTTCAAGTGTATGCCCGAGGTTATTAGAGAACGGGCTTGGAAAAGAAACACTCTAGGTCATTTGATTAGTGACAAACCTAGTAGTTCTTCTTATGAAGGCGAGGAGCTCGAAGACTCTTCTTTTGAGAGCCCCGTTTTTGGAAACTTCAGTTTTAAGAATCTGTCTCTTTGTGAGGAAAGTACCCCTAGTATGTCAGCTGTGCCAACAATGACTACTTTGAAAGATTACATGTTCCAAACTTGGGCCAACCGAGCTTCGTGCGTTAAATTGCCAGCCAATACGGCTAATTTCGAGATAAAACCTAGTATTCTTCAGATGATCCCTATATTCTTAGGAAAAGATGATGAGAACCCTTATTTTCATATTAGGGACTTTGAGGAAATTTGTGGGACAATTAGAATAAAAGACCTTAATGATGAAGTCTTGAAACTTAAGATATTTCTCTTTTCCTTGAGAGATAAAGCCAAGACCTGGCTGAACAACCTACCATCTGAATCCATTGAAACATGGCAGGAGCTGATTGCAGCCTTCTATATGAAATTCTACCCTAAGCATAAAATTGCAGCTGTTAGGCATAAAATTAGTGCTAATGTGCAACAAGAGGGAGAGTCTCTTTATAGGTTTTTAGAGAGATTCAATGATCTCATATCCCAGTGTCCTCACCATGGATTTGATAACATGAAACTTGTAGAGATTATTTACAATGGTTTAGACTATTCGACCAAATCCATGGTCGAGTCTATGTGCGTTGGTGAGTTCACTAATAAAAATGTTGATGATGCTTTTATCTTCTTAGGAGATATCACTGAAAAATCCCAACAGTGGGAGCCTTGTGTTGAACCTCCTAAAAGAATCTTGGTCAATAGAAGTAGCACCAATGTGGTAGATACAAGCTTCGAGTCCGATGCTAAGTTTGATGCTTTGTCTAGAAGGTTAGAAGCTTTAGAATTGAATCAACCTAAACATAGGTCTCTTGTTGAACCTAATAGAGCCTCTAAAGTCTCTAGTTGTGGAATAGAGCCCGATAACTCATTTTGGTAAGGTCATGTTTGTGAAGAACAAGCCCATGCTGTCTATAACAACGCTAGGTTTGAGAACTGTCAGAAGTTTGACCCATATTCAGATACCTACAACCCTGGTTGGAGAAATCATCCTAATGTTTCTTGGTCTAAGGGCCATAATCAAGGTCAGTCTAGTAATTCTCAGCCTCCCCCAGGTTTTGGTTATGCTAAGAACCCTTCCGGTCAAACCCAGTTTTAGAACACTTCTGAGAAAAAGATCTCTACCTTAGAAGAAACTCTTGCTTTGTTAGAAAAGAACCATGATATGTTATCATCTAACCACCTTAGCTTTCAACAAGAAACCAGGCATAATTTGAATAATAATTCCCAGACTCTTGCTAAATTAGAACTTCAAGTTGGCCATATAGCTAAGTTTATTAGTGAGAGAGAAAAAGGAAGGTTCCCTAGTCATACTGATCATAACCCTAAAGGAGAGAAACCGTACAATAAAGTGAATTTTGTTACAACCCTTAGGAGTGGAAATAAAGTTGACAATAAGGTCGCCATGCCTGAAAATGAACATGTTGTAGTTCACCCTTCTGAGCCAGAAACTGAAGAGACTGATAGAGTCTCTAAAGAGACCAATGTGGGTCATATTGATCCAGGATTTGTTCCCAGAGCCCCGTTCCCCTAGCTGCTCATTCCAACTAAGAGCGAGTCCAACTTTAAGGATATTTTGGAGGTTTTTAAGCAGGTAACTATCAACCTACCATTGTTGAATGCGATTAAGCAGATTCCCGCTTATGCCAAGTTTCTCAAGGACTTGTGTACACGAAAGCGTAAGCTTAGTGTTCAAAAGAAAGCCTTCCTAGCTAGTCACGTGAGTTATATTATTCAGAATACCATTACTCCAAAGTACAAAGACCTAGGGTCCCCCACCATTTCTTGAACAATAGGTAAATATCGTGTTGAGAAAGAATTGCTTGACTTAGGAGACAGTGTGAACTTACTCCCATACCATGTGTACCTTAAGCTAGGACTTGGTGAGATGAAACCTACCCATATGACTCTTCAGTTAGCTAATAGGTCCGTTAAAATTCCTCGTGGTGTGATCGAGGATGTTATTATAGAGGTCGACAAGTTTATTTATCCAGTGGATTTTGTTATCCTAGATACCCAACCTGTCCCTGACCCAGAGAACCAGATACCGATAATTTTAGGTCGCCCGTTTTTAGCTACATCCAATGTGATCATTAACTGTCGAACTGGTATTATGAATTTGTCTTTTGGTAATATGACTATTGAGCTGAACGTATTTCATATTAGTAAGCCACCCTCTGAACTAGATGACTCGAGCATAGAAGAGGTAAACATGATAGGAACATTAGTCGAGGAGTCATTACCAAACACTTTGATGGAATATCCATTAGAGAAATGCCTAGCTCACTTTAGGATTGATTTTATTGATGATGATGTGATTAATGAGGTGAATGCTTTATTAGATTCAACCCCTTTGATAGACATTAGTAATGGATGGAAACCTAAGTTCGAACCTCTACCCGTTTCTGAGTCTACCCTAGTTCCTTCGTTGGAAAAGCCTCCTAAATTGGACCTTAAACCATTACCAGATACCTTGAAGTATATGTTTTTAGGCCCATGTGAAACTTTACCTGTGATTATAGCATTCGACTTGGAGAGTGATCAGGAAAGTAGGCTAGTAACAGTCCTTCAAAATAACAAGGAAGCTTTAGGGTGGACCATAGCAGACATTAAGGGTATAAGTCATACTGTTTGTATGCATCATATTTATTTAGAGGAAGACACTAAACCTTATAGGGAGATGAAACGCCGACTGAACCCTAATATGAAAGAAGTAGTACGAACCGAGGTTCTGAAGCTGTTAGATGCATGCATTATCTACCCCATTTCAGACAGTAAGTGGGTCAGCCCCGTTAAGGTTGTTCCCAAGAAATCCGGTATTACTGTAGTCCAGAATAATAATAATGAGTTAATCCCAACCCGAATGACCACGGGTTGGCGTGTCTGTATTGACTATAGAAAATTGAAAAAGGTCACTAGGAAGGACCACTTTCCCCTTCCCTTCATCGACCAAATTCTAGAAAGATTAGCTGGACGTAGCCATTTTTGCTTTTTAGATGGATTATGCGGCTATAATCAGGTTCCTATTGCCCCAGAAGACCAAGAGAAATCCACTTTTACCTGTCCCTTTGGTACCTTTCCGTATAGACGCATGCCTTTCGGGATATGTAATGCCCCTGCGACCTTTCAGCGTTGTATGTTGAGAATATTTTCTGACATGGTAGAACGGTTCTTAGAGGTCTTTATGAATGATTTTTCAGTTTTTTGTTCGTCTTTCGATAAGTGCTTGCATCATTTATCATAAGTTTTGACTAGGTGTAAGGAAAATAATTTAGTGCTTAATTGGGAGAAATGTCATTTCATGGTTCGTTCAGGAATCGTTCTAGGGCATATCTTGTCTTCGAAGGGTATAGAGGTAGATAGAGCCAAAGATGACCTTATTAAACCTTTGCTGGTCCCAAAAACCGTAAGAGATATTAGGTCATTCTTAGGGCATGCTGGCTTTTATCATCGATTCATTAAGGATTTTAGCTTGATTTCTAGACCTCTTTGCAATTTGCTTGAAAAAGATGCTAAGTTTGTCCTTGATGATGCTTGTTTAGAGGCTTTTGAGAATATTAAGACTTTACTTACTACCACCCCCATAGTCCAGGCACCCAACTGGAACCTACCCTTTGAGATCATGTGCGATGCTTATGCTATTGGTGTTGTGCTAGGTCAGAGAGAAAACAAATTACTTCATGTGATTTATTATGCTAGAAAAACTCTGAATGATTCCCAGTTTAACTATACCACTACGGAGAAGGAATTATTAGCTATTGTGTTTGCCTTAGAAAAGTTTAGATCCTACCTCTTAGGTTCTAAGATCGTAATCTATACTGATCATGATGCTTTGAAATACCTTTTGTCTAAGAAGAATTCCAAACCTAGATTGATTAGGTGGATCCTATTGTTACAAGAATTTTCTCCCGATATTAGGGAAAAAAAGGGTGCAGAAAATGTAGTAGAAGACCACTTGTCTAGGCTAGTTTTTAATTCCCCTAGTGATTCCCTTCCTATAAGGGACAACTTTCCTGATGAACAATTGTTCTCTGTTTCCCAATCACCTTGGTATGCGAATATAGTGAACTATCTTGTTACTGGTCGAATGCCCCAACATTGGGGTAAACAAGATCGTTCTAGGTTTTTAGCCGAGGTTAAGCACTTCTTTTGGGATGATCCTTATTTATTTAAGTATTGTCCAGAACGGATTATTAGGAGATGTATACTTGAGAGTGACCAGTCCAGTATTATTTCCTTTTATCATGATCATGCTTGTGAGGGTCACTTTAGTGCTAATAAGACTGCTACTAAGATATTGCAGTGTGGATTTTATTGGCCTTAGTTGTTTAAAGACTCCCATAGTTACTGTGTTACCTGTGAACGTTTCCAGAAATTAAGAACCATTTCCCGTAGGAATATGATGCCCTTGAATCCGATTTTAATTGTTGAGGTCTTTGATGTGTGGGGTATTGACTTTATGGGTCCATTTCCTAATTCTTTTGGTAACCTATACATCCTTGTCACCGTAGACTATGTCTCTAAGTGGATTGAGGCGGTTGCGTGTAAAACCAATGACCATAGGGTTGTGCTTGAGTTCTTGAAAAATAATATACTTACACGTTTTGGTACACCGCGAGCTATAATTAGTGATGGAGGGTCGCACTTTTGTAATGGACCTTTTAAGATTTTAATGAAGAAATATGGTATTACACATAAGGTAGCCACCCCGTATCATCCACATACTAGTGGTCAGGTAGAGGTTTCCAATAGGAAGATAAAACGTATATTAGAGAAAACAGTTAATCCTAATCGGAAAGACTGGTCGTCTAGGATTACTAATGCCTTATGGGCTTACCGTACTACGTTTAAGACCCCCATTGAATGTCGCCTTATCGTCTTGTGTATGGCAAGGCATGTCATTTACCTGTTGAGTTAGAACATAGAGCTTATTGGGCTATTAAGCAGCTAAATTTTTCACTTGACAAGGCAGGATCCCATAGGAAATTCCAGCTCAATGAGTTGGACGAGATTCGTATAGATGCTTACGATAGTGCGAAGGAGTATAAGAAAAAAATGAAACTTGTGGATGATATAAATATTTTACGGAAGTCGTATTCTCCAGGTCAAAAAGTTCTTCTGTATGATACCCGCTTGCATCTTTTCCCTGGGAAGTTACGTTCTCGGTGGACGGGTCCTTTTATTGTTCGCACTGTTTTTCCTCATGGAGTTGTTGAGATCGAGACACTAGATGGTAGTAGTTCTTAGAAGGTTAACGGTTAGAGATTGAAACCCTTTTTAGAGCCATTTCCTACAGGTGATGTTGAGGAGGTCCCTCTGGAGGACCCTGTTTACCCTTGATTGACCATCGAGGCAGTTGTATGTTGTATACTAGTTTTGTTTTTCTCTCTCTTCACCCATGTACTATCTTTCCAACTTCTCCTCGTGTTATTTTACTTTTGGTTTTGCTCTTTCATTAGAAACATTTAGGACAATGTTAGATTTAAGTTTGGGGGTGGGGAAGAACTTTTTAGTTGCACTTTTGAAACTTCTAGCGTCACATGGTATTCGGTTAGCTAAGTTTACATATTGTTTCTCACCGAAAAGATAGAAATTGGAATCCTAGGGATAACAACCTATTGAGACATTGAGATCCTTGAAATTTAGGAGAGAACTTGTTCCTTTTAGAGGGTAACCGTGATGGACCTAACCATCCATGATGGAAAGGAAAGTAGGTCAGGAAATGCCAGAAAGACAAAGCAACCTCACAATGTAGTCTTAGTTACTGGATTACAACTCTCTCTCAATAGAAACTTATCATCATCAACAAACGGAGCGACATCAAAATCTACGAAGAAAGTTGAAGACGTTTAAGGTTTAGAAGAAACAATAGAAAAGAATAATTCAAAAATCAAAGTTGAAGAGTTACAAGAAGTTATAAGAGCAAATTATATAAGTTGTTGGAATTCATGATACCAAGACATCATGAGTTGCGAAGATCCAAGTTTCTGAAGTCCTTCTCTCATGGCCATGTAAATTATTGTCTTGTAATTTTTGTATTTCCAAAAAAAAAAAAAAAAAAAAAAGCATCATTACGTTCTTTTTGTTCTATAATTAGTTTTGTGTTCAATAAGGCCATAGGGAAGTAGAAGTTTTTTATGTCAAGCAAGAAATCGAAGAGAAGAGTTAATTGTCAAGGTTTTATGAGGTTCGATAGTTTTTCATCCATAGTTGAAGAACGAAGAAGACGTTGTTTCTACTGAGCACTGTGAGAGACTCGAAGAAAGATACATTTGGTTGCTTTGTTAGTCCACTTTCAATCTGACAAAAGATCTTTCCAGCACTGGTTCAACTCATCACACGTAATTAGTCCAGCTGTGTAGCAGATGTCCCTCTCATTCTTATCTCTCTCTTAATCTTATCCAGCTGTAAATCAGCGGACGCATCTTACAATGTTTATCTAGCTATGTAGCGGATATCTCTTTATCTAGCAGTGTTGCAGATGTGTCTTTCTTTAGTCATCTTTAGAGATGACACATGTTCTTTGGCATTCTAGTTACTTGGAGATAGGTTGAGAATATGTATGTCCTCATAGCTCTTTGGATACTTGTGACCAATCAGAAGTCATGGTTTTGTGGGTACACCTCTGGTAAACCCTCCCGAGATTAACTCGGTTTTATTTTTGTTGTTTTGCTCGAGGACTAGCAAATAATAAGTTTGGGATTATTTGATAGACGCATTTATGTTTCTAATTTGTCCTCAATGTTTCTTATTGTTAGTACTCATTTTTGTCCTTATTATGGTGTTTTGTGTGTTTGTAGGTATTTTTTGGAAATAAAGATTGTTGGAAAATTCGGATCGAAAAGTTGCTCGGAACACCCCCGGAGGACATTTGATATTCGGACTCCCACTTTGGATAAGGGGTAACCCAATTACTAAGGGGCACCCACAGGATATTCACACACAAGCAGCTGGATAAGGGGCAACCTCATCTCCTTCATTTGAATTACATAATTTGGCGGGAAAATGTGTTTGAAACTGGCAGAATTAGGGTTTAGATTTTGAAGACATTTTAGGGCGATTCAATGGCTGAAACTTTATGGTTAGACTTGATTCATCATCACAGGAATGGTATGGTCGATGGTTTCGACTGAATTTGGCTGGAAAAACCGAGACAAGAAATCAGAGCAACATGTACACGTACACGGGTTTGCACGAGTTGTGAGGAATTTAAACGTGGACTGCATGTTCTTGGAAGACTTAATCAATATTCTGGAGCGTGAATAACATATAGAAGGAAATAAATACAGCTGCAGATGCGTGTAGAAAGAAATCAGGGAAGAAAATATCTCGAGAATATTTTCTCTCAATGCCGAGTAATGAGAGAATTAGGAGGAGTTATTGTCGATATTGTTTTCCCCTGTCGAGAATATAAAGGCTTCTGAGGGTTATGAGAAGAGGACAGAGAGTTTGGGGGAAGAAAAGAGCATTAGAAATCGAGTTAGAGAATTCTGCTGCTGCTGCTGTGAAGGAAGAACACGAAGAACATTACACTTCTGAAGACCGTCGTTTATTAACAGTAACAACGACCATCACTTGGGGGTCGCACAGTTACAGTATCAGTGACGCATATCAGTTATAGTTCTTTTGTAACAGTGTCTGCAACAACTATAAGCGTTGCAAATACCCGATTTTAATCATTTTCTCACCTTTTCATCATTTGTAAACCATTTTTGAGCAATAATAATGAATTTTGAGCGTGTTTCCAACATGATGAGCGGCTAATTCTCTCGCAACCAAGGCAATGAGGAAGCTATTTACGCATGAATAATTGGTAATTATTTATTTCTCTAATTTATAATCTATAATTCACTCAATCACTGCTTTTGCAGAGTTTTTAATTGTTTGCATAATTTTCTTCATTAGTTATGATTCAATTAGATAGGTTATGCTTTGTATTAAGATAATCTATTCTTAGGGGATATAATTAATTGTTGAGAATTTTCCTGATTATTTGTGAATTAAGAAACAAAGGACTTAAAAGATAATTAGAGTTTTGGGTTATTTACCACAATTTATTCATGTGTAATAGTGGAATCAGTGTCTTGGTTATTCTCTCTTATCTTGAAATCAATTTTGATCTAAGTTTTCTTTACTTTTAAGTTTTATTAAATCTAAAATTCATTGCTTTCACAAGTCTCACAAACCTATTTACTACAACATTATTGATTCACATCAGTGAACATGAACCAATCGATAAAACCAGACTTATATTCCCGAAAAACAACTCAGTTTTATCAATCATCACCTCACAATAAACTTAATCGACGCAGCGAAGAAGATTATTGAGGAATCACAAATAATGAGACGAAGATGTTTGTGACTACTTTTATCTTTCCTATCGGAGATAGAAATCTCAAGCCAATTATTACAATTGTACTCGTACGATAAAAATAGCAAGATCAGATCATACAACTATAAGGAAAGTAGTATCGGTCTGGCTTCATAATCCCAATTAAGTCTTTAAGTCGTTAACCCGAATTTAGAGAGAAAATTCAAGGGTTAATGGAGATCGACTCTAGCATAGAGAAAACTAGTATCACACAAGAAAAGTGTGTGGGGATTAGTTTTTCCTATAGCAAGAGTTATCCCTTATATAGTCTTTCAAATCATGGTTTGCAATCAATGTTAGCTTAGTAACAAAGCATTCAATATTCACCGTTAGATGAAAACCTGATTAGATTCAAGCTAATATCTCTCAACCGTTAGATCTAAAACTTAGCTTGCCATACACACATGTACTTGAAGTTTTGATTTCGTGTAACCATACCCAAACGTGTACAATGGTTGGTTCAATATTAGTCAACCAAATGGTTATCCAAATGATAAATTTCATATCAACCATATTCTTCTTCACCATAACTAGTCCAAATGACTCAAATGAACTAGTTAGAGAGTTGTTCAATTGCTATGAGATCTCAAGTACTACAAGAGACACAATTGAATCAAAAACGATGTGATTCACTCGAATCAATTCATGAACTATAAAGCCATGGTTTGCAAAATTATTCCTTAGTAATTTAAGATAAGTTCACGAAAACCATTTTCAGACATAACCTCTTGAGTTCACGGACTGAGTTCGCGGACTCAAGCTAACCGGTTGAAGTTAATAAACTCCAGCAGAATTTCTCGGGATGAAAACTTCCGTCATTTCGCGGACTTCACCTGAGCTTCAACTTCAGCAGAGATATTCTCGGGTTCGAGAACTTACGCCAGTTCGCGGACTGAGTTTCTTCTCACGTTCTGGTTCCACTTGATCAACAAAGTTCGTAAACTTCGGTTTAAGTGTTAAGGACTTATACATATATGTGTTTCCACAATAATGTTTATATCCCATTATGGTTATATAGTCTAAACTCTCATTTCAATCATTTAAACATTCTGAGAGGGCGTTATATAGTTGTTATTCACAAACTATTTTTCGTCAGAGAGATTTCCAAAATGATTGAAACATAACATGACTTTCGTCACTAGGCAAAGATGAACTTGGCTAAAGCGAAAGCTTTACCAACACCCATTTCGATAAATAGATAAGCAAGATATACTCAGCTCGAAATGTCACATGTGCATATCTTTAGTCTATATAGATAAAATGACTTTTGTCTCAAGATAGGAGATAGAGTAGATATACTTTTGAGTGATAGATAAGTTCAAATCTCCACATACCTTTTAGTCGATGAATATCCACTAGTTCCTTGAGTAGTCCTTCATCTTGTATGGATATCGCCATGGAGTTCTTGAGCTCAACTACACTTTCTATCCTAGTCAGAGACCTTAGCTATAGTAGACTAGAAATGAAGACTTTATAGTTTTGATCACTAAGATTGACAAACATGCTTGAGATAGCAACGCATGCGAGTTTTACCGAGCAATGCTCTAACAGAAAGGATACTCCGATTTTTCTCGCTGTCAATGTATTTGAATTCCTAGAGAGGTATTAGAGTTAATATTACTATCTAAGACTTTATGCAAGTCAGAATGCTCATATTTGACTAAGTGCACTATTTGACTGATGGCGGTATGTTCGTTGTTCAATAGTTTCCTGCATCTTAATTGCTTTCCAGATTCGACACATTACAAAACCAAACCAGTAAAGCATAAAATATCTAATGCCTCCTTGATGATGAACCTGAAACAAACAAACTACCCAATCAACAAAAGTTATATTAACCATATTCTGACTTAGATTTTTATCTATGACAATCCATACATCCCAAGCAAAACAACAATCAATAAAAAGTTACTATAAACTTTGATTATAAATATTACACAAAGGGAAGATGGGATTAACATTATGGAAGAATCTAGCAATTGTTTCATTAACCGGAAAGCAGTTTTGAATGCAAATCTACATAACATAAGGGATATGATTGGACAGTCCAGTTTTCCAAAAGTGGTTCCACTTTATTGGATATTGATATATAATCTCATGCTCCTGGTTGATTAATGTTATTCTGAATTTCCCTATGAGCATATTTAACAGTAAACACTTCATTGGAGATCGATTTCCATCTTAGATGATCAGATCCTGCGAAAAGAATTCTAATATCTAAAATATTATTAACAGTGTCTTCATCAAGAAGTGCTTTCATCATCTGCATATTCCGAGATTTAGTATCAATACCAGTCAAATTAGCAACATAAGAAATATTAGTTGAAACAAATCTAGTGTTGAGAGTAGTTGTTATCGTTGGCATCCATCTTCTTTCCATATTTTTATGGACTTACCATCACCAACTTCCCAGCAAGCAATTTTTTTCATTATTTCCAAACCTTCACAAATCCCATGTCAATCTCAGGAACAATCTATATAATAGATTTCGTTTAAGGAGTCCAAGTTAGAAAAATACTTACCTCTCAAGAACTGAACCGGTAAATCATTTTCAGAATGTAAAATCCTCAAAGATAAATTCGCTAAAAGAACTTTACTCAAAATTGCAGTTTTCTTAATATTCATACCTTTTAACACTTTAGGTATCGCTACCTTATCCCATTTCATGGAATTTATGCCTTTCTTGTTTTTAATTTTATTCCACCAGAATCTCATCTGGATGATGTTCAATTTGCCAATCATAACCTTAACAAGAGTGAAAGATGCAATATAATGGTTAGATAAAGTACCCAACATAGATTAAGTTAATATAATCTTATCATCTTGGTCAGAAACGTAGATTTCGATCCATCTAACCCTTTACTGAAATTCTCCATAAGAGGATTAAAATATTGCATTGTACTTCTTTGCAATAAGAGAGGAATGCCCAAATACCCATCGTTCAGAGCTAACTTTTCAATATTCATGAAAATGGGAGGGTACCAAGTAGACTACCAACTTTTTAGTTCGGCAACTTGGATGGAAAATACATAAATCAATTGCAAGCATACCAACTTAATGATCCTTGAAAATATATGTATATAGAGTTTATATATATATATATATATATATATATATTCTCTATCAGTATATATAAGACTAAGGAGTCCGTGAACCTAATAGTTAAAAAAAGTACTTGGATGATCTTAAAAATCAATATCCAAGATCAATCTAGTCGTATCCAAATAATCCAATCATAATTATGCCAAGTAATAAACTTGTTATCTATATTTCAAGATATGAATTCTACAAGAAATAGGTCCCATAATCGATTACAATTAGATAAACGTATTTGTTAGGCAATGATCGGTTGAACCTATAAGTTGTGCTACCTCAAGCTCGATCTCAATGTTAGTTTATCAAAACTACATCTTAATTTTTAGTCTACTAAAACAAGTCTCAGACTAGGATAGAATTTGGTAGTTAAGTATCAGACATCACCCCCGAAGACTGGAGATCGATGAAGAATTCAGAGACTTTTGTATCAGGTATGTGAAGAATGAACCAATCTAAAAAAGCGGGGTCTAACAACCTCACCCAATATTTCGATTAGTAATCTATATGGACTAACTCTAATATACTTTTAACAGAATCAGCTAGACAGTCATACTCAATCTTAATAAAAAGTATATCAAGGAGTTAATATCTCTATCTCTCGATTTGATCTATACTCAAGCAAATAGAAACCTGCGAGTCTTTATCAAATACAAGAGAGATATAAACTTGGATGGTACCAAAGACCAATATCCAAGGATCAGTCAATTTCCAATCAACATCCAAAGGTTGGATTTCACAATTGATCGATACAACGCACAACCTGTGATATTTAAATTATATAACAAAATATAATGCGGAATAAAAATAACACAGACACCGGAAATTTTATTAACGAGGAAACCGCTAACGCAGAAAACCCCCGGGACCTAGTCCAAATTGAACACCACACTGTATTAAGCCGCTACAGACACTACAAACTAACTTCTGTTTGGACTGTAGTTGAACCCTAATCAATATCACATTGATTCAAGGTACAGTTGCGCTCCTTACATCTTTGATCCCAGCAAGATACTATGCACTTGATTCCCTTAGCTGATCTCACCCACAACTAAGAGTTGCTACGACCCAAAGCCAAAGACTTGAATAAACAAATCAGTATCACACAGAAAAGTCTATTATAATAGATAAATCTGTTTCCCACAAATTAACCTATGAGTTTTGTTCCGTATTTTGATAAAATCAAGGTGACCTACGAGTTTTGTTCTGTCTTTTGATAAAATCAAGGTGAAAAGGAACCAAACAATAACCTGGACTTATAATCCCGAAGAACAACCTAGAATTATTGATCACCTCACAATAATATAAATCATATGGTAGCGAAACTAGATATTGCAGAATCACAAACGATGAGACGAAGATGTTTGTGATTTTTTTTTATCTTGCCCTGTCAGAGATATAATCTCAAGACCATTATTCAATTGAACTCGGATGATAAAAAATGGCAAGATCATACCGTACAACTACAAGAGAAGTAGTTTCGTTTGGCTTCACAGTCCCAATGAAGTCTTTAAGTCGTAAACCGACAGGGTCTCGAGAAGAAACCTACGGTTAAAGGAGAATCGACTCTAGCAAACTAACTAGTATCACACATGAGGTGTGGGGATTAGTTTTTCCAATTGATATATGTATCCTTTATATAGTTTTAAAATCAGTGTTTGCAATCTAAGTTACCTTGGTAACAAAGCATTCAATATTCACCGTTAGATGAAAAAAACTGATTTATCCAAGCTAATATCTTTCAACCGTTAGATCGAAACTTAGCTTGTCACGCACACACATGAAATGTATTTCATTTAGGTTTGAGTAACTGTACCTAAATGTGTACATTTGGTTGGTTCACAAATGGTTGACGAATGGTTAGCCATATGAGTACTTTCATATCAACCGTACTCATCTTTCTTATAACTAGTTCAAATGACTCATAAGAACTAGTTCAAGAGTTGTTCAATTGCAAGGAAATCTTATGTAACTACACAAGACACAATTGAAGCAAAATCGTTTGATTCACTTGAATCAATTCATGAGCAATATAGCCACAGTTTGCAAAGATTGCATTTCTTATTGATTTATTGTTTAAGTTCATGAGCTAACCGATTTGAGATATAACCAGCTTGGGTACGCGTACGGGTACGTGTACTCTAGCTTTACCGGAATTGGGTTTGAAAACCCAGCAAAAAATTTTGGTTGAAAAACTTTCGTGAGTACGCGTACCTAAGGTGACTGGTTTGTAAGTTCGTAAAATCCAAAGTCAGCAGAAATTCACGGAAGTGAACTTTTGCCAGTACGTGTACGGGTACGCGTACCCAACTTGTCTCCTTCACCAATACCGCATGCACACATATGCACGCACTTGGTTTCGGTACATGGATTTATTCACTAATGTGCGAACACACTATATATTCTTATATCCATAGGTGGTTACGTAATCTCAACTTTACATTTCAATCATTGAAACATTCTTCTATAATGTTATAATAGTCGTTAGACATAAAGAATCGTCTATCGTCATCAAATCCATTTTCAAGAAAACATCAGCATGACTTTTATCATGGGTAAAGATGAAACCTGGTTAAAGTGACAGCTTACCAACACATATTTCGAGAAAAAGATAGGCGAGTAAACTCTGCTCGAAATAACAAATGTGTATGTATGAAAACTATCATACTTATACGACTGTTGTCTCAAGAGTAGGAGATAGATAGAATTTTGAGTGCTAGATGAGTTCAAGTCTCCATATACCTTTTTGTTCGGATGAAGGTCCACTGGTTCCTTGAGTAGTTCTTCGTCTTCGTAAGATAATCGCCATGGAGTCTGGAGCTCAACTATACTTAACTATCCTAGACCGAGACTTAGTCATAAGTAATCTAGAAATCAAGACGTATAGTGTTGATCACTAATATTGACAAACATGCTTTAGATAGCAACGCATGCGAGTTCGACCGAGTAATGCCCTAACAATCTCCCCCTTTGTCAATTTTAGTGACAAAACTATCAATACATATGGATTACAAAATAAATAAAGCTTTGTAGCTTCTTGTCAACATGCTTGATCTCCTTGGTTCTTCAACATTACTTGAAAACTTCGTCTTTTCCAAGTACTCCCATGATTCCATAGATGTTCAATTCAGCATCATATGTAGTTGCAGGAAATCCTACACTACACCCTTGATAAGAATCTATCGAAATTAAGTCATATTTGAAGATGAACAACAATACTTTTATTATTTTTATTTTCAGAATTCTTTACAAGAAATGTAAGAACTCAGAAATACAACTTTCTTTCTAGAGTTTCTCTCTCCTCAAGACTTTCTCAACTCTCCAAAATACATCATCCTCTTCTGAATCTATTCGAACTCTTTATATAGGAAATTACATAGTGGATGACAGCTAAGTTTTCCTCTTATTTCGGATCTACTCTGCGATCTCATCGCGATCACTATAATATTCATTCTCGCAAGATTTGTAACCATCGCGGGATAAATATGCTCTTCTTGTGCTTCTTCCATCGTCAGCTTTTACGTCCTTCTTTAAAATATTCTGTGACACTCGCAGAAGTGTCGTTAATATCGCAAGAATACCGTTGTAGCAATATTCTGGTCCTACATCTTGCCTCTTCTCATGTCTTTTCTACGAAGAAGAGAAGATCATGAGAACTTTTAGAATGCCATAACTACTTATCTTTTCAGACTTCTCTGTTCTGACACGTTTCTGTGTCCTTCGCCGGGTGTTTTCACGTATTCTCTCTTCTAATAAATTTTTGACACATCCTTTCTAACCGCTGCGATCTGACCACTCATGTCTTATCACTTCTTCTATAAATACTTCTTTCATTCTTTTCTTTTCCCCTTTTACTTTCTTCTTTTTTCTTTCCGTAACCTCTCTGCAAGTTTACTGTTCTTCCGTAAATAGCGCGCCTGTTATCGCTGTGATTCATTTATTATTTTTCAATATTTTTCTTCATTCCCATACTTGAAAAATGGTTATTTCCGGTGCTAAAAATTTGGCTGCTCTTGGTGAGATGCGAGAAAAACTCAATAATAAAGGTTTTACTTTGTCTACAATTCCAGATCAGGACCCTAGATATGAACTTTCTCCCAAATTATTTACCGATGATCATTGTTCTCGCGAGAAAATTATAGTATCGCTAGGTCAACTTGAAGCTGGTCTTCCCATTCCTCTCTATGACCCAGAACTTCCATTATTCTATCAAATAATCTCTCACGAGAAGTTCTCGCGAGCAGTATATCAGTTGGGTGGAGATTGTATTCGATTACTGCTTGAATATGCTTCTCGCGGCGCTAATAAAGGATCTCGCTACCCTGAATTTGCGAAGAATCCTCAATTTAAAGATGTTCCAATTTTCTATACAAATTATACTGTGGAGAACTTCTTTGAAAACTACAAGATAATTCCTATGAAAAGATATAGCACTTGTTGGGGTGTTCGCTTGCAGAAGAAAGAGAAGACCGTTGATGATAAAGTTCTTATGCTAGATATAGATTGGCATACAAATAATAATCAAGGTCCTCGCCAATCCAGCAATGACAACTGGTTCATTTTTCCTCTAATTCTAGAGGGTCCATATATTTCTGGTTCCCATGCGCTACCTGCGAGTGCTACAAAATATCAACCATGGGTCTTCTACTGGCCTGAAAGAACCAAATAGGTATGTTCTCTCCAATTTTTGCATAATTATTATCCATCATCTTCCTTTTGTTTTCATATTCTCGCTAAATGACTTCGATCTTTTCCAGATTGACAGGATGAAACTCAATTACAAGACTTTTAGGAAACCCAACACTTTTTTATCCCTTAAATCTTTCACGGATGAAGTAAGAAATATCTTTTCATGAATTTTAACAATATATTGTTGCCCCTATTTCTTATCTTCATTTGTGTTCACAGGAGATCGAAGAATTAGAACCAATAAAACCCGCGAGAACCAAGGTGAAATCTTCAAAGGAGAAATCTACTGATCCTCCTAAAGGGAAGTCTTTTGCCCCTCGCGGTGAAGAATATGGTGATCCTCCCTTAAAGAAAAGGAAAACCCAACTCTCTTCTTCTTCAACTCCTCAACCTATTCCAGAAAATCCAAGTATTGGTTTTGATAAGAACAATATTGATGACGATTTTGATAATAATGATAATGACTTCCCTTCTATAAAGGATTCTCCTTCTTATGATTCTTCGATGGCTCACTTATCTATCATTTTTGGCGATATTACTCATGGTATCGCTAATAATTATGAAGATGAAGTTCTTGATAAGACATCCCAGGCTCTCTCCAAAGTCTGCGATGCTCCCATATTGGTAGATAATGATTCTCTCCAAGGAATCTCAAGATCGCTGACTCCCAGTCTCTTAAATTCTCTTGGTACCCTGGTATGTTTTCATTTTTTCAAGTTGTTTATGTATTTATTCCATCGCCAAGTCTTAACTTATATTATTCTCTCGTAGGTTGGAAGAGCTTCCTTTGTTGTTGCCTCTGATTTAGATAAAAGACGTATTAACTATGAAAAGAAAGCTGCTAAATTTCGCCAGGATAAAGAAAAATTAGAATATGAAGTTGCTGAGATTCGCAAGAAGAATAAACAGTTGGAGACTGAAGCTTCAGTTGATAAGCAAAAGATCTCTGATCTTGACAAAGTTAACCAGCAACTCTATGGTATGATTTATTTCCCTTCTCTCTTAATTCTTCTTACTCTATCGCGGCTTATTCAAGCAACCATTTTTAATTTGCAGATATTTATGGTCTTAATGATGAGGCTACATTCTTCCAATCTTTTCCTGAACCTGTAGATGATAATACCCTTCTTGCTTGCCTTAATAGTTCTTTAAGTAATTTCTCAGATGATAAGATTAGATATCTCTCTATAGATGAACTTAAATCCAAACTTAATCTCTTAAAAATTGACACAGATTCAATTTAAGTTTAACCAACAAGTTTAAGCACCTTTATCTTAATTCAAAGAAAGAAGTAAATAGATTAAGAAAAAGGAATAGTGATCTTATTGACGAGAAAGATCTTGATGTTAAAAATGGCACCAAGGCCCTAGCAGACTTTCATAAAACTCTTCTTAATGTTTAAATGGAAAGATATAAACTTATCTGCAAGAATGAAGATCTTCTTGCGAGGGAAACTCAAGTTCGATCTCGTCTCCTTATTAATAGCGATGATGAGTTTGCTTGGGATGCGAAGATTCTTGACAATGCCAGAAATAATTTAGGTGTAGATGTTAGCCTCCAGGTTGAACAAGCGGCTGTAGGTACTGAATATCACAAGATAATAGTTCACGAGTATCGTAATAAATAAAGGAGGAAAGAGTTATAAAATGATACGATGATAGAGGTAGTGCGGAGAAATATGAAGTTTTGCGAGGATGAAATAATTTTGTGAGGATGAATTGCGATACTTCGCAATTCATATACAGCTGCATAAGTTTTACTATAAATAGGAGTTCAAATGTAAAATTCGAGAGGTTCTTTTAATGAGTGTAAGAAATTATCTTAGGAAAGAGAATAGAAAAAGTTGTAACTATTCTAGTTCCATTTTGATAATTCTATGTAATCAACTAAGAGAATTAATAAGAAAATTATCATTCACCATCAAGAACTTCTTGAGTTTTTACTAATTCTATTGAGGGTGTAGTTGTAGATTATTCTGCAACTACATAATTGGCGCTAGAAACAGGGATTTGAAGGATTCCTGTACCAGAAAAATGACAAGAAGAAGAAACACATCAGAACCATTAACTGAAGTAAGAAGAAGTGTAAGACTCGCAGGAGGAGAAGCAAATATAACAGGAGAACCTAGTAGGAGAAGGAATAATCGAAGAAATCAAGCTCAACAAATAATAGATCATGATCGAGTGAGTATACACACTTGGAGAACTAATACACCAGAAGAAGAAGATAGAGAACCACAAATCAGAGAAAATGGGAGGTTGATGGGAGGAACAATTCTTGAAAGAGAAAGGGAGATGTTAGAAACATTGAGACAAGGAATCCAAGAAGAACGAATGATCGAAGCTGAAGAACGTGCCAATTTAACAAGACAAAATCAAGAATTGAGGATGGAAAATGAGATGCTACAAAGAAAGAAATCTCAAAGTGTAGCAAGATCAAATGTTAGAACAGAAAGAGAAGGACAAAATTCACCGATAATCAATAATGAAAATAATATGCAAGAACAAGCGCAGAATCAAGGTGAAAGAAATCAAGAGAATCGTTTCATTTTAATACCAAACCACGAACAAAACATGGAGAATTTACGAACAAGGCCAAATCCTAGAGAAAACAATCAGAATCAAGAGGAAAAACAACAACTTATGGAAGAAACTGAGAGACAACAAGCAGTACATCAAAACAATCACGAGAATGGAGTAAGAAGATATGAAGAGGCTCGTAACAAACAAAATGTTGAGTATGAAAGAATTAAGAGAAGAATTGTAAATCAACAAACAGAAGTGGAGAGGGATGAACCAAACTCTCGAATCAGAGAACAAGAAAATCAAGAAGAAATAAATCACAGAAGGAGGAGAAATGAAGAAGAAGAAATTCCTGATATTCGCATGAGAAGAATGAGAAGAATAGAAAGGGAAGAACAAGAATTCCAAGATACTCTGCGACTGAACAATTATGATAATTTAGAAATAAGATATTTGCAAAATTATGCAAATGAAAACATTAATGAAGAATATGATAGAATGCGAAGGATCGCAAGGGAGGAAGCGCAAGAACGTTGAAGAAGAGAATCTGCATTAAAAAGACCAATGGATGAGAATTCTGAGGCAAATGCACGGATCTTTCGAGAATTAGCAGAAATGAGAGGGATGATAAACAATACAAGAGGAGGAGATAGAAGGCAATTAGATGAAGCAATAGAAGAAGCTGCGAGGACTCCATTTTCTAGAGAAGTACAATTGGGAGGAATTCCACCAAAATGCAATTTGCCTACACTTACCAGTATCTTTGATGGGACTTCATGTGCTATTCAGCACATTAAAGCATACATAAGATGCATGTTACAATGGGAGAATCATGATGATGTGTTATGCAAGTACTTCGCATCGAGTTTAACAGGGGAAGCTTTAAAGTGGTTCGAAGGACTCCCTAAGAACACTATTACGTCATTCAGTTATTTGCAAGCAACTTTCCTTGGAGCATATATCACAAATCACTCTTCACGTCTTGGTATTGAAGATGTATTTGGTTTAAAACAAAGAGTGGGTGAAAGTTTGAAGCATTTGGTAAGACGATGGAAGACTATGTGCAGTGATATGGCAGGGCGCGTGGATGAGAGATACTTGATTCTGTCCTTCATAAATGCGATGTTAAGAATGAACAATTGTATGTTCAAATCTTCAGAAGAAAGAATTCCATAATGATGACAGAGTTACGAGAATTGCAAGAAGAATACATTACACTAGAGGAAAAGCAAAACAGTATGGAGTCATATCTAGTAGAAAACACTAGCAATCAAGATGGAGGAGCAAATTTACTTCCCAAAATAATCAATGTAGTAGCAGGTACTTCGCAAACATCCTCACAAACTTCTTCGCAAATTTCAGAAGAGAAGAAAATCAATGATAGCCAGCCAAAAATGGTAGCAATGGGTAGTAGAGATCAAGAAGAGTATGATAGAGAGAGGAATTTCTATAATCGAATAGGAAATAACCAAATTCCAAGATTAGATCAACAACAAGAAAATTATGGGGGACAAAGGAAAAATTATTTTGGACAAGGGAACCAAAGACAAAATTATAACAACGGTCAAGGAGGTCAAAGAATGGTAAGGGAAGAGATAAAGTTGCCACCTTTGAATACAAGTGTAGAAAAGATATGGAAAGCAATTATCCTGGTAGAGCATGTACCAACTCCATGGAACATGGGAAAGGAACCACCAATGGGTCCAAGAAGTCATGAATTTTGTTCATATCATCATTTTCATGGACATTCTACAAATAATTGCCATAATATCAAGAGGATAATCTTGCGAATGATTGATCAAGGAAAACTAAATTAATTTTTACTTAAGCAGACACAGTCGCAACAATTACCACAGGCTCAACCATAACTCGCAGCGGGGAGAACACATCACAAGAAAAGGGAGAAGAAATCCTACATATAGAAGTGGGATCAAAAGCAAGGAATGTTTTCTGTAATTCCATTGTTCATTCATATAAAACCATAGAGGATTTTCATGATAATGTGTTAAGTAGGGTATATGCGAGGGATGGTGAAGGAAAGGAAGTAATGAACATCGCAAAAATTTCACGACTTGAAGATTGGTAGAAACGTGAAATTTCTTTTGAAGCCACTGAAATTCCAGAAGGTTGTGAAGCACATGATAATCCATTGGTAGTAAGATTAGCAATCTACATGAATATGGAAGAAAACGAAGATGATATGGAGGAAGAATCAATTGGTCTTAATAGGATTTTGATTGATACGGGAAGTTCTGTCAATATCCTCTTCTATTCTGCTTACAAAACTATGGGGGGAAAAGATGCAGATTTAATACCTTCTACTTACAAAATTTATGGTTTTAATGGAACTGCTAACAAGCCCAAAGGAGAAGTGAGCATGCGAATTCCATTAAGTGGAATGCGAACTGAAATTTTGTTCTGCGTTGTTGATGTCGAATCACCATATAATGCTTTGATAGGAAGACCATGGCTTCATGGAATTCTAGGCATAGCTTCCACTCTACATCAGTGCATAAAGTTTCCTCATATGAAGGGTATTGGAATTATCAAGGGTGATTGGGCTGAGGGAAAGAAATGTTACGATACAGAAGTAGAAGTTTGCGAAGGAAAAACTACTGAGAAGAAAAATTGGAGAAAAAGAGCAAAGGCTGTGAAAAGAAGTGAAAATTTAATGGCGGAGGATTAAGGCAAAAGAGAATAAAATTACGATGATAATCATACAAGAAATTTACGATGATAATAAGGGGTTGTGATTTGCGAAAAAAGAAGAAGGAAAATAATAAAACAAGAAGGTAATCAGTATGTTTGCTCGTGGAAATGAGGTATGTTGCAAAACATTTTTTTTTTTATTTCGTGATAAATTTTACGAATATTGTTTGCTCGCAGGAAATTGGGAAAAGTTACGAATTTCAAAATTTATATTGCGATTAAACTTTCATTAATTTGCGAATAAAAGACCGCAATCTGTGATCGGCCTCCAAAAAAGAAAGAGAGCCGCAGAAAATTTTATACAGGCAAACCTTTGTGGCGTACACCCTAGTTCGCGAAGCTATATTTCGTAAGAGGCAAAGTCCTAAAGTACGTCATTTAAGGGGTACCTATAAACGTGGCTAAGGGTAACCGGAACACCACCAAGGGCCCTTAGTACATGGTAAAATTTTAGGGGTACAACCCAATAATGGGGTACCTATCGGGTTAGACACCTTGGATTCTCACCTAATCTAGCGACATTACGCAATATAAAATGCGGTGTAAGAAGATTTAGGTTGGGCGACTAAGGCATACTGTCTTTCCCAAGAAGTGCAGAAAACGATCAAGGCGCCGAGGTACACGGTTGAGTCAAGAGTGCCGGGTGAGGTTGAACCACATCTGCCATTTTTGACAAGTCTTGGCAAATGATGCACTTGGCCCAAAGATACCCCATAGGGTGCAACCTCGTAACTATAAGCCCTATAGGCAAAAAGGATAAGAGGTTGCGATCAAAAGCTGGTTGTTGGCAGAACCGGATGGGAAGAGCTAACCTTGTATGGTTGATGTACGCTTCCTTGAAGGGGCAATCAGGGGGGAAGATAAAGGGCAGCACCCTCCATTAGGGAGCTGATACGTGCTATAAGACGCAAATGTCACGAGGCTTCTTGTTTGCGAAAACATAAAGGCTTGTCATATTTGTGCAACAAATGAAGTTCTGCGAGCATTCTAAAAAAAAAAAAAAAAAAAAAAAAAAAAAAAGAAGAAAAAAAACATACAAAAAGAACTCGCAGAATGAAACAAAGAAGTTAAGATGAGATCAATGGGTTATTACATGAAAGTGTAAAAACGTCCTACGATTTCATCGCAAGACGATAATGTCACGAGGTTGTATGTTCGCAAGAATGTTCAGACTTGTCATATTATCGCAAATACAAAAATTTACTACAAAAGAGGTGGCAAAATAAGACCTTTACTTAGGAAGGCATGATAAGACCACAAAAATTAATGAAATTCATTACATCAAAATCATTGAAGAAATTATACAAGAATATACATTATGAAGATCTGAAAATAAGACAACTTCGTCGATATCATTGAAGAAATTTTACAAGAATATACATCATGAAGTTTTGAAGAGAAGACAGCTTCGTTAATATCATTGAAGAATTTTTACAAGAAGTCCTATTAAAGAAGATAACATCATTGAAGAATTTTCACGAAGACTTAACAAAAGATGCAATTTTGATAGTAATCAAATACAGATAAGTTCATACTCGTAAAATTTTACGAGAATTACATACTTCTTATACTTCTCCATATATTGAATATTTCTCCACAAATTCAATACTATTTATACTTCTTCAAGAATATATCATATTTATTATACTTCTTCAACGGATATTTAATTTTGCGAAGGTTAAGTACTTATTATACTT
This sequence comes from Papaver bracteatum, assembly GCA_023529315.1. Taxonomy (NCBI): domain Eukaryota; kingdom Viridiplantae; phylum Streptophyta; class Magnoliopsida; order Ranunculales; family Papaveraceae; genus Papaver; species Papaver bracteatum. The sequence goes on from JAJJWX010004631.1 coordinate 165,515, forward strand.
CTTCATACAGTGAGTAATAATTCTTATACTTCTTCATATATTGGGCAATTCTTCATGAATTGAATACTGCTAATACTTCTTCAAAGATATTTTATACTTCTTATATTCTTAAGGGTATTTTATATTTCGTATACTTCATACTTCCTATACTTCAAGGGGAGATTTATTATTTACTTCGCAACATTCCGCAAAAGGCAAAAGGCTTATATTTCTTATACTTCAAAGGGAGGACTTTTTATTCATAATCACAATAAGACGAAACTTCGTAAGATAAATTGAGAAGGATATTCTAATACTTCCAGCGATAGTTGATCAATTGATGAGCAATAATAAGGGGAAGGGAATACTAAGCTAAGTCTTTAATATATATTATTTCTCTCCACATGATCAAGTTATGCGAATAAGGGAAACAATCAATCAAAGAATGATTAATTCAAATTAAGCTTTGAAAAAGAAATTGTTGGATTGATTAAAAGTGTAATCAAGAAGAAAGTGTTGTATTGAAAAGAAACAGAACAGACATACAAAAAAGAGTGAAGTTACAGAACAGATATACAAAAAAGAGTGAAGTTATTTTTCAGGCGATCTATTCCCATCAAAATGATCTTCTTCTTCAACTTCACTATCATCTTCAACTTCACTATCAGAGATTTCCAGATATGGAGTATCTTCAGGAATTTCTTCGGAAAGGAGCGTATGGTACTTATTGAGAGGAATTTCATTATCTTCGCAAATCTTGCGAGTCATCTTAGCTCGAAAACGCTTGACATATAAACTATGGTTATGCTGGGAAATTAGAAGTTGAGATCTCAAATCAGAAATTTTCTTATTACGGTTAGCAAGGATAGTTTCCAGATTGTCATTCATCTTCGCATAATTTTCTGCAGAAAGGAGAGAAATTAAGAAATTGGTTAGCAAATTACGAAGGAAAAGTAATCAAAATAATTACCATCGCAAAGAATTTACCTTCTAATTTCTTCTTATCATTACGAAGAGAAGAATTTTCAAGCTTTAATTGATTATTCTCCTCAAGAAGAGAAGAATTATCAATTGCAATGCTCGCAGATTGTGAATTATCTTCGTGACGGGATGTTAATTATGCGTTATCAATACTTAAATCCTCTACTTTCTGACGGAGATTTGAATTTTCAACCTCTAACTTCTTACAACGATTCAAAGTTTTCTTCTCAGCAATAGAATGACGTCTTTCCCAATCAGAAGCATCTTCACAACTAACTCTTCCAACCTAAACAAGAAAAAAGGGGTTAGAAATCAACAAAATAAGGGAAATAAACAAGGAATAGAGAAGAAACTTACCATGCTACCTAAAGCATATAATGAAGCAGGAGAGACGAATCTTTAAATGCCTTTGAGGGAGTTATTATCAATTACAGTAGGAACTTTACAAGCCTTCGCAATAAGTTTGCGAGCATTCGCTGTAGGAGAATTTCCTAATCCACGAGAAGAATGGAGGAAAGCCTCATATATGATAACCATTGCTAAGGCAAAAGTTTCTGGGATACTGCAATCTTCATTTCCACCTTCATCAACATCATTATCATCATCTCCTTCGTCAGAAAGGGTATCGGAATTAGAACTAAAGTCCTTCTCAGGAAATTTATCATCTTCATCACCAAGATCTTCCTCAATATTCTCATTAGAAGATATTACATTGGAATGAGACTTGATTGAGAGTTTCTTCTTTTTCCTCCTCTCGTAAACAACATCTTGAAGTTTCCTTTTCCCTTTGCGAAGAGCATCATCTTGACTACCAGAAGCTTGGGTAACCTTCGCAGAACGAAGAGTTTGTTGTCTTGCAGTAAACCTTTTAGAAGAAGTAGAACTCTTATTTTCACTCGCAGCAATCTCAGGAAGAAGTGGAACCTGTAAATTCAAATAAGGATAAGAAACAGAGGCAACAATATATTGTTTAGAAAAATACAAGAGTGTTTCTTACCTCATTTGAAATTAAAGGGTAACAAAAAGATAAGGAGATGAAAGTACATACATTTCTAAAAACACAAGGTTGATAATGGTGGTTACGAAGGTTCGCAGGAAGTTCTACTATCCTAGAAATATAAGAACCCGATAATATTAAAGGGTACTTATACCAATCTTCATCATTAGAACGACGAGGTGTCTTATTATTTCCTGAGGCATAATCAATATCGTGCATGAGAAGATCATCTGCTGCGATATTAGCTTTACGATGAAGACGAACACCCCCAACGATTATCTTCTTTCCTCGCAGGAATTAGTGTGTAATTTTTGAAGAAACCCTCAACTGTATAATTCGCAGCAACAATTTCCATATTTTCAAATCCAGGTTTCCTAAGATCAACTGAATACAAAGATTTCCCAAAAGAGGCACGATTTGCGAATTCAACTAAGAGGCGAATACAATCACCAGTCAATTGGTAAATGGCACAAGAAAAATTTGGGTGGGAAATAATTTCATAGAATAGAGGAAAGTTAATATCATAAAGAGGAAGAGGAAGACCTGCGAGGATTTGACCTCGTGAGATTAAAATTTTCTGATCATCCCAAACATAGTTGGTAAAGAGCTTCACACAGAGAGAAGATTTATTATCATAACCTTCAATCTCAGAGAGAATGAGGTCCCTATCAGCAAGTTCCACATTAATCTGTTCAATAGTTTTCTTCTTTGGTGCCATTGAATATAATATGGAAAATAGAAAGGAAAAAAGATAAAAGAGATTGCAGAGGCAGAAGTGGTGAAGAAGATGAATAAGATAAGAGAATAAAAAGCAAAAACAAAAGATAATATTTATAAATAGAGAGAGTTTGATGAAGATAGAAACTCATTAATACGAGTAAGCGTGAACGGTTGAAAAGAACGGTTATGAAGAAACGTGTCAAAAAGATAAGGGAAAAGTAAAAAGACGTGTTGCGAACTTGATGGGTGGTAATAACTACACTAAATTTACGAGAATAGAGATTCTCATGACATTTCTTCTTCGTAGAATTGACATGAGAAGAGGCAAGATGTAGGTAGTGAATATCGCAAGATAATAGTTCACGAGTATCGTAATAAATAAAGGAGGAAAGAGTTATAAAATGATACGATGATAGAGGTAGTGCGGAGAAATATGAAGTTTTACGAGGATGAAATAATTTTGCGAGGATGAATTGCGATACTTCACAATTCATATACAGCTGCATAAGTTTTACTATAAATAGGAGTTCAAATGTAAAATTCGAGAGGTTCTTTTAATGAGTGTAAGAAATTATCTTAGGAAAGAGAATAGAAAAATTTGTAACTATTCTAGTTCCATTTTGATAATTCTATGTAATCAACTAAGAGAATTAATAAGAAAATTATCATTCACCATCAAGAACTTCTTGAGTTTTTACTAATTCTATTGAGGGTGTAGTTGTAGATTATTCTGCAACTACAGCGGCTTTAATTAGGGATATGATTTCTGAAATAGAAGGTTGTTAGTTGTTCTACCCCTTGCTAATTTCCTGTTTTTATTATTCTTCTTTACAAAATTTCTAACTTGTTGTCATATTCTCGCAGGAGCTGAAAAAAGATATCTTGAAAGAATTGGGGAACTTGAAAATGAGAAGAATCAGCTCGCGAACACTCTTGATGCTCGCAATGAGAATTATTCACGATTGAAAGAGCAATTTAACATTACTACTGCGAATTTCAATAGCTCTCTTGTTGTTGTTCGAAATAATTCCATTAAATTGGTTTGCGATGATTATGGAATTTCCCATTCTACATATCCTGATCTTGCAAAGGAAATACCAGAAAAAACTCCCAACCTTGACATATCTGATAGCGAGGCTCAGGATTCTGACGAGGATGAAGATAATAATGATAACGATGAAGGAGAAAAATCTGGCGAATAAGAAGAATCTGATAAGGATGAAGACAATGATGAAGTGGAGAAGTCCGGCGTTGAAGAGAAATCTGACAAAGAGTATGGTGATGCATCTAGCTAGTTCTGCTTCTTCCTTTTATCTTCTTTGTATATTTATTTCCTTCTTCCTGTAATATTTCTACGAGTTTCTCCAATTTTGTGAATTTCTTTTGCTTCTATCTGTATGAATTAGAAAACAATTCTTTTTCTGCAAATTAATCAATCAACATAATTATTATCCTTTAATTATCTGTATAAATGTGTCATTTAATAATCTCTATGCAATTTTTTATATGATGAATGAATAATAATTTCATCGTTCTTATGCATTCCCATACTTGCCTTTATTATTCATCTGCAGTATGAAAAAATTGAGTAGAGATTAGATATTAGCTGTAAATTAAATAAAATTTGCCTCAATATTGGCGATGTTATCGCTAGCAACAATTTCATAACTTTATGATCTATGCGTAAAATCACAAATCTCATAAAATCTGCGAGTATTATCGCAGTAATCTTGTGGTCTTATTATGCCTTCCTAATTAAAGGTCTTATTTCGCCACACATTTTTTTTTCTCTACGACAAAATCGCAGGACGTCTTTACATTTGCATGTATTGACCCATTGATCTTGTCTTATCCTTATTTTTTCAACATCTCTGCGACAATATGATAAGTATAAACTCTCTTGCAAGAATTAATCCTTATGACATTGTCGTCTTGCGATGAAATCGCAGGACGTCTTTATACTTTCATGTAAAAACCCATTGATCTCATCTTAACTTTTCTCTTTTGGCTTGTTGCCTCTGTATAATTTTTGTCACGCGACAATATGACAGGCCTAAATGTTCTTGCGATCATAGAGCCCCATGACATTGTTGTCTTTAGACACTTATCAGCTCCCTAATGGAGGGTGCCGCCCTTATCTTCCCCTTGGTTGCCCCTTCAAGGAGGGCACATCGGCCATACAATACTAGCTCATCCCATCCAGATTTGCCAACAACCAGCTGTTTTTCGCAGCCTCTTATCCTTTATGCCTATATGGCTTATAGTTACAAGACTGCACCCTAAGTGGGGTTTTCTTCAGGCCGAGTGCATCATATCCAAGACTTGCCAAGGATGTCCAGGGTAGTTTCGTATGCCCCAGGCACCCTTGGCTCAACCGTGTACCTCGGAACCTTGGTCATACTTTGCACTCCTTAGAATAGGTCCTTAGTTGTCCAACCAGGGTATAACCTTATATAGTTGGAAATCCAAGATCCCTCTCCTGGATAGGTTTTCTTTAACCCAACATCTGCATAACTCAGGTTCCAACAACGGTATAACCTTATCTCTGAGTCATGTCAAGAGATACCCCCTTATATGACGCGCTATTAGGTCTTACATTTTCCTCTTGCGAAATTTTATTCGCGAACTAGGGTGCACGCCATAAAGGTTCGTCCCATTCTATTAATCTCTGCGAAACTTTATTCGCGCTTCTCGTGAGTATTGTAACTCTGATAAAATTTCACATCTTTGATCTTCTTTATCTTTGTAAATTTTTTTGCAATTCTTTCAAGCAGAGTACTCTTTTCAATTACATATTCTTCATACAAATCATTCATACGCTTCTCTGAAGTTCATCATTTTACCTTTCTACTTACTATTTTGTGGTTATGATTTTCTGCTACGTTTTGTTATTTTTCTTTATCCGCGAGACGCTCGCCATCAACTTCCTCTTGCCGCTTTATTGTATCAATCATTAACCTTTCACATCTATGTCGTTGGTTGATGTTGTACTTCCAATTGCTATTCTTCTCAGCTCTTTCCTCGCAGGATTTTATATCAATCTCATAACATTTATTACTTTCTCCCCAATCTCCCTTAATTACTCCAACACCCTTAGGATGAGGAAATTTAATACACTGGTGAAAAGTAGATGCTACACCCAATATCCCATGTAGCCAAGGTCGACCAATCAGGGCATTGTAAGGTGATTCAATGTCCAAAACACAGAACAAGATCTTTGAAGATATCCCCTTTAATGGAATTCGCATTTCAATTTCCCCTTTTGGTTTGTTAGAAGTACCATTAAAACCATAGATTTTATACGTTGATGGTATTAAATCTTCGTCTCTTCCACCCATGGTTTTGTAGGTATGATAGAATAAGATGTCAACTGAACTCCCTGTGTCTATTAAGACTCTGTTGATGGCCTAAGAGTCTTCAGTTTCATCATCATTTTCTTCATCCTCTTCTTGCATTTGTTTTGGATTTATCTCTAATCGTACCACCAATGGGTTATCGTGCTGCTCGACAGGCTCTGGTATATCTTGTGCAGTGAAAGATAGAGTTTGTTTGTGCCACTCTTCTAATGGCGAGGCTCTCGCTATATTCATTATCTCTCTTCCGTCTGTGTCTCTCGCGAAGACTCTGCTTAGAACATTATCATGGAAATTCTCAATAGTTCTGTATGAATGCACAATGGAATTACAAAACAAATTATTTGCTTTAGCCCCAACTCTCGCCAATCCTATGTTTTAACCCAAATACATCTTCAATGCCTGGCCGCGATGAATTATTGATTATATATGCTCCCAGAAATGTATCTTGTAAATGATCAAAAGAAGTTATAGTATTTTTTGGCAATCCCTCGAACCATTTTAGTGCCTCGCCAGTTAAGCTAGATGCAAAATATTTGCACAATACATCATCATGATTCTCCCATTGTAGCATACACCTAACATAAGCCTTGACATGTTGAACGGCACAAGTAGTCCCATCAAAGATACTGGTTAATGTTGGTAGATTGCATTTAGGAGATATTCCTCTTAGCTGTACTTCCTGAGTGAAAGGAGTTCTCGCAGCTTCTTCAATTGCTTCATCAAGTTGCCTTCTGCCTCCTTCTCTTCTATTGTTAATCATTCCTCGCATTTCTGCTGATTCTCTCAATATTTGCTCATTCTCAGCTGAGTTTTGCTCCATTGGTCTCTTTAATGCAGTTTCCCTTCTTCTGCGTTCTTGTCTTTCTTGTCTTGCGAGATTTTGTGTGCCTTCTTCCTTATCGTCATCCCGTCTTTCTCTGTGATTTTCTCTTTCACCTTCCTATTGGAATTGCAGATGATTATACTGTCTATCTTCTTCTCTGTGGATTCTTCATTTCTCTTCGTTGTCTTTCTATTCTCCTATGTATCCTATCATACTCCTCCTGAATATTATCATTGTAGCGATTTTGTGTACGTCTCCTTTCTCTATTTTCATGGTTATTCTGTCGTACTGCCTCTTGAAATTCTTGTTCTTCTACTTCTGCCCTTAATCTTTTTCTCTCGCAAGCTAGACGTGCTTGTTCAGCGTAATGTCTCTCAATTTCTTCTTCAATTATTCTTCGATTTCTTTGAATCTCTCGCCCATGTAATATCCTCCTACCTTCTTCTGGATTTTCTTCACCATTTTGGTTGTTTCTTCCCTCTCGATTTCTATCATTACGTCTATTATCCAAAGCTTCGCCACGCGGATTATAGCGATCATCAATTATCTCTTCTTCTCTATGACGTTGTTCTCCATTTGGATTTTGCACTTCTTCTCAAATATTTTCTCTAACATTTTTCATGGGGGAATTTCGCCTTGGTTCTTCTCTAAATGACCTTGAATTTGATCTAACAGTACTTCTTGATCTCCTTCTTTGCAATCTCAAATTCTCAATTCTTAACTCATAATTTTGTCTTGTTAAGTTCGCACGTTCTTCCTCCTCTAATCTCTTTTCTTCATGTACTCTTTGTCTCAAATCATCTGTTATTTCATTTTCACCTCCTTCATGAATTAATCCTTCAACTATTTCTTGATCTCTTTTTTCTCCTTCTTCATTTCTTAATTGTCGATCTTCTTCTTCTTCTATCTAATCCGACCTCCAAGTATGCACACTCACTCTATCATAATCCATATTTCTATCTTGTGTTTGTGTTTGTTGATTCGGCTGTTGAATTGGATTTTCTTCTTCACTTCTTATTCTATTTCTTCTTGTTCTTACTCTTGAATATTCTCCCATTTCATTTGTTCTTTCACCTGCAAGTCTTTTACTCCTCCTCACGGTTGTTGATGGTTCTGATGTATTTCTTCTTCTTCCAGCCATTAATTCTTATCAAGCTGTTAGATATTGCGTAAAATCTTTCACTAATTGTTTCAAATTTGTCTTCAATGTCAATTTTTATCTTTTTCTTCAAATAATCCTCAATTTATCCCTGTTTCGGGCGCCAAAATGTAGTTGCAGGAAATCCTACACTACACCCTTGATAAGAATCTATAGAAATTAAGTCATATTTGAAGATGAACAACAATACTTTTATTATTTTTATTTTCAGAAATCTTTACAAGAAATGTAAGAACTCAGAAATACAACTTTCTTTCTAGAGTTTCTCTCTCCTCAAGACTTTCCCAACTCTCCAAAATACATCATCCTCTTCTGAATCTATTCGAACCCTTTATATAGGAAATTACATAGTGGATGACAACTAAGTTTTCCTCTTATTTAGGATCTACTCTGCGATCTTATCGCGATCACTATAATATTCATTCTCGAAAGATTTGTAACCATCGCGGGATAAATATGTTCCTCTTGTGCTTCTTCCATCGTCAGCTTTTACGTCCTTCTTTAAAATATTCTGTGACGCTCGCAGAAGTGTCGTTAATATCGCAAGAATACCGTTGTAGCGATATTTTGGTCCTACATCATAGTTGTTGAAGTTTCGTAGCCATAACAATGAGAAAACAAAATCTCTTTATCATTGTTATACAGTATCATAGTATTATTACACAGCATCAAAGTTCTTATATCACAACTTCGACAACAATACTATGGTGATATGTATCACCCCCCCCCCTAGTCAATACTTTCGTCTCAACACGAAAACTACTCCCCCTTACATAATGACCCGTAAAACACGTAAATCATATGTATTTGTAGTATGAACTACATATTAATTCTCCCCCTTTTTGTCAATAAATTTGGCAAAGGTACGAAAACGGGATCCTAGTGAAATTTTCACGGAGACGCTTCAAGAACAAAGAAAAGGACATATGAACTTGTTTAGATGTAATCATAAAGCCGAAGCTAAATGCATTCATCAATGAGTTTATAAAGATACAAGATAACCCCTAAAAATTCCATAGCCACACTCCCCACAAAGATATGGAAATTAAGTGCAAGTTCAAAGAACTCTCCCCCATTTGATGTCATTCCCGAAAGAAAAACAAGAGCGACCTTACTTTTACAAGAAAAGAAGGATTTTATTAACCACAAGAAAACCCATGATTAATTTAATTGAAATACACAATCAAATTAAACACAAAAGTGATCAATTTAATTGAGCATGCTCGACATAAGAGGACTTATGGAGCTATGATTGTGTTAACCATAAAAGAGTGATCAACTCAATCGTTTTATGCTTAGCACAAGAAAAACTTATGGAGCATTGCAGTATACACATAAAATATGGATCAAGTAAGATCAATACTGCAACAAACAAGGATTCATTCTATTTTCCATCACTATTTGCACAATGACATATAATAGACATAATCCTTGGAAACAAAAATTCATCTTATCTTCCATCAATTATTTGCATAACGACATAATAGGTTCAATTTTTGTTTGTCAAAATTTCATTGATCTTGTATTAATACTTGCATATCGACATATAAAAGAGATAACTTTTGACATTGTATGGGATAATAATAGTTCACGGACGTAAACACACATATCCCATAACATATTGCAATATATAAAACCATAAAGATTAATACTGCAGCAATCATCTTCCAAACTATTTTTAGAGTTTTTAAATAAATAAATAAAATCTAAAAAAGAAAGATGAAAAACGTTGGACATAGCTATGTGAAATCACAATAATGGCTATTCCAAACTCTAGTTATTCTTCCTAAAACACAAGGATAAAATTCTCATAAGAAGACTTCCTAGACAAAATAACAGATCTACTAAAAACCGGTCACGAGGTAAAGTTCACGTCTGGCAGCTTCACGGGTTTCAAGACCTTTGAGCTTCTGATTCATATTATCAACTGCGTCTTCGGAGAAGATATCCTCATTGAGAAGTTCTTTAACATGTGACTTCATGAGACCAATTTCAGTAGTAACCTTTTTCAACTCACTTCTAACCACATCAAGATCCTTCATTGTATCAACAAGTTGCAATTTTGCTTCCTCAAAGTATTTAAGAAAGTCATGAACCACTTCAGCAGAAACCATATCCTCATTCTCAATATCTTGGTGTGAGTAGGCATAGTAGCATGAGGCATTAGGTGCACCTTCTTCTACAAGATTTCTTTTCTTCCTTCCTTTTGATTCAAAACCAAAACCTTTCTCAAGAAATCCCTTTGCAAAATCACCACGGAGACGATGAAGAAGAGGACATTCTTCATATCCCAGCAAATAACCTAGAGTATGCGTTCGTGACTTACATAACTCAATAGGTCGGCTACTTAAAGGTTTCTTAGGGAATAAAGTCTTAGGGTTTCCTTAATTAATTTTTTCCAGTCACAGGGTAACCTGTACGAGTTTAATTTCGACCCAATAGCAGGACAAGGGTAGCACGCACAAGACTTTTCTGATAACTCTTGCAATATGAGAAACGTCATGATGACTCCAACAAATCTATGTCTCATAAGAGAGGCAAATTTTTTAGAGTCCATGAGTAGCACCTTGTTTAACCAAACAAACAAAACAAAAAGTTACAACAGCAAACAAATACTTGTGCAAGTATTTTTGTAAGAAAACTCATGCTAAAGACGATAAGAAAATAGCTTGAGAATATGAAAATATCGTTCTAACAAGTATACCTGAACATATCTCTCAACCAGGATTTTTGTGTGAGAGATTTCAACATTATGATTAGGTAGCACAAGTATGAGCTTTTAGCTAATCAAATGAAAATTGTTTTTGGTTAAACCTCTTTCTTCTGTCCCTTGAAGGAAGATTGTTATGATGTGAAAAACTATCATAAAATTTACTATCATCATAATACGACGCATAGTGAGGATTTTTACCTGAAGAATGTTGTCTAGATGACCTACGCAGTTTGTTGATGATTTCCTTATATCCCTCAATAATCAATTTTACGTTGTCATCCATCTGCTCATATCTGCATTGTTCGCTTGATATATGATTCAAATCATTATCTCCGTTTTTAACAGGAGAGAGAACATGAGTTCTTCTTGGATGATATTTGTCAAGAGGTCTATTATGGTTTTGTGCATTTGAGGAAATTATTGAACTGACCTTCCTGGTGAGAAACACATGATGCGTACTAAAACCAATTGGTAGACATATGAATGTCAGTTACACCTTTAAGAATCAAGTCTAAGGTGTGTTGCAGTTGAATCAACGAGTTGTTTTTCACCTTGGGTTTCCTTTTTTTGCACTATATGCCTTTTTTAATCACAAAAAATGCACACTTTCTAATCACATGAGTGATTAGAGATTTCATACCTATAATTACCGTCTGGAGATTTCTTTCTTTCCACTGATGTGTGAATCCCTTGCACATTAGTTTGAGTGGGAAGAGAATCTGAAATTACTTCTAAAACTGGAGCTCTTTCAGTTTGAATAAAAGTAGATGGTATAACAAACTCTTCTGAACATCCTTGAATGGATAGTTTACTCAAGAGATGTTCAACATCTAAATCATCCTTTTTAAGTTTTCCATCAAGTAATATATAAGAAGATCGAACTTCGGGATTTTCCTTATAAGAAGCCTTTTCACTAGAGCCACAGTCTTTTACTATACCAAGAAGAACATTAACATGTTTTTTTAACTGTTTGAATCTATCGGCTTGAATTCTAACAAGATTTAGAATTAGTTCACTCTCGCTAGCTGTTTTATCCTGAACAACAAAGTTAGATTCATCAGGATAACACATGTCAGTGTTAGTTTGTTCCATTTGAACACAAGGTTCATCTATTTCTGGTGAAACAAAGTCTTTATTTCTGGTGACGCGTTTAACAGAGATAATACTTTTGTCCATAGAGTCAGATCGCTACAAACACATACTTTTGAGGTCTTGAATGTGTTTGTCTACTCTGATACCAATCGAAAAAGATGGCAAACAACCTCACCCAATATTTCGATTAGCAATCTGTATGGACTAACTCTAATATACTTTTAAGAGAATCAACTAGATAGTCAGACTCAATCTTAATAAAAAGTATATCAAGGAGTTAATATCTCTATCTATCGATTTGATATATACTCAAGCAAATAGAAATCTGCGAGTCTTTATCAAATACAAGAGAGATATAAACTTGGATGGTACCAAAGACCAATATCCAAGGATCAATCAATTTCCAATCAACAACCAAAGGTTGGATTCACAATTCATCGATACAACGCACAACCTGTGATATTTTAATTATATAACAAAATATAATGCGGAATAAAAATAACACAGACACCAAAAAAAAAAATTAACGAGGAAAACGCAAATGCAGAATAATCCCGGGACCTAGTCCAGATTGAAAAACTGTAATAAGCCGCTACCGACACTAACCTACTACAAACTAACTTCGGTCTGGACTGTAGTTGAACCCTAATAAATATCTCATTGATTCAAGGTGCAGTTGCGCTCCTTACGTCTATAATCCTAGTAGGATACTACGCACTTGATTCCCTTAGCTGATCTCACCCACAACTAAGAGTTGCTACAACCCAAAGTCGAAGACTTGAATAAAAAAATCTGTATCACATATAAAAGTCTACGATAATAGATAAATATGTCTCCCACAGATAAACCTACGAGTTTTTTTCCATCTTTTGATAAAATCAAGGTGAACAGGAACTAATCAATAACCCATACTTATATTTCCGAAGAACAACCTAGAATTATTGATCACCTCACAATATTCTAAATCGTATGGTAGTGAAACTAGATATTGCGGAATCACAAACGATGAGACGAAGATGTTTGTGATTTATTTTTATCTTGACCTGTCGGAGATATAATCTTAAGCCAATTATTCAATTGAAATCGTACGATAAAAAATGGCAAGATCACAAGAGAAGTAGTTTCTTCTGGCTTCACAATCCCAATGAAGTCTTTGAGTCGTTAAACGACAGGGTCTCGAGAAGAAACCTACGGTTAAAGGAGAATCGACTCTAGCAAACTAACTAGTATCACACAGGAGGTGTGGGGATTAGTTTTTTTAATTGATATGTCTCCTTTATATAGTTTTAAAATCATGGTTTGCAATCTAAGTTACCTTGGTAACAAAGCATTCAATATTCACCGTTAGATGAAAAAACTGATTTATCCAAGCTAATATCTTTCAACCGTTAGATCGAAACTTAGCTTGTCACATACACACATGAAATGTATTTCATTTAGGTTTGAGTAACCGTACCTAAACGTGTACATTTGGTTGGTTGACCAATGGTTATCCATATGAGTACTTTCATATCAACTGTATTCATCTTTCTCGTAACTAGTTCAAATGACTCATAAGAACTAGTTCAAGAGTTGTTCAACTGCTAGGAAATCTTATGTAACTACACAAGACACAATTGAAGCAAAATTGGATTGATTCACTTGAATCAATTCATGAACAATATAGCCACAGTTTTCAAAGATTGCATTATGTATTGATTTATTGTTTAAGTTCATGAGCTAACCGATTTGAGATATAACCAGGTTGGGTAAGCGTACGGGTACGTGTACTCTAGCTTTACCGGAATTGGGTTTGAAAACCCAGCAGAAATTTTCGGTTGAAAAACTTTCGTGGGTACGCGTACCTAAGGTGACTGGTTTGTAAGTTCGTAGTCTCCAAACTCAACAGAAATTCACGGATGTGAACTTCCGCCAGTACGCGTATGGGTACGCGTACCCAACCTGTATCCTTCACCAATACCGCATGCACACATATGCACGTGCTTGGTTTCCGGTACATGGATTTATATACTAATGTGCGAACACACTATATATGCTTATATCCATAGGTGGTTACGTAATCTCAACTTTACATTTCAATCATTGAAACATTCTTCTATAATGTTATAATAGTCGTTAGACATAAAGAATCGAATATCGTCATCAAAGCCATTTTCAATATTGAAAAGTCATCATGACTTTCATCACGGGTAAAGATGAAACGTGGTTAAAGCGATTTCTTACCAACCCATATTTCGAGAAAAAGATAGGCGAGTAAACTCGGCTCAAAATAACAAATGTGTATGTATGAAAACTATCATACTTATACCACTGTTCTCAAGAGTATGAGATAGACTTTTGAGTGCTATATGAGTTCAAGTCTCCACATACCTTTTTGGTCGGATGAAGTTCCACTGGTTCCTTGAGTAGTTCTTCTTCTTCGTAAGATAATCACCATGGAGTCTGGAGATCAACTATACTTAACTATCCTTGACCGAGAATTAGTCATAAGTAAACTAGAAATCAAGACATATGGTGGGTTTGGATGTAGAATTTAAAAGGTGGAATTCAAGGGTCCAGGAGATTTGGTAGAATCACGTTTCCCTCTATATGTTTGGTTGCCCGAATCCTTGGAATCGCGCTTCCTACGGGATTCAGTTTTCCAACAAATCCTTCATATGGAGTCCGACCCCTCCCCCTAAGATTTGCTGGGAAACTTATCAAGGGATTTATGGACCCACTTTTTTTTAACTCTAAATCTCATATATATGCAATTTTAAGATTTGAGGGTAATGCCAAATGGTACAAAGACATATTGAGTTACCAAGTACAAGAAAACTCCATAAATCCTAGGAATTTATATTGAGTTACCAAACACACAGGGAATTTAAATGATTCCCAGAATTTGTAATCCCATGGAATTATAAATTCATGGAAACGGTGAATTCTGCAAACAAACCCACCAGTATAGTTTTGATCACTAATATTGACAAACATGCTTGAGATAGCAACACATGCGAGTTCGACCGAGTAATGCTCTAACACAATCTATTTTATTCACTATCTAACTATTCTATCTGTTGAGACTATATCGTGTGACTTCTAGTAAATTTACAAAGAAGAAATTTCGACTCAAGCTTGCCTTGTTAAAAATCTCAAAATATGATTTTAGCAAAGATTTTCAACGATCCTTAACAATGTTAGTTCGAAACAATATAGTGTTTGAGAATTAAAGTGTGGATCATTTGAAAATTACCCATGCAAATGATTTTATCAGTTGGTAATGTTTCAAACATCATAAGAGAGAAATTCAGAACTTCTGATATTTCTTCTTATGATAGGTTGGAGAACCGCTTCGCAAACCATAGACATCCGAGTAAAAAAAAAATACAGCGAAGGTTGGAAAACCAATCCGAAAACCATAAATTCATATTGGGACAGTTCAAGAACCGGGTTCACGAACTGGTGTGAACTGAATTTTTAAGGTTGGTATATAAGGATAATAGTTGGCGATCCCGGTTCACGAACTGTTGTCAACTGAGTTCGAGAATCTTGTAGGGTTTTTGAACTCGGTTGATAAACCGTAGCACCTTGACTCGTGAATAATCCCTACTATTCATGAATCGTTCTACCAACGGTCCCAGTAGAATTTAGCAGATGCTTAAAGACTTATTTTTTTTAAATATGTTTAGCATTTCTATGACTCTCTTAAGAACTTATAAGACTTCATTGATCACTTAAAAACTTATGGATGTGCATCATGATTAAATTTTTAAATGTTTAAATGAGCATAAAATTGCTTATTGCTCATATGGCATATTTTCCAAACCGAACAGTCATTATACACAGTTCTGAAACCGAACCATGGTGTATATTCTTCTATTATATATTCAATATTTAATTAAAACCCTAAAAAGTGTTTCATCTAAACAAAGAAAGTGTTTGCTTGATTCTCAAGTTATCTTAGCTTGAATTCTAACCAAACCTCGGTCTTGAAAAACTATAAATGGAGATGCTCTTGCAACTGGGAAATCCAATCCCTGACACTTTATTTCCTAGTTGATTATCTTACTTATGGCTGATACTTTGGCATCTGATTTAAAAGATCCTTCTACCCTATTGACATTTCCTCTACTTAGAAGAATTATTTTTTGGGGCTCCCTACTATTTTCCCATTGCTGGGTCTTTTCGGCAATTTCATTCAAAAATGTCATCACATGGTCAACAGTTTTATTTTAAACACTCATGTGCATAGAGACTCGAGCATGGTTGTTGTAGAATAATCTAAACCCTCATAGTGGATCTGAACTAGCCTAACCTTCTCTAAACCATGATAAGGACATTGGGTTGATAAATCATTAAATCTTTCTTAATACCTATTAAAAGATTCCCCCTCTCGTTGAAAAAGTACAGATCTGCATCCTAATAGACGATGTTTTGTGCCTAGGTAAAAACTTATGTATAAAGGTAGATGTAAGTTGTTCATATGAAGTTTATATAACCAGGATCTAGCTTTGTCTCTCAAGGAGAAAGGAAATAACCCAAGTTTCAATGTATCATCATCTAGGTCCTTAATTTTTAGAGTACTACAAATTTCCTCGAATTCCCTAACATAAAAATAGGAATTTTCATTTTCTTCCCCTAAAAATACTGGGAGCATATGTAAGGTCCCAGGTTTTAACTCATAACTAGCCGTAGTGTCAGGAAATTTAATGCACCAAGGTCATTTGGACCTAATTGGGTACATGTAATCTTTCATAGTTACCATCGCTGGTATAATCAAAGTGCTAGGGGTACTTTCCTCAACAAGAGACAAATTTTCAAAAATGAAGTTTTAAAAAACAGGGCTCTCTAAAGAAGAGTCTTTGAGCTCTTTGCTTTCACAAAAAGAACTACTAGGTTTTTCAATAATCAGACGACCAAGATTATCTCTTTTCCATGCCTGCTCTCTAATGACCTTAGGCATACACTAGAAAGAAAAAACTAAAAAGAAAAATGCTAAAAGGAAGGGATGTTCTAAGCAAGCGCAAACAAGGATGACTCCACCAAAACAAACTTATTAGATTTCTAGCAAAAAAACAAGCATAGTGGTTCTACTTAGATTGTTTCCAGACCAGCTTTTAATCTTCCGAAAGGCAACTAGTTACAATTTTAGAAAACCTCTCTAAAAGGATCTGAATTAAAGTAAGTTAAATAGAAACAAGGGAAGCTCAGAGGAGCTTGAACACCCCTTCCTTACTGACAACGTTTCCTCGGGTTACAAGGAGGTACACTTAACTTACAATAATTATCCTGAATTTCTAGTTAGGCTAACAAAGTAACCAATATAGTCCTTTTGAACAAATTTCCTATAAGCTTGTTACCCTATCGGTCTCGTTCTAGTCAGTATTTTAAGGCTTAAGTTCGCGTTAGGTTACGTTTCCCTAAGACGGGAAAGAAGAAAAAGTTGATGAAATCCGAGTCGTTATCTTGTATTGGTCAGGCCTTTCCCTTTACTAGAAAATAAAACCATATTCATACCAGAACATATATTCATTACGAAAGCGTCCACTAAACCCGCTGATAGGAGATTCACGGGTATTTAGAAAGACTTACCTCCAAATCCATACGGGAGATGAACCGTTGAAGTCTACTCGGGCCACCGACTCCTAAATCAATGTACGAACCCGAGCGGATGAGACACTATGGTAACTGTAGTTCTTTCGTGTCCAATTAAATATTTAAAGTTCCCTTCTTTAGGATTTAAAAATCAAAATAAAGTCCAATGTTCAAAAAGAAAGTGTCTAAAAAGAAAAGGAAAACTACAAAAATAGAAGGTTTCGAAATACGATTTCTAAAAAGAAAATTTATATATATATTTAAAGAAAAAAATTCTTTGTCTTTTCTCCGTTCTTTTAGCTTTCTGTTTGGCTCCAAGTCTTTATTCGCCAAAATCTTTGGCTTAATTCTTTTTGATCCAAAATTCAAACCTATAGCAAAAATCTATGCCCAAAGAAACGTAAAATAGAACAAAGAAAATATAAAAACCCAAAAAATAAATCTAAAAGCTTCAAAGCTAAAGACAAGTCCGCGTCAACGGCGCCAAAAATTGATATAATTTTTATACAATGGTAAGAAAAATGTTCGTTGAGACTTGTGAAGCTTGTGATTTTAGATTTAAATTCTTAAAACTAATTAAAATAAAGAAAACTAATAAAATGAAGAAAACTCAAATGAAATTGATTTCAAGGTTTTGGAATTAGACTAAGGCTCCGGATTCCACTATTCCACCTAATTAATTGGGTGATAATAATATTTCAAAAATTATTATTAATCTTTGTTCCTATTAACTCACTATCAATTGGTAAGGTTCACAAAAATTAATTGTAAACACTATGCATACATTATCAAAGAATTAATTCCAAGCATAATATATAATATTGAATGACAACTAATAAAGAAAACCATTTTTCTTCTTATGAAAATATATAATTATAGTGATCTTAGTAAAGACTTCCATCAGGGGATTTTATTAAGAAGGAAAATGTATCATACGGGAACGACAGGGAATTTAGCTACAAGATGAGCACCCGAGCCTTTTTGAATAATAATATCTAACCTATGAAAAATAGAACTGCCTATTTTGTTGTT
The DNA here is from genome assembly GCA_023529315.1 of Papaver bracteatum. NCBI lineage: Eukaryota > Viridiplantae > Streptophyta > Magnoliopsida > Ranunculales > Papaveraceae > Papaver > Papaver bracteatum. Next base: position 183,944 of record JAJJWX010004631.1, read on the forward strand.
TACATCATGGATAACCATGAAGTTTTTCAATCTCTTCACAAACACAATAATATCATCTCCAAGCTCTCCTAATGTCGTGAAAGATAGAACCCCAAAATCATAACCATGAAGCGAGCATTTGGCTACATACTTATTCCTCTTGCGAGTAATAGTAGAAGAAATAACATGTCCAGGTGTGAAGTTGTGGTTCCCTCCCTTGTCAAATGGTGAAACACCAATGACATAAAAGCATATATCTTGGTCATTCTCCCAGTTGTACACTAAAATATAGGCAGTCTTATGGGCCAGTTCTGGTCAGTAAGAAAACCCATTGAAACTTCAGTTCTAGTAGCAACACGAGCTTTATAGCACATGTCCGCAAACATGTCTCTTACTAAATCATACCAAACTTTCAACCCCACTTCACTTGGGAAATGAATGGAATGGTCTCCAAATTTGTCCATAGATCTATTACAACAAGAGCAAACACTGTCTTCAGGGAAGAGAGGTATTCCAAGTCGGTACTGAAGTACGGATCTGAATTGGCGCGGCCCAGTAGCTTGGTTAAGTCCTTGGATATGAATAGTTTTGAGGAAGTCCTGCGCATGTACCATCCTGTTACACTGTCATAAAATAGAGTCTCGTTCAGACATACTAAAAGAGCTAGGTAGATTCCTCTTAACCGCATGAAAGAATCGGACTGCCAGTAGGTGCATATGATCTAGGACAATGTATCTGATGTTAAAAGTAGGATAAAAACCACACACTTGCTTGTAATTGTCCAGGGCAAGGTGGAAGTTGGGGCCTAGGTCCGTTGTGGAAGTTGTTTATAAGATGGTATGCTATAGATGTTGGGTCTAAAAATTTTGATACGCCATGGTATAAACTATGAGACCTCCATCTTTGATAGTGAGCGTAGCAATACGGTGTTGAAGTGGACCGAAGACAACACCAATGCATGTAATCAAGTGTCTCAAGAGACGAGTTAAGTATCGATCAAACTTGGAAGCTGCAGGCTGGGGAATGGTAGTCCACATACTAAAATAAAGCTTAGATATGCCTACACAATTACGCGGTAGAATAAGTTTACATTGAGGATCTTGAAGCTTCTTGACATATTCCATGAGATGAATATTTTTGTCAACTCTAGCTAAAACCATGTCACTGCAGAAATTGGCATATAAAGTTACAGGTACACCAAGGAGTTTCCCTCCACGAGATGGACTGCCTATACCCTCTGGGAGTACACCTGCGTCGGTACATCTAGAATCCACCGTTGGCCAAAACATATCAGTTTTGGTAATGTTTAGGCGTAACCCTTTACCCTCACCATTATTTTGTATGATTCTTAAACCCTTAGAGACTTCAATGGTATCACCAATTATTGTTCCATCGTCTAGGTACCAGGCATGGAATCCAAAGTATATACGAAAGCAATTTTTAGCACAAGTGGGTGTAACACTAATGCAAAAAGGAAGGGTCCAATGGGATCTCCCTGTTGAACCCCCTAAGTCGATGATATAGTGAATTCATTATAATACAACCTAGATGGTCGTGCATAGCATAATTCAACCCACTTTTAGATACTATGGTATTTGGATCTTTCCTCACAGATCAACACAGTTCTGTCTACTATATTGAATGCATTGGTTAAATCGATAAGCAACATAGTCATGTTATCTTGGTTTCCTTTCAGCTCCAATAATCTGTTTGCTAAGGTTGTTATTTTGGCATCCGATTCAAAATATCCTTCTACCCTATTGACATTTCCTCCACTTAGAAGAACTATTTTTTGGGGCTCCCTACAATTTTCCCATTTTTTGGTCTTTTCGGCGATTTCATTCAAAAACATCATTTCCTGATCAATAATTTTATTTTCAAACGCTCATGTGCATAGAGACTCAACCATGGTTGTTGTCGAATAATCTAAACCCTCATAGAGGATCTGAACTAGCCTAACCTTTTCTAAACCATGATAAGAGCATTGAGCTAATAAATCATTGAACCTTTCTAAATACCTATATAAACATTCCCCATGTTGTTGAGAAAAAGTACAAATATGTGTCCTAATAGACGATATTTTTTTCCTAGGGAAAAACTTATATAAAAAGGAAGATGTAAGTTGTTCATATGTTTCAATTGACTCGGAAGTCAAACTATATAACCAGGATTTGGCTTTGTCTCTCAGGGAAAAAGGAAATAACCTAAGTTTTGATGCATCATCATCTAGGTCATTAATTCTTAGAGTACTACAAATTTCCTCGAATTCCCTAACATGAAAATAAGTTTTCATATTCTTTTCCTAAAAAGACTGGGAGCATCTGTATGGTCTCAGGTTTCAATTCATAACTAGTTGTAGTAACAGGAAAATCAATGCACGGGGATCAGTTGGACTTGGTTGGGTACATGTAATATTTCAAAGTTATCATCGCTGACACAATCAAAGTTCTAGGGGTACTACCCTCAATAAGCGACAAATTTTCAAAACTAAAGTTTCTAAAAACAGGGCTCTCTAAAGAAGAGTCTTCAAGGTCTCTGCTTTCACAAAAAGAGCTACTAGGTTTTTCACTAATCAGGCGACCTAGATTATCTCTTTTCCAAGCCCGTTCGCTAATGACCTCGGGCATACCCTAGAAAAATAAAACAAAAAGAAAAATCCTAAAAGGAAGGGAAGTTCTAAGCAAACACAAACAAGGCTGACTCCACCAAAACAAGCTTATGGATCTCTAGTGAACAACAAGCATGATGGCTCCATTTAGACTGTTTCTAGATCAACTTTTAATCTTCCGAAAGGAAACTAGTTATGATTTTAGCAAACCTCTCTAGAACGATTTGAATTAAAGTAAGTTAGATAGAAACAAGGAAATCTCAGAGGAGCTTCAATACCCCTGCCTCACTGGAAATGTTTCCTCGGGTTACAAGGCGGCACACTTAACTTACATTAATCATCCTGAACTTCGATTTAGGCTAACAGTATAACCAGTACAGTCATTTTGAAAAACTTTCCTACAAGCTCGTTACCCTATCAGTATCGTTTTAGTCAGTATTTTAAGGCTTATGTTCGCACTAGGTTACGTGTCCTAAGGCGAGCAAGAAGGAAACAATGATGAAATCCGAGTCCTTATCTTGTATTGTTCAGACCTTTCCCTTTACTAGAAAAAAAATCGTATTCATACCTCAACATATATGTATTACAAAAGCGTCCAGTAAACCCGCTAACAGGAGATTCACGGGTGTTTATAAAGACTTACCTCCCGTTCCAGACAGGGGATGAATCGTTGAAGTTGACTCCGACCACCGGCTCCTATGTCAGTGTACGACCGAGACAGCATTGTAATTGTCTTCCTTTCCTATGCAATTTAATATTTAAAGTACCCTTCCTTAGGATTTAAAAATAAAAATAAAGTCCAATGTCCAAAAAGAAAAAGAAAATTACAAAAATATAAGGTTTCCTAATACAATTACTTTAAAAAGAAATATTTTAAGCAAAATTATTATTTTTTTCTCCGTTCTTTTAGCTTTCGCTTTGGCTCCAAGTCTTTATTCACCAAAATCTTTGGCTTAATCCTTTTCGATCCAAAATCCAAACCTGTAGGAAAAAGCTATACCCAAAGAAACGTAAAATAGAACAAAGCAAAAATAAAAACCTAAAAAATAAATCTAAAAACTCTAAATTTTTTGGTGGTTGCATAACAAACATGTAATCAATTTTTGAAATTTTTCCTAAAGGAACTAGCACCTCCATTTTTTTCGTAAAAAAATTAAATCTGATATTCTTGATTATACTCGTTGTGTAGATCTCATTAAAAGTTTTCCAAAAGAGATAAATTTATAAAATTCCATGGTGCGCACGGTTTTTTATGTGCTATATTTAAGTTTTACCCCCGAAAAGATAGGATGCATAACGAGTTATCTAGAGATTTTTAATAATTTTGAATAATTTTGGGTGTCACAAAAACTGAAATATATCTTGGGCTGACAATTAGAACGATATTTTTTTCGAGCCTTACCCTAATTTTCCCATATACTTATTTTGTGATAAGGATATTTGTGAAGCCCTTCAAACAAGGGGTATTTATTAAATTTCCACTTCTAAAATTGTATAATCTTACGAGTCTATACTCCTTTGTATACGTGGGTTAACTTTTCTCAAAGTGATCAATGTCCTATTTAGTCTTTGGTCCAAATACCCGGTTTGTAACAAATCCTTAATGCCAAGCACTATGGTGGGGGATTTCCCTTAGCTATAGATTATTTAAGTCTAAGAGAAATGGGTATAAAACCAACCTCATTATGGCGTTGTACCATCCCTTAGCTTTTTAGTTTCCGTATAAATAGTACCAAACAGATACACATCCGTGTAGTAAAAAAAGTGAAAGTAAAAAAACAAAAAGTGAAAAAGATAAATATTAGGGTAAAATAGTAAAAAACAAAATCGGATACCGAGTATCCTTTGAATATTCAACGGAAACTGAGTTTCCGTTGAAGTTAAAAAAAAAAAAAAATCAGTCTCCGTGTGATTTCTATATGCTACAAAGCACATAAGATCTGATCAATTTTGAAGAATAGATAAAGGATACCGCTACTTTAAAGTGATATGAAAGACCATAGTAATTGGATTTCACTACAATTAAGCTCAGTGACGGAAGTGGCCCCCCCACTCGCCCCAAAGAGAAAAACAACTAGTAAAAGCTCATCTAAACAGGTAAAATTTTGGATAGTGTTGTATGAACACGTTTATGGAGTGGCCCACCATTCTCCAGAAAAATCCAGTAAACACTGGAATTACTTCTCGGTTAAGGATTAACCGCCTCAGAACTAGATAAGCATTATCAGTTTGATAGTTAAGAAAATCCCAAATTGTAAACACGTGTTTGCTTCCATTAGTTACCGACTCTAGTACTGGATATAAATAGCCACTGGATTTTTTCATTTTGATGTACTTATGTAAGAAACAAAAACTGAGAAGTAATAAACTCTCCCACTTTCATTTCTCTCTTCTTATTTTCGGTTAATGATCATAAGCCGACAAAATACAACATGTTATCATCACTAATTGCTCGGTAACTACGGTCGATTCATTTGACCGTTTGGTGATGAACGATGATCAAAAATCATAGGTACAGGAGATGCAACGATACCGACGATTGGAAGAGATTATCATTTTTCTTCCCCTACTAATTTCTGTCTTTAGCTTTTGTATTAAGCTAATACTAATTACTCATATCTTCTCTACTGTGAACAGAAGGTATTAGTTTTTCCACGGGTTGATGACTGTTAGATCATACCTTTGTAAATGACCCATTAAGGATTGCGATCCCGAAAATTTGATAATTTTCATTTTTCATTTAACTATGGTACTAACGGTTTTAATACCTGTAAAGTGAGAAATTATCGCATCCCTGAAGGATAGCGTAACTTTGATTTTCTCAGCCTTGATAATCTCCAGAAATTTTGAAATACTCCGCCAGAAGATGGAATATGTGTAGCATAGTATGGATGCAAAAGGCGCGCTCCGCTAGCCGATCGGTCCCAGAAGTGACCCGTTATAAAAGTGCTAGCCTGTTTCTATCAGAGGTCTCTGAAGTGACTTGTGACTGATATTGAGGAACTTTCCTATAAAGCATGTATCCATTTTCACGTAAATTAGAAATGGAGATTTGTTATTTCTTTTAGTACCATATGTGTTTATATTTCCTTTTATTTTTAAGTTATGTTTATTTTATTTACTTGTTTTGTAAATAATGGTTTCCCGGAGCAATCCATGAGACGTTGACGACTCTAAAAGAAGTCCAACATGTAATCTGTGGTTTTCTGTTGTAATCCATATTAGGCTCCAGAAGTGGTCTATGGGTTCCAGAAATAAGCCATAAAATTTTGGGTTCCTGAAGTAGCCCTTGATTACCAAATGTTTTAGTTAATGACTCTACTATCTTTCCCTCGTCTATCCGTACTAACAGATATGGATTCCCGAAGTAATTTATCCATGTTTAATAGACGATAGAAATATTTGTCTCAGAAATAAGGTAACAACAAACATAAATTCTCGAACCATTTCTGTAACCTTGTAGAGGTTTTGGAAAATGTGAAAATGCCATTTCGAGTTCGAATAATATGATAGACGGCTCTGGAAGAGCATGTATCATTCTTGTGGTGTAAAATATACTATAATTGACGCCTTATATTATTTCGGATTCCTGAAGAATCTGTTGAGTTTTTTTGAGAATATTTAGCATTACCACCTTGAAACGATAAATGAGCATTTTTATGGAGTATTTTGTTACTTCATTTGTTTTGTGCCAGAAGCAAGTTGTAAAGAAGCATAAGGCTCTCTTTTATAGGGTGTGCCATAGAAGAATTCGAACAGTCGAATTCCATATTGTCATTAGCCAGAAGTTTAATGCCCTTGGATTATTCATGCTTGGGCATGTGTGGTTTGGACACCCAAGTTCTAACAAAATGGGGAAAACGATCCAAAATGCTCATGGACATCCTATACATAACCTGAAGCTTATGTCGAATAAATATGAAAATTGTGTTGTTCGTTCCCTTAGACATTTGGCTCTCTAACTGGCATTGACAATTGCGTTATGGTAACTCGACTAATAACCAACAATCCTGCAGAGGATTCAAGGTGGAATTGTAGGGCCTATTTACCCTGCACTATGGATAATTTTCAATACTTTAATATATTAATAGACGCATCTACTAGGTGGTCTCTTGCTTATATGAACACGTAATTTACCAAGCTGTTGCTTATCCATTTTTTGACTTTCCAGTTGTGAAGTCCATTTAATTTGATGGTAAATTTTCAGGCTTCTAATGCTTTTCCTCAGTTGGTATTATGTCGAGCATATAGTTAGCACATGTGCGCACTCGACATAGTCCAATTGAGTTCTTTGTTTCATCATTTTTAGCCGATTGCTCGACCAACTGGATTCCATCAATAATGGCTTGGGAAACAACCTTACATCTTAAATTTACGTGTTTGGTCCATGGCGTCACCTAACTATATATGTTGGTTTCGATTCATAAGACATTTAAAACCATGTGTTGGTAATTTCTTAATGAAGATGAGACTGTATTTCCGTCGTTAAGGGGAGAAAGTAAGTCGTTATAAGGAACGGTGTGAAATTTCTCATATCTTATCAAACCTGCCGCTATTTTTGGGATATCTATTGTGTAGTTTAATACATACCCAAAAACTATCATGAGTAGAATTATCTTTAAAAATATTACAATATTTTGGAACCAGAAGTTGGCATGACAACCCGCCGCCAGAAGTTTGGCAAAAGTAGGGTTGATAACCTTTAAGGTTGTCTCACTTTAGTCAAGTGGAGAAAAGTCACCACGAGAAGATGGTGTGAATTATGCTGATAACCTGAAAAAGTTCTCCCGCCTTAACTAGGGGGAGAAAGACCGCCGTCTGAAGATGGCACGTATTATGTCGACAAATTTAAGGGCATTCCTTTGAAGTCATGGATATGGCATGCATCACCTAAAGGTTGTAGTAAGAGATGTCGACAACCAAATAGGTTATCTAATTAAGATTTATCATGATCAAAGAAAGTTCGGATGCCACTAGAATTGGCGTGAAACATCTCATTTGTTTTCTCACACCAAGATATTGGATGTATTGAGATGTTGGAGATTTCTCATGATTAATTAAAAACATAACTGCAGTAGCTCTGGGAAAATATTATTTTTCATTTGCTGGAGGATGCATACTTGAGAATTTTTCACAACATGTTAAATCATACATCTCGCAATGACAGAGTCCCGTGTTAAAACACGCTTGAGGCCTGAATAACTACCTCATATATGACTTTTAAAATATTCCAATCACTTTTCTAATATGTAGTGCTCTTGAAGAGAGACTACAGATAGTGCTCGTGGAGACTATCAGGATATGATCCACATTCTCTAAGTTTGAAACTCCTTATTGAAAATGAGAAGATGATAATGCCCCTGAAGTGGCGCTGGTACCAGTCTGTGAAACTTTTATTGAGTATGCATGCACTAGAGAAATGTATATATGGGATCTATATGATTGTCGATTATCTATTTACAATAGTGGTTATGTACCCCTCTGCAGAGGAACATCGACATTGTGATTGGTAGGCATATAAACTATTCCCCTCAAACTAAGGTAGAGGATGGAATCTCTCTAAAAAGCGCAAAAGATCGGATCCGACTCACACCGTAAAATTGTGAGGCCTGAATGTTATAGGTTGGTGTTTGAGATAAAGCGCAGAGAGAGTAGTATTATCTCTTTAAGTGCGACTGAGGGTTTCCTGCTGAACCCCAGGATTGGTTCTGTAAAACTAAAAGTATTATCCTAATATTGATGCACTTTAGCGTGGTAGTCCTGAAGGACTCTGATTGCATCTTGCTATTACTTATGATTAGTGATTATATTAAATCTTTGAAGGATTCGATTTTCTAACTCAGGAAGCCACCTGACTTTGTGAACTATGAACTATGTCAGGTTTCAAATAAGTCATTATCACCACATAGGAGAAATCCGTGAGCAATCCTTGTATGTTCTTGGTATAAGGTTAAAATATGAATGGATTGATGATATCATTTTTGGCTTCTTAAAAGGCCCCCCTAAAAGCACTAAAATCCACGCTTGAACTAAACTATGAGATCTCGTTGAATTTGGAATATTTTATCGACCTGCGGTTTCAAGAATATGCTAGCATGTGTATGTGTCTGTTTGGGCTAGAGTATCCAATTATTGATACTCATGATATTTACTGTGCTACTAAATCAGCACCATTATTATGGGATTCCTTAGAGTAGAACATGATCGATCTATTTATTACATACGTATACATATTACTTTATGGTCCATAAGTTCCATGTAAGAATATAATGCATGCATTATAATCCTATTGTTCTAACATTTGTTTTGCAGGTTACACTTTTAAAAGCTAAAATTTATTCTACGGTATTTATGTGTTTACAAAAGATCTTTCATTTTTATGCCTGAAGTTAAATCGGAAAGCTGAAAATTCGGTGTGCAATAGATGGAGGATCTAAATGCGAGGTGTACATTACTATAAGTACACGGTGCAAGACCTGCAGTCAATCCCCCATAAACTGCAAATGATAAAGCAGTGTTCTGAAGGCTATATAATATTTGCACTACCAATCGCTTTAAGATGTTGTAGGTGTAAATTATCTACAGATCCAGGTGGCAACATCCTAGAACCGGTGTACCCAAATACGAAGAGACGCGAAGCATAGAGCGAAGATTATCGGGCGCGAGATTTAAGGAGCCACGTGGATCGGGCGTAATAATGTCGGACAAGACATGACCCAGACTTCTGATAAAGCTGACAGGATAAGGCGTGGCGGGTCAAACGAGGAACTATGGTCAAACGAATAAAGAAGAACGGGTCACATCGGATAACGATAAAGACGACAGAAAAGATAGGCGACATCGCGTTAATAATGCACCTAAAAATATCGGCCCGAACGGAGGATAGGCGAGGAGTCAGGATAAATCGGCCACATGAGACGATGTGAACTGGCCCGACCACAGAACTGATAAATAGATGTAACACGGCCAACACCTTAATTTCATTGTATAGAACTTCTCCTATAAATAGAGGGACTTGTATTCAAGAGAGGTAGGTTGTATTTTGAGAGAGAGAAAAGGAGAAAAACTCGAGTAAGCACGAAGAAGAAAAAAAGTGAGTAGTAAGTGCATCTTGTAAGGAAATCCCACGGAAAGCAACACCTTTGTAACACTTCAAAGTAATAAGATTCATCCTTTCACCCCCGTGGACGTAGGTAATCATACCGAACCACGCAAATCTTGTGTTCATTGTGGAGTGTTTACTTTCATTTGAGATGAGCATTGCGTTCTATCCTTTGGATGTAGTTTGTTGTAAAATGCATCTACATTCTAGCACCGACTAAGGGGACACGACTAAGATATCCGGATACCTTGCCGTAAAAAACCTTCAGAGACGATCAACAGCTCCTCAATACACGATTAACGTGTTGAAGTTGAAGCTAGGATGAACTCTGTTGGCTGAAAGAACGGTTGTTTTGAGTCATTTAATTCAAATCCAGAACAGTAGCAGCGTCTTTTTAACGTCTTCAATAGTTTGATCAACAGAGAGACTTCACGAGCTCACCAGAGACTAACAGTTCGAGTTAGAAGCTATGTGAAGAATCTGTTGAAAGGACGACTGTTTGTTCTTGATAGTTGTATAATTGATAGCGTTAAACGAGTTGTTTTTATCTACGGCATGAAGTCGGGTGCTTGGAATAACCAAAAGTTTGTGTTTGTAGCTGTTTTCATCATGAGGTAAACTGTCAAACCGTATAGAATTTTTTAACCGGCGGTGTAGCATAAGTCGTCGGAGAGTTCATAATTAGATCTCGAGAAAGTGGAGCTGGTACAAGTATGATTTGATTCTAGGGGTTGCTTGCCGTACTTTTTTCTAAGCATCATGTGCATTAGATCAATGATTTGGAACATGTAGAATAAAGGACAAAACTAACTTAAATGCATAGGTCGAGTACAGAGAGCAACGTCGTACGGAGTGATAGCGACGGGAAAGTGAGGTCAGCCACAGATTCAGCATAGGGAAAAAATAGGGTAGAAGAACAGTACCCACCTAACAACTGAAGTATATCTTACATAGTGACAACAGTCGTACAGTCGAACTTTTTGCCCTTATGTCTGAATTTTTTATTTTGAAAATTAGGTCAAAGTAAGGGGTTCTTTTCGTATTTGCTGACATAGGGACGGGTGGTACTCGGCTTATCACGCGACGTGACCGATGGGTAGCACTTCAGGGACGATTAGGATGTTAAGGAATCGTACAGTCACTAGCAGCAACATGCAGGCAGGGATAACGGGGCAGAGGCAAGAAGATAGTCGCCAACTACCGCCCGAGGAATTTCATGCAGCTGCTCGAGGAATGCCTGTTGTAGACGAGGAAGTAGATTTGGGGAGAGACGATAACACCTTACCTCTGGACCAGGTTATACCGACTCAGAGAAGAGTTGACCAAATCGATGGACTCACAGCTTCAGACACCGATGACGATGAGGAAGCACTTGAAGCACAAGATCAGGGGCATAGGATGAGGCAACAAGCTGAGTACCAGAAAGCCTTGGGAAGGGAACAAGAGCGTCTTAGGCAGATTCAGCTGGGGCGAGTGGCATCCAGTAACATCGGCCCGACAACTGTTCACGCGGTCGATCGTGTAACCAACCCGATACTACCCCCACCACCCACATCTGCACCATTACAGCCTCGGCCACACCAACCCAATGGACATTCCAGTCATGAAAGTACGGACCCGACGTTGTTGGCCATTTTGGAGAGTCAGAGGAGACAATAAGCGGCACTAAGGGAACTCCAGCAGCGGAATTTAGCCTTGGAGTATGAGAACTACCAGCTGAGAAACCAACGGACCAGATCAAGAGGGTCGTCCAGCCGAGGGACATCGGGTTATCGTGGCCGATCCGAACACTCACCACCCACGATGGGGCCAAGTAACCTTAGTCAGCCCAATCAGTCGGGTCAGCCACCATTACCTCCGGTACCCCCCACGCAGAGATATGGACCACCCGAGGACTCGTCCAGCGACGAATAAAGGCGAGGAAGGGACGAGAGACAAGATCAGACAATTAAAGCCAAACTTAAGGAGTTGGAAGCAAAAATCAAGGAACTCTCGGGTGGAAGCGAAGAGAATAAGTTGGCTGATATTATGAGTGAAGCCGAGAAGATGCCTTTCTCTCAAGAACTGGAACAAATTCCGTTCCCACCTAAGTGTACTTTACCTTCATTCCCTTCTAGATTTGATGGAAAGGGAGATGAGATCGAGCATCTTAAGATGTATACCATGTCACTAATCCAATGGAGAAGCAACCCGGTAGTTATGTGCAAATTCTTTCCAGCTAGTTTGGAGGGCGAGGCGCGAGATTGGTTTTATTCGCTCACACCTGGTTCGATTAACGGGTACGATGCGCTAGTCGAGGCCTTCCTTGAGACCTACATGCATGAGACCTCGGCCAAGAATGAACAAGCTATTTACTCTCGCCCGAAGATTCAGAGAGCCCTTGAGAACCCTAACCGACAGGTGGAAGAAACTGTGTACTGAAATTGGAAAGGTACCGATGGACCAAGCCATCTTTGGGTTTGAAAACTTGTTGGGGAGATCGGACCCCATATGGATTGCCATGTTTTCTGAAAAACCTAAAACCTTAAAGGAGATGAGAAGAATGCAAGAACACTACATCGCCTTGGAAGAAATTCAGGCCGAATCAAGAGATAGAGGAGTACAAGAAGCCAGTGCTGAAGTTGGTATTGAAACTAAAACGGTCATGGATGACCATATCAGGCGATCAGAAAAGAGATCGGACCTGCCCCCGAGGATCAGTGAGAAGAGGGAATGGATGGCCAAATGGAAGAAGACAAAGCAGGAAGCCCGATCGTATGCCCCTCTAAACGCTTCTTTGGAAGAGGTGTTCAAGGAAGTTGAGAAGAGAAACGACATAAACTACCCAGCATCAAGGGGGGTACAGTTCCAAGAGACCCGAGACCATCCTGAATACTGTCACTACCATCAGTACAGGGTCATTCCACCAACAACTGTCGAGAAGTGAAAGATATCGTTCAGCACCTCATCCGCAATGGATATTTGAGGCAATATGTTCGACACCCCCTCGGCCGGAAGCAACACCCGACGCACCAGTTCATCAAGTCCGCATCGATAGGGCGAGTCAGTTCGTAAGCACCATTTCACATTCGGCCATGCAAAACTACACCCTCGGCCCAGCAATCACCACCAGGATCCATAAAAGGGATCGTGAAGGTAAAGAGATATTTAGCGTAGCCAAGTCCCTTCCAATGGAACCTTGGATGACGCTGCCCATTTCGTTCTCGGCTAAGGATGTCCCAACAAATGGACAGGCACACAGTGATCCACTGGTCATCATGCTATTGATTGATAAGTGGGGAGTAAGAAGGATTCTCGTGGATAACGGAAGTTCAGTCGAGGTGCTATTCTACGACATGTTCAGAAGAATGAAACTCTCAGACGACATGCTCGTCCCATCAACATATCGCATCTACGGATTTAACGACACAATAACCATCCCAAAGGGAGAAGTAACTTTTAGGGTTTCAGATGGTGGTGGATACCTCGACACACTAACCACCTTTTGTGTGGTCGACGTCGCCTCACCTTATGAGGCCATTATCGGGCGACCATGGATTGCTGGGATTAAGGGAGTAGCATCGGCATACCATCAAAGGTTAAGATTCCCGACTTGCAAGGGAATAGCGGAAGTTGTGGGTGACTCCCAGGCGGCACGACAATGCATGAAAGTTGATATAGAAATAAATGAAGAACGGCGAGCTCGGAAAAGGCAAGAAAAGAACAAAGCAAAGGAAGCGAAGGCGGCAAAAGAATTGGAGGAGGTGATTTCACAAGCGGTCCTGGCACACGAGACTCGAGAACAAGACCCTTTATAGAAATTAAAGGAAGCGACCCCAGTCAGGGAGACCAAATCAAACTTCTCGACAATCGAGCCGACTAGAGAAGTAAACTTGGGAACGATAGAAGAACCCAAGATGGTGAGGATCGGGGCATTACTATTGGATGAACAAGCAAGTAAACTCACGATGCTATTAAAAGAAAACCGGGATGCATTCGCTTGGGAAGTGCATGATTTGGAGGGTATTGACCCGAAGGTCTGCTGTCACCACTTAAAAATTGATCCGAGGTTCAAACCGGTTAGGCAAAAAATGAGGCGTATCGCGCCAGAGTTACAAGCGGCGGTCGAGGTCGAGCTGAAGAAGTTACAAGAATCCGGAATAATAAGGAAGTCCCACTACCCACAGTGGATTTCTAACATGGTCGTGGTACCGAAAAAGAAAGGGGGAGTCAGAATATGTATTGATTTCAGCGACTTAAACAAGGCCTGCCCGAAGGACAGTTTCCCCCTTTCCAGCATAGATCAACTAGTAGAATCAATAGTGGGATACGAAGCGATGACCTTAATGGACGGATACATGGGCTACAACCAAATACCATTGGCTCCCGAGGATCAGGAACACACTTCCTTCTTCACACCAAGAGGATTGTATTGTTACACCAAGATGCCATTCGGACTTAGGAATGCCGGGGCTACGTACCAGAGATTGGTAGGCGACATGTTTGAAGACAAGATTCACGAAACCATAAAAGTTTACGTGGATGACATGTTAGTTAAGAGTCGGAAATCAAAAAACCACGTCCGAGACCTTCGAGAGATTTTTCAGACAATGAGGAAACACAAAATGAAAATTAACCCTGCCAAGTGCGACTTCTGGGTCACGTCGGGGAAATTCCTAGGCTACATCATCACCCCTAGGGGAATAGAAGCAGATCCCGAGAAGGTACAAGCCGTCCTTGAAATGCCATCCCCCGCAACGGTAAAAGACGTGCAGAAACTAAACGGTTGCATAGCCGCATTGGGGAGATTCGTATCACGGTCATCGGACAAATGCAAGGCCTTTTACGACATCTTGAAGAAAGGAGAAAAATTCCAATGGACGGACACCAGCGAAGAGGCCTTTCAAAATATCAAGCTACATCTAGCTAGCCTCCCGGTTCTTCAAAGGCCCGAGCCGTCAGAAATTCTCACTCTATACTTAGGCGCGACACCCTATGCCATCAGTGCGGTATTGGTAAAAACAGAGATAGGCGTGGAGAAGCCGGTATACTTCGCTAGCAAAACCTTAAGTCCGGAAGAGAAGAACTACACCATAATGGAGCAAATGGTGCTCGCACTAGCCTTTGCTTCCTCTAAATTACGAACATATTTTCAAGCTCATCGAATACGGGTGCTAACCAAATCGCCTATCGAAGCGGTCTTGGATAGTTCTGGGCGATCGGGGAGAATCTCCAAGTGGGGAGCCATAATTAAACAATATGACGTGATATACGAGACAAGAATCGCGATCAAAGGGCAAGTAGTGGATGATTTCTTGGCAGATTTCCCCCTCAGTGATGAGGACGAGGTATAAGATATACCGGGAATGGCATAAGAACAAGAGGAGCCAGCGGACCTACTAGCCACCAGTAGTTCAACACGATGGGAATTATTTGTTGATGGGGCATCAAACAAAGATGGATCGGGTCTTGGGTTGGTGTTTACCACACCAAAAGGGAGGAAAATCGTGCATTCGTTCAGGTTAGAATTCAAGGAGACGAACAATGTCACCGAGTATGAGGCGGTGATCCATGCCTTACGAATAATTGTGGAAATGGGGATGCATGAGGTTTGATTGACTAGTGACTCACAACTAGTGATCCGGCAAATTACGGGCCAATACGCTACACACGATCCGGTGCTGCAAAAATATTGGGAGCTCGCCCAATTTTACATCGAGCAAATACCAGATATTAAGTTCCGCCATATCTGCCGAAAGGATAACAGACACTCGGACGCTCTATCGTACATCGCCTCACAACTAGTAGACCCGAGCATCGAAGGGATACGCGTTATGAGGATTCTTAACACGTCTATCCCAGAAACACCAGACGTACGGATCGAGGTCAACGTTAGCACAGTCGAGAGATACAAAGAAGGCGACTGGAGAAAGCCAATACATCAATACATAGATACGGGTGAGCTACCTAAGAGTCGGCCCGAGATGAACAAGATCAAAAGCAAATCGGGCGCCTATGAGTTAAGGGAAGGGATCTTATATTGAAAATCTTACCTAGGACCTCTCCTACGATGCTTAAGCAGGGAAGAGGGCCATATAATCCTACACGAGCTACACTATGGGGCGGCTGGAAATCACAGCTCGGGAAGAAGTTTGTCGATTAAGGCAAAAACAATGGGCTACTTTTGGATGTATATGAACGATGACGCAAAGCAAATGGCAAGAGATTGCGAAGAATGTCAGCGTTTTGGGAAGAAAATCCATGCTCCCGGCGTACCGTTGAACTCAATCATAAGTCCGTGGACCTTTGCTAAATGGGGGGTGGACATTGTCGGGCCATTACATGTAGGAACAGGGCAAAGGAAGTATTTGATCGTGGCCACTGATTACTTTACCAAATGGGTAGAGGCGGCACCACTAAGGCATATTTGGGACAAATATGTCTTTAAGTTTATTTGGGAACATATCATTTGTCGCTTCGGGGTCCCAGCTGCAATCGTTTATGAAAATGGAAAACAACTACAGGGCGAGAACATCAATCTTCTATTCAACACTTACAACATCAGGAAGAGCAAAGATACCCCGATTTACCCCCAGTGCAATGGGCAGGCCGAGATCACTAATAAGACAATCGCCGATAACATGAATAAAAAACTGGACGGGTAATATGGCAACTGGTGCGAGGAGCTATATAACGTCCTATGGGCATACAGGACCACACGAGGGGAAGCTACGGGATTCTTTCCATTCATGCTTACCTACGGAACCGAGGCGATTCTACCAACAGAAGGGATGATTCCTACCACAAGAACCGAAGCTTGGAGGTGAAACGTGTCATCCGATCTGATCTTGGCTAAACTCGACGACTTGGAAGAAACAAGAGAAATGGCGCTACAAAAAATGGAAAATTATCAAAGGAGGTTACAACGGGAATACAACAAGCGCGTTCGACCAAGAGAATTTCATCCAGGGCAGCAGGTATTGAAATTTCTGGCCGAATGGGAGCGCGACAAAAAAGGCGGAAAACTAGCACCAAAGTGGGGTGGGCCATATATAATCGAATCTAAGGCAGGCGAGGGATCATATCGACTACTGCGACTCTACGGAACAAGAGATCCCAAACCATGGAACATCCGATTCCTGATACTCTACCATCCTTGACAAGCGATGCGGAAAAACGGTAAGCAAACGTGTCTTCTATCTCTGTGAAACCGTGAGGGGTATGGGATAGGGCATGAGTGACTAATGGTCATTCGTACTCGGGGCAATTCCAGTGTGGAAGTTCCGAGGTGACTTACACTCGAATGGTCATTCGTACTCGGGGCAAAGCCAGTGTGGAAGTGCCGAGGTGACTTACACTCGAATGGGCATTCGTACTCGGGGCAACGCCAGTGTGGAAGTGCCGAGGTGCCTTATAGTCGCATGGCTATTCGAACTCGGGGCAGTGGTAGTTTGCAAGTGCCGAGGTAGCCTAAGGGTTCTGGTGGTTGGAAACCAATTCCAAAGGTTGTTTAGACGTGAGGTCTACTCAGCTAGGTGTCCTACTTACATCTGAAAGGTCACCACCATCGCAAGTGGGCATGTCCACTTGCCCGAGATCGGTTGGTCGATAACCACTCGGGATTGTCGGGCCTAGAACTAGGATGACTGGTACCCTTCCACTGAATCCAAAGAGATAGTGATGAGATACCCCAATCAGGACATGGCATAGGGCCCGATGACCCTCCTTGTTGGGTGTGTTCGACAGAAATGGTTAGAATACTGACTTACTTGAACAATGATTGCAGGAATAACATATGAAACAAAGAAGAACTCGATTGTGTCATGCGACTATTAAGAAAATACGAAAAGCGTCATGTGACCAAGCGAAATGAAGCGTATAATGAAAATAAAACAAACACCATCGGTGACGCAGCACCCCCATTAAAACAAACAAGCGAGGTAGCGGAAATTAAAAAGGGGAGAAGTGTTCAGAGCGATTTATAACCCGATGGAAGGGGAAACATAGTGACGCAGCACCACAAAAAGAAAGTTTAAGCCTTGGGAGGAGCCGCGCCGGCCTTCCTATGCGCGACCTCGAGCCGCTTCTTCTCCACCCAGTCCATAATGCCCGCCTGAACCTTTTGGTCTAACTCTTACACATGAGCGACGCGTTCATCCTCGAGATGTTGGGTAATCTGGGAAGCGTTTTCCTCATCTTCATCTAACTTGGAGCTCAAATCGACCTCGGCTTGTTTCAATCGGCGAACCTCCAGATCTAGCTTCCGAGAGCGTTTTTGCTCGGCTACAAAATCAAAAAGACAGAATGTTATTCATCGGGTACATTTTTGCAAGAATAAAGCGCAATATAGATCTAAAAGAACGGCCTCAACACATCGTCTAAGAGACCTGATAGGGCGTGTAACACCGACTGAAGTGACTCTACCGACTTGGACAACTCATCCTCGGCCTTGGACAACTTCAGGGTTAATTCGTTATAGTGTTGCTCATTGAACTCGTTACTGGGGTAATACTTCTTATGCTCGGTCCAATCGTCCATTAACCGATTACGCAACGCTTGGAGCACTGTAAGCTGCGATCTACTCCACTCTAAATCGCCCACAACTTTATCAAATTCACTCACTCGGCCCAGTAAATCGCTATTAGATCGCTCCACCACATCTTTATCTCTCAGTATTCAACGACGGCCCTCGTGAAGGTCTCGATTCTGTAATTGTAGAGCGTCTACCCTTTGCTCCAAACTTGTGGCTAAAGCAGATTTTTCAGCAGCAAGGCGTTGAAAAGATCCCAAGTGAGCCCGTAAATTATCCTTCTCGGCAGGATCATAATCAAACCGGAGACGTCGTTCTAACTCGTCTTCAAGTCTTGCAATTTCCTCAGTTTGACGGTCTATTTTGTCGTCTTTGTTTGCCATTCGTTGGCGAAGATTTTCCACTAGATCCTTCTCAATATCCCATTTTCTCTTCATAGTTCTAAACTCCGAAGTAGCGTCTATACCTATACTAGATACATCAGCTAGGAAGAAGGACACCCGACTTAGGATACTGGCATGATAAACTCAATCAACACAAGTTAAGAATGATCATATACCTTGAGCATCGGCAAGTTTGATCTCCAGCTCGTTCGCGCGACCCTTCTCATTCAGAAGTTGAAGAGACTCTATCAACTGATTATCTCGAAGGAGATTGGCGGCATCCAAGCGTACGCGGTTCATAATCTAATACAAACAAAATATTTTGCATCACAAGTGACACTAAGAAAAAGAAATCATAAGAGGGGCATTACCATACAGAAACGAGTCGCTCACCACAGTGTCAAGTGTCAGGGATATGTCGCCATAATGGGGCACAACGTTCAATATTTCCTCATCAGTATACTTCCCAAAGTTGGAAGAAGTAAGCGCACCCAAGGAGTTCATGATCGGGCCAGAGACAGAAAAGGAAGTTTCAGCACTAGAAGACGATCCCTCAGTAATTCGGGGCACACAAGGAATCTCTACCGGTACATCAGTAACGACCTTCTCTACGATGGGCGTCTCCGAGGGCTCCTGTTGGTCGCCCATACCTTGTTCATTGCCTTTGTCACCCGACACATTCTCTCCAAATAGCTCATCCTCATCGGAAAGATCAATGATGGGGCCCGTCTTCGGCGGTGGCTTAGCAATTTGCTTACCTCTACCAGGATTACGCCTCAGCGGAGTGGGGTCAACATCGCCCTCGTCATCATCATCGTGCCTTGGGTGTTTCTGCACAAGTGTCTCGTCAGAACATGTGAAGGCAAAAAACAGGGGCAAGTACATGTACTTATAAGAAAATCATTATGTTTGTTACCTTCCCCTGGTCTTCCTCAACCCTTGTGCCTGCACCTCTTTTCCTAGATCCGATAGTCTTGGTGGAGCCGACCTGAGATTTTTAAACAACAACGAATGACTAACTGACGCCCGAAGCTAACAAGATGAAAATCAAGAAAAGCGCATACCTTATCAGCCTTGTCATCATTAACCACCCATAAAGAATAGGGCTCGACGGGAAAAGTAGGCGACGGGAAGTCACCATAAAGGATCGGACCTCGGACTAGAAGCAGAACTCGGGGATAAATCGGGTCATTATAATGGCGAGATCGCTTATTGGAACCCTGGCCGATGGGATCGGCATCCAGCATCATCCTTTCAACACCCTCGGGCATAGTTTTGACCCGATGAGGACTAGCAGCAAAACCGACAAGATCTCCTAAGGTTGAAGTACCAGCTCGATAGTTGACAAGGAAATTAGCAACGGTATACTCAAGAGCGTCCTCAGTCTTGTAGGTCGACCACTCGGCGGTAGAACCATGACCATCGCGACGATCCCTCCACTCGTTCATAATTCGAAAAGTATTGCCAGTCCATTGAGATAAAGCACGAGAAGGCCGAATCTTGGAAAAAATCTCGTAATAAAATGGGCTATCAGGGTTGTATAAGGGAAGACGAAGGCCCATCTCTAGTTGACCCAAGGTGATGACCACACAATCAGCCGATTGCTCGTGCTTCTTCATATCGGTTTTCTTCAAGATACCGTTTCGGCCCGAGAGAAGGGTCACTTCGTAATTTTGAAGATCGTAGTTCTCCTTCAGCTGCTCAATGAACTCTTCATCAGAGAGATCCTTCACCCTTTTCTTGGACCTTCACGAAATAGAAGAAGAGCTATCAGCAAAAATAGATTTTATCGTGCGATCATCATACCTAGAAGGACTTTCAAGCAAAAACATAGAAGCAAGGGGAGGAGCATCAAACTCGGAAAAAACGTCGTCAACATACATTTTCTCAGTCATGGAAGGAGAAGAATCCATTAATGGAGATAATGCAAAGCTCGGTTTCCAAAAAAAAAAGCTGAGGCGACAACAACTACTGTAACGATTGGGGAAGAGGAGATGAAGGAAGAAAAATAAGAAAGCTAAGGTTTTTAAGCGCAAAGTAATGAAGAAATCCTGAAGAAGAGGTTGCAATGGCGGAAGTAAGAAGTGGAGAAGAAGAGGAAAAAAAAAAGGAGCGGGCTATTTAAAGAGAACAAGTTGTAACCGATGGCAACGGTTACATGTAATAAAGTGGGGATAGTAGGGCGCTGCATGGCGTGATCTGTGGCATGGACAAGGACGTGGCGGTTGAAACGACTTTCTTCCACTCGTGTCTGCTACACGAGCGAAAGAAGGGGCATAAATGTAGGTGTACTACAGATCCAGGTGGCAACATCCTAGAACCGGTGTACCCAAATACGAAGAGACGCTAAGCATAGAGCGAAGATTATCGGGTGCGAGATTTAAGGAGCCACGTGGATCGGGCGTAATAATGTCGGACAAGACATGACCCAGACTTCTGATAAAGCTGACAGGATAAGGCGTGGCGGGTCAAATGAGGAACTATGGTCAAAAGAATAAAGAAGAACGGGTCACATCGGATAACCATAAAGACGACAGAAAAGATAGGCGACATCGCGTTAATAATGCACCTAAAAAGATCGGCCCGAACGGAGGATAGGCAAGGAGTCAGGATACATTGGCCACATGAGACGACGTGAACTGTCCCGACCACTGAACTGATAAATAGATGTAACACGGCCAACACCTTAATTTCGTTGTATAGAACTTCTCCTATAAATAGAGGGACTTGTATTCAAGAGAGGTAGGTTGTATTTTGAGAGAGAGAAAAGGAGAAAAACTCGAGTAAGCACGAAGAAGAAAAAAAGTGAGTAGTAAGTGCATCTTGTAAGGAAATCCCACGGAGAGCAACACCTTTATAACACTTCAAAGTAATAAGATTCATCCTTTCACCCCCGTGGACGTAGGTAATCATACCGAACCACGTAAATCTTGTGTTCATTGTGGAGTGTTTACTTTCATTTGAGATGAGCATTGCGTTCTATCCTTTAGATGTAGTTTGTAGTAAAATGCATCTACAGATGTCATACTTCAGGGGGAGTAAACTCGTAGAATCATATGCTGGAATTAAACGCGTTGTGCTCTTTTTCCTTCACTAAGGTTTTGTCCCAGTGGGTTTTCCTTGTCAAGGTTTTGACGAGGCAGCATATGCGTGTCCATCACCATCATCGGGCGACGTTCGTTGTACTCTTTTCCTCTAGTCTGGTTTTGTCCCATGTGGTTTTCCAAACGAGGTTTTTGATGAGGTAACATTTGCATCGACGTCGACATTATTTTGAATTATGGCGCTCAGGTTTTGTCCCAAGTGGTTTTCCTGACGCAGGCGTGTAGGTTTTGTCCCAAGTGCTTTTCCTAACACAATTTGTCGGAGGAAGTATTTCCTGGCACTCAGGTTTTGTCCTAAGTGATTTTTTCTGATACAATTTTGACGGAAGTCATGGCGATGACCAATCTTACTCGAAGTTCAGGTTTTTCCTGACACAATTTCGACGATGGAGAAAATGTGTGACTACCATCATCACTTTAAAGGTATCGATGTCGTACTCTTTTGACCAGTTATTGTCCCAGTTGGATTTTTCACGAAAAGTATTTAACGAGACAACGTCCTTAAAATGGTGGTCCAAGGAGGAGTGTTGTGTGAACACGTTTATGGAGTGGCCCACCATTCTCCAGAACAATCCGGTAAACACTGGAATTACTTCTTGGTTAAGGATTAACCGCCTTAGAACTAGATAAGCATTATCAGTTTGATAGTTAAGAAAATCCCAAATAATAAACACGTGTTTGCTTCTATTAGTTACTGACTCTAGTACTGGCTATAAATAACCACTGGATTTCTTCATTTTGATGTACTTGTGTAAGAAACAAAAACTAAGAAGTAATAAACTCTCCCACTTTCATTTCTCTCTTCTTATTTTCGGTTAATTATCATGGGCTGACAAAATATAACAGATAGTCCATTACTATCCGAAAAAAAAGAACCTTGTTGTATCTTTAAGAAACTCTAATGGCATAAATATATGTATAGGTTAAGATCTAATGGTTCATTATAGTTACAGTTAACGAAATGAGAGGAAAGCGAGGAAGCATTTTTCAAATCACCCACAAAATATTTTGCCGAAGAGAATTACACATAGGATTTTTTTGTGTGAATGGAATAGGTGTACTGCTTTGTCTTAGAAGAGACATTTGTTTCTCAAACTGGCTAGATTTTATATTAATGCATTCATCCATGAAACCTTTGTAATTGAAAATCTCAAAATGCAGTGGGAAATACCGTCCATGCAGTAGGAAACCTTCGATATACAATTTTGTCTTCCTCAAATTTAAGTTCTATCTCCATCCATGATTCTCATATATATATATATATATATGATTTAATGTAATACTATATATTTTGTTAACTATAAGGTGAATAGATCTGATTCAAAGCTTTGTGGGTCAAGGGAAATACCGCGTGTTACGCACCTTGGTCATTGTAGGTACTTTACTGTATTTAGTTTTATTGAAATTGAGATGAATGAAACAGAGAGTTCATGGAAAAAAATTTATCCACCTAAACAAAAATTCATGGTTCTGTCGCTGATTAAGCTATAGCGTAGCGAAATCATCGACCATAATGCTTAGCGTAACTAATTTAACAATACATGAACCAAACTGATCTCAGTATTTTTTTATATTATTTTTTTAAGGAATTTCTTGAATCCTGATCGGGGGATTTACCCTCCCATCTTGTCTCATTGCTAACTAATTGGCTGGGCATACTCTCCCTCGGGAAAAGAATATCCGAGCCACAAATTATTTAACAGGCATACGAAAGTGATGCAGTAGGGAACTAGAACCTAACCATAACCCTACATATAAAAAGGAAATGAGAGATTGAGTAAGGATGTCGATTTCTGTTCAAAAACCAAATAGAGTGCGAAATGAGTTGAAGGAAAAAAGCATAGAGCTTAAGAAGGTGTTGGAATTAAACTTACCGCTACGTCAATGTGTGGGATGTTGGTAAAGACTCTGGTCATACAGAAGAGCAAAAAAAAAGAAAAGGAAGAATAAGAAAATAATTTATTTGACAATTGGTATGTGTGGTGCTTTCAAACAGCGTATCTGGATTTCGGTTGTATACTTTTTTCTCATTTATTTGTTATTAACCTTTTATATTATAATTTGAAACCTATTATAAATTAAACCCTTTTTTGCATATTCTATTTAGCCCTCTTAAATTTGAACCCTTTTCTTCTTATTCTGTTTAGCCCTCTAACTAGATGTCCCCCTACCTGTATATCATTTGCACAGAGGCATTGTCAACTTACATTAAACATTTAGAAGATTTAAATTTGGTGCATGGAATCAAGTGTACTAGGTATGCTTCCCCTATATGTCATATGTTGTTTGCATATGATAACTTATTATTCACTAGAGCTACCATTCCTGAATTTCATTCTATAAAAGACTACTTGTAAAAGTATTGCAACGCAAGTGGTTAACAGATAAAATTTGAAAAGGCTGGATTGTTCTTTAGCAGCAAGGTCCATCCAAAGCATAAAAGAATCCTCGCAAAAATTATTAACATCTCAAATATTAGCCTTGGGAGAAGTATTTGGGTGTGCCAATTACATTTTTAAGGTCTAAAACTCAGACCCATTTACCTCTTTTAAATGTTGTGGAGAAAAGAGTTAATGGATGGCTGGTCCAATTTCTGTCCTAAGAAGGAAAAACTACCTTGGTTAAGCATGTAAGTCAAGCCATGTCACTTTATCAAATGGCGATATTCTTAATTCCCAAGAGTATATGTCATAAAATTGATTCTCATTTGAATAGGTATTGGTGGGGTGAAGGCCCTAATTCCAAAAAAAAGAAACTACATCTGCTAGCTTTGGAAAACATGTGTAAGCCAAAAGAAGAATGGGGGACTTGGGTTTAGAACCAATGAGACCAATAACTTGGATATGATGACAAGAAGTGTTTGGAGACTGGTGGAAAATCAAAATTCCCTCCTTGCTCAGGTGATGAAAGCTAAATATAACCCTAGTGTGGATGTGCTTAATTCTAAGTTCCCTGAAAAAGCCTCTTGGGCTTGGAAGTGCCTCCACCGCACCATGGGTAAGATTAAACCTTTATCTCATGGGTAGTGGAGGAAGGAAACTTTATTGACCCTTGGTGTGACAATTGGATTCCTGGAAAAGGGATTGCCACACCAAGAACTAATACTAGTCTTGATAAAAAATCTTAGAGTACATGATTTGATACATCATGATTCTAGAACTTGGGATACAACAAAGTTAAGTGCTATCTTTGATCAACCCTCAAAAGAGTAGATTGAACAAATCCCTCTCAGTATTGTACCCTCTAGAGATAGACGGGTGTGGGTACCATCTAAGGATGCTCACTTTAATACTAAATCTGCTTATTCTTCCCTAAATGTTAGTGGTGACAACACTAACTATGACTTATGGATGGTTGTGTGGAAGTGTAAACTACGGGCAAGAATCCAATTATTTGTTTGAAAAGCATTGAAAAAATCTCTTCCAGTTAGAGAAATTCTTCACCAATGCATCCACATATCTGATTTTTCTTGTCTAAGATGCAAGTTTAAATATGAAATAATTGTACATACCCTAGTAACCTGCAAATGTCTTACTAGAGTTTGGAGACTCAGAAATGTACAAACTGCTCAGTTTCAAAATTTTACCATTCACCAATGGGTTAGATTTTTTGCTCCAGCTCTATCCTTATAAAGATGCGTCAGATAGAGAAGATAACTTCCCATTGATTGCATGCTTGATGTGGTCAATTTGGACAAAGCGAAATGATTTAGTCCATAATGGTAAATCAGAAGAACCAGCTTCTATTTTAGCAAGAGAAAAATCAATGATGTTGAGCTATATTAAAACCCCATCATTACAGGGAATATCTGCAAAATCTCCACCACAACCAGCTTCACCTTGGGTGGTCCCACCTAAGGATTGGACCAAGATAAATACCGATGGTGCTTGGGACCTAAATTCTCCGAATGAGGAAATTGGTCTCATATTTAGAGATTCAAACCATAACTTTATTTATACTCAGGCAATTTATTTAGTATGTTTTTCTGCAGAAGAAGAAGAGACTTGAGGAATTAGAAATGCTTTGATGGTGGCTTTGGAAAAGAGACTTGATCGAATCTGTCATGTACCTAGCCAATAGGGTGTCCCAGATCCCATTTAGTGTCAATGTTTAGTAGTTAATATTGTTAGTAGTACTTAGCCTACCAGTGGGTGCTGTTATCACTTGTAATGGTTGGTTTAGATAAAACCAAATGGGCTCTTAATATCCGTTAGATCTGGGTTAGAGGAATTGTATAGCTTTATAAGCTAATGGAGTCTGTAAGAGAAGACAATCAGATTATTAATCAATATAACTTTATTCTTTAGGCTGTGTTCATTTGAACTCAGAGGCTTGATTCTTCGGAATTAAGAGAGGTTTATCCTCAATCTATCCATCCAACCTTGTCATTGTACTTAGGTACATGACAATTGGTATCTAGAGCTATTTTGATCCATACCCTAATTATGGTTTATGAAATGAATTTGCAGAATGAAAAATGGGTATAAATGAAAGGGAAAATTGTTCATATACTGAAATTGGAATCCATAGCTAGGGAGGAATTAGATATTTGTAGGACGTGGTACGAGATTCGGTTGAAATCGAGTAGTGATTGTCCGACTCGAGCTTATTGGATTTCAAGGAGGATAAAATGGTTAGACATGGCAGTGAAGAAGTTGGAACAGATCTTGTTCCTTAGGGATTCTACTCCATCTCTTCCATATCCCTGCATAGTGAAAGTTCCTTCCACAACTGTTGATGAATTTTCAGAATTGGAGTTGATTCCCTCTTTTTTCTTTGAAGAAGTTTCAAATGTGGTAAACTCAATTCATTCAGATGTCAATGAAGAAGATGATTCTCTCAATTTAGGGTTAATTCCCTCATTTTTCTTTCCAGAGAAGAATGATTTATCTGTGGATCAGAGTTTTCCTTATGAGATAGTGATGAAAACTAATGTTATTGAAGTCAGTAATTCAAGTGAATTCTAAATCTGGGAAGTGCAGCAGGTCATAAATAATGGTGTGATTGATTTCCGCGTGAAAAATTGGGTCCAAATTTTTTCTCAGGCCTATGAAAATGTTCAATGTTTGACCAATAATATCTTTATCAACAACAAATTTCTAGGAATGGCTTGTTTTCACTTCAAACTTGATGCTTCTCACTTGTTATTCGATCGGGTTAAGTTTGTTGTTCTCTCCTCAAACTCTAACGGCAATTTTCTTCGATTGATTATTTACTTTGGGTATCCACCAGATTGTTCATTTATGCAATCTATTCATATTTTATGTGTAAATGATGCTGAGGTTTATGATAAGAGGAATTTGTTTGTTAAAATGTCTGAGAGTAGTATTGGAGTTGATTTTCTCGTACAACTCAAAATTGGTAGAGTTTTTGATCCTGACACAGAATCAGATAGTCTAAAAGAGTTTTCTAATCATGTTAGTGAATATGAATGTGGTTTCGTTCCATTTACTCCTCCTTTGAATTTTATTTTTGGGTCTGTATTGCTGGTAATCTACAATGGAGGTTTGGTTTGTGAGTTGTTTCTAAGACATGAGTATCCGTCTGAACTTTACTTTCTGAATTCGTTGAATCTTGGATTTGTCTATGTTGTTGAAATTAGTGGTGGATGGAAATTGTTTGCTGATTTGTCAACGAGAAATAGAAATTTTATTCTCTTGTTGGCTAGAAGGGTGAGCATTAACAAGGCACATAGAAGGTATGCTCCAGTGCTTGGTATGAAGGAAGCAGAATATTTTTCCCTACAGCTCACATGTGCGTTGCTTGAGATGATTCAAATTCTAACTGTGTTGTCGTGGATTGAGTACTTGAAGTGGAAATTCAAGTTGATTTCAAATGGTTGGTGGATTAATATGTTTTTTACAGATGGGATCTGTATTCAAATGGGTGCAAATTTTGTATTGGTAGGAAGGATTAACCATTTTGAAACTTCTCCTACAATGGTTGTTTATGTGCAATTATTAATGACTATAGTTCCCAGACTAGATGGTGATATGCACCAGATTCTTTTGAAAAAGTTTCGATAAATTCCAGCGTTTATATTCTCAGTTCACACAACTGTTAGCACTCGTTTGTTTCTTGCACGAATTGATACTTGTCAGCACTCTCCATTACTCACTTCTGAAATAATTTGGAGGTTTATGATTCGAGAGGGAGTTACAATAACAGTTGTGCATTCAAGATGGAGTTATCTATACAAATCTGTTCGTGTTGGCCATTTTAAGATCCAAGTTACATACTTGCTGATGTTGGTGGACTTTTTGAGATGGAAATACAAATGGTACTTTACAGGTTTGGGGAATGCTGCAAATGCGAGTTTGACCATTTCTATTCTCATGTGTATTCCAGAAACTCATCTTATGTTCAGGGAAATTCAAATCCTACATGTGAGGCTACTGGTGGAGTACTGGAGGTAGAAGTTCAAATTGGTTCCACCTGATTTGTGGAGTATGGGAAATGTCAGCTGGATTGCTAACAGTTTTGTCTCAGTTGTGTGCTTTGCAAAAAACTGGAATTATATAAGCAATTTGTTCTGCAAAGCTAAGGTTCATGATCAAATTGCAACAACTCTTATGCGGAGCAAGCTGATTCCGACAAGTTTACGGAACTTTCATTCAAAAGGTTTTGGTGCTGTCTATTCGATTGTACTTCAGAATTTTGAAAATTTCGTGGGAGTGAATGCTAAGAGGTGGATTTATACTGTTGGAAGGAATGAAGTCCAAGATATGAATTTTGTTCCGGTGTTGGTTCATGAGCAGCCACCTGATCAATTACTTCAATGGATTGCAGGGCTTGATTTTGAAGTGTGCAAGGGCATTACATGGATATTTTTTGGCCCTGATAAATTTCTAAAGTTTCTTAGTTCATTTGTGTTTGATAGGGGAAAATTTATTTTAAGTTATATATGTGTAGGTGTAAATTATCCACAGGGCCAGGTGGCAACATCTTAAGCTATGATGCACCCAAGAATGAAGAGACAAGAAGCATAGGATAAAGATTGCCAGGCGCGAGATTTAAGAAGCCACGTGGATCGGGCATGATTGCTCTGCAGCTGTCGGACAAGACTCGACTCCAGGCTTCTAACAGAGCTGATAAGACAAGACACGGTGGGTCAAACGAGGATTAATAGTCAAATGGATAAGAAGATACGTGTCACATCGGCCAACTGCAAGGCCGATAGACGAGAAGGGAGACATCGTTCCATGAGAACACCCGAAGGAATCGGATCGGACGAGAGACAAGCGAAGGAATCAAAATACATCGGCCACATGCAAAGAATAAGGGACGACATAAGCTGGCCCGACCACAGAACTTCAGATTAGATGTAATGTGACCAACACCCTGGTATGGTTGTATGTAACCCTTCCTATAAATAGGGGAACTTATATCCAAGAGAGGTAGGTTGTATTTTAAGAGAGAGAGGCTTGTAATCACGAAAAAGAAGTAAGAGGAGAGTGAGATCATCTTTCAAGTGAGTTCATTTGGAAGAGCAACACCATTGTAACACCTTGAAGTAATAAGATACACCCTTTCACCCACGTGGACGTAGGTAATCATACCGAACCACGTATATCCTTGTGTCTAATGTTTGGTTCTTATGATCACTTGCATTAGTAGAAGTTCTCTATCCTTTGGATGTAGTTTGCAATAAAATGCATCTACATTCTGGCGCCGACTAAGGGGATCCGACTAAGATCTCCGGATACCTTGCCTAGGAGACCTTCAGAGACGATCCAAAGCTCCTGTATACACGTCCAAGTGTTGTAGTTGAAGATAGGATGAACTCTGATGGCCGAAATCGCTGCCATTTTGAGTCGTTTAGTTTACATGCATAGTTACAGCAGTAGAAGCGTCTTCACGAGGTGTGGTAAAGTTTCCGTTCTTCGCCCACCAACGGTTTGATCAGCAGAGATTCCTCATAAGCTCACCGGCGATTAACAACACAGGTTCGAAGTTAGGTTGAAAATCTGCTGATATGATGACTGTTTATTTTCAGTGGATGGTCGAGTTTTAACGGTAGAAAAGCTGTTTTCTTACAATGGTTTAAGAGTTCGAGTGTTGGAGAGTAATAAAAGGCCAAATCTAAGGTGTGTTTTTACATAACAAACTGCCGATCTCGAGGTGTCATAACCAGATGATGTTAACCAGTCGTCGGAGAGTCCTTGGAGAAGATCTAGGGAGAACGTCCATGATAAGATTTTGAAGAAAAAACGACAGTAGAAACTTAATTTAACTTTTGGACTTGTGCGTCATAATTTTTAGTCACCATGTGCATGAGTTTAATAATTTGGAGCATATAGAATGAAGGACAAACTAGCTTAAATGCGGAAGTCAAGTACTGAAGGCGACGTCGTACGGAGTGATAGTGATGTAGCGCAAAATATGCCACAAAGTCAGCTAGAGTCAAAATAGGGTAGATAAGTAGAACCCATCCGATAAAGAGAGTTGGCCTTGTGTCTGCAAGATCCGATATCGTCATATTTTTTGCGTCAGTTGGTTATATATCACCCTTTTTAAGCGTGTATTTCCAATACTAGGTCAAAGTAAGGTGTTCTTTGTATTTGCTGACGTAGGGACGGACGATACTCGGCTCACCACGCACCACATCTGATGGCTATCACCTCAGGGGCGGGAAGGACATTAAGGAATCGCACAGTTACTAGCAGCAACATGCATACAGGGGTAACGGGGCCAAGACAAGAAGGGAGCCGACAACCACCACTCGAGGAGTCTCGCGCAGCTACGCGAGGCATGCCAACTGTAAATGAAGGAGTGGATCTTGGGCGAGATGAAGACACCCTACCCTTGGACCAGGTCATCTTGACCCAAAGGAGAGTTGACCAACTCGACGGGCTTACAGCTTCAGACACAGAGGACGACGAAGAAGCGCTTGCAGCACAAGCTCAGAGACAAAGAGCAAGGCAACAAACCGAGTACCAAGAAGCCTTGGGAAGAGAACAAGAATGTCTTAGGTAGATTCAGTTGGGGCGAGGAGCAGCCAGTAACATTGGACCTGTACCTGCTCATGCAACCGGACATACAAATGGTCCGATACTACCTCCTCCACCGACGTCGACACCACTACAGTCTCGGCCATCCCATCTTAATGGACATTCTAGCCATGAGAGCACAGACCCGACGTTGTTGGCCATTTTAGAAAGTCAAATAAGATAAGAAGCGGAACTAAGAGAACTCCAGCAGCGGAACCTCGCCTTGGAGTTCGAGAATTACCAATTAAGAAACCAACGAACCAGGTCAAGAGGATCGTCTATCCAAGGAACATCGAGCAATCGTGGCCGATCAGAGCAACCACCACCCCCGACGGGGCCGAGCTACCTTAATCGGTCTAGGAGATCTCTCATACCTTCCCCAAGGGGATACAGACCACCCGAGGACTCGTCCACTGATGAAGAGAGGCAAGGATGGGGCGAGCATCAGGATGGGGCGACGGAAGTTAAACTCAAAGAGTTGGAAGCAAAAATCAAGGAGTTATCGGGAAATAGCGAAGAGAACAAACTGGCAGAGATTATGAGCGAGGCGGAGAAGACACCTTTTTCCCAAGAACTTGAACAAATGCCATTCCCCCAAAGTGTACCTTACCGACGTTTCCATCTAGATTCGATGGAACAGGAGATGTGGTCGAGCATCTGAAAATGTATACCATGTCGTTGATACTATGGAAAAGTAGTACGATAGTCATGTGTAAATTCTTTCCGGCCATTTTGGAAGGAGAGGCTAGAGATTGGTTTTATTCACTCCCACCTGGATCGATTGACGGATATGATGCACTAGTCGAGGCCTTTCTTGAAACTTACATGCACAATAGTCGACCTCGGCCAAGAATGAACAAACTATTCACCCTCGCCAGGAGATTCAAGGAACCCTTGAGAACCTTGACCGATAGGTGGAGGAAACTATGTACTGAAATTGGAAAAGTTCCAGTAGATCAGGCCATCTTCGGATTTGAGAATGCATTGGGAAGATCGGACCCTATCTGGATAGCTATGTTCACTGAAAAACCAAAGACCTTAAAGGAAATGCGAAGAATGCAAGAACATTTTATCGCCCTAGAAGAAACTCAGGCCGAATCAAGAGATAGAGGGGTACAAGAAGCTAGCGCAGAGGCAGCCGAGGCCAAAACAGCCGTGGACGATCCCGCTAGGCATCTCGAGAAGAGATCGGACCATCCACCGAGGAGCAGCGAGAATAAGGAGTGGGTGGTTAAAGGGAAGAAACCGAGGCATGAAGCCCGATCGTATAATCCTTTGAACGCTCCTTTGGAGGAAGTCGAGAAGAGAAACGATATCAATTACCCAGCGTTAAGGGGATTCCAGTTCCACGAGACCAAGAATCACCCCGAGTACTGACATTACCATCAGTATAGGGGCCACTCCACCAACAATTTCCGAGAGGTTAATGACCTCGTCCAACACCTCGTCCGAGATGGGATACCTAAGGCAATTCGTCCGACACCCAGCTCAGCCGACGGTAACACCCGACGCGCCGGTTTATCAAGTTCGCATTGCCAGATCGACTCCGTTTGTGAATACCATTTCACACTCAGTTGTTCAAGACTACACTCTCGGTCCGGCAATAACCTCAAGGATTCACAAGAGGGACCGTAACGACAAAGAAATATTTAGCATGGACAAAACCTTACCCATGGAATCTTGGATGATGAAGCCTGTATCGTTCACGGCCAAGGACGTCTCGGTGAATGGTCAGGCACACAATGATCCCTTGGTCATTACGTTACTAATTGAGAAATGGGGAGTAATAAGGATCCTTATGGATAGCGGCAGCTCAGTCGAAGTACTGTTTTACAACACGTTTAAGAGAATGGAGTTGTCGGACGATATCCTAGTCCCTTCGACATATCGCATCTATGGGTTTAATGGCACAGTAACCATCCCAAAGGGCGAGGTAACGTTGAGGGTCTCGGACGGCGGAGGCTACCTTGATACATTAACAACTTTCTGTGTGGTCGACGTCGCCTCACCCTACGAAGAAATTATCGGGTGCCCATGGATCGCAGGGATTAAAGGAGTAGCATCATCATATCATCAAAGTTCAAGGTTCCCGACATATAAAGGAATAGCTGAAATTGTAGGCGACTCCCAAGCAGCACGGCAATGCATGAAGGTTGATCTTGAAATAAATGAAAATCGGCGAGCTAGACAAAGGCAAGAGAAGAACAAAGCCAAGGAAGCTAAGGTGGCAGAAGAATCGGAGAAAATTATTTCACAAGCGGTCATGGCGTACGAGGCTCAGGAGAAAGACCCCTTATAGCAATTAAAGGTAACAACTCCATTCGGGGAACCTAAGTCCAATTTCTCGACAGTTGAGCCGACGCGGGAAGTGAATTTGGGGACGATTGAGGAACCAAGGTTAGTAATGATTGGGACTTTACTCTCGGACGAGCAAGCATGATAACTCATGATGGTGCTAAAAAAAAACATAGAAGCGTTCGCATGGGAGGTGCACGATTTAGAGGGCATTAACCCGGAGGTCTGCTGCCATCACTTGAAGATTGATCCGAGTGTCAGGCCGGTTAGGCAGAAAATGAGGCGAATTGCACCAGAGTTACAGGCGGCGGTCGAGGCCGAGATAAAAAATCTATAAGAGTCTGGGATAATCCGGAAATCCCATTACCCGCAGTGGATATCTAACATGGTCGTGGTACCAAAGAAAAAGGGAGGAGTCAGAATATGTATTGATTTCAACGACTTGAACAAGGCCTTCCCGAAGGACAGCTTCCCTCTCCCAAGCATAGACCAACTAGTAGAATCCATAGTCGGGTACGAGGCGATGACACTGATGGAAGGTTACATGGGCTACAAACAAATACCATTAGCGCCCGAGGATCAGGAGCATACCTCCTTTTTCACACCAAGAGGGTTATATTGTTATACTAAGATGCCCTTCGGACTTAAGAACGCTGGTGCTACTTACCAGAGATTAGTGGGAGACATGTTCAAAAACAAGATCCATGACACCATAGAAGTTTACATAGACGATATGTTAGTCAAGAGCCGCCGAGATAAGGATCATGTTCGATATCTTCGAGAGATTTTTCAGACGATGAGGAAGCATAAGATGAAAATCAAACCCTCTAAGTGCGACTTCTGGGTTATATCAGGAAAATTCCTGGGATATATCATCACCTCCAGAGAAATATAAGCAGACCCCGAGATGGTTAGGGTTGTCTTAGAAATGCCCTCCCCCGCAACGGTAAAAGACTGCAAAAGCTAAATGGCTGCATAGCAGAGTTGGGGCGATTCGTGTCACGGTCGTCGGACAAATGTAAAGCCTTTTATGACATCTTGAAGAAGGGAAAACAGTTTCAATGGAAGGATGCAAGTGAATAGGATTTTCAAAACATCAAGTTACACTTAGCCAGCCTCCCAGTTTTGCAAAGGCTCGAGCCGACTGAAATCCTCACCCTATATTTAGGGGCGACACCATATGCCATTAGTGCAGTTTTGGTTAGGACGGAGGGAAATGCGGAGAAGCCGGTATATTTCACTAGCAAAACACTAAACCCGGCCGAGAAAAACTATACCAGGATGGAGCAGATGGTTCTTGCACTAGCCTTTGCCGCTTATAAACTCCGAACGTATTTTCAAGATCATCGCATACGGGTGCTCACCAAATCGCCCATTGAAGCAGTCTTGGATAATGCAGGGCGATCAGGAAGAATCTCTAAATGGGGAGCCTTAATCAAACAATATGATGTGGTGTACGAGACAAGGACGACGATCAAAGGACAAGTAGTGGCCGACTTCCTAGCAGATTTCCCACTAAGCGATGAAGACGAGGTTGAAGATGTACCTGGGATGATGGAAGAAATAGAAGAACCTGCTGACCTATTAGCAGCTAGTAATCCTACACAATGACAAGTTTTCGTCGATAGGGCGTCGAATAGAGAAGGATCTGGTCTTGGGTTGGTCTTCACCACACCGAAAGGAAGAAAGATGGTGCACTCATTCAGATTTGAATTCAAAGCAACAAACAATGTCACCGAGTACGAAGCAGTAATCCACTCTCTGTGGATAATTGTAGAAATGGGACTACAGGAGGTTCGTTTAACTAGTGATTCACAGTTGGTGATTCGGAAGATTACGGGAAAATACGCAACACACGACCCCGTTTTGCGAAAGTATTGGGAGCTCGCCCAACATTACATCAGCCAAATACCAAGCATTAAATTTCGTCACATTTGTAGAAAAGACAACAGGCACTCGGACGCCCTATCCTACATCGCCTCATAGCTGGTGAACCCGAGAATAGAGGGTATTCGTATTATGAGGCTCCTCAGTCCATCAATCCCAGAAACACCGGATGTACGGGTCGATGTGGCTATCAACACGGCCGAACGATACAAAGAGGGCGATTGGAGAAAGCCGATACACCAGTACTTGGAATCGGGTGAACTACCCAAGGGTCAGCCTGAAATAAATAAGTCAAAAGTAAGTCGGGTGCCTACGAACAAAGGGAAGTGATTTTATACAGAAAATCCTACTTAGGGCCGCTCTTACGGTGCCTAAGTAGGGAAGAAGGCCACATAATCTTGCATGAATTACACTATGAATCCGCGGGGAACCACAGCTCGGGGAGAATCTTATTGGCCAAGGCAAAGACAATGGGCTACTTTTGGATATATATAAACGAAGATACAAAAGCAATGGCGAAGGCTTGCGAAGAATATCAACGGTACGACAAGAAAATCCAGGCATCAGGAGTACCTTTAAACTTTATTCTAAGCCCATGGCCCTTTGCCAAATGGGGGATAGACATTGTCGGACCATTACATGTAGGAATGGGGCAGAGGAAGTACTTGATCGTGGACACTGATTACTTTACCAAATGGGTAGAGGATGCACCGCTAAGGCACATCCGAGACAAAGATGTCTTGAATCTTATTTGGGAACATATCATTTGCCGATTTGGGGTCCCGGCAGCTATCGTCTCTGATAATGGCAAACAACTCTAAGGGGAAAACATCGATTTTTTGTTTAACACGTACAACATTAGGAAGAACAAAGCTACCCTCATTTACCCCCACAGTAATGGGCACGCCGAGATCACTAACAAGACAATCGCTGACAACATGAAGAAAAAATTAGATGGAGCATATGGTGATTGGTGCGAGGAGCTGTACAACGTGTTGTGGGCATACAAAACCACACGGAGGGAAGCTACAGGGTTCTCGTCATTTATGCTAGCTTACGGAGCGGAGGCGATTCTACCAATGGAAGGAATGATCCCTGCAACTAGAACAGAAGCATGGAGATGAAACATTTCGTCCGATCTAATTTTGGCAAAACTCGACGATTTGGAAGAAACAAGGGAGATAGCGTTACAAAAGATGGCAAACTATCAAAGGAGGCTACAACGAGAATACAACAAACGCGTTCGCCCAAGGGAATTTCAGCCGGGACATCAAGTGTTGAAATTTCTGGCCGAATGGGAGCGAGACAAAAAAGGCGGAAAACTAGAACCAAAATGGGGTGGGCCGTATATAATTGCGTCTAAAGCGGGCGAGGGATCGTATCGGTTATTGAGACTCGATGGAACAAAAGAGTCCAAACCTTGGAACGTCAAGTATCTGAAACTCTACCACCCCTGAAGGGCGATACGAAGAAAAGGTAAGCATACTTGCCTTCTATCTCTTTGAAACCGTGAGGGGTATGATATAAGGAATAAGCGACTAATGGTCATTCGTACTCGGGGCAAAGCCAGTGTGGAAGTGCCAAGGTGACTTACACTCGAATGGTCATTCATACTCGGGGCAAAGCCAGTGTGGAAGTGCCGAGGTGACTTACACTTGAATAGGCATTCGTACTCGGGGCAACGCCAGTGTGGAAGTGCCGAGGTGCCTTACAATCGCCTGGCTATTCGTACTCAGGGAAGTGGCAGTGTGCAAGTGCCGAGGTAGCCTAAGGGTTTTGGTGGTTGGAAACCAATTCCAAAGGTTGTTGAGACGTGAGGTCTCCTCAGCTAGGTGGCCTACTAACATTTGAAAGGCCGCCCCCATCGCAGGTGGCTGTGACCACTTGCCCGAGATTGGTTGATCGATAACCGCTCGGGGAAATCGAGCCTAGAACTAGGTTGACTGGTACCCTTCCACTGAATCCAAGAGATAGTGATGAGATACCCCAATCAGGACACGATATTGGGCCCGATGACCCTTCTTGTTGGGTGTGTTCGACAGAAAAGGTTAAATCACTAACATGCGTCAATCAAAAATTGAAGGAATAACATGAGGAACAAAAGATAAATCGATAGCGTCATGTGTCAATCAAAAATCGCAGGAATAACATAAGGAACAAAAGCTAATTCGATAGCGTCATACGTCCATTAACAAAGCACGGAAAGTGTCAAGCGACCATACGAAACGGAAAGTGTAACGAAATTAAAGCGAACAACACCGGCGATGCAGCACCCCACATAAACAAACAAGCAGTATATCAGAAGTAAAAATGGGGAGAGGTGTTCAAAGAGATTTCCAACCCAGAACAAAGGGCGAATTAGTGACGCAGCACTACAAAAAGAGAAATCAAGCCTTGGGAGGAATCGCGCCAGCACTCTTCTGCGCGACCTCGCGCCGCTTATTCTCGACCCACTCTTCAATGCCCGTCCTAACCTTCTCGTCCACCTCCTCTGCATGAGCAACGCGTTCCTCCTCGAGCTGCTGGGTAAGCTGAGAAGCGGCTTCCTCGGCATTGACCAGCTTGGAACCCAAATCGGCCTCGACCTGCTTCAATCGTCGGACCTCCAGATCCAGCTCCTGAGAACGTTTCTGCTCGACTACAGGATCACAAAGAAAGAACATTATTCATTGAACATGACTTAACAATTTGGCAATAATAAGACGTAATCTAAATCTAAGGAATGGACTCAACACATTGTCTAAGAGACCTGAGAAGGCGGGTAACACTGACTGAAGCGACTCTATCGACTTGGACAACTCATCCTCGGTCTTGGACAACTTCATGGTTAACTCATTATAGTGATGCTCGTTGAATTCGTTGCTTATGTTCACCCCACTCGGCCATTAAGCGATTGCGCGACACCTGAAGCACTAAAAGTTGCGACCTACTCCATTCAAGTTCTCCCACCACTTTGTCAAATTCACCCACTTTTCCCAACAAATCCCTATTTGCTAGCTCTACTACATCTTTGTCCCTCAAAATTCGTCGGCGATCCTCGTGGAGGTCTCGATTCTGCAACTGTAAAGCGTCTACCCGCTGCCCTAAGTATGTGGCCAACGCAGTTTTCTCAGAAGCAAGGCGTTGAGAAGCACCCAAATGAGCTCGCAAATTATCTATTTCTTCAGGGGCATACTCAAACTGTCGATACCGATCTAATTCTCCTTGAAGCTATTCAATCTCACCAGCTTGGCGATCTATTTTCCCATCCTTGTTTGCAATCCGCCGATAAATATTCTCCACCAAATACTTTTCGATATCCCACTTCTTCTTCATGATCCTAAACTCCGACGAAGCGTCTAAACCTATACTAGCTATCTCGGCTAACAGAAGGATACCCGACTCAGGATACTGGCACGATAAACTCAAACAACATAAGGTCTATAGAATTATAACATACCTTGGCCATCGACAAGTTTTATTTCCATCTCACGTGCGCAACGTTTTTCGTTCTGCAATTGAAGCTGGAGAGATTCCACCAGCTGCCTTTCCCTAAGACGATTGGCGGCATCCAACCGTACCCGATTAAGAATCTGATACAAGTAAACAAGTTAAAATGGTAGGCGATGACAAGGAATAAGCCAAGGGCAATGCGTCCCCTAAATAGGCAGAGTCACTCACTACTGTATCAAGAGCCTGAGCTATATATCTGTACAGGGGCACAAAAGCAAGGATTTGCTCATTAGTATACGCACCAAAGTCGGGGGAAGTCAGCGCTCCAAGAGAATTCATGATAGGACCCGAGACAGTAAAGGAGGTTTCAACACCAGACGTGGACCCACCAATAATTTGGGGCAGACGATGAAGTACTTCCGATTCAGCATTAAAAGTATCTCCTAGCTAGGGTTCTTGTTTGTCGGCCAACTCAGGATTAACAACCACCTCAGGACCAACGTTTTCGCCCATCTCCTTCCCCTCGCCCTTGTCACCCAAGAGATCATCGCCGAATAGGTCATCTTCATCAGGGATATCGTAGATTGGTTTCATCCTTTGTTGTGGCTTAGCAACCTGCTTTACCCTAAGAGGATTATGCCTAAGGGGTTGAGGATCAACCTCCTCTACATCGGCCTCATCATCATCGCGCCTAGGAAACTTCTGCACAAGGCTCCTCGTCAGAACATGTGAAGGAAAAAAACAGGGGCAAGTACATGTACTTATAATAAAATCACTATGTTTGTTACCTTCCCCTAGTCTTCATCAACCCTTATGCTAGCACCTCTTTTCCTCGACGATCCGGCAGTCTTGGTAGAATCGCCCTGAGGTTTAATAACAACAAACAGCCAATTGGCATCAAAGCTAACAGAATAGAAATCGAGAAAAGAGGAAGGAGAAACATAACTTATCAGCCTTATCATCATTAACAACCCAGAAAGGATAGGGCTCGGCGGGAAAAGGAGGCGACGGAAAGCTACCATGTAAAATGGAACATCGGACAAGGAGTGGAACTCGGGGATAAATTGGGTCATTTGTATGACGGGGTCGCCTTTTAGAGCCTTGGCCGAGGGGATCAGCATCCAATATCATCCTTTCAACATTTTTGGGCATAGTCCTGTGACGATGGGGACTAGCAGCAAAACCGAAAAGATCACCCAAGGTTGAAGTACCATCTCGGTAGTTGGCAAGGAAATTGGAAACAGTATACCCCGGAGCGTCCTCGGGCTTGTAGGTTGACCACTCGGCGGTGGAGCCGTGACCATCCCTGCGAGCTCTCCATTCATACATAATTCGAAAAGTGTTGCCAGTCCATTGAACAAGAGCGCGATAAGGCTTGAGCTGAGAAAGAACCTCATAGTAGAAAGGGTTATAGGGGTGATGCAAAGGAAGACGAAGACCTAGCTCCAGTTGGCCTTGAGTAATAACCACGCAGTTAGCCGATTGTTCGTGCTTCCCCACGTCGTACTTCTTCAAAATGCTGTTTTGGCCCGAGATCAGGGTAACTTCGTAATTCTGAAGATCATACTTATCTTTCCGCTGCTCAATGAACTCTTCGTCAGAGAGATCTTTCACCCTTTTCTCGGACCTGCACGAAATAGAAGGAGAATCATCAGGAAAGATAGATCTCATGGCGCGATCATCGTACTTAGAGGGACTATCAAACGAAAATAGGTAAGCAAGGGAAAAAGCATCAAACTCGGAAAAAACATCATCGACAGACCTTTTTTCAGTCATGGAGGGAGAAGAAGCCATGGACGTAAACAGTACAGAATTGAGAAATCGGTGAAGAAGGCTGGGAC
This sequence comes from Papaver bracteatum, assembly GCA_023529315.1. Classification (NCBI taxonomy): domain Eukaryota; kingdom Viridiplantae; phylum Streptophyta; class Magnoliopsida; order Ranunculales; family Papaveraceae; genus Papaver; species Papaver bracteatum. Next base: position 224,074 of record JAJJWX010004631.1, read on the forward strand.
GACGACAATGTAACCACATCTACTGTGACAATCGATGAGGAGAAGATGAAAGAAGAAAATTAAGAAAACGAGGACTTTTAGAAGAAGAAAGTGGCGAAGAAATCTCGAAGAGAAGGTTGCAGCGGCGGGGAACTGGAAAAGAAATGGCAAAGAAGAAGAAAGAAAAAAGGAAGCGGGCTATTTAAAGTGGAGAAGTTGTAACCGAAGATGATGGTTACAGGTAATAAAGTGGAGTTAATGGGGTACTGCGTGACGGAATTTGTGGCATGGACGAGGACGTGGGCAACTGGGACGACTTTCTTCCACTCGTGTCTGCCACACGAGCGAAAGAAGGGGCATAAATGTAGGTGTAAATCATCCACAGGGCTAGGTGGCAACATCTTAAGCTATGATGCACCCAAGAATGAAGAGACGAGAAGCATAGGATAAAGATTGCCAGGCGCAAGATTTAAGAATCCATGTGGATCGGGCATGATTGATCTGCAGCTGTCGGACAAGACTCGACTCCAGGCTTCTAACAGAGCTGATAAGACAAGAAACGGTGGGTCAAATGAGGAGTAATAGTCAAATGGATAAGAAAATACGTGTCACATCGGCCAACTGCAAGGGTGATAAATGAGAAGGGAGACATCGTTCCATGAGAACACCCGAAGGAATCATCTCGGACGAGAGACAGGCGAAGGAATCAAAATACATCAGCCACATACACAGAAGAAGGGACGACATAAGCTGGCCCGACCACAGAACTTCAGATTAGATGTAATGTGACCAACACCCTAGTATGGTTGTATGTAACCCTTCCTATAAATAAAGGAACTTATATCCAAGAGAGGTAGGTTGTATTTTAAGAGAGAGGCTTGTAATCACGAAAAAGAAGGAAGAGGAGAGCGAGATCATCTTTCAAGTGAGTTCATTTGGAAGAGCAACACCATTGTAACACCTTGAAGTAATAAGATACACCCTTTCACCCCCGTGGACGTAGGTAATCATACCGAACCACGTATATCCTTGTGTCTAATGTTTGGTTCTTATGATCACTTGCATTAGTAGAAGTTCTCTATCCTTTGGATATAGTTTGCAATAAAATGCATCTACATTATGTGTGGGGATCAACATGTTTTTTGAGTATGGAAAATGGTTGTATATGGTTATTGTTTTATAAAGGAAACTATTCTACCATTTTCATCCTCTCTGCTCATAGGATATTCGATCGAGGCAAGGAATTAGATAGTGTTCAGGGGGTTTCCTATCTTGCTGGTGATAGTGAATTCTACTTCGATATAAATATCTCTTATTTGTATTCTCTTCATGGATCGATTTTCTGGATCATTACATCGGCATCATGGGATCTCAATTTCAGGCTCAGGGTGGTTTATAATCTAACTGAACTAATGTTGCTGGTTTCCTTGTGGTGGAGATATGTACATTTTAAGAGAGAAAAAAGTTAGCACTTGGGCTCTGTAATTAGAGTTTTAAGCACAACGAGTTATAACGGGACAAAAATTATCATAAGAATGAGAGCATATCATCCCAAAAAGGTTGAATCCAATCTTATAATTGCATTACTATTGGTGGTCTCACTGAAGTGCATAGGTGCTACATATGGTGATGCTCAGTTCAGTGGAGTGCTTATGTGTAATTCTGGTCAGGTTGGGACCTTTGGTGGAAAGACAATAAAGAGCTACTCCCTGGTGCAGTAATGTGCCTTGGCAGTTGGATGGTCAGTTGATAATAGGCCTGGTGTTGACGTGCTCAAGGATATCATAGGGTATGCAACAGTACTCTAGAAATTTCTATATTCATGTAGGTCATAGGAAGATACAACTACTATGTTGTCAACAAGTTGGAGAGCACCGTTCCACTGCAAAATACTATCCTTGATGTTTACTAATGCTTTGACTTTGAAGGTGTTGTCAGTGTTAACTCTCTTATCACTCAAGCTGATTCATTTAACTTCCATCCTTGAGGACAAGGATTTTTTGAAGGGGAGGGTAATGTCATGTACCTAGCCAAGAGGGTGCCCCAGATCCTAGTTAGTGTCACTGTTTAGTAGTTAATATTGTTAGTAGTACTTAGCCTACTAGTGGGTTCCGTTATCACTTGTAATGGTTGGTTTAGATAAAACCATATGGGCTCTTAATATCCGCTAGATATGGGTTAGAGGAATTGTATAGCTTTATAAGCTAATGGAGTCTGTAAGAGAAGACAATCAGATTATTAATCAATAGAAATTTGTTCTTTAGGATGTGTTCAGAGGCTCGATTCTTCGGAATTGAGAGAGGTTTATCCTCAATATATCCATCCAACCTTGTCATTGTACTTAGGTACATGACAGAATCATTATTGAAAGTAATGCATTAGCTATTAGGGAGCAAATTTACAAGAAGAAATCCATGGGAGACCAGAGAACTCATTGTTTGTTACAGGATATTAAAACCTTAATCCCCAAATTTAAGTTCATATCCTTTGTATTTGTTAACCGTCTTGCAAATGGATTTTCTCACAATATAACTCAATGGGGTAAAACTAATGTCAGCCATATGGCTTGGTCTTTACCCTCTATTTGGCCCATGCCCTATTTATGTAAGGACCATAGGGAGGGAAATATGTAATTCTTTGTTTGTTGCGTATAAAAAAAAAACAAATCACATGAAAAAGAAGATGAGAGAGTATGGGTGATGCAGGAGCGTTTTATGTTTCTTTAAGAATGTTTTTAATCTAGGAATGTCCTACAAAATAGGGACGTTTTTCTATATTTACTGTAGTTGCAGGAATTCCTACAATATATCCCTCACAAGAATTCATGATAATCAACACATCTTTAAGATCAACAATTACACTTTTATTAATTGACTTATGAAGTTTTACAAAGCATGAAATCAAGAATACAACCACTATTCTAGACTTTCTCTCTCCTCAAGACTTTCTCACTACTCTAAAAAGATCTCTCCCTTCCTTAAGCATGTTCGGCTCTTTATATAGGGTATTACATAGTGGATGACAGCTAAGTTGTCCTTTATTTTAGGATGTGGCTTGCGATATTCTCGCAAGCATACAAATTTTATATTCGCAACATTCCTAAATATCGCAAGGTCCTCACATCTTTCTCGTGTTTATGCTGACGTCGATTATCATGTCACTTCTATAACCAATTTGCGATATTCGCAAGGGTATTGTTGTTGGCGATTTCGCAAGGGTATTACTATTGCGACATTCTGATCCTACATCTTGCCTCTTCTCATGTCTTCTCTACGAAGGGGAGAATGTCATGAGAAATTGTACTTTAAAATGCCACAACTGTTCATCTTTCCATATTCTTCTATACTGACACAATTCAGTATTATATGCATAATTCATTACACGTATCTCTTCCTACATCCGTTTCTTGACACGTCGTTCTCAACCTATGCTCATCAACCGTTCACGTCTACTCTTAGCATTAAATGTGTTTATCTTCTCAAGAACTCTTCTCTATATATATATTCTTCTCATTCATCTCTTCCCTTGTTTTTTGCTTTTCTACTTATCTTTTCTGCAATTTTATTTCCCCTTTCTTCCGTAAACTCCGCTCCTGCTGCTGTAATTTTTCTCGTTTTCTTCCTCTTTCGATCTTTAATTTCTTCTCTATTCCCATCCTTAAAATGCCTCCAATCAGTCGTAAATATGAGACTTCTTTAGAAGGAATTCAGAAAGATCTCAAAGAGAATGGTTTTACATTATCCACTATTCTTAATCAAGGAGCTAAGTCCATTCTTTCTGCTAAAATATTTTATGATCATCATTTTGATGATAAAGAAGTCATAGTTTTACTTGGTCAGATTATCGCTGGCCTTCCTATCCCTCTTTATGACCCTGCTTTTCCCCTATTTTACGAAATTCTTGCTCATGCGAAATTCTCGCGAGCCATTTACCAATTAAGTGGAGACTGCATTCGTTTAATACTTGAATTTTCCAATCGCGGTGCTGGTAAAGGATCTCTTTATCCAAAAGAAGTTAGGGATCCTGAATCTAAGAATTTAGAAATTCTCGCCGAAAAATACACATTAGAAAGCTTCTTTGAGAATTATGAAATAATAAACATGAAGAATGATAAAACGCGCTGGGGTGTTCGCTTGAAGAGAAAAGAAAATGTTTCCAACGATAAAATACTTATGCAGGACATTGATTGGCATTCTGGCAAGAATAATACTCCTCGCCAATCTAAAGATGACAGATGGTGTGTTTTTCCACTGATTTTGAAGGGGCCTTATACTTTTGGTTCAAATGTGCTTCCTGCGAATCTCACCGCTTATCAACCTTGGGTATTTAATTGGCCTGAGAAAGAGACAAAGGTATGTTTCTCAATTTTTTCTTAATTTATAGTCTTCATTCCTCTTCATATCCATTAATCTTGCAAAAACTTCAGATTAGCAAGCTAAGAAGAAGCTACAAAAGGACTAATAAGGCAAGCACCCTAGCGGCGCTTCGTTCGATCACGGATGAAGTAAGAAATATTTTATTTTATTATTTTTAACAATATTGTTGCCTCTGTTTCTTATCTTCATTCGTGTGCGAAGGTTGGCATTCTAGTTGTTGAAGAAGTAGGAACTAAGGTTGTGAAGATCAAGGGAAAAGGTAAAGGTGTTCTTCGCAAGGAGAAATCAGTTGCCTTATCTTTAAAGAAAAGAAAAATCCTTTCTCCCTCTCCTTCGAATTCTCATTCTGATGAAAGCTCCAAGGATAATGATGATGATGTTGATAATTCTTTCGCACGGGGAGATCCTCCATCTGAATCTTTAATGGCACAATTGTCTAGCATCTTCTCTGAATCCATGCAAGGGATTGGGGATGATCATCTTACCAACACATGCAAATCTCTTGAGAATATCTGTGATGCCCCTTTATTGGATGGTGATGATTCTCTTCGTGGAGTCTCCATATCAGTGACCCCTAGCTTTCTGAATTCACTTGGTATTTTGGTATGCCTTCATTTCTCTATTTCTTCATAACTACGATTCAAAATTATACTCTATCTTGAAAAAAATTCATCTTCATCTCACAGACTGGAAAGGCTTCTTTCGCTGTTGCCTCATACTTGGAAAAAAGACGTGAGGTTCTTGAAAAGAAGATTCTTCAACTTCACAAGAGAAACGAAGACCTGAAGGCTGAAGTTGTTGGTCTTCGTGAAAAGAATAGACAATTATAAATTCATTCTTCCACTCAAAAGAACAAAATATCTAGTCTTCAAGATGCCAATCAGCAACTCTATGGTATGGGGCTTTTCTTCTTTTCCTTTATTTTGTTTTCTCATTATCCTCCCTTATCTTAATTTATCATTTTCACAGACGTTTATGGTCTTTCTGATGAAGCTACCATTCTTCATTGTTTTCCCAACTCTATGGATAATGATACCCTCCTTGAACACCTTAATAATTTTTTAAATAGTTTTTCAAATGACAAGATTAAATCTCTTTCCACAAATGAACTCAGATCCAAACTTCGCCTCTTAGAAATTGACCATAGATCCAGTTTGGGCTTAGCTAATAAATTTAAGCATTTCTATCTTAATTCTAAAGAGGAAATCAATAATTTAAGAGCCAAAAACAGTGGTCTCATAGATGATAAAGATCGCATCGCTAGCCAAGGTGCTCAAACTCTAGCGAAATTTCATGAAACTCTTCTTGGGGTTTAAATTGAACGAGATGAGGCTAATCGCAAAAATGATGTGCTTAGCGAAATAGAAAATTAAATTCACTCTCGTCTTCTCATAAATAATGATGATAAATTCGCTTGGGCTGCGAAAGTTTTAGATGACGCCAGAAATAATCTAGGTGTAAATGTTAGTCTTCAAACTGAGCACACAACCTTGGTTAGGGATATGATTTCTGACAGAGAAGGTTGTTAACTGTACTTCCTTATTAATCGTTTGTCTTTTATAAACTTTCACTGAGTTATTTATTCATTGTTATATGTTTTCAGGAGCAGAGGAGAGATTTCGCAGGAGAATTGAAGATCTTGAGGATGAAAAGGAGCAGCTCGCAACGGATCTTTCTTCTCGCAATGATAAATGTTCTAGGCTGAATAGTCAATTAAACATCACTATTGCGAACTTTAAGAACAATGCTATTCTTTTTCGCAACCAAACTATTAAGATGGTTTGTGATGATAATAACATTCTTCATTCTACATATCCTTGCCTCTTTAATAAATTCCAAAGAACATTCCTAATCTGGACATCTCGGATAGTGAAGCTAGCGAGTATGAAGATGAAGAAGAAGGAGAATCTGACGAAGATGATGAGAAATCAAGCAAAAAATAATTTTGCTTCCTTCTTTAACTTGTTTATAACATCTGTATATTTGTTATTTAACCCTCTATTCTTGTAATCTATCTCTGTGAATTCCCTCAATTTCCAATATAAGTTCTGTTTCTTTTGTTTCTTCCTGCATGTGTTAGAAAAGCAACTCTTTTTTGCAATATGGTTAATCAATATAAAATTATTAATCTTTCATTTTATGAGTAAATCTATCATATGGAGGCAAATAACATGTTCTCATTCTATTCATTCCCATACTTGCCTCTGTTATTTGCTTCCAAATGAAAGGTTAAGCAAATTACCCTTTATTAATAAGATTGTTGAGAAATCTTTTAGTATATTTATGCCTCAATTTCGCAGTCGTTTCTGCATAATCTCGTAATCACATATTTTGGGGGATAATCCTTGATTTTTTCCAAGATTTTATTCATTCTTGTTCTCTGATGTGGTCTTATTTTGCCTTCCTAAGTAAAGGTCTTATTATGCCACCTCTTGTCATTGCGACAAAATCGCAGGACGTTCTTACATTTTCATGTAAGAACCCATTGATCTTGCCTTAAATCTTTCTTTTATTGGTATTTTTGTTGCGACAATATGACAGGCCTAAAAATTCTTGCGAAAATAAAGCCCCATGATATTGCCTTCGTGCGACGAAATCGCAGGACGTCCTTACACTTTCATGTAGTGACCCATTGATCTCGTCTTATCTTTCTCTTTTGTATTATTGCATCTTCAGGATTGTTGCACAAATATGACAAGCCTTGATACTCCCGTGAGTAAAAAGCCTCATGACATCTGCGTCTTAAGACACTTATCATCTCCCTAATAGAGGGTGCCGCCCTTATCTTTCTCCTGGTTGCCCCTTCAAGGAGACGTACATCTACCATACAAGGTTCACTCCTCCCATCCGGTCTTAACAACAACCAGTTGTTTTCGCAGCCTCTTATCCCTTTTCTATATGGCTTATGGTTACAAGACTGCACCATAAGTGGGGTTTTATTTGGGCCGAGTGCAGCATAAGCCAAGACTTGCCAAGAATGGCCATGTACGCCCCAGGAACTCTTGGCTCAACTTTATACCTCGACGCCTTGATCAGATTCTTCACTCCTTAGGAGAGACCTTCTCACCTTAGTCGCCCAACCTAAGTCATATGCTTAAGCTGAGAATCCAATGCGCCTCTCTTGGATGGGCTTTATTGACCCCAAATCTCCATGACTTAGGTTCCAGGGGCGGTGTAACCTTTACCCTGAGCCATGAAACATGTACCCCCTTCTATGACTCACTTTAGGTCTTACATTTGCCTCTTGCGAAATTTTGATTTCGCGAACTAGGGTGTAAGCCATAGTAGGTTCGCCCATTTCTGATTGTTCTGTTTTTTCATTTGCATTTAAGCTCTGTTGTAATTTATCAATCTCATATTTGTCATTCAATAAAATATATTTTTCGAAATTTTTTTGCAACAAATCAGTCATACATCGTTCTTTCTACTCTCAATTTTGTTTTCATTTCACATTTTAAGTTTCTTGCCTTTGCTGCTTTCTGCCTCTGCAATTTTGATATTTTCTGTTATTTTTTTACCTTCTACGAAATCTTCGCCACTTCTTATTTTCAGCAAGCATTGACTTCCTAAAGTTTCTTCTTCTCTCTGTTCTATTGCATCTACCATCAGTTTTTCACTTCTTTTCATTTCTCTTACGTTATGTTTCCAATTCTCCTTCTTTGCACTTCGTTCTTCGCATGATTCTATGTCAATTTCATAACACTTCTTTCCTTCAATCCAATCTCCTTTTATGATGCCAACTCCACTGGGATGAGGGAACTTGATGCACTGATGAAATGTCGATGCTACGCCTAGAATCCAATATAACCAAGGTCGGCCAATTAAAGCGTTGTAAGGTGACTCCACGTCGACAACACATAATAAAATTTTAGAAGATAATCCTTTCAATGGAATTCGCATAGTGACTTCCCCTTTAGGCTTATTGGCAGTACCATTAAAGTCATAGATTTTATAGGTTGAAGGTACCAAATCTTCATCTTTCCCTACCATAGTTTTATAAGCATGATAGAACAGGATATCCATGGAACTTCCAGTATCAATCAGAATTCTGTTGATTGCCCATGAATTCTTAGCCTCCTCCTCCTCATCATCATCATCATTTCTAGGCTTTGGGTTGATCTCTAGTCTCACCACCAATGGGTTGTCATGTATTTCTCCTCCTTCGGGAACTTCTTCGGCTGTGAATGAAATAATCTGCTTTTTCCATTCTTTTAGCGACAAAATTTTCGCGATGTTCATTATTTCTCTTATATCAGGATCTCTTGCGAAGACTCTGCTCAGAATGTTATTGTAAAAGTCTTCAATTGTTTTGTACGAATGTACAATAGAGTGACAAAACAAATTCTTTTCCTTCGCCCCAACTTCTATTACAAATGTTTCTCTTTCTTTTGTTGTGTTTGTTCTGCGAGTTTTTGGTGGAGGTGGTAATGGTTGAGTTTGAGGTTGGCCTATTAGAAAATGATTTAATTTTCCTTGATATATCATTCTGAGGATGATTCTCTTTATATTTATGCAGTCATTTGTTGAATGTCCATGAAAATGGTGATAAGAACAAAATTCATGACTCATGTGGTTTGGAGGTGGTTCATTCCTCATATTCCATGGTGTTGGTATGTTTTCCATTAGGATTACAACTTCCTATATTTTGTCCACACTAGCATTCAGAGGTGGCATTTTGATTTCTTCTCATATCATCTTATGACTTCCTTGTCCTCTATGATAGTTTTTCTTTTGACCCCCATAAGTTTCTTGTTGCTGATCAAGTCTTTGAATCTTGTTATTTCCACCACGATTATAGAAATTTCTTTCTCTTTCAAATTCTTCTTGATCACGACTTCCCATAGCTACCATCTTCTGTTGATTATCACCCATCATCTTCTCTTGTTGTACTTGCGAAGTGCTCTCCACTGTGTTTATTAATTTAGGAAATAAACTTGCATTCGCTGCTTTTGAACTTGTGTTCGCAACTGGGTATGATTCCATCTCTTTTTTTTTTCCTCAAGAGCAATATACTCCTCTTGAAACTCTCGCAACTCAGTCATTGTGATTGTATTTTTGATTATGAAAATTTGAATATACAGTAGATTGGTTGCGAACATTGCGTTAATGAATGATAGAATGAGGTATCTCTCATCCACAAGACCATCCATTTCACTACACATTATCTTCCACCTTATGGTTAGATGCTTCAAACTTTCACTAATTCTTTGCTTTAACCCAAAAACATCTTCAATGCCAGGTCGCGAGGAATTGTTACTTATATACGCCCCTAAGAACGTAGTCTACAAATGGTTGAAAGATGTTATAGTATTCCTTGGAAAACCTTCTAACCACTTTAATGCCTCTCCCGTTAAACTTAATGTGAAATACTTACACAACACAGTATCATGGTTTTCCCATTGTAGCATACATCTCACATAAGCTTTAATGTGTTGAATTTCACAAGTTGTTCTGTCAAAAATGCTAGTTAACGCGGGAAGATTGCACTTTGGGGGTATTCCTCCTAATTGTACTTCTTGTGTGAATGGAGTTTTCGCATCTTCTTCTATGGCTTCATCCAACTGTCTGCTGCCTCCTTCTCTTATGTTATTTAGCATTCCTCTCATCTCCGCCAATTCTCTTAAGATTTGTTCATTTACACCAGGAGCTAATTCCATTGGTCTTTTTAATTATGCTTCTCTTCTCCTGCGTTCATGCCTGTTTTGATTTTCTTCTTCATCATTTTCTTCTTGTCTTTCTCTGCGATCTCCTATTTCATCTCTTTCGCACATGATTGTACCTCTCATTTTCTCCTCTTCGATTTTGTTCATTCCTCCTCAATTCTCTTTGTCGCCTTTCAGATCTCCTTTGTATTCTATCATATTCTTCATTGATATTACCATTATTGCAGTTTTGTTCACGCCTTCTTTCTCTATTATCATGATTGTTTTGGCGTATTGCCTCTTGGAGCTCTTGTTCTTCCACTTCTGCTCTCAGTCTTTCCCTTTCGCAAGCTAGGCGTGCTTGTTCAGCATAATGTCTCTCGATTTCATCTTCAATTACTTGTTGAATTCTTTGAATTTCTCTCCCATGTAATATTCTCCTTCCTTCTTCCTGATTTTCTTTGCCATCTTGATTATTTCATTCCTGACGTTGCCTATTCCACCGATTTCTGTTGTTTTTTCCATTTTGGAGAATTTCGTTATATGGAATGTAACGATCTTCAGTTGTTTCTCTTCTTTCATGACGTTATTCATCTGGATTTTGTACTTCCTCTCGAGTATCTTCATTAGCATTTTCTACTGGCGAATTTCGTCTTATTTCTCCTCTAATTGATCTTGAACTTGATCTTGTAGTACTTCTTGACCTTCTATTATGTAATCTCATGTTTTCCATCCTCAACTCATGATTTTGCCTTGTTAGATTTGCACGTTCTTCTGCTTCTAGTCTCCTTTCTTCGTGTATTCTTTGCCTCAATGCCTCTAACGCTTCAATCTCTTCATTTCCATGAATTATTCCTCCAAATGCTTCTCGGTCTCTCTCTACTCGTCTATCGTTTCTTAATTACTGCTCTTCTTCCACTTCATCTGCTGAATATGATTGCCAAGTGTGTACACTCTCTCTGTCATAATCCATAGTCAATTTTGTATTGGTGTACATTGAGTTAGTTGTTGAACTTGATTTTCTCCATTGTTTCTTGTGTTTATTCTTGAAGATTCCTCAATTTCATTTCTCCCTCTACCAGCAAGCCTCTTACTCCTTCTAATAGTTGTTGGTTGTTTTGAAGTATTCCTTCTTCTGGACATTTTTTCAATCTTAATGAGTAGTTGAAATTTATATAAAATTCTTTACCAATTACTCCAAATTCTTTCAAATCACAATATCAAACTTCACTCTAAAATAATCCTTCAATCCCTGTTTCTAGCGCTATTATGCAGTTGTAGGAATTCCTACAATACATCCCTCACAAGAATTCATGATAATCAACACATCAATAAGATCAACAATTACACTTTTATTAATTGACTTATGAAGTTTTACAAGAAATGAAATCAAGAATACAACCATTGTTCTAGACTTTCTCTCTCCTCAAGACTTTCTCACTACTCTAAAAAGATCTCTCCCTTCCTTAAGCCTGTTCGGCTCTTTATATAGGGTATTACATAGTGGATGACATCTAAGATGTCCTTTATTTTCGTATCTGGCTTGCGATATTCTCATAAGCATACAAATGTTATATTTGCAACATTCCTAAATATCGCAAGGTCCTCACATCTTTCTCGTGTTTATGCTGGCGTCGTTTGTCACGTCACTTCTATAACCAATCTGCGATATTCACAAGGGTATTGTTGTTGGCGATTTCGCAAGGGTATTACTGTTGCGACATTCTGATCCTACATCTACTTTAGTATTTTTCATTAGATTTATCTTTCTAGTATAAATAGGCAACTAGGTATTCTTTAGAGGGCATACTTTATTATTGACTTAAGAAAATAATCTTTGGATTATCAATGAGTAATTTGGCCTCTAGCCCTAGATTCAATTAATCAATGTCTTGTTGATTTTCTATCTTCTTGTTCTTCTATTTTCTGTTTCCTAGTAGTTTATCCCTATTTGTTACTACCCAGTATGCATCAATTGGTGTCAGAGCCGAAATTAATCCTATAAACTTCATTAGTTTGGTTCTAGAAACAGAACCCCACAAACCCTAGCTAGATATAATGGCAGGAAGAGTTAGAAGTTGTGGTGGAAGAGGTACTCAAACTTATCAAACAGAACTTAAAGAGATTAGAGTTATCGTTGACAACATGTTGCGATGGTTGGGTACACTAGAGAAACATGACGTGCTGAATCCCTAATGGAGAATCCGACAGGTAACCGTGGGCCTGTTGAATTGTCGGAAGGAAGTCAAGAAGATTATCTTGTTACCGATCACACATCTATTGGATTATCAGAAGATAGTCGAGAGGATTGTGACCATGAAACCGACCCTACAAATCTACCAGAACGAGATCATGAAGATGGCACACATGAGGTGTTCCATGAAACATTTCACGGACACGAATTTTCAGTTAACAACGTCAAACAACAGATATTCGCGGATTGGAGTTCACCACCAGTTTACAATACTTATCCGGAAGCTGATGATGAGGTTTTCTTTCAACCAAATCATATTGATCCTCTTACGGGACAAAACACAAGCATCGTAAGTATTCCCGTAAGCTTATATCATTCTAGTGATAAAAATCAAGGTTTGTATATGGTTGACAATCTTAATGCAAGGTCAGATTTTTATAAGTACAACGAACAATTTATTCTTAAAGGAACTGGTAGAGAGAATTATACTGGTAAAATTCATGGGAGAATTATCTGAAACATTGGGAAAAATACAATAACTGAAGATTTACCATAAAACCTTGGAGTTGACACATACCACTCTGAAGAGCATGAAAAGACTTGTGATCAGTTCGTACTACAAGGTGGGAGTTTTAGTTACAGTATTAGTAATGAACCTGGTAAGACTGCATATGGATATCTTCATCCACTACATATCGTTGAGCTAGTACCACTCTGTCTGGATCAACAGGTTGGTGAAGGAAAAGAAGCTGTTAATGATTTAGATGCTACTAAGAAGTTGAAGTGATGTGAGAAGGCTGTGAAAAAGCTTAATTTGGAAGAAGGCATTGCTGTACATGGCTCAGATAAACGTCCGGTAGCTTAATCAATTTATTTTTATATTGTGGAGCTATAATATATTGGTTCTCGAATAAAGGGAAGAGTTGTAACCTTGTTACAACCAAGGTATGGATACAAAACTGTACCGCAATCAAGAGAATTCTTATGTACTTTTCCTTCCTTGATTAATGTTTCAATAGCAGCGGGAAAGTATTTAACTATTTGTGGTGACCAGTTGAACATATTTGAGTTTAATGGCCTCCTTTCAGAAGATAATCCTTAATTATTTAATGGTGATGTAGCTGCTGATACGTCAAAAGTACTTGTAAACAAAGTGTATTATAGGGAAAGGGGCTTGAGAGAAATGTCATCTCCGGACATGTATTGTAGTTGTGTTCTTGAGAAACTTATCTCTTGGACAATATCAGCTTATTGGTGCATATGTTACTCTGCAACTCTAGTTGCCATGGTGCTTTTTTTGGCTCTATCTACATTAGGCCGCGTACTTTCGATTTCTAAGAAGAAATTTTTTGATCAAGAAAGAGAAGAGATCATTGTTTACTGGTGTCAGAAAAATTCCACAGATTTATGTTTATACTACATGTTAAGCGATGAAGAACGTTCGAAAATGAATAACAATACAGTTATTCGTCATCAGAACCTATGCAGTGAGAAGCGGTTAGTAAAGAAACTTCAGAATGAGTTGTTTTCTCACGCAGGTCAACTGATGGAAATAAGACAATTTCGATATCATGCTTTGATTAGAGATGAAAGGGTGGACGACAAAAAATGGATATGTAACCTGTTTTCTGGAATCTCTCGTCTAGGATATGTAAAAGGAGTAATGGTGGGTCTGCGCATATTTATTTCAGCTAGACAATACGTTGAGCTGTATAGAGAGTTCATGACATATATGGGAAAGTTGCTCTGATGGCTACTTTTTTTCCTACAAGGTACTCAAAGAAGCTGTCGAGATATCCTATAAGGCTGTTGTAAGCTTAACTGTAAACCATTTAGCTACTTTCTGTGATAACATTCTTCGAAAATGAGGAAGTGCGAAATTGGGAGTTGAATCTCTTGAAGAGATGGTAGCCAAGATACCAAATAATGGTGATGCAGTCTATCTCATGGAATTATCTTTGAAGCAGCTTGCACGTCAATTACTGTTGCATAACATTACGAATAGAGACCATGAAGAGAACGTGCATGCAAAATTAAAGATGGAGGTCACTGGTTTCACAACAATAAAGAGGATTATATCTAACTTTAAGGAGTATAAAGTTGCAGAAAGTGTTTATCGATGGCATAATAATTTACAAGGAAAAGCATGGAAGCATTGGTTTCTTTCTTGTCGTGATTTAACGTCTAGACCAGACAAGAGGTTAATTTATGTTGAATATCAAGACGTAGTGGTGGAATTGATACTTGTTACTAGCATGACTAAGTCCAGTATCAGAAGTGAAGTTTGGAGTTTTGTGTTTGACCGAGGGAAAGCATCATAGAAGTTATATGACTCATTCAACAATACTTCTTGTTTGCTGCCTTTGGAACCTCAAAATGTTTGGGTTTTGTTTTTGACCGACCAGCAAGGATTTTCTATGGTGTAGAACAACATTTGTTGTTTACTATGCTTCAGAAACTCTAAGGCTTTGGGTTTTGTTTTTGATCATGGGAAGTCAGTTGGATGTTACACAAGTGTACTGGAGAATGAGATCGAGACAACTATTCCCGCGATGTTCTAGAAATTACGAAGACGTGCTTGCCGGAGTTGAGCCTTCTTTCAAGGTGATTGGTGCAGGAGCATTTTATGTTTCTTTAGGAATGTTTTTAATCTAGGAATGTCCTACAAAATATGGACGTTTTTCTACATTTACTTTAGGGTTTCTTGTTAGATTTATCTTTCTAGTATAAATAGGCGACTAGCTAGGTATTCTTTAGAGGATATACTTTATTATAGATTTAAGAAAATAATCTTTGGATTATCAATGAGTAATTTGGCTTCTAACCCTAGACTCAATTAATCAACATCTTGTAGATTTTATATCTTTCTATTCTTCTATTTTATGTTTCCTAATAGTTTATCCCTTTTTGTTACTACCCAATCTGCATCAATTGGTATCAGAGCCAAAATTGATCTTAAAAACTTCATTAGTTTGGCGCTAGAATAAAAAAGCCCACAAACCCTAGTTATTTCTAATGGCAGGAAGAGTTAGAAGTTGTAGTGGAAGAGGTACTCAAACTTATCAAGAAGAACTTAAAGATATTAGAGTTATAGTTGACCACATGTGGCGATGGTTAGATATACTAGAGCAACGTAGACGTGCGGAAGCCTTAATAGAGAAACCGGAAGGCAACCGTGGACTTGTTGAATTGTCGAAAGGCAGTCAAGAGGATTATATTGCTACCGATCAAACATCTATTGGATTATCAGAAGATAGTCGAGAGGATTGTGACCATGAAACCGACCCCACAAATCTACCAGAACGAGATCATGAATATGGAACACAAGAGGTGTTCCATGAAACATTTCACGGACACGAATTTTCAGTTAACAACGTCAAACAACAGATCTTCGCGGATTAGAGTTCACCACCAGTTTACAATACTTATCCGGAGGCTGATGATGAGGTTTTCTTTCAACCAGGTCATATTGATCCTCTTACGGGACAAAACAAAAGCATTGTAAGTATTCTCGTAAACTTATATCATTCTAGTTATAAGAATCAAGGTTTGTATATGGTTGACAATCTTAATGCAAGGTCAGATTTTTATAAGTACAACGAATAGTTTATTCTTAAAGGAACTTGTAGAGAGAATTGTACCGGTAAAATTCATGGGAGAATTATTTGTAACATTGGGAAAAATACAATAACTGAAGATTTACCATAAAACCTTGGAGTTGACACATACCACTCTGGAGAGCATGAAAAGACTTGTGATCAGTTCGTACTACAAGTTTGGAGTTTCAATTACAGTATTAGTAATGAACCTGGTAAGACTGCATATGGATATCGTTATCCACTACATATCGTCGATCTAGTACCCCTCTGTCTGGATCAACAGGTTGGTGAAGGAAAAGAAGTTGCTAATTAATGATTCAGATGCCACTAAGAAGTTGAAGGGATGTGAGAAGGCTGTAAAGAAGCTTAATTTGGAAGAAGCCATTGCTGTACATGGCTCAGATAAACGTCCAGTAGCTGAATCCATTTATTTTCATACTGCGGAGCTACAATATATTGGTGCACGAATAAAGGGAGGAGTTGTAACCTTGTTAGATCAAAGGTATGGATACAGAATGGTACTGCAATCAAGATAATTGTTATGTACTTTTCCTTCCTTGATTAATGTTTCAATAGCAATGAGAAAGTATTTAACTGTTTTTGGTGATCAGTTGAACATATTTGAGTTTAATGGTCTCCTTTCAGAAGATAATCCATACTTATTTAACAATGATGTAGCTGCTGATACGTCAAAAATATAGTAAACAAAGTGTATTATAGGGAAAGGGGCTTGAGAGAAATGTCATCTCCGGACATGTATTTTAGTTGTGTTCTTGAGAAACTGATCTCTTGGACAATATCAGCTTATTGGTGCATGTGTTACTATGCAACTCTAGTTTCCATGGTGCTTGTTTTGGCTCTATCATCATTAGGCTGTGTACTTTCGATTTTAAGCAGAAATATGTTGATCAAGAATGAGAAGAGATCATTGTTGATCAAAAATTTGGCATGAATGTTTTGGTCACATCAATTATCGTCTTCTAACTAAGATCATTAACAAAGAACTTGTTAGAGGCGTTCCCAAAATTAATGCAAAGATTGAAGGTGTATGTGGTGCCTGTCAAAAGGGTAAACAAACAAAAGTTCACCATAAATCGTCTCGAGATATTCCCACTAAAACTCCACTTGATTTAATTAATATGGATCTCTTCGGACCAATTCAACAACCTACGATTGCTGGTAAGAAGTATGCTTTGGTTATGGTAGATGATTACACCAGATTCACTTGGGTGGCATTCCTATCTTATAAGAATGAAACTCTTGGAGAATTCAAGATTATTGTTAATAGGATCCAGAACGAACAAGGTCGCAAACTAAAGAAAATTAGAAGCGACCGTGGAACTGAATTCAAGGACACTAAGGTTTTTGAGTTTTGTGACGAACTGGGAATTATTCAATAATATTCTCCACCTATTAATCCTCAAGCTATTGGAGTTGCAGAGAGAAAGAACATAAATATTCAGGAAATGTCCATGGTAATGCTCCACAACAAAAACTTACCGTTAAGGTTTTGGGGAGAAGCTATCTTTACAGCATGCTATTTGATCAACCGTGTCTACTTATGGTCTAAAATCCTCAACACTCCTTATGAGTTGTGGTACGGTAGAAAACCTAACTTACACTATCTTAGAGTGTTTGGTAGTAAGTGCTACATTCTGAAAGATCGAGAACAGAGAGGGAAATTTGACACCAAGAGCGATGAAGGTATCTTCATTGTCTATGCTTCTGATAGTCGTGGTTTTCACGTATTCAATCTCAGAACCCAAGTCATGATGGAATCTGCTAATGTTATCATCGATGATATTAGTAATTTTCATCATGATAATTTTCCTTCTGAATTGCCTCCATCAGAGACAATTGAGAAAGTCAAAGAAATACCAGAATCAGTTGAAGTTATTCCAACTGTTACTGATCCTGATATTTTTAGACGAGGAGAAGAACTCTAATCAAGCCGCTCCTGAAGAACAAGAACGTGTCCCTCCATGACACCTTTGGGTTCAAAGGAATCATGATCCAAACAGTATTACTGGAGGAAGAGATTCTACAGCTAAAACAAGAGGACAACTTCAAAATATTTGTAATTTTGGTTGTTATCTGTCTCTTGTAGAATCAAGAAATATTTATGAAGCTCTTAGAGATCTCGCTTGGGTGAATGTTATGTATGAAAAGTTAAATAAATTTCAAAGGCAAGACGTATGGGAACTCGTACCTTGTCCCTCCATTGTTAATATTGTTGGTACCAAATGGATATTTAAGAACAAGTATGATGAATTTGGCATAATTGTTAGAAATAAATCCAGACTTGTTGCCCAAGGATTTCACAAATTGAAGGTATCGAATTTGACGAAACCTTTGCACCTGTGGCATGCCTTGAATCCATTAGACTTTTATTAGCTCATGCTTGTTTTTTCAAAGTTAAACTTTTCCAGATGGATGTAAAATTTGCGTTTCTAAACGGTATTTTAAAAGAAGAAGTCTATGTTGCTCAACCAAAAGGGTTTGAAAACCGTGATTTTCCAGATCATGTTCTCAAACTCAAAAAGGCTTTATATGGGTTAAAACAAGCACCTAGAGCCTGGTTTGAAAAACTTACAAACTTCTCTTATTAGGAAAGATTTTTCAAGAGGTGGAGTTGATAAGACCTTGTTTACCAAATGGAGTGGGAAAAACGTTGTCATTGCTCAAGTCTATGTAGATGATATCATCTATGGATCAACTTCTGAGAAGCTAGCAAAGGATTTTCAAGTTTCACTTGCTAGAGAATTTGAAATGAGCAATGTTGGTGAATTAAAATTCTTTCTAGGATTGCAAATTCAACAACATAAGGATGGAATATACTTATCCCAAGAAAAATATGCAAGGGATCTGGTAACAAGATTCGGCTTGGATAAGTCTTCTCCAAAATTGACACCTATGCCTACTACTGGTAAACTACATAGAGATGAGAAAGGAGAAAAAGTATATCAAAAATTATATCGATCTATTATTGGAAGCCTTTTATATCTAATAGCTACTAAACCTGATATTTTTTTTAGTATTGGTTGTTGTGCCAGGTTTCAGGCTGATCCAAAGGAATCTCATCTTGCAGCTGCAAAAAGGATCATACGATATGTCAATCACACTGTCAGGTATGGTCTATCCTACACTTTTGATACTAACACTGACCTTTATGCTTATTCTGATGCTGATTGTGCAGGATGTATAGAAGACAAAAAAAGTACATCAGGGGGTTTCTACTATGTAGGACTGAATTTTGTTGCTTGGCACAGTAAAAAAACAAAATTCACAATCCCAGTCTATATGCGAAGCAGAGTATATTGTTGCTGGGTCAAGTTGTACTCAACTTCTATGGATGAAACAAATGTTGGCTGACTATGGAGTTGATACTGGAATAATGAAGATATTTTGTGATAACTCTAGTTCAATTCGAATCACTAAGAATCCCGTTGAGCACTAAAGAACAAAGCACATTGACATAAGGTACCATTTTATTCGAGCTCTTTATGAGAATGGTATCATAAATATGGAATTTGTGCCTTCCGAACAACAATTGGCTGACATTCTCGCCAAACCATTAGACACTGCCACTTTTCAGCACTTGTGGAAGTCTATTGGTGTTATTTTAGTTCATTAGCTTTCCCCATAACTCTTTCCCCTGTGCTTATCTCGATCTTTTGGGCAATTGAGTTGGAACTCCAGTAGTTTTACGCCATGTTTGTGTTTGAATCACATAGGTTGGTTTTCTGTAGTGTTTGTTGTTCAAAATCCATATTTTCTTTTGAAATTAAGGTCGCTCTTGTGGTTCCCTTGGGAATGACATTTTATAGGGGAGAGTTCTTTTGAACTTGCGCTTAATTGCCAAATCTTTGTGGGGAGTGCGGCTGTGGAATATTGTAGGGGTTATCTTGTATCTTTATGAACTCCTTGATGAATGCATTTAGCTTCGGATTTATGATTGCATCTAAACAAGATGATATACATTTACCTTTGGTCATGAAATATCTCTTACGGAAATTTCATTAGGATCTCGTTCTTGTACCTTTGCCAATTTTATTGACAAAAAGGGGGAGAATTAACATGTAGTTCATACTACAAATACATATGGTTTTCGGATCATTATGTAAGGGGGAGTGGTTTCCATGTGAGATGGAGTATTGACTAAGGGGGGAGTGAAGTATCACCATAGTATTGTTGTTGATGTTGTGATGCAATTGGACTGTGATGTTGTGTAATGATACTATGACACTGTATAACAATGATTGATAACTTTTGTTTTCTCGTTGTTATAGATATGGATTTTCAACAAAGATGATGCTAAACTTACAACCTTTGGGATCATTGGACTACTTGGAAGTGACGGAGATTTCGAGTAATGTTGAAGATTAGACATGTGGAATAGGAGCTACAAAGTTTATTTATATATTTTTTGTATTCCATATGTATTAATAGTTTTTCTACTAAAATTGACAAACGGGGAGATTGTTAAAGCACTACTCAAGCATGTTTATCAATGTTAGTGATCAAAACTATAAAGTCTTGATTTCTAGTCTACTATAGCTAAGGTCTCGGACTAGGATAGAAAGTGTAGTTGAGATCAAGTACTCCATGGCAATCATCATACAAGACGAAGGACTACTTAAGGAACCAGTGGATCTTCATCGACTAAAAGGTATGTGGAGACTTGAACTTATCTATCACTCAAAATTCTATCTACTCTTTCTCCTATCATGAGACAAAAGTCGTATTACTACATAGACTAAGATTATACACATGTGATATTTCGAGATGAGTATATCTCGCTTATCTATTTCTCGAAATATGTGTTGGTAAAGCTTTCACTTGAGCCAAGTTCATCTTTACCTAGTGACGAAAGTCATGTTATGTTTCAATCATTTTGGAAATCACTATGACGAAAAATAGTTTATGAATAACAAATATATAACGTCCTCTGAGAATGTTTCAATGATTGAAATGAGAGTTTAGACATTATAACCATTGGAGGATATAAGCATTGTTGTGGCAACACATATATGTATAAGTCCTTATTGCTTGAACCGAAGTTTGCGAACTTTGTTGATCAAGTGAAACCGGAGTAGTGCATGAGCTCAGTCCGCAAACTTAGCATACAAACTCAGTCCGTGAACTGGCGTAAGTTCTCAAACCCGATAATTTCTTCTGGCGTTTGTGAACCCCGTCCACGAACCTAGTCCGCGAACTTGAGTAGGTTATGTCTAAAAATGATGTTTGTGAACTTATCTTAATAAACTAAGGAATGCTATTGCTAACTATGGCTTTATATTTCATGAATCGATTCGAGTGAATCACATCGTCTTTGTTTCAATTGTGTCTTGTGTAGTACATAAAGATCTAAGCAATTGAACAACTTTCTAACTAGTTCATTTGAGTCATTTGGACTAGTTATGGTGAAGAAGAATATGGTTGATATGAAAGTTATCATATGGCTAACCATTTTGTTAACTATTGTTGAACCAACTAATGTACAAGTTTGGGTATGGTTTTCACAAGCCTACAAATGTGAATTTCATGTGTGTGTAACAAGCTATGTTTTCGATCTAACGGTTGATAAATATTAGCTTGAATCTAATCAGGTTTTCATCAAACGGTAAATATTGAATGCTTTGTTATTAAGCAAACATTGATTGCAAACCCTGATTTGAGAGACTATATAAGGGAGAACTCTAGCAACTGGGAAACCTAATCCCCACACATTCTGTGTGATACTAGTTTGCTAAGCTAGAGTCGATTCTCCTTTAACCTTTGGTTTTCTTCTTTTAAAACCAGGTTAGAAACTTAAAGACTTCATTGGGATTGTGAAGCCAGGCCGATACTACTTTTCTTGTAGTTATGTGATCTGATCTTGCATATTCTATCGTACGAGTACAATTGTAATAATTGGCTTGAGATTTCAATCTCCGATAGGAAAGATATTAAAGTAGTCACAAACACTTCGTCTCATCGTTTGTGATTCCTCAAAAATCTTCTTTGCTGCGTCGATTAAGTTTATTATGAGGTGATTGATAAAGCTGAGCGGTTCTTCGGGAATATAAGTCTGGTTTTATCAATTGGTTCCTGTTCACCTTGATTTACCAAAAGATGGAACAAAACTCATAGGTTTATTCGTGGGAGACGAATTTATCTATCCTTGTAGACTTTTCTGTGTGAGACATATTTTTTTATTAAAGTCTTCTACTTTGGGTCGTAGCAACTCTTGGTTGTGGGTGAGATCAGCTAAAGGAATCAAGTGCGCAGTATCCTACTGGGATCAGGGACGTAGGAGCATAACTGTATCTTGGATCAGTGTGAGATTGGTTGGGGTTCAACTACAGTTTATTCCGAAGTTAGCTTGGAGTGGGCTAGTGTCTGTAGCGGCTTAATACAGTGTATGTTTAATCTGGACTAGGTCCTGGGGTTTTTCTGCATTTGCGGTTTCCTCGTTAACAAAATTCTGGTGTCTATGTTTTTTCTTTTCCGCATTATATTTTGTTATATAATTGAAATAATACAAGTTGTGTGTTGTTCAATCAATTAGAATATCCGACCTTCTTGGTTGTTGATTTAAATTGATTGACACTTGGATATTGGTCATTGGTACCATCCAAGTTATCTATTTTTGATAAAGACTCGCAGATTGTATTTTCTTGGGAAAATCAAATTGAGAGATTGAGATAATAACTCCTTGTGATATTTTCTATTGATTGAGTATTACTGTCAAGTTGATTCTCTAGAAAGTAACTCTGAGTTTTCCATACAGATTGCTAATCAAAATATTGGGTGTGGTTGTTTAACCCCCGTTTTTCCAGAGGTGATTGATAAATCTGAGCTGTTCTTCGGGAATATAAGTCTGGTTTTATCAATTGGTTCTTGTTCATCTTGGTTTATCAAAAGACGGAACAAAACTCATAGGTTTATTCGCGGGAGACGAATTTATCTATCCTTGTAGACTTTTCTGTGTGATATAGATTTGTTTATTGAAGTCTTCGACTTTGGGTCATAGCAACTCTTGGTTGTGGGTGAGATCAGCTAAGGGAATCAAGTGCGCAGTATCCTGGTGGGATCAGAGGCGTAGGAGCATAACTGTACTTGGATCAGTGTGAGATTGGTTGGGGTTCAACTACAGTCCAGACCGAAATTAGCTTGGAGTAGGCTAGTGTCTCTAGCGGCTTAATACAATGTATGTTTAATCTGGACTAGGTCCCGTGGTTTTTCTGCATTTGCGGTTTGCTCGTTAATCTGGTGTCTGTGTTATTTCTTTTCCGCATTATATTTTGTTATATAATTGAAATAATACAGGTTGTGTGTTGTTAAATCAATTAGAATATTCGACCTTTTGGTTGTCGATTTAAATTGATTGCCACTTGTATATTGGTCTTTGGTACTATCCAAGTTATCTCTCTTTGATAAAGACTCGCAGATTTCTATTTGCTTGAGTAAAGATCAAATCGAGAGATTGAGATAATAACTCCTTGAGATATTTTCTATTGATTGAGTCTGACTCTGTAGTTGATTCTCTAGAAAGTAACTCGGAGTTGTCCATACAGATTGCTAATCGAAATATTGGGTGTGGTTGTTAGACCCCCGCTTTTTCAATTGGTATCAAAGTAGGCAAACACGTTCAAGACCTTACAAGTATGTGTTTGTAGCGATCTGACTCTTTGGACATAGGTGATATATCAATTAACGTGCCACCAATCTTCGATGGCTCTAATTACTTATGGTGGAAAAATTTTGTGCGAGCTTTCCTTCAAGTACATGATTTCCAATCATGGGTATATGTTGTTAATGCCTATGATGCTCCCGTTGAGGCAGTTGGAGGTGTAAACGTTCCAAAGAATATTTTTGAATACACTCCTGCCGAGATTCTTGCTGCAAAGTAAAACTCCTGCCGAGATTCTTGCTGCAAAGTAAAACTCCGACGGTTTGAATGCCATCATACATGCCATTACCCCAAATCTTCAGTATCATCTGTCTAATTGCACTAAGTCGCAAAAAGCTTGGGATATCTTAGAAACCGTATTCGAAGGTAATTCCAGTAAAAAGGAAGCTAGACTTTAAAATCTTAATTCCGATTGGGAAAACCTTCGTATAGCAGATGAAGAAACATTTGATGAGTTTAATCACAAATTTTCTGAAATTGTTAATGCATCTTTTGCATTGGGTACGACTATTCCTCAAAAGGACATTGTGATGAAAATTCTCAGGTCACTACCATCTAGATACGATTCTAAGAAGCATGCCATCGTTGAGGGAAATAACCTTGATACTCTCTCCATAAATACACTGGTTGGAAAGCTTAAGATCTTTGATCATGAACATTCGCCCAAATCTAATGATGTTGCGTTCAAACCACTAAAGGACACTAAATTACTTGATAAAAGTAAAAAAAGTGTATATCTTAGAAGATGATCACTCTGAGACAGATTCATCAGATGAAGATCTTGACAAATCAGTCTCGATGATCACAAGACAGTTTAGGGATCTTCAGTTGAAGAGAAGTAAACCGTTCTCCAGAGATAAGCCTAAGGCATCAGTCAAACCTCATAATCGTGTTTTTCCTAAAAACAGGGATATTGATGAAACTGATGATGAGGATATGCCTCAGTGCTTTAAGTGTAAGGGATTTGGTCATTTTGCAAATGAGTGTCCCAATTAGAGAAAATACACTGGGAACAAAGGTCTTGCTGCAACTCTTGATGAAATGTCTGACAATTATGATTCTAATGATGACGAGAAATCAAGTGTTACACTTCTTGGTGAAAATATTGATTTTGATAGTTGTAGCAATACACATATGAATCTTGATATCCTTTCAGAAGATAATCCAACTATTCTGGAAGACAAATTTGACCCATTCTTTGGAAACTCGGTTTATAATGTTTCAGGTTCCACTATGTGCCTAGATGCTTGCACATCCCAGAAGCCTGATTTTTATCCAAGTGTGACGTGTTCATATTGTTCATTAAAGGGTCATGAACTTTCAAAGTGTTATAAGTTCATACACAAACAAAGGCACGTCAACAAACTTCAACGAAGAGCAAATCATCTAGAAAGAAAGCTCAAACTTGCTCAGAAGACCGCTGAGGTATGTAAGATTTTATCTTCGTCTAAGAAGTTAGTTTCCAAGGATAAATCAAGACCATTTGAGAAGAAATTATGGTCAAATTGTTTTGATAGACAGAGGTCTGTGGATTCCTCTCTAGTGGAAAATGGTGGACAAATTGTTGTTCACCACAACACAACTTGATTGTGTTGTCTTTGGAATCTTGTCTCATGTGCCTGATCAAAAGAGACAATGATTTGTACCTCTCAGGCTTTAGGAAAAGTTTATTTTCTTCTTTTCTTAAAAAAAAATTTGTCTATAAAAAAAAGAGGTATTATCGACAATTCCACTCTTCATAGGGTTGAGAGTTGGTCGTTTACGAACCTTCTTAAAGGTTTCGAACCCTACATCCTTTTTCCTTCTATAAAACCTCTTTTTATCTCAAGACTACTTGTTGAGTTAAGTGTGATCTCCTCTCACAAACCCATACATGGAAACTCTAAGTATGATGTCTTCTGATGGAAAAGATGGTAATATAATTGTTAATCCATCAATCATGAAGGAAAAAGAAAAATCTCAATTGTCTCCAACATTGAAAAGGAAGAGAAGGAATGTGAGGAAGCCAAGACCGTTCCTTCAAATTCTCAGAAGTTTTCTGATGTTCTTTAAGTGTTAAAGGAGATGTGAAAGGAGATTCAACAAATAAAGACTTTTGTGTACAAGGCTCATGAAATTCAGAAGGCCCTGGTTCAACAACAACAACCTAGAAGGTTTATTGATATAAACTTCTACCTTAATGAACCTTATGTTCCAATGGTTGTTGACGACAAGGAGTTCGAAGACGATAAAGAATTCTTCAAAGGTATTATTGCCTAGTAAATCTCAATTTTTTTTATTTTTTTTAGAAGAATAACTAGTGGTTGGAATAGCCATTATTGTGATTACACATAGCTATGTCCAAAGTTTTCATCTTCTTGTTTTTAGATTTATTGGTTTAAATTCTAAACATGTTTGGAAGATGATTTTTGCAGTATTAATCTTTATGATTTTATATATTGCAATATTGTTATGGGATATGTGTGATTACGTCCGTGAACTTATTGTCCCATATTTTGTCAAAAGTAAAGTCGTTCGTGAATTGATATGCATGTATTGATAAAAGAATGAATAGACTTTTGACAAACACAAAAGTTAAGCCTACATTGTCAATTATTGATGTAAGATAGGTTAAAATATTTTGTGATCCAAGGATTATGTCTATTTTATGTCATTATGCAAATGGTGATAGAAACATTGAAAATGCGGGGGGTCTAACAACCTCGCCCAATATTTCGATTAACAATCTATATGGACAACTCCGAGTTGTTTTCTAGAGAATCAACAAGACTCAATCAATATAAAATACTCAAGGAGTTATTATCTCAATCTCTCGATTTGATTTACTCAAGCAAATATAATTCGCGAGCCTAATCAAAGAGAGATAACTTGGATGGTACCAAAGACCAATATCCAAGTGTCAATCGATTTAAATCAACAACCAATAAGGTCGGATATTCTAATCGATTGAACAACGCACAACCTGTATTATTTCAATTATATAAAAATATAATGCGAAAAAGAAATAACACAAACACCAGAATTTTGTTAACGAGGAAACCGCAAATGTAGAAAAATCCCGGGACCTAGTCCAGATTAAACATACACTGTATTAAGCAGCTACAGACACTAGCCTACTCCAAATTAACTTCGGTCTGGACTATAGTTGAACCCTAACCAATCTCATACTGATCCAAGGTACAGTTATGCTCCTACGCCTATGATCCCAATAGGATACCGCGCACTTGATTCCCTTAGCTGATCTCACCCACAACCAAGAGTTGCTACGACCCAAAGTCGAAGACTTTAGCAAACAAATCTATCTCACACAGAAAAGTCTACAGGTAATAGATAAATTCGTCTCCCACGAATAAACCCATGAGTTTTGTTCCGTATTTTGATAAATCAAGGTGCACAGGAACCAATCGATAAAACCAGACTTATATTCCCGAAAAACAGCTCAGTTTCATCAATCACCTCATAATAAACTTAATCGACGCAGCGAATAAGATTATTGAGGAATCACAAACAATAAGACGAAGATGTTTGTGACTACTTTTATCTTGCCTATCGGAGATAGAAATCTCAAGCCAATTATTACAATTGTACTCATACGATATAAACAGCAAGATCAGATCACACAACTACAAGGAAAGTAGTATCGGTCTGGCTTCACAATCCCAATGAAGTCTTTAATTCGTTAACCAAAATTTAGAGAGAAAACTCAAGGGTTAATGGAGATCGACTCTAGCTTAGAGAAAACTAGTATCACACAAGAAAAGTGTGTGGGGATTAGTTTTTCCAATAGAAAGAGTTCTCCCTTATATAGTCTTTCAAATCAGGGTTTGCAATTAATGTTAGCTTAGTAACAAAGCATTCAATATTCACTGTTAGATGAAAACCTGATTAGATACAAGCTAATATCTCTCAACCATTAGATCGAAAACTTAGCTTGCCATATACACATGTACTTGACGTTTTGAGTTCGTGTAACCGTACCCAAACGTGTACAATGGTTGGTTCAATACTAGTCAACCAAATGGTTAGCCAAATGATAACTTTCATATCAACCATATTCTTCTTCACCATAACTAGTCCAAATGACTCAAATGAACTAGTTAGAGAGTTGTTCAATTGCTATGAGATCTCAAGTACTACACGGTCCATAATTGAATCAAAAACAATGTGATTCACTCGAATCAATTCATGAACTATAAAGCCACGGTTTGCAAAAGCATTCCTTAGTAATTTAAGATAAGTTCATGAATACCGTTTTCATACATAACCTCTTGAGTTCGCGGACTAAGTTCGCGGACTCAAGCTAACCGGTTGAAGTTAATAAACTCCAGCAGAATTTCTCGGGATGAGAATTTCCGTCAGTTCGCGAACTGCACCTGAGCTTCAACTTCAGCGGATATTTTCGGGTTCGAGAACTTACGCCAGTTCGCGTACTGGCTTCGCGGACTGAGTTGTTTCTCACGTTCCGGTTCCACTTGATCAACA
The DNA here is from genome assembly GCA_023529315.1 of Papaver bracteatum. Lineage (NCBI taxonomy): Eukaryota > Viridiplantae > Streptophyta > Magnoliopsida > Ranunculales > Papaveraceae > Papaver > Papaver bracteatum. The sequence continues at coordinate 252,021 of JAJJWX010004631.1, forward strand.
AAGTTCGCAAACTTTGGTTCAAGTGTTAAGGACTTATACATATATGTTTTGCCACAACAATGTTTATATCCCCCAATGGTTATATAGTCTAAACTCTCATTTTTATCATTGAAACATTCTCAAAGGGCGTTATATAGTTGTTATTCACAAACTATTTTTCGTCAGAGCGATTTCCAAAATGATTGAAACATAACATGACTTTCGTCACTAGGAAAAGATGAACTTGGCTAAAGGGAAAGCTTTACCAACACCCATTTCGAGAAATAGATAAGCAAGATATACTCAGCTCAAAATGTCACATGTGCATATCTTTAGTCTATATAGATAAACGACTTTTGTCTCAAGATAGGAGATAGAGTAGATAGACTTTTGAGTGATAGATAAGTTCAAGTCTCCACATACCTTTTAGTCGATGAAGATCCACTGATTCCTTGAGTAGTCATTCGTCTTGTATGATGATCGCCATGAAGTTCTTGAGCTCAACTACACTTTTTATCCTTGTCTGAGACCTTAGCTATAGTAGACTAGAAATCAATACTTTATAGTTTTGATCACTAAGATTGACAAACATGCTTGAGATAGCAATGCATGCTAGTTTGACCGAGCAGTGCTCTAAAAAACATAAAATGAATCCTTGTATATTCCGCAGTAATTGATCTTCCCAGATCCATTTTTTATGTATTACTGTGAGACTCGGTATTGTGCCTTATGTCGAGCACTAGACAACCAAGTTGATTGTCTTTGTGATTAGCTTAGTTGTGTTCCTTAAGGTACTTTACATCGAGTATATTGAACTAAATTGATCATCTTGTGTGGTTATTTAGTTGTGACTCCGTAAGTTTATCTTATGTTTGAGCATTTTCGACTGGGATGGTTGTTTTTATGATTAACTTAGTTATCACTCCATAGATTTTCTTATGTGAGTATAAACGATTAAATTGATTACTTTTGTGATTAATTTAATTGTGTATCCCGGTTAGATTAGTTATGGTTTCTCTTGTGATTAATCTAATCGAGTCATTAAGTCTCCATAAGTTTACTTGTGTTGAGCATATTTGGTTAAATTAATCTTAGGCTCGCTTACGGTTAGTTTGATTGAATATTCTTTTTGGATCCCAAATTCATACTTGTATGTGATTTATTTAGTCCAAAGAAATACTTCTTTTCTTTTGAAATTAAGGTCGCTCTTGTTGTTCCCTTGGGAATGACATTTTATGGGGGGGAGTTCTTTTGAGATGGAGTATTGACTAAGGGGGAGAGTTAACATGTAGTTCATACTACAACTACATATGGTTTTCGGATCATTATGTAAGTGGGAGTGGTTTCCATGTGAGATGGATTATTGACTAAGGGGGAGTGAAGTATCACCATAGTATTGTTGTTGAATTTGTGATGCAATTGGACTGTGACGATGTGTAATGATACTATGACACTGTATAACAATGATTGATAACTCTTGTTTTCTCATTGTTATAGCTATGGATTTTCAACAAAGATGATGCTAAACTTACAACCTTTGGGATCATTGGACTACTTGGAAGTGACGAAGATTTCGAGTAATGTTGAAGATTAGACGTGTGGAATAGGAGCTACAGAGTTTATTTATATATTTTTTGTATTCCATAGGTATTAATAGTTTTTCTACTAAAATTGACAAAGGGGGAGTTTGTCAAAGCACTACTCGGTCGAACTAGCATCTGTTGCTATCTCAAGCATGTTTGTCAATGTTAGCGATCAAAACTATAAATTCTTGATTTCTAGTCTACTATAGCTAAGGTCTCGGACTAGGATAGAAAGTGTAGTTGAGCTCAAGTACTCCATGGAAATCATCATACAAGGCGAAGGACTACTCAAGGAACCAGTGGATCTTCATCGACTAAAAGGTATGTGGAGACTTGAACTTATCTATCACTCAAAAGTCTATCTACTCTATCTCCTATCTTGAGACAAAAGTCATATTACTATATACACTAGGATTATACACATGTGATATTTCGAGATGAGTATATATGGATTTTCTATTTCTCGAAATGTGTGTTGGTAAAGCTTTCGCTTTAGCCAAGTTTATCTTTACCTAGTGACGAAAGTCATGTTATGTTTCAATCATTTGGAAATCGATGTGACGAAAAATAGTTTGTGAATAACAACTATATAACGTCCTATGAGAATGTTTCAATGATTGAAACGAGAGTTTAGACATTATAACCATTGGAGGATATAAGCATTGTTGTGGCAACACATATATGTATAAGTCCTTATTGCTTGAACCGAAGTTTGCGAACTTTGTTGATCAAGTGAAACCGGAGTAATGCGTGAGCTCAGTCCGCGAACTCAGCATACAAACTCAGTCTGTGAACTGGCGTAAGTTCTCAAACCTAAGAATTTCTTCTGGCATTTGTGAACTCCGTCCGCGAACCTAGTCCGCGAACTTGAGTAGGTTATGTCTAAAAATGATGTTTGTGAACTTATCTTAATAAACTAAGGAATGCTATTGCTAACTGTGGCTTTATATTTCATGAATCGATTCGAGTGAATCACATCTTCTTTGTTTCAATTGTGTCTTGTATAGTACATAAAGATATAAGCAATTGAACAACTTTCTAACTAGTTCATTTGAGTCATTTGGACTAGTTATGGTGAAGAAGAATATGGTTGATATGAAAGTTATCATATGGCTAACCATTTGGTTAACTATTGTTGAACCAACTATTGTACAAGTTTGGGTATGGTTTTCACAAGCCTACAAATGTGCATTTCATGTGTGTGTAACAAGCTATGTTTTCGATCTAACGGTTGATAAATATTAGCTTGAATCTAATCAGGTTTTCATCTAACGGTAAATATTGAATGCTTTGTGATTAAGCAAACATTGATTGGAAACCCTTATTTGAGAGACTATATAAGGGAGAACTCTAGCAACTGGGAAACCTAATCCCCACACATTCTGTGTGATACTAGTTTGCTAAGCTAGAGTCGATTCTCCTTTAACCTTTGGTTTTCTTCTTTTAAAACTAGGTTAGAAACTTAAAGACTTCATTGGGATTGTGAAGCCATACCGATACTACTTTTCTTATAGTTATGTGATCTGATCTTACATCTTCTATCATACGAGTACAATTGTAATAATTGGATTGAGATTTCAATCTCCGATAGGAAAGATATAAAAGTAGTCACAAACACTTCGTCTCATCGTTTTTGATTCCTCAATAATCTTCTTTGCTGCGTCGATTAAGTTTATTGTGAGGTGATTGATAAAGCTGAGCGGTTCTTCGGGAATATAAGTCTGGTTTTATCAATTGGTTCATGTTCACCTTGATTTACCAAAAGACGGAACAATACTCATAGGTTTATTCGTGGGAGACGAATTTATCTATCCTTGTAGACTTTTCTGTGTGAGACATATTTGTTTATTAAAGTCTTCGACTTTGGGTCGTAGCAACTCTTGGTTATGGGTGAGATCAGCTAAAGGAATCAAGTGCGCAGTATCCTACTAGGATCAGAGGCGTATGAGCATAATTGTATCTTGGATCAGTGTGAGATTGGTTGGGGTTCAACTAAAGTCCATTCTGAAGTTAGCTTGGAGTAGGCTAGTATCTGTAGCGGCTTAATACAGTGTATGTTTAATCTGGACTAGGTCCCGGGGTTTTTATGCATTTGCGGTTTCCTCGTTAACAAAATTCTGGTGTCTGTGTTTTTTATTTCCGCATTATATTTTGTTATATAATTGAAATAATACAGGTTGTGTGTTGTTCAATCAATTAGAATATCCGACCTTCTTGGTTGTTGATTTAAATTGATTGACACTTGGATATTGGTCTTTGGTACCATCCAAGTTACCTCTCTTTGAAAAAGACTCACAGATTGTATTTGCTTGGGTAAATCAAATTGAGAGATTGAGATAATAACTCCTTGAGATATTTTCTATTGATTGAGTCTGACTATGTAGTTGATTCTCTAGAAAGTAACTCGGAGTTGTCCATACAGATTTCTAATCGAAATATTGGGTGTGGTTGTTAGACCCCCACTTTTTCAATTGGTATCAAAGCAGGCAAACATGTTCAAGGCCTTACAAGTATGTGTTTGTAGCGATCTGACTCTTTGGACAAAGGTGTTATATCAATTAACGTACCACCAGTCTTCGATGGCTCTAATTACTTATGGTGGAAAAATTTTATGCGAGCTTTCCTTCAAGTACGTGATTTCCAATTATGGGTATATGTTATTAATGTCTATGCTGCTCCCGTTGAGGCAGTTGGAGGTGTAAATGTTCCAAAGAATATTGGTGAATACACTCCTGCCGAGATTCTTGCTGCAAAGCAAAACTCCGACGGTTTGAATGCCATCATACATGCCATTACCTCAAATCTTCAGCACCATCTGTCTAATTGCACTAAGTCGCAAGAAGCTTGGGATATCTTAGAAACCGTATTCGAAGGTAATTCCAGTGAAAAGGAAGCTAGACTTCAAAATCTTAATTCTGATTTGGAAAACCTTCATATGGCAGATGAAGAAACATTTGATGAGTTTAATCACAAAGTGTCTGAAATTGTTAATGCATCTTTTGCATTGGGTAAGACTATTCCTGAAAAGGACATTTTGGTGAAAATTCTCAAATCGCTTCCATCTAGATACGATTCTAAGAAGCATGCCATCGTTGAGGGAAATAACCTTGATACTCTCTCCAGAAATACGCTGGTTGGAAAGCTTAAGATCTTTAATCATGAAATATTTCTTACGGAAATTTCATTAGGATCCCATTCTTGTACCTTTGCCAATTTTTTTGACAAAAAGGGGGAGAATTAATATGCAGTTCATACTACAAATACATATGGTTTTAGGATCATTATGTAAGGGGGATTGGTTTCCAAGTGAGATGGAATATTGACTAAGGGGGAGTGAAGTATCACCATAGTATTGTTGTTAAAGTTGTGATACAATTGGACTTTGACGCTGTGTAATGATACTATGACACTATATAACAATGATTGAGAACTCTTGTTTTCTCGTTGTTACAGCTATGGATTTTCAACAATGATGATGCTAAACTTACAACCTTTGGGATCATTGGAGTACTTGGAAGTGACGAAGATTTCGAGTAATATTGAAGATTAGACATTTGGAATAGGAGCTACAAAGTTTATTTATATATTTTTTGTATTCCATATGTATTAATAGTTTTTCCACTAAAATTGACAAAGGGGGAGATTGTTAGAGCATTGCTCGGTCGAACTCGTATGTGTTGCTATCTCAGGCATGTTTGTCAATGTAAGTGATCAAAACTATAAAGTCTTGATTTTTAGTCTACTATAGCTAAGGTGTCGGACTAGGATAGAAAGTGTAGTTGAGCTCAAGAACTCCATGGCAATCATCATATAAGACGAAGGACTACTCAAGGAACCAGAGGATCTTCATCGACTAAAAGGTATGTGGAGACTTGAACTTATCTATCATTCAAAAGTCTATCTACTCTTTCTCCTATCATGAGACAAAAGTCGTATTACTATATAGACTAAGATTATACACATGTGATATTTCGAGCTGAGTATATCTCGCTTATCTATTTATCGAAATATGTGTTGTTAAAGCTTTCGCTTTAGCCAAGTTCATCTTTACCTAGTGACGAAAGTCATGTTATGTTTCAATCATTTAGGAAATCGCTCTGACGAAAAATAGTTTGTGAATAACAACTATATAACGTCCTCTGATAATGTTTCAATGATTGAAATGAGAGTTTAGACATTATAACCATTGGAGGATATAAGCATTGCTGTGGAACACATATATGTATAAGTCCTTATTGCTTGAACCAAAGTTTGCGATCTTTGTTGATCAAGTGAAACCGGAATAGTGCGTGAGCTCAGTCCGCGAACTCAGCATACAAACTCAGTCCACGAACTGGTGTAGTTCTCGAACCCGAGAATTTCTGCTGGAGTTTGTGAACTCCGTCCGGGAACTTAAGTCCTTTAACCCAGTCCGCGTACTTGAGTAGGTTATGTCTAAAAACGATGTTTGTGAACTTATCTTAACAGACTAAGGAATGTTATTGCAAACCGTGGCTTTATAGTTCATGAATCGATTCGAGTGAATCACATCATTTTTGCTTCGGTTGTGTCTTGTGTAGTACATGATATTTCCTTGCAATTGAACAACTCTCTAACTAGTTCATTTGAGTCATTTGGACTAGTTATGGTGAAGAAGAATATGGTTGATATGAAAGTTATCATATGGCTAACCATTTGGTTAACTATTGTTGAACCAACTAATGTACAAGTTTGGGTACGGTTTTCACAAGCCTACAAATGTGCATATCATGTATGTGTAACAATCTATGTTTTTGATCTAACGGTTGATAAATATTAGCTTGAATGTAATCAGGTTTTCATCTAACGGTGAATATTGAATGCTTTGTTACTAAGAAAACATTGATTGCAAACCCTGATTTGAAGACTATATAAGGGAGAACTCTAGCAACTGGGAAACCTAGTCCCCACATATTCTGTATGATACTAGTTTGCTAAGCTAGAGTCGATTCTCCTTTAACCTTTGGTTTTCTTCTTCTAAAACCAGGTTAACGACTTAAAGACTTCATTGGGATTGTAAAGCCAGACCGATACTAGTTTTCTTGTAGTTGTGTGATCTGATCTTGCATCTTCTATCGTACGAGTACAATTGTAATAATTGGCTTGAGATTTCTATCTATGATAGGCAAGATATAAAAGTAGTCACAAACACTTTGTCTCATCATTTGTAATTTTTCAATAATCTTATTCGCTGCGTCGATTAAGTTTATTGTGAGGTGATTGATAAAGCTGAGCTGTTCTTCGGGAATATAAGTCTGGTTTTATCAATTGGTTCTTGTCCACCTTGATTTTTCAAAAGACGGAACAAAACTCATAGGTTTATTCGTGGGAGAAGAATTTATCTATCCTTGTAGACTTTTCCGTGTGATACATATTTGTTTATTTCAGTCTTCGACTTTGGGTCTTAGCAACTCTTGGTTGTGGGTGAGATCAGCTAAGGGAATCAAGTGCACAGTATCCTGCTGGGATTATAGGCGTAGTAGCATAACTGTACCTTGGATCTAGGGCTGCACATGGGCGGGTATAGGCGGGTATAAGCTAAAACCAACCTCGCACCCACATACTGCGGGGTTTTTTTTCATAATCAACCCCGCACCCACAAACAGCGGGCGGGTTTGGGTTTAATGGTATATATTTTGCGGGTTTTTTGGGCGAGTATGGGCGGGTATTAGCTAAAACCAACCTCGCACCCACAGACAACGGGTATTTTTCTCCTTAACCAACCACGCACCCACAACAGGCAGGTTTGGACAAAAAAAAACACGGGTTTAGCGGGTACGGGCGGGTTTGGGTAACATGGGTGGGTCTAGTGTAACCCTACTTGGATCAGTGTGAGATTGGTTGGGGTTCAACTTCAGTCTAGACCGAAGTTATCTTGGAGTAGGCTAGTGTCTGTAACAGCTTAATACAGTGTATGTTTAATCTACACTAGGTCCCGGGGTTTTTCTGCATTTGCGGTTTCCTCGTTAACAAAATTCTGGTGTCTGTGTTATTTCTTTTCCAAATTATATTTTGTTATATAATTGAAATAATACATGTTGTGAGTTGTTCAATCGATTAGAATATCTGACCTTTTGGTTGTTGATTTAAATTGATTGACACTTGGATATTGGTCTTTGGTACCATCCAAGTTATCTCCCTTTGATAAAGACTCGCTAATTTCTATTTGTTTGAGTAAAGGTCAAATCGAGAGATTGAGATAATAACTCCTTGGTGTTTTTTTTATTAATTGAGTGTGACTGTCTAGTTGATTCTCTAGAAAGTAACTCGGAGTTATCCATATAGATTGCTAATCGAAATATTGAGTGTGGTTAGACCCCCGCTTTTTCATCTATAATGGCAGGAAGAGTTAGAAGTTATAGTGGAAGAGGTACTCAATCTTATATAGCAGAACTTAAATATATTAGAGTTATAGTTGACTACATGTTGCGATGGTTAGATACACTAGAGCAACGTAGACGTGCGGAAGCCCTAATGGAGAAACCGGAAAGCAACCATGGACCTGTTGAATTGTCGGAAGGTAGTCAAGAGGATTATCTTGTTACCGATCTTACATCTATTGAATTATCAGAAGATAGTCGAGAGGATTGTGACCATGAAAGCGACCCTATAAATCTACTAGAATGATATCATGAAGATGGCACACATGAGGTTTTCCAAGAAACATTTCACGGACATGAATTTTCAGTTAACAATGTCAAACAACATATCTTCGCGGACTGGAGTTCACCACCAGTTTACAATACTTATCCAGAAGCTGATGATGAGGTTTTCTTTCAACCAGATCATATTGATCCTCTTACGGGACAAAACACAAGCATTGTAAGTATTCCCATAAACTTATATCATTCTAGTTATAAGAATCAATGTTTGTATATGGTTGACAATCTTAATGAAAGGTCAGATTTTTATAAGTACAACGAAGAGTTTATTCTTAAAGGAACTTGTAGAGAGAATTCTACCGGTAAAATTCGTAGGCGAATTTTTTCTAACATTGGGAAAATACAATAACTGAAGATTTACCAGAAAACCTTGGAGTTGACACGTACTACTCTAGAGAGCATGGAAATACTTGTGATCAGTTCGTACTACAAGGTGGGAGTTTCAATTACAGTATTAGTAATGAACCTGGTAAGATTGCATATGGATATCGTCATCCACTACATATCGTCGAGCTAGTACCCCTCTGTCTGGATCAACAGGTTGGTGAAATAAAAGAAGTTGCTAATGATTCAGATGCTACTAAGAAGTTGAAGGGATGTGAGAAGGCTGTAAAGAAGCTTAATTTGGAAGAATCCATTGATGTACATGGCTCAGATAAATTTGGAAGAATCTCGAATAAAAGGAGGAGTTGTAATTGATGATACAAAACTGTACCGCAATGGCTCAGATAAACGTCAGTTGAACAGTTTAATGGCTTTGAACTTGTTTAACAATGATGTAGTTGCTGATACGTCAAATATACTAGTAAACAAAGTGTATTATAGGGAAAGGGGCCTGAGAGAAATTTCATCTCCGGACATGTGTTTTAGTTGTGTTCTTGAGAAATCTCTTGGACAATATCAGCCTATTGGTGCATGTGTTACTCTGCAACTCTAGTTTCCATGGTGCTTCTTTTGGCTTTATCATCATTAGGCTGTGTACTTTCGAATTTCAGCATAAATTTGTTGATCAAGAACGAGAAGAGATCATTGTTTACTAGTGTTGGAAAAATTCCAACATAATTCTAATAGATTTATGTTTGGACTACATGCTAAGTGATGAAGAGCGCTCGAATGAATAAAAACACAGTTTTTCATCACCAGAACCTATACAGTGAGAAGCGGTTAGTAAAGAAACTTCAGAATGAGTTGCTTTCTCACGCAAGTCAACTGATGGAAATGGGACAATCTCGATGTCATGCTTTGCTTAGAGATGAAAGGGTGGATGGCCGAAAAAGGATATGTTAAAGGAGCAATGGTTGGTCTGCGCAAATTTATTTCATCTAAACAATACGTTGAGCTGTATAGAGAGTTCATGACATATATGGGCAAGTTGCTCTGATGGTTACTTTTTTTCCTATAAGGTACTCAAAGAAGCTGTCGAGATCTCCCATAAGGCTGTTGTAAGCTCAATTGTAAACTATTTAGCTACTTTCTATGATAGCATTCTTCAGAAACAAGGAAGTGGGAAATTGGGAGTTGAATCTCTTGAAGAGACAGTAGTGACGGTAGCCAAGATACCAAATAGTGATGATGCAGGTTGTCTCGTGGAATTAGATCTGAAGCCCCTTGCACGTCAATTACTGTTACACAACATTGCGAATAGAGACCATGAAGAGAACGTGCATGCAAAATTAAATATGGCGGTCACTGGTTTCACAACAATAAAGAGGATTATATCTAACTTTGAGAAGTATACAATGGCAGAAAGTGCTAATCGATGGCATAATGATTTACAAGGAAAAGCAAGGAAGCATTGGTTTCTTTCTTGTCGTGATTTAACGGCTAGACCGGAAATAGGTTAGTTTGTGCTGAATATCAAGACGTAGTGGTGGAATTGATGCTTGTTACTGGCATGACTAAGTCCAATATCAGAAGTGAAGGTTGGCATTTTGTGTTTGACCGAGGGAAAGCATCAGAGAAGTTATATGACTTATTCAACAATACTTCTTGTTTACTGCGCATTGGAATATCAAAATGTTTGGGTTTTGTTTTTTGCCTTGGAAGACCAGCAAGGATCTCATATGATGTAGAATAACATTTGTTGCTTACTATGCTTTAGAAAGTACGCATAATTGACGGATACTAAAACTAATTGGGGATAGAGGAAAAGGACAAAAAAATGGATTTAAATATTAAATCAGGGCATTATCTAAGTATTTTATTTAATTCCTAATCTACCCCTCACTAATCAGGTTTAGTGGTTAATTATAATTAAAAATTTGATAAGATTAATTGATAAATGATTAATGTGTATATTTGAGTGAGGTGAGAGTAGAAGGAGGGAAAAAATTTGAGAGAGAACTTTTTTTGGTGAAAATGGTGGGTGATTGTGAAGAGAGAATTGTTGATGAATCTTTAGCTCAACTACAACAAGGAGCATATCTTGAATCTTCAACTAATGATAACCATTCACAATTAGAATTATATGATGAACTAACACCCTTACATCATGATTTTTATGAGCATGAAGTGTTTCATGAAGAACCAACCCAAGAAAGTAAACAAGCTCAACATACAATCACTCCCAATACCCAGGTAAAGGTGCCAATGTGTTGAAAAATTATTTTATTTTTCTTTTAATCCACCATTGTTGCAGCTGAAATAGCTCGGTGCCAGCATGGACGTGGTATGAATACAATGCCGGCAGTACCAATACCGCATAGTATTCAACCAAAAAACTATGCTGGTACAAAAGTTTATTTTTGCTTACCACAGAATATTCTATGGAATATGATACCAGCATGGTTCAATTCTAATCTTACCATGCTGGTACCACCAAAAAAACATATAGGAATAAGTGACTTTAAAAGTTAAATATCGGCGTGGTTGATTTATTATCGACCATGCCGGGACTGTGTACAGGCGTGGATCCATATGTAAAGAGCATGTCGGCACCATAGTTTTCGGTGTTGATTTCCAATGAAAATGCTTATGCCGGAAGCACTTCAGTTTTGGAACCACAGTTTCGTTTGATTTCGACCATGCCGGAACATTTGTCGAGCATGCCAGAACTGTGGTCCGGCATAGTATTTAATTTCTTTTGGAACTAATTTAATCTTCTTTTCATTCGTCGTCCCTTAGATTGTGGCATATATTGATCCAACAAATATAAGACCACTTGGTCGAAATACGTCGGAATACTATAAAATGCCACCGGTATGTTACCAAAGAATAGTTTTGACTTAGTATCTTGAACTTTACGAATGGATTGCTTATAATGAACCTTATAATCTCCCGTGGTTGTCCTTATATAGGGAATAACAGATAAAAAAGAAGCAATTGCTTGGGATAAAGAGACAGCTCTTAAGAACATGTATGTGTTGGTGAGGAATACCCAAGGTTCAAAGTTTCGTTTTGAGATGGATTGCGAGAGGAGAGGGGAATACATGGAGAAGAATAGCCATAAGAGAAAGGGTTATGTATATCCAAAGAAGACTAATAGGGTATACAAGACTCGTACGAGGAAGGATAACTGCCCATTTAAGCTTGTATTCCATTTAAGAGACAAGGAATGGGATTGTGCGGTGTGGTTCAGCCGCCATAACCACCCGGATCCGGAAGATTTTGTTGGTCACTCCCTAGTTGCGAAGCTAAAACCCCATGAATTTGAGGATGTAAAGAGAATGACAAAAACATGTATCAAACCAAGACAAATTCTCAGAGGCTTCAAGGAAAAGGATCGGAAGAACGTTTATTCTCTAAGTACAAGTTATAACGCACAAACAACTATTAGAAAGGTGGAATGGGAAGGTAGGAGCGTTATGCAAGAATTTGAGAAGATATCTTGGGATCACAACTACACTCGTATCATCAAAACAGGGTCGGACAACAAGCCCCTTCAAATATTCATTTCGCATCCTTTGGTTGCATTATTGGCTCATACATATTTTGGTGTTATTATGATGGATTGCACCTACAAGACAAACAAATACAATATGACGTTTTTCAACATCACGGGGCAAACATCGGACAAGGTATCATTCACATTAGCTTGGTGTTTAATGGAAAACGAGAAGGATTATAATTATAATTGGGCATTAAGACAATTGAAATTATTCTTCCAGGAAAATCATCTTCTGAGGGTCATCATAAGAAATAGCGATGACGCATTAGTGAATGCAATATCCGACGTCTTCCCGAATGCACAAAATTTCCTATGTACATATCATATACGTCAAAATGTGATAAAAGCTTGTCATGCTTTGTTTGAACCCACTAAGGAGGATATTAAGAAGAGAGTGATTGTTCAACTAGAGGAAGATGTTCGCAAGAATAAACTATCACCCGAAGAAGAAGAAGATGAAAGAGGAAAGATTAAAGAGCGAGTGGACAATGAACACGATGAAAATCATAAAAAAGGTGGTTGGATTTAAAAGAGATTGGGAGAAAGTTTATTGGTCTCTTACCAAGGTTACGTACGCAAATAATTTGGACATGTTTATTGCCAATTAGAGCGAATTGTATCCAAGTGCCGTCTCAGATTGTCAAAACCAATGGTTGGACAAGTTCAAGGAAAAATTTGTGTGTGCATGGACAAACCGGTATAGACACTACGGGAATGAAGAAACTATTATAGTGGAGTCCGCTCATGGGAGATTTAAAGATCCCATCGAGTCTAACCAAGGAAACGTGGTTACGGTCACTGAGGAAATGGTGCAATACTTCAAGAGTGATATCGATGGGATTAAGAAGGATTTTGAGAAAAGATCGATGGAAAGTGTTAGAGCATTGATCGGTCAAACTCGCATGCGTTGCTATCTCAAGCATGTTTGTCAATCTTAGTGATCAAAACTATAAAGTCTTGATTTCTAGTCTACTATAGTAAGGTCTCAGACTAGGATAGAAAGTGTAGTTGAGCTCAAGAACTCCATGGCGATCATCATACAAGACGAAGGACTACTCAAGGAACCAGTGGATCTTCATCAACTAAAAGGTATATGGAGACTTGAACTTATCTATCACTCAAAAGTCTATCTACTCTATCTCCTATCTTGAGACAAAAGTCGTTTTATCTATATAGACTAAAGATATCCACATGTGACATTTTGAGCTGAGTATATCTTGATTATCTATTTCTCGAAATGGGTGTTGGTAAAGCTTTCGCTTTAGCCAAGTTCATCTTTTCCTAGTGACGAAAGTCATGTTATGTTTCAATCATTTTGGAAATCCCTCTGATGAAAAATAGTTTGTGAATAACAACTATATAACGCCCTCTGAGGATGTTTCAATGATTGAAATGAGAGTTTAGACTATATAACCATTGGGGGATATAAACATTGTTGTGGAAACACATATATGTATAAGTACTTAGCACTTGAACCGAAGTTTGCGAACTTTGTTGATCAAGTGGAACCGGAACGTGAGCAGCAACTCAGTCCGCGAACAGGCGTAAATTCTCGAACCCGAGAATATCTGCTGAAGTTGAAGCTCAGGTGCAGTCAGCGAACTGACGGAAGTTCTCATCCCGAGAAATTCTGCTGGAGTTTATTAACTTCAACCGGTTAGCTTGAGTCCGCAAACTCAGTCCACGAACTCAAGAGGTTATGTCAGAAAACGGTGTTCGTGAACTTATCTTAAATTACTAAGGAATGCTTTTGCAAACCGTGGATTTATACTTCATGAATTGATTCGAGTGAATCACCTCGTTTTTTATTCAATTGTGTCTCTTGTAGTACTAAAGATCTCATAGCAATTGAACAACTCTCTAACTAGTTCATTTGAGTCATTTGGACTAGTTATGGTGAAGAAGAATATGGTTGATATGAAAGTTATCATTTGGTTAACCATTTGGTTGACTAATATTGAACCAACCATTGTACACTTTTGGGTATGGTTACACGAACTCAAAACCTCAAGTACATGTGTATATGGCAAGCTAAGTTTTCGATCTAACGGTTGAGATATATTAGCGTGTATCTAATCAGGTTTTCATCTGATGGTGAATATTGAATGCTTTGTTACTAAGATAACATTGATTACAAACCCTGATTTGAAGGACTATATAATGGAGAACTATTGCTATTGGAAAAACTAATCCCCACACACTTTTCTTGTGTGATACTAGTTTTCTCTGAGCTAGAGTCGATCTCCATTAACCTTTGAGTTTTCTCTGTAAATTCGGGTTAACGACTTAAAGACTTCATTGGGATTGTGAAGCCAGACCGATACTAATTTCCTTGTAGTTGTGTGATCTGATCTTGCTATTTCTATTGTATGAGTACAATTGTAATAATTGGCTTGAGATTGCTATCTCCGATAGGCAAGATAAAAGTAGTCACAAACATCTTCGTCTCATTGTTTGTGATTTCTCAATAATCTTCTTCGTTGCGTCAATTAAGTTTATTGTGAGGTAATTGATGAAACTGAGCTGTTCTTCGGGAATAGAAGTCTAGTTTTATCGATTGGTTCATATTCACCTTAATTTATCAAAAGACGGAACAAAACTCATAGGTTTATTCGTGGGAGACGAATTTATCTATTATATGTAGACTTTTCTGTGTGAGACAGATTTGTTTGCTAAAGTATTCGACTTTGGGTCGTAGAAACTCTTGGTTGTGGGTGAGATCGTCTAAGGGAATCAAGTTCCAAGTATCCTACTGGGATCAGAGGCGTAGGAGCATAACTGTACCTTGGGTCAGTGTGAGATTGGTTGGGGTTCAACTACAGTCCAGATTGAAGTTAGTTTGGAGTAGGCTAGTGTCTGTAGTGGCTTAATACATTGTATGTTTAATCTGGACTAGGTCCCGGGGTTTTTTTACATTTGCGTTTTCCTCGTTAACAAAATTCTGGTGTCTGTGTTATTTCTTTTCCGCATTATATTTTTATATAATTGAAATAATACAGGTTGTGCGTTGTTCAACCGATTAGAATATCCGACCTTATTGGTTGTTGATTTAAATCGATTGACACTTGGATATTGGTCTTTGATACCATCTAAGTTATCTCTCTTTGATTAGGCTCGCGAATTATATTTGCTTGAGTAAATCAAATCGAGAGATTAAGATAATAACTCCTTGAGTATTTTCTATTGATTGAGTCTTGTTGATTCTCTAGAAAACAACTCGGAGTTGTCCATACCGATTTCTAATCGAAATATTGGGTGAGGTTGTTAGATCCCCGCTTTTTCAATTGGTATCAGAGTAGGCAAACACGTTAAAGACCTTATAAGTCTGTGCTTGTACCGATCTGACTCTATGGACAAGAGTAGTATCTCTAATAAACGCGTCACCAGAAATAAAGAATCTGTCTTGTCAAAGTATATTAAAAAGAAAAATTCTACAATCTCAAGTTTAGACAAACACTGTGTTAAAATCATACATGCAGATACTAACATGCATTATTCTGATTGCCCTTCGAAAGAGGTTAGTTCTCTAAATAAACGGGAAACAACTGAGGAGAGTAAGTTGATTCTAAATCTTATTAGAATTCAAGTTGATAGATTTAATCGGTTGAAGAAATATGTCAATAATCTTCTAGGTGTAATTAAAGACTGCAAGATCAAAGAAAATACTGAAGATTGTTCTTCATGTATGACTCTTGAAGCTAGCTCATAAAGGATTCTTTTAAAATAGAACGTCGCTTGAATAAAATCTCCATTCAAGGATGCTCTAGGAAGTCTAATACATCAACTGTTTCTGCTATGATAGTAAATGATCCAGAATGAGAAACAGAGTCCCTCCCAAGCAAGGAAAGTGTGCCAGTCTCCCCTGATCAAGGAAATCTCACATCACATGGAAGGAAGAAATATCATGACGAGAATGTTAAGACTAAACTAACTAATCACGGTTATGATCAGATTCACTTTTGCGAAGCAAAAGATTCTGTTAAACTGAAAGGAAACTCTAAGTTGAATAAAAAATATATTGTTCAACTTCAACGTACCTTATATTTAATCCTCAAAGGTGTAACTGACATTCGTATGTCGAAACCTATTGGTTTTCATATGAACCTTGTGTATGCTACCAGGAAGGTTAGTTCAATGAGTTCCTCAAATATTAGAAAGAAGAACAAAGGTCTTAATAAGAATCGTCTGAGAAAATACCAAGTTGTTGTCTCTGAAAATAACGTGTATGTTGATTTGAGAAAAATTCCAGGAGAAAGAAGGAAGAATGATGATATGAGAAATGATCTGATAAAGATAATTCAAGGCTACAAAGAAATTTTCAACAGGTTGTCTTCCTCCTCAAGTCAAGACCCTTCTGGTAGGAACTCAAACTATGTCTCATTTTTTTATGACAGTAAGTTTTATGATAATTTTTCAAATAAGAAGGAGTCTCTCTCAAAATTCAAAAGGAAAAAGAGACTTGATCTTAGACACAATTCCTTAGATGATCTCAAAGCTCATACTTGTGCTAGTTAATCACAAGGTTAGGAACTTGCTCATAAAAATCCTGCTGAGCAAGATGTGCAAAAGTCAGGTGTACTTTGGCAATTTTCGTTTTGCCTAGTTGATCTCTTCTTTTATCGTTTGCAGCTAAATTAGTGCCAGCAGACAATATTGCCTAAAAAGTATTTGCAATGTCTTTTAGTATTTTTCTGTTTTTTGGTCTCATGTTCTTTTCTTGTGGGGTGTACTGTGTTCGAATGTGTACACGGGTTACCATTTTGATTTTTCAGCTTGGAAACCCTAAAAGTCTTTTATTCAAAATAAAACCTTTAAATAGCCGACCTATTGAGTTACATATGTCACATACGCATACTCTATCTTTTATGGGTTATCAAGAATGTCCTCCTCCTCATCTTTCTATGGTGGTTTTGCTAAGGGATTTCTTGGAAAAGTTTTTGGTGTTGAATCAAAAGGAAAAAAGAAAAGAACTTTTGTAGAAGATAGAGCACCTAATGCCTCATGTTACTATGCCTACTCACATCAAGATGTTGAGAATGAGGATATGGTTTCTGCTGAAGTGGTTTATGACTTTCTGAAATACTTTGAGAAAGCAAAACTGCAACTTGTTGATACAATGAAGGATCTTGATGTGGTTAGAAGTGAGTTGGAAAAGGTTACTGCTGACCTTGGTCTCATGAAGACACATGTTAAAGAACTTCTCAAAAAGGATATCTTCTTGGAAGAAGCATTTGACGTGAATTACAAGCTCAAGGATCTCGAAACCCATGAAACTGTCAAATGTGAAATTTAGTTTGTGATTGGGTTCTACTATACATTTGAGATTATTATGTCTAGTAAATCTTCTATGTTTTATGTTTTATTTAGAAGAATAACTAGTGGTTTGGAATAGCAATGATTGTGATCACACATAGCTATATCCAATGATTTCATCTTCTTGTTTTTAGATTTTTTGGTTTAAAAAATTCTAAGTATGTTTGGAAGATGATGGTTGCAGTATTAATCTTTATGGTTTTATATATTGCAATATTTTGATGGCATTTGTATGTTTACGTCCGTGAACTTGATTGTCCCGTATTTTGTCGAAAGTAAAGTCGTACACGAAATGATATGCAAATATTGATAAAGGAATGAATGGACTTTTGGCAAAACACAAAATTTAAGCCTATATTGTCAATTGTTGATGTAAGATAGGTTAAAATCTTTTGTGATTCAAGGATAAAGTCTATTGTGTCACTTTGTGATGGAAAAATAGAATAGGTCCTTGTTTTTTTTATCCACGGTATAGATCTTCCATATTATTAGGTATTACCGTGAAGGTTCCATCTTGTATCTTATGTTGAGCACGATACGACTAAGTCGATTTCTTATTAGCATGGTTGGTTGTTCCATGAAGATACAAAATGTTGAGCATTAAGAACTAAATTAATCAACTTGTGTGATTATTTAGTTTGTATTCTATGAGTTCTCTCATGTTGAGTACATATACGGTTAAGGTTGCCATTTTCTATGATAATCTTAGTCGGGGTTCCATAATCTCTTATGTTGAGCCCAAATGAACTAAATCAATTAGCTTGTGTGATTATTTAGTTAGCACTCCATAGATTTTTCTCATGTCGAGTGTGGACAATTGAATTGATTACTTTGTGATTAGTTTAATTGTGTAATCCGGTTAGAGTATTTATGGGTTCTCTTGTGAATAATCTAATCGATGAATTAAGTCTCCATAAGTTTACTTGTGTTGAGCATATTCGGTCAAATTAATCATGGTTCGCTTTGGTTAATATGATTGAATATTTTGGATTACAAATTAATACTTGTATGTAATTTGTTGAGTCTAAAGAAATCCTTCTTTTCTCTTGAAAATAAGGTTGCTCTTGTTGTTCCCGGAATGACATCTAATAGGGGGAGAGTTCTTTTGAACTTGCGCTTAATTTCCAAATCTTTGTGGGGAGTGCGGCTGTGGAATTTTAGGGGTTATCTTGTATCTTTATAAGCTCCTTGATGAATGCATTTAGCCTTGGCTTTATGATTGCATCTAAACAAGATGATAGAACATTTACCTTTGGTCATGAAATGTCTCTTACGGAAATTTCATTAGGATCTCGTTCTTGTACCTTTGCCAATTTTATTGACAAAAAGGGGGAGAATTAATTGTAGTTCACACTACAAATACATATGGTTCTTCGGATCATTATGTAAGGGGGAGTGGTTTCCATGTGAGATGGAGTATTGACTAAGGGGTAGTGAAGTATCACCATAGTATTGTTGTTGAAGTTGTGATGCAACTGGACTTTGACGCTATATAATAATACTATAACACTGTATAACAATGATTGAGAACCAATGCTTTTCTCATTGTTATAGCTACGGATTTCCAACAATGATGATACTAAACTTACAACCTTTGGGATCATTGGACTACTTGGAAGTGACGAAGATTTCGAGTATTGTTGAAGATTAGGCATGTGGAATAGGAGCTACAAAGTTTATTTATACATTTTTTGTATTCCATATGTATTAATAGTTTTGCCACTAAAATTGACAAAGGGGGAGATTGTTAGAGCACTGCTCGGTCAAACTCGCATGCGTTGCTATCTCAAGCATGTTTGTCAATCTTAGTGATCAAAACTATAAAGTCTATATTTCTAGTCTACTATAGCTAATGTCTCGGACTAAAGTGTAGTTGAGCTCAAGAACTCCATGGCGATCATCATACAAGACGAAGGACTACTCAAGGAACCAGTGGATATTCATCAACTAAAAGGTATGTGGAGACTTGAACTTATCTATCACCTAAAAGTCTATCTACTCTATCTACTATCTTGAGACAAAAGTCATTTTATCTATATAGACTAAAGATATGCACATGTGACATTTCGAGCTAAGTATATCTTGCTTATCTATTTCTCGCAATGGGTGTTGGTAAAGCTTTCGCTTTATCCTAGTGACGAAAGTCATGTTATGTTTCAATCATTTTGGAAATCGCTCTGACGAAAAATAGTTTGTGAATAACAACTATATAACGCCCTCTGAGAATTTTTCAATGATTGAAATGAGAGTTTAGACTATATAACCATTGGGGGATATAAATATTGTTGTGGAAACACATACATATATATATATATATATATAATTCCTTAACACTTGAACCGAAGTTTGCGAACTTTGTTGATCAAGTGGAACCGGAACGTGAGAAACAACTCAGTCCGCGAACCCAGTCCGCGAACTGGCGTAAGTTCTCGAACCCGAGAATATCTGCTGAAGTTGAAGCTCAGGTGAAGTCTGCAAACTGACGAAAGTTCTCATCCCGAGAAATTCTACTAGAGTTTATTAACTTCAACCGGTTAGCTTGAGTCCGCGAACTCAAGAGGTTATGTATGAAAACGGTGTTCGTGAACTTATCTTAAATCACTAAGGAATGATTTTGCAATCCGTGGCTTTATACTTCATGAATTGATTCGAGTGAATCACATCGTTTTTGATTCAATTGTGTCTCTTATAGTACTTGAGATCTCATAGCAATTGAACAACTATCTAACTAGTTCATTTGAGTCATTTGGACTAGTTATGGTGAAGAAGAATATGGTCGATACGAAAGTTATCATTTGGATAACCATTTGGTTGACTAATATTAAACCAACCATTGTACATGTTTGGGTACGGTTAAACGAACTCAAAACATCAACTACATGTGTGTATGGCATGCTAAGTTTTCGATCTAACGGTTGAGAGATATTAGCTTGTATCTATTCAGGTTTTCATCTAACGGTGAATATTGAATGCTTTGTTACTTAGCTAACATTGATTCAAAACCCTGATTTGAAATACTATATAAGGGAGAACTCTTGTTATTGGAAAAACTAAACCCCACACTTTTGTTGTGTGATACTAGTTTTCTCCAAGCTAGAGTTGATCTCCATTAACCCTTGAGTTTTCTCTCTAAATTCAGGTTAACGACTTAAAGACTTCATTGGGATTGTGAAGTAAGACCGATACTACTTTCCTTATAGTTGTGTGATCTGATCTTGCTGTTTCTATCATATGAGTACAATTGTAATAATTGGCTTGAGATTTCTATCTCCGATAGGCAAGATAAAAGTAGTCACAAACATCTTCGTCTCATTGTTTGTGATTCCTCAATAATCTTCTTCGCAGCGTCGATTAAGTTTATTGTGAGGTGATTGATGAAACTGAGCTGTTCTTCGGGAATATAAGTCTGGTTTTGTCGATTGGTTCCTGTTCACCTTGATTTATCAAAATACGGAACAAAACTCATAGGTTTATTCATGGGAGACGAATTTATCTATTATCTGTAGAATTTTCTGTGTGAGACATATTTGTTTGCTAAAATCTTCGACTTTGGGTCGTAGAAACTCTTGGTTGTGGGTGAGATCAGCTAAGGAAATCAATTGCTCAGTATCCTGCTGGGATCAGAGGTGTAGGATCATAACTGTACCTTGGATCAGTATGATGTTGGTTGGGGTTCAACTACAGTCTGGACCGAAGTTAATTTGGAGTAGGCTAATGTCTGTAGCGGCTTAATACAGTGTATGTTTAATATGGACTAGGTCCCGGGGTTTTTCTGCATTTGCGGTTTCCTCGTTAACAAAATTCTGGTGTCTGTGTTATTTCTTTTCCGCATTATATTTTTATATAATTGAAATAATACAGGTTGTGCATTGTTCGATCGATTAGAATATCTGACCTTATTGATCGTTGATTTAAATCGATTGACACTTGGATATTGGTCTTTGGTACCATCCAAGTTATCTCTCTTTGATTAGGCTCGCGAATTATATTTGCTTGAGTAAATCAAATCGAAAGATTAAGATAATAACTCCTTGAGTATTTTCTATTTATTGAGTCTTGTTGATTCTATAGAAAACAACTCGGAGTTGTCCATACAGATTGCTAATCAAAATATTGGGTGAGGTTGTTAGACCCCCGCTTTTTCAGAAAGAATGACTCAATATCTTCCTTATTTTGGCACCGACTAAGGGGACAATGAGTAAAGATCGTGTTCTCCGAGTAAAAGAAATTGTTCCCAAACGATTTTTTAAACTAGGGTTTCAAAATCATTGTGAGCAAAAAGTTGCAGAACGTTTATGAACTTTCTCAAAAAAGTTGCAGGAAGTTTCATAACCTTTTCAGAAAGTTGCGGAAGATCCAGAGTTGCAGAAAGTTTTTGAACCTTTTCCGAAAGTTGTTAAAGAGCCAGAGTTGCAGAAAGTTTCTGAACCTTTTCAGAAAGTTGCGGAAGATCCAGAGTTACAGAAAGTTTTTGATCTTTTCAGAAAGTTGCGAAAGAGCCAGAGTTGCAGGAAGTTTCTGAACTTTTTAGAAAGTTGCAAAAGACACAAAGTTGCAGAAAGTTTCTGAACTTTTCAGAAAGTTGCGAAAGATTCAGAGTTGCAAAAAGTTTCTGAATTTTTTCAGACAGTTGCGGAAGATCCAGGGTTGTAGAAAGTTTCTGAACTTTTCAGAAAGTTGCGGAAGATCCTGAGTTGCAGAAAGTTTCCGAAATTTTCCAGAGTTGTAGAAGATCCAGAAAGTTTGATGAAAGTTCTGAAAAGTTGTTAAAAGCAAATCAAACAAAGAAAAAGAAGCATATGGATTCTACAAGAGAAAATCAACTTGATATGGACGTTGATGCACCTACCGGGAATCCTTCAAGACAACGTGCCAATAATCAAACTCTAAGGAGCGTTGTCGTCCAAACTAACCAAGACGAAAGGGACAGAATGGAAGCATCCCTTTCATCAACTGCATTTGATGCTCAATCATTGAGATCCACCCAAAATCTCAGGGGAAATAATGTTCACTTACATAGATCGCCTCCCCGGACTATTAGCGAAACCCTTAAACCCAAGCATCCAGCAATTCCTCCAAGAGAACATCACTAATAGAGGAGTGCGGACTCACCCACATACTACATAAGCTAACAACGTACCATCTTCACAAGTTAACAATCCACAGGTGACTCCTATCGACTTGACGTTACGTGAGCGTTTCCAGGAATTGGAAAGGGAAAATAAGCAACTCAAGGTCGCATTGGAGAAAAGAAATGAGCTTGAAGAAGCAGCTATTCCACATTCTGAAAGTGACAGGTCAAACCATTGTGCTCATAGAGAACGAGATAACCCATGCAGAGGGGACGAAGTTCTTGACGATCGTCGGCTCGATCGAAGTGATGCAAGAAGAAGCGAGGATGTCAAGAACGATTATCAAAGTCGCGATCACCATAATAACGGTTATTATGATCATTATGTGTTCGATGATGATCATTACTACACGGCCGAGCAAGATAGGAGAACCAGACTAAGTCACAAAAAACATAGACAAAGGGATGATCATATCAATGATGATCACTCGAAGAGGTCTAGATGTGATAAAGACCTTTATAAAAGGAGAAAGGAGCCTGTCAGGAGAGGATTCACATAGAAACTGAGGGAGACTCGATGAGAGGCGAATAACTCAACAAAAGAAGGCTTAGTGAAATGATTGGTGAGTTGTTAGCCCAAAAGCAATCCAAAGATGAAGAGCAACAAGTTTTATCGATGAAAAAAAAATAATCAATGGACTCCCCATTTTTTGAAAAGATAAGTGACGAGGCGTCGAACTCGCAAAAATAATATTTCTCTACTTTTTACACTAGCAAGTAGTATAATGTAAGTAGGATCATCCCAAGGGAGGTATGAAGTTTCTAGTTGTTAAGCAAATACTCTTAGCAAAGATGATTGTGTTGTAGAAAATCTGAAAATAGTAAATTGTATTCAAATATGAGATGGAATTGATTAAAGGTTCATTCTAGACCACGGAATACAAACCAAATTGATATATAGCCAAGTTCTTTGCATTAACATGTTACTAACAACCCTAGAATAATTAGTACGCTCAACTATTCCGTTATTATCTCCTAAGCTCACCGTATACGGAAGCGCTCGACTACCGGTTCCTACTTCCCAAGTTTCCTAGATGTACGCTTACTAGGTGTGACTTAAACAAATGCTCTAAGTTTTGTGAGATAAGGTTGCTCCTAGTGATGAACTCAAAAGCATGAATCACCTACTAGTGTTGATTTCTACATATGGATACTTAACAAAGTCATATCATCAATACCCACATATTGCTACTTGTGTTTATCTTCTCTAGACAATTACGGGTCGAAGAAAATCTAAACTAGCAAATAGATTAAGAATTAATGATTCAATTTCGAACTTAAACCCTTAACAAATAATCCATAAACAATATTAGCATAGTAGAAATCAATCAATAACATAAATGAATGCAAGAGAACAAGTTATTTCATATCAATTATAGATTCATACTTCGGGCTTCGAAATCTCCCTTAATCAAAAAGAGTTTTAGTTACTCATAAATATGGAGTTCATCATAAAATATAATAAATAAAATAATGAAGATGAAAATAAACAAGGAAGCAAACCCTAGTTCCATCTCTCTGCAAAACTCCAAGTAGAATAGAAAAATACGTCCTCCCTTTTATGTGGAGAAGGGTTTCCTTTTATATCACCCAAAACTAGGCTTTGCTAATCAAGCATATTTCAAAACTGCCCAGCCCTGTAACCCATACGCACAACTCCCATTCAGGCCTTAACCAAAGCACATAAGTGAAGCACAATCAACATATCCAAATTCATCCGAGTCGTACCGGGTCAGCTGAGTCATATCGAGTTGGACCGGTAATCACTGAGTCGACTCACTATGAAGGAAATTCAACAGAGTCTTATCTGTTTCTGGCTATTCTCTTGGCCAATTTTCAAGCCATTCTTTGTTTCCCGGCAACTGATTCATTTCGCAGCCAAGCACTCACACACACAGACTCAGCTACACTGTCAACAGCATCTCTTCTTGGCCAACATCTACTCCATCTGCAAATCACCCCAGTAGCACAAGCCTCTTTAATTCCTCAATAACAACACTATTTGTTCTCTATCTCATTTTCATGAACAACCATTTCAATAACATCCTTCCAATTCCATTGCAACATCACCTGCAACATTAATCTTCAGAAACCCATCTTCCCTGCTAGTCCACCTGCAATATCTTTCCACTAGTTCAATCACCTGTAATGCAACTCAGTCACTACAAAACCTTTGCTGCTCAGCTCCCAGTCACAGCAACAACATCCATTTTATCTAGAACCCAGCTAAGACTGCAGCACAATAATCTCTTGCTCCCCAGTCCAACTGCTCCATGATTTCGCTTCTTCATCACTCCTCTATGACCCATTCTTAACTGCAAAATACAACAGCTACAGGACCACCAGTTTTCAACCACAGCAGCATCAACTGCATTTTAAACTCATCACTCCCTGCATATTGCCATTAACAACTGACCATTGCAGTATCTCCTCCTTGAGCTCATATGCAATACTTCAACCCTGTAAACCTTGTCCATCCTCCCAAGCTACGACTTTCAACTGCACATAAATTCCAACTGCAATCACATCCATCTGACTGCATCTCCAATACCCTGTTCATTACCATGAATCAATGGCCACAACTCACCAACATAGTGCCATAGCTATCGCATCTCAGCAACTTCTCCTTCCTGAACTGCTCTTCCACCAGCAAGTCCTAACTGGGCACCCTTGTAACAATCTCAGGGCCATTACCACCTGCTATACCTAGGCATTATGCCATCTTTCATTGCTTGAGCCATTCTTCCATCACACGATTTCAGCTGCCAGCATCGCTGCAAAACAACACCATTTACAGCTTCCATTCAAGTCCATAAGTCCCTGCAAATTCAATCAGTCAGCTATAGCACCATTTAGTCTTGCTTGACTCAAATTCCATCTGCAACCGCAAACAACCACAAACTCCAGCTGATTAGCTCCAATTCAGGCTAGCATCGAACCACTCGTTGTTGTCTCAGATACAATGGCTGCAACTTATACAGGAGCAGCTCCAGTTCCTCACTTCCTTCACTGCAGAGCAACAAATCCATCTATTTTAAACTTCACCCAAGTTTATCCAATGACAAATTCCCTCAATTCTTCCCTGTACAATGAATCTGAACTGAAACCATCACCTATTTCATCACAAACTCATAAGAACTTGAATTTGTCCTCCTCATTGACATTGTTTTGTCTAACAGAAAGGCCGTGTTCGATTCATGGCAACATATCTCTTCTACAACGACCTTCACTGCTTCATCTCGTCTTCTTAATCATCAATTGAGCAGCAACAACTCAAATTATTCCCTGTTTCTTGATGGAAGTAATTGTGAACCCTAATTCTTCATCTGCAATTTCGCGTAGTAAACAACACAAATGCCTCACTCATCCATCTAACCCACTGATATGTACTTCCCATTTTATTAATTTGAATCTCAAATTTCCCCTTCAATTTCTGAATTTCTCTTGGTGATAACTACTCCAGCCGTTCATTCTCACAGGGGAGGAGTAAAGCAAATGATTAGAGAATCGATTTTCTCTTACTTTTAGGTTTGTGTAGGAAAAGAATATGGATTTAGACACCCCAGCTACAGACCATCACATGACAACCCCTTATCCTCCTATGTACTCCCGATATTATTTGCTCCAGAAATGACGCTTTTTCTCTTCTTTGAATCCTTTCGCCATCATCATCCATCTCTTACTTCTCAGATCTACTTCTTTTCTTCAATTAGAGTCATCACTAAAGTTGTCGTGCTTTTCAGACAGAGAATTTGCATCACTAAAGCCGACATACTTTTCAGACAGAGATGAAGAAATAAAAGTAAATAATGAGAAATAGTTAGTCTCCAACAGCATTTGCACATGAGATGAGATTTTCGCGCCATTTCTTCTTCTTTTGTTCCAAGTGACTCCAAAGTACCTAAATATTCAAAAGCAAACATAAGATACATATTTTACAAGAAAACTAAGCAAAGAAAGCATAAACAATAGATAAATATTAAGGTGTTTTAGACACCTATCAAATTCCCCCACACTTAGACTTTGCTAGTCCTCGAGCAAATCAAACAAAATAATTCTAAAAGATACATACAACTCCGTCTCGTCGAGGCTACGGTCACTTTTAGCATAAATAACAAGCCTTTGAACCCCTAGGTGTCCCTAGTGGATGAGTTTTAGTCTCATGGAGGTTTACAAGAGGTCTTCCTACAAAACCTATATTTCCAACTCCGTCTATTTGTGACAAATCAATGAACGAATCCAAAATGACTACAGGAGGAGGTACCTTGCGCAAATTCAGTTCATATTTAAGTAAATAAATCTCTAATTAGATAGTCGAACAAGCCACAATACTCGGAAACTAACAAACCACAATCACAATGAAAAGATAAAGAAGATGGATATAGATGTAGATGTTGGCGAATGTTCACAAGTGATCGATGTTTCCCATATCTGTCTGAAGGTCACCGCCAAGATGAACCTATGCATCCTATTGGATTGAGCTACTGTCTGAATTCTAGTGTTAACACACTGGCATATATAAGGGAACCAGTGGTCAACAAACTTATTTCTACATCAACTCACTGGCATATACAAGGGAACCAGGAGTGACTTTATTCAACAATAATAATATTTTTTTTCTGTTCTTTGCTTTTTCACTTTTTTTTTTTAGACAGCATGATTAGATCTTTTGGATCCAAGCACATGCTTCTTGTCAGAAAGTACGTGATAGTTGCCTTGGATCCTGCATTCCACGCTTGTTTAGGCGACGGAGACAGGGACTACGTTTCACACATACTGCTATTCCCAAGTGTCATTTTTATTCCGTTTGGTCTAATTGGTCGGTCTCTTTCTCTTTTTTCTTCTTTTTTTTTCTCTTTTTTTTAGCAACTCAATCACTCTATTTCATCCTAGCAGTAATAACAAGTCGATGTTAGTGACCCACCAAAGCACTTAGAGAACAATAGATAAATATGGAAAAACAAAAATAGAATGTGATATGGTGATATTCCGAGATATGGTAACAACTATCATGTTATTTGTGATTTCTGAGCTATGTTTGTCCCTTTTAGTTAATTGGTTCCTCAAATACTGTAATCACAATGGTTCCATCCACTAATAGTGTCATCCTAAAGGCATAAATTTCTAGATTTCGGAGTTCAAAAAGCACAAATTTTTCTTTGTTTTTCTATTTTTATGATTTTTTTTTAAAGGCATAAAACAAACTATACAAATATATAAATTCTCCCCCACACTTAAACTTTACATTGTCCTCAATGTAAAATTTAATCGTCCAAAGAAAGTTCAAGGTGGGAAATTTCGCAAATGATATGCAAAAACAAAGAAAAATAAAAGATAAAATGCTTAAAGAATAAAAAGATAAAGGTAAAGATAAAGATACAAAACTGGTGGGTTGCCTCCCACTAAGTGCTTGGTTTAACGTCGTCAGCCCGACGTTCAGCTCCAATTACTCATCCAGAGGGAGTGGATCACTCAATGTGATCATATCCTGATTTTCCTTCACAAACTTCTCATAGTATGGTTTCAAGCAATGGCCGTTAACCTTGGAAATCAGCCCTGTTTTGGGACTAGTAATCTCAACTGCACCATGCGCAAACACATTAGTAACAACAAATGGTCCAACCCATCTGAACCTAAGTTTACCCGGAAATAATTTAAGACGAGAATGGAATAAAAGTACTTTCTGCCCTACTTCAAAACTCTTTCGGGAAATCATTTTATCATGGAAAGCCTTGGTCTTTTCTTTATAAATGCGTGAACTTTCATATGCATCATTTCGTATCTCTTCTAACTCATTGAGTTGAAGTTTCCTATGTTCACCAGCTACATCTAATTCCATATTACATACCTTGATAGCCCAATAAGATTTGTGTTCAAGTTCGACGGGAAGATGGAAAGGTTTTCCATAGACAAGCCTAAAAGGAGACATACCGATGGGTGTCTTATAAGATGTCCTATACGCCCACAAAGCGTCATTGAGTCTATAACTCCAATCCTTCCTTGTAACGTTCACCGTTTTCTCTAAGATGGACTTAATCTCCCGGTTGGAAATTCAGCTTGTCCACTCGTTTGTGGGTGATACGATGTGACAACTTTATGAGAAATGTTGTACTTCTTTAGAAGGGCGTGAAAGGATCTCTTGAAGTGCGAGCCTTCATCACTAATCACCACTCGAGGTGTTCCAAACCTAGAAAAGATATGTTCCTTCACAAACTCACAAACAACATGAGAATCATTGGTGGGAGTGGATTTAGCTTCCACCCACTTAGAAACATAATCTACCGCAAGAAGTATAAAAAATTTCCCATTGGAATTCACAAAAGGCCCCATAAAGTCTATACCCCAAACATCAAAAATCTCAACAACGAGAATTGGTGTTTGGGGCATTTGGTTTCTAGCACCAAGGTTGCCTGTCCTTTGACACCTATCACAGGCTTTGCAAAACAAATATGCATCCTTAAACAATGTAGGACAATAAAAACCACTTTAGAGAACCTTGAGGGCTGTCCTCTTGGCTCTGAAATGATCACCACAAGCATATGAGTGACAAAAATTCAGAATTGATTGGAACTCGGATTTGAGTACGCACCTGCGGATCATTTGATCGGAGCAATGCTTCCACAAATATGGTTCATCCCATATATATTGCTTGGAAATCTTCTTGAGCTTGTGTTTTTGGAATATAGACATGGAACTAGGTACTTGTCACGTCACCAAGAAGTTAACAATATCAGCATACCATGGAGTTGTGCCACCAACCGCAAAGATTTGCTCATCCAGGAAGCTATCATGTAAAGGAATCGCTTCTTCAGACACAACCAATCTGCATAGATGATCCGCTACAGTATTCTCAATGCCCTTCTTGTCCTTGATTTGCATGTTGAACTCTTGAAGAAGGAGTATCCACCTTATGAGCCTTGGATTAGCATCCTTCTTTGTTAGCAAGTATCGAAGTGCAGCATGGTCGGAGAAAACAACCACCTTTGTACCCACTAAATAAGATATAAACTTCTCTAGTGAAAACACTATGGCAAAAAGCTCCTTTTCAGTTGTGGAGTAGTTGATTTGTGCTCCATTGAGAGTTCTAGAAGCATAATAAATGGCATATTGAACTTTACCATCTCGTTGTCCCAATACGGCACCAACGGCATAATCACTTGCATTGCACATCAACTCAAATGGCTTGCTCCAGTCGGGTGGTTTGATAATTGGTGCGGTAGTTAACAACTCTTTCAAGGTGTCAAAATCTTCCTTGCACTCCTTGTCACAATCAAAGGCCATATCTTTTTGCAAAAGTCTACACAGGGGCATTGCAATCTTGGAGAAATCCTTGATGAATCTCCTATAAAATCCTGCATGACCAAGAAAAGAGCGAACCTCCCTCACATTTGTGGGGTATTGTAAGTTTCGAATCAAATCTATCTTAGCCTTGTCAACTTCTAACCCCTTAGAGGATACAACATGGCCTAGCACAATCCCATGATTCACCATAAAGTGACATTTTTCCCAATTAAGCACAAGATTAGTTTCTACGCATCGTTTAAGATTAAGTGCAAGGTTATCTAAGCATTTGTCAAAAGAATCACCATACACGCTAAAATCATTCATAAACACTTCTATGATGCTTTCCACATAATCTGAAAATATGCTTACCATACAACGTTGTAAAGTTGCTGGAGCATTGCACAAGCCAAATGGCATACGTCTATACGCGAAAGTGCCAAAAGGACAAGTAAACGTCGTCTTTTCTTGATCTTCCGGAGCTATTACAAGCTGGTTATAACCTGAAAAACCATCAAGGAAGCAATAGTAAGCATGTCTAGCCAACCTTTCAAGCATTTGATCAATGAATGGTAAAGGAAAATGGTCCTTTCGAGTGGTAGAGTTGAGATTTCGGTAATCAATGCAAACTCTCCAACCGGTCTGGATTCTAGTTGGAACTAAGTCATTATCTTCATTTTTCACCACCGTGATTCCGTATTTCTTTGGAACTACTTGAATCGGGCTCACCCATTTGCTATCGGATATGGGATAGATAATCCCGGCATCCAACAACTTCAGGATTTCTTTCTTGACTACTTCCATCATTGGAGGGTTCAAGCGACGTTGAGCTTCTCTTGTTGGTTTTGCCCCCTCCTCAAGAAGTATTCGGTGCATACATGTGGAAGGACTGATTCCTTTGATATCGGCAATAGTCCATCCAATGGCAGACTTGTGCTCTCTTAGCACTCGAACAAGCTTCTCCTCTTGCACCTCGGTGAGGTTGTTGGCAATTATCACCGGTAACTCTTCATTGTCACCTAAATATACGTATTTAAGGTGATCCGTAAGAG
Organism: Papaver bracteatum; assembly: GCA_023529315.1. NCBI lineage: Eukaryota > Viridiplantae > Streptophyta > Magnoliopsida > Ranunculales > Papaveraceae > Papaver > Papaver bracteatum. Next base: position 282,926 of record JAJJWX010004631.1, read on the forward strand.
GTTTCAACTCAAGAGTAGGTGCCTGCACAATCGACGGTAAAAGTTTCTCATTAGTAAGCGGCAAAGAAACATAAGATGCATTATACTTTTGTGGAACTTCTTGTAATGAGGTAAGAGATAAAACATCCTCTTTAAGCTCATCACAAATAGACAATTCACTTTCAATGTATTTGTATTTCCCATAACCTAAACCTTCGACTATGGTATTTTCTAAAGCATCATCACTATTCAATTCAAACATCTTTTGAGCTAGAGAATCAATAATATCAATAGAAAAACATGAATGCACGTCACTAGGATATCTCATAGCCTCAAAGATATTGAAACTTATGATCTCATCATCAAATTCCATAGTTAAAGCGCCCTTGAAAACATCAATCTTCGTTCTAGCAGTTCTCATGAATGGTCTACCCAACATCAAGGAGGTAGTCGATGGTGAATACTCATCCATAATGTCAAGAACATAGAAATCTGCCGGAAATATGAATTGATTAACCTGTACCAAAACATCTTCAATAACCCCTTTCGGGTAAGAATTAGACCTATCAGCAAGTTGTATAACAATACCGGTATTTTTAAGAGGTCCAAGTTTCAATGATTCATAAACGGAGGCAGGCATAACATTAATGGATGCTCCTAAATCTAGCATAGCACGCTCAAACCTGACTTTACCAATAGTACATGGTATAGTGAAACTACCGGGATCTTTCAACTTAGGTGGGAATTTCTTTTGAAGATATGCCGAAGCATTTTCCCCCACACTCATCACTTCATTACCGGTCAATTTGTGCTTGTTAGTGCACAATTCCTTCAAGAACTTTGCCCAGTGCGGAACTTTCCTTATCGCCTCAATGAGTGGAATGTTCACTTCAATCTTCTTAAAGATTTCCAAAAGCTCTTGGTACAACGTCTCCTTTTTTGACTTTGCAAACCTGCTAGGAAAAGGCGGAGGAGTTACATAAGTAGAAACACGAGTTTTAGAGTTAGAATTTGTTACCGGTTCAGCCTTTTTAGGGGCTGTTTCACCCTCTTCTTTCTCCAAATCAGGTTCATTGGACGCCGGTGATGTTTCCGGTTTCTCTACTTGCTTCCCACTTCGTAACTCAATAGCATTGGCATTCTCCTTGTGATTTACTATTTGCGAAGGAATTTTTCCCTCTACTTGTGCTTCCAATTTGCTCACGTCAGTAGCTAATTGACCCATTTGTGTTCGGATGTCTTTCATATCCATCTCTGACTTTTGCTTATCTTGCACCATTGTGTTGCGGATGAGATTCAACTTGTCATCTATACTCGTGACTTGAGTTTCTTGACGTGGCTTTTGCAAGAAATGGTACCCACCTTGTTGATTTAAAGGGGGATTGGGAACTGCAGCTTGCTTGTTGGCGTAGCTGAAATTGGGATGATCTCTCCAACCCGGATTGTATGTGCTAGAGTATGGATCATATCTCGGCCTTTGTTGATTTTGGTACATGACACTTGCTTGCTCAACATCTTCGGTGTATGATGATGATGGTATGACAGCCGCTGCTATTTGATGCATCATCCTCTCCATGTTGCCCATCCTTTGTTCCATGTGTGAAGAATTGCCAACTTCATTCACCTTCCTTACCGCTGATTCATCTCTAGTGAAGAATTGTTGTGTATTTGTAGCCATGTTCTCTAACAAGCTTGTAGCTTCCGCAATAATCTTGTTGGTAAGTGCACCACCACTTGCGGCATCAATCAAATGTCTCTCAGTAGAAAGCAACCCCTCATAGAAATATTGAATCACAAGTTGATCGTTGATTTGGTGGTGTGGACAGCTATCTAGAAGCTTCTTGTAGCGCTCTCAATACTCATAGAGAGTCTCTCCCGATATTTGCCTAATACCACAAATCTCCTTGCGAATTACAGCTGCTTTTGATGATGGAAAATACTTCTCAAGGAACAATTTTTTCATTCCATTCCATGTGGTTATGCTTCTAGCGGGTAAGCAAAAGAACCATTCTCCTACAGCATCTATAAGGGAAAAAGGAAAAGCTATCATCATAGCCATATCCGCATCTACAGTTGCTTGCTTTATACTAGTTACAACATGATGAAATTATTGTAAGTGACGATTAGGATCTTCTCCCGATAAACCTATGAATTTGGGCAGCAAGTTAATCAATTGCGGCTTCAACTCAATGTATCCATTCAGCTGAATACATAAAGGTTGCTGGTCAAGGTTTGGAGAAGTAAGCTCCTTGAGTGTTCTTCGAGCAGGCGGTCGAGCTCCCATTGTATTGTCTTCCTCTTCGCCCGAGTCCGAGAATTCACTTGGTGTAGAACTAGGAGGAAGTGCAGTGTTGATTGCTCGAATGAAATCTTTTAGTAAAGTGCCTGAACGAAGACGTATACCAATAGGACTTGGTCTTCCCTCTCCACGCATTCACCAAAGAAATCGTACCTGAAAATCAGATTCTTAAGGATTGAATAAGTAAACTGAAATTGTAACCAAAAGCAAAAATAAAAACTAAGAATAAACAATAACAACTAAACTCGCCACTGCCTCCCCGGCAACGGCGCCAATTTTGATGAGGCGTCGAACTCGCAAAAATAATATTTCTCTACTTTTTACACTAGCAAGTAGTATAATGTAAGCAGGATCGTCCCAAGGGAGGTATGAAGTTTCTAGTTGTTAAGCAAATACTCTTAGCAAAGATGATTGTGTTGTAGAAAATCTGAAAATAGTAAATTGTATTCAAATATGAGATGGAATTGATTAAAGGTTCATTCTAGACCACGGAATACAAACCAAATTGATATATAGCCAAGTTATTTGCATTAACATGTTACTAACAACCCTGGAATAATTAGTACGCTCAACTATTCCGTTATTATCTCCTAAGCTCACCGGATACGGAAGCGCTCGACTACCGGTTCCTACTTGCCAAGTTTCCTAGAGGTATGCTTACTAGGTGTGACTTAAACAAATGCTCTAAGTTTTGTGAGATAAGGTTGCTCCTAGTGATGAACTCAAAAGCATGAATCACCTACTAGTGTTGATTTCTACATATGGATACTTAACAAAGTCCCATCATCAATACCCACATATTGCTACTTGTGTTTATCTTCTCTAGACAATTACGGGTCGAAGAAAATCTAAACTAGCAAATAGATTAAGAATTAATGATTCAATTTCGAACTTAAACCCTTAACAAATAATCCATAAACAATATTAGCATGGTAGAAATCAATCAATAACATAAATGAATGCAAGAGAACAAGTTATTTCATATCAATTATAGATTCATACTTCGGGCTTTGAAATCGCCATTAATCAAAAAGAGTTTTAGTTACTCATAAATATGGAGTTCATCATCAAATATAATAATGATATAATGAAGATGAAAATAAACAAGGAAGTAAACCCTAGTTCCAGCTCTCTGCAAAACTCCAAGTAGAATAGAAAAATACGTCCTCCCTTTTATGTGGAGAAGGGTTTCCTTTTATATCACCCAAAACTAGGCTTTGCTAATCAGTCATATTTCAAAACTGCCCAGCCCTGTAACCCATACGCACAACTCCGATTCAGGCCTTGACCAAAGACCATAAGTAAAGCACAATCAACATATCCAAGTTCATCCGAGTCGTACCGGGTCAGCTGAGTCATATCGAGTTGGACCGGTAATCACTGAGTCGACTCACTATAAAGGAAATTCAACAGAGTCTCATCTGTTTTTAACTATTCTCCTGGCCAATTTTCAAGCCATTTCTTTGTTTCCCTGCACCTGATTCATTTCGCATCCAAGCACTCTCACACACACAGACTCAGCTACACTGTCAACAACATCTCTTCTTGGCCAGCATTTACTCCATCTGCAAATCACCCCAGCAGCACAAGCCTCTTTAATTCCTCAATAACAGCACCATTTGTTCTCTATCTCAGTTTCATGAACAACCATTTCAATAACATCCTTCCAATTCCATTGCAACATCACCTGCAACATTAATATTCAGAAACCCATCTTCCCTGCTAGTCCACCTGTAATATCTTGCCACTAGTTCAATCACCTGTAATACAACTCAGTCACTACAAACCCTTTGCTGCTCAGCTCTCAGTCACAGCAACAGCATCCATTTTAGCCAGAACCCAGCTAAGACTGCAACACAATAAGCTCTTGCTCCCCAGTCCAACTGCTTCATGATTGCGCTTCTTCATCACTCCTCTATTACCCATTCTTAACTTCAAAATACAACAGCTACAGGACCGCCAGTTTTCAACCACAGCAGCATCAACTGCATTTTAAAATCATCACTCCCTGCATATTGCCATCAACAACTGACCATTGCAGCATCTCCTCCTTGAGCTCAGCTGCAATAATTCAACCTTGTAAACCTTGTCCATCCTCAACAGCTACGACTTTCAACTGCACATAAATTCCAACTGCAATCACAGCTAGCTGAATGCATATCCAATACCATGTTCATTACCATGAATCAATGGCCACAACTCACCAATACAGTGCCATAGCTATCGCATCTCAGCAACTTCTCCTTCCTGAACTGCTCTTCCACCACCTTCCACCAGCAAGTCCTAATTGGGCACCCTTGTAACAATCTCAGGGCCATTACCACCTACTATACCTAGGTATTCTTCCATCTTTCACTGCTTGAGCCATTATTCCATCACACCATTTCAGCTGCCAGCATCGCTGCAAAACAACACCATTTAAAACTTCCATTCAAGTCCATAAGTCCCTGCAAATTCAATCAGTCGGCTATAGCACCATTTAGTCTTGCTTGACTCAAATTCCAGCTGCAACCGCAAACAACCACAAACTCCAGCTGGTTAGCTCCAATTCAGGCCAGCATCGAACCACTCGTTGTTGTCTCAGATACAATGGCTGCAACTTGTACAGCAGCAGCTCCAGTTCTCATTTCCTTCACTGCAGAGCAACAAATCCATCTATTTTAAACTTTACCCAAGTTGATCCAATGACAAATTCTCTCAATTCTTCCATGTACAATGAATCTGAACTGAACCCATCACCTATTTCATCACAAACTCATAAGAACATGAATCTGTCCTCCTCCTTGACATTGTTTTGTCTAACAGAAAAGCCGTGTTCGATTCATGGCAACAGATCTCTTATACAACGACCTTCACTGCTTCATCTCGTCTTCTTAATCATCAATTGAGTAGAAACAACTCAAATTATTCCCTGTTTCTTGATGGAAATAATTGTGAACCCTAATTCTTCATATGCAATTTCGTGTAGTAAACAACACAAATGCCTCACTCATCCATCTAACCCACTGATATGTACTTCCCATTTTCTTAATTTGAATCTCAAATCTCCCCTTCAATTTCTGAATTTCTCTTGGTGATAACTACTCCAGCCGTTCATTCTCACAGGGGAGGAGTAAAGCAAATGATTAGAGAATTAATTTTCTCTAACTTTTAGGTTTGTGTAGGAAAAGAATATGGATTTAGACACCCCAGCTACAGACCATCACATGACAACCCCTTATCCTCCTATGTACTCCCGATATCGTTTGCTCCAGAAATGACGCTTTTGCTCTTCTTTGAATCCTTTCGCCATCATCATCCATCTCTTACTTCTCAGATCTACTTCTTCTCTTCAATTAGAGTCATCACTAAAGTTGTCATGCTTTTCAGACAGAGAATTTTCATCACTAAAGGCGACATACTTTTCAGACAAAGATGAAGAAATAAAAGTAAATAATGAGAAATAGTTAGTCTCCAACATCATTTGCACATGAGATGAGATTTTCGCGCCATTTCTTCTTCTTTTGTTCCAAGTGACTCCAAAGTACCTAAATACTCAAAAGCAAACATAAGATACATATTTTACAAGAAAACTAAGCAAAGAAAGCATAAACAATAGATAAATATTAAGGTGTTTTAGACACCTATCAATAAGGCACTTCCGCCCACCCTCGAATTTCAACCAGCCTCAATTCAAGGAGTTTTTCGACGGACGCAATGGAAATCCAGTGGAGCATGTCCAACGATTTCAAGCCTCAATGAGTTTGTGGAGTTACAATGATGAGCTACTCTGTAAAACCTTTCCAATGACCTTTACAAGTAAGGCTCTAACTTGGTTTTCACAATTAGAGTCAAATTCAATTAGGAGTTTCGGAATGTTGTCAGATGTATTTTTCGAACAATATAAGATTAACCTCGGAATCAAAAAAGAAAGCAGCCATTTATTCCTCTTGCACAGAGAGCCTGGGGAAAGTCTTTTTGATTTTAATAGGACGTCTCGTCAGGAAGTTAATGAAATTGGAAAGGTGGACGAGGGATTCATAATATAAGCATATAAAAATGTGATGGATTGTGATGAGTTTGGAATTTACAACTCATTAGCTGTTCAACCAGTCGAAACCCTTAAGGAGTTGTATGACAGGGGTGATAGGTATGCGAAAGCTGAAAAGGAAAACAAAGCAAAGTTGTCACGGACAACAAAAAGGTCCGGAACCGAGGGACACGCCACACCAAGACAACATTTTGAGGGCGATTCCAAAAGGAAAAATCACGATGGAACCATAAATAAGATGGCAACGGAAAATTTACCTGATCTAAATCCCAGAACCATCTAACAAGTGAGGAACGGATATAATAGATCTAGTTCCTGCTTCACATGGGGGCGTCTTTTCTACTTGGGAATATCTCTACAGATATTGGGGGCGGCCAAAGTGTCTCCAAGCATGCAATCAAAGGCAACTTGTTTTGAGAAGTCGAAAAATAGAAGACATCTTTTTTAGTATCAATTCAAGCAATGAGGGCGGCTAGGGTTGGACGAACGAACGCCTTGGGAGGTAAATCCTCACTAGTTTGTTACATTATAAATCGAATTTATAATCACAGATGAGAACACTTTTTGCATGTATTTATTAAAGAAATACGTGCAATGTTTTTCTAATAAAAGAGAAAGACAAAGGCGAAGTATTTTGGTTATTAAGGAAATTGTTGCGATGTCTTTCTAATAAAGAGAAAGGCGAAAACAAGATGTTACAATATAATTAAGCTGAAGCCAAAATGGAGCGAAAGGAGCAAAGAAAAAATGTTAAAGAACACATATGGAGGAAATACTTGGAATATTTTTCCAATATAGAGAAAGACAAAAACGAAGTGTTTTGCTTATCAAGAAAGAAAATGTATGAAAAAAAGCTAATGACAGTTAACCTGTATACCAAAGATTGTTGTACATTCATTATTCGCAGACACAAGAGCGTTGAGTCGGCAAATTCAAGGCCATTACGAGAGCATGTAGGCAATCACTGTGTCTAACAAGTTACGGGAGCAGCCTGGTACCTGCATTCAAACAAGTGGAAAACAAATAAATAAAATGCTATTATATGAAAGAGAAACAACAAAGTGGCTGGTCAGGTCAAAACAAGAAAGTGCTAACAGAGAGCACATCTACACGTCAAGCCTCACATGCCGGTACGTGCGTAAATTTATATAAGAAACTTTTTAGTACATTATTGGTACTTTGAACGTGTTTCCAATGTGCTAGGTACTTGCAGCATGAGGGTGCATGGAAATTTTAAGTATAATTGTTATGCTTAGAAATGCATACATAAACCCGGGCACACTCCGAAAAGTTAGCAACGCTAAATTCGCGGCAAGATGATCAGAAAAGTAACGGGGTCATCGTAGGCACGCCGCGACGGACATTCGAGATTATACTCTTCTTAATTCTTCAACAAGTTGAGAATTAAGAGGGGGCGATGTTTGTACCCTATTAAAATAGTGTACGTGCGTAACGCACAAGCTATTTGGTATTGGTCAGATACGGTTTATTGTGGAAACCAGTGGGTTTATTGTGGAAGCCCAAATATGGTTTATTGTGGAAACCCACATGGCTTATTATGGAAGCCCAAATACGGTTTATTGTGGAAACCGATGGGTTTATTGTGGAAACCGATGGGTTTATTGTGGAAACCCACATGACTTATTATGGAAGCCAAATCCGGTTTATTATGGAAACCGGTCGGTTTATTATGGAAACCCACATGGCTTATTATGGAAGCCTGGGTTTGGTTTATTATGGAAACCCACTAGGCTTATTATTGAAGCCCAAAAGTCTTGAATAATTATTTATGTATAATTATTAATATTATTTAAGATAAATGCAAAATCATAAATAAAAGAGGATAATTATCTTAAATATTTATAATTATTATTCAAGATAATTATTATTTAAGATAAATAAGAATTATGATAAACATTGGAAATGATAGCAAATTTTATCATGAATTTGGTTGTTATTTGGGATTTATACTGCATCATCTACTACCTGAAACTGATGAATGTGTAAACTAGTCAGAAATTGGGAAATAGGCTTAAGCCCACAATTTCTTTGCCTGGACAGGTGAACAACCATACCCAGTCGGACAAGATGGAACCCACAAACGAACGCACAAGTGGATTTGGGGTTATCTTAGTCATTTGATCTACCACCAATTTCTAGGGTTGGGACGCTCCATATATAAACGTCGAGAGGTTCAACTTTATAAGGTGTCTCCGTCTCCTGCAAATTGCAATTTTCAGTTCATCTGCAAATTGCAACTTTATAAGGAGCCCCATCTCCATTTCGCCTCGAATAATCAAGAGTTTCTTATTTGTCGCTTGGCACTGGTTGTAGTTTCTTAATTGCCCAAATCTTAATTCCGTATATATATATATATATATATATTTAAGTTGTTGAGAGGCTTACAAAAATCTTGCCAAGATGATGAACGAAGAAGGACAAAACATGGATCTTTACATCCCAAGGAAATGGTATTGTCAAATCTTTCTTCTCCCTTCTCTTCTTTTATTTGACGATTTTCTGTGGGTTTAGATGAGAATTGTGCTGTGTTGGATAATTTGCAGTTCTGCTACAAATAGAATTATTACTGCAAAAGACCATGCTTCAGTTCAGCTTAACATTGGCCATATCAATGAGAATGGTATCTATACTGGAAAATTCTCTACTTTTGCCCTTAGTGGATTCGTTCGTGCCCAGGTAATTGTCATAATCTCGCTGATTGTTGTGCTGTTAATTCTAATTGAATTACTCTTCATTAGGCTTTGAGCTAGTCCTGGTGAATTAGCAGAATGTGGGTTGGGGTTAATAAATGAAAGCAACATCTGTAATAATTGTTTATGGTTGCAAAGTCATGAGGTTTTTCGTTTATCACAATCTAGGGCAACAGAGAACAACTTAGTGGACCGTTGCATTGCATATACACATGCAATTTATCTGCAAAGCATGGAAGTTGAAAATTGAAAGACTGAACTGTTGTGTTGTACCTTTTTTCATATCATGTAACCTTCGGATGGTGATGTACTCAAGCTTTAAACAGCTATTTTACATGCAATGTAAAAGAGGAGAAATTCCTTGAGCATGTGGTTCTAGTAGTGGCTTGTGTAGGCAATGATGGCCTCTACCATGCATCAACCATGGGCTGTTGAACTTACGGAGAATTATATAGCCTATGTCTTTTAGTTGATTTTGTTGTTGTTGTTAACTTGTTGGTTTGGCTAGGAAAGTGTGTGTGGACAGTATGTCAAAGTCGTATTACGGTTTCCCTGTTAACATTTTGTTTGTTGTTGGATTCACCAAGTGGTAGTTATTTAGATTGTGCATCTAAATTACCCTGTGACATATATGCCTTTTATTTGTTTTACATTCCTGCGAGAGTAGGGAATTATTGGGTCTGAAATCAAATGAATTATTAAAATTATTCAAAGTGTTTAGTGTGTAGAAAGTGACCAAAGTGGAATGGCATTGAGGTGAGTAGTCTTAGGGTGTCAGGGAAATAATTTTGATTTGCTATGTTTCAGGGAGATGCTGACAGTGCAGTTGATCGGCTATGGCAGAAGAAGAAAGTGGAAGAAACTCAACAGTAGAGGGATGAATGTCAAGATTTGCAGTTGTGGGTTTGCTAGCATTAGTCTGTTTTTTGTAGAAGACGAGTAAAGTCATGAACACTGCAATAGTTAGTGTTTCTACATTTAATCAGTAATGAAGTTAAACATTTTGGGAACGTAATTTTGTGGAAGTTTAATACAGAATCATGAAAGTGAGTTTGATCTTGTGGTGGCAAACCTAATCGATGCACTTTCTGTTTCTCAGAGCCATCATTTCTTTTATTCCTGCCTCCTTGTGAAATAGAAATATGAGTAGCATTTTTCTTCCGCTTGATTCGGGTATACCCAGATTAATTGGGGTATACCTAATGAGACAAACCGAGACATTTAGAAGTAAAATAGGCCACCCCTTAACCATATTTTTTCTAAATGGCTAATATATCAACTCCTTTAAACTCCTAAGTCATATAAGGAGAATACCCACCTTTGGGTGAGCGTCAGCGCCCCTTAAAAATTCTCCATTCCACTTTTCCTTGAATTACATGGATGTAACCGTAAATAACTTTTTCGGTAGAAAAAAACGGCAAAAAAATACCGGAAAAAAAAACATAAAAAAAGGCTTTCTCTTTCACGCCAAGAAGAGAAAACTGCAGCAAACCCTAAAACAATAAACCCATAGCAAAACAGAAACTTGCAAGGAACATAAGACTTAGCCAGAAATCTAAGACTTTTGATTTTGCTCACTAAGCGATTATATTCTCAGTTGAGATCTAACAGGCTTATGCATATGAACCAGCCAACAATCGATGATGTCCATCACGATGGAGAAGACTTAAACAGCCGTCCTGCTTTTTAATCTCTGCATATGAACCAGTTTTGTAGCTAATATACCTTTTTGTGTTCTCGGTGAAGTTTTTGTTTCAGGGTTTTAGGAAGAAATAATCAGAAAGGTGATGAGGAGGAATAGAAGAAAAAGGTGTATAAACAGAAACCCTAGAATCATATTCTTAGATTTGTTTTGCCTCTTCTGATTATTTATTGATCGTGTTTTTTATTTCTTGAAGCAATCATGGTTTGTGGTTTACTATAATTATAAGAAGAAATAAGGAGAAACGGAGACTTGGTCTTTTAGGGTTTGCTAAAAAACCATATTAGAACGTTAATCCTTATAGGGTATGTGAGACAAATAAATTGATTTACTGATTTTCATCTTTTTGATAGGAACTGGAAGGTCTTAGTTGATGAGCTTAGACAGTAATTGGCAATTTCATCTATTTGTATAGAAATCTCTTGCAAAATGTAATATATACATATAGCAGTGCATTTTTTTAAATGTAATGATCTTATAACTTGATGGTAGTGTAGCTTGATGGTATCTAAAATAATACCTTGACTCAATACTAACTGACATGGATTCTTTGTGTACCAGAGATTTATGTTGATTATTGGTATCTTAAAGTTCCAGGTATGTTGGTTCTGAGTACGTTATTGGTGTCAGTGGAACTCATGGTAATCAAAGATTTTATCTTATTTCCTTTGAGTGATTATTAGTATTTAGAACATTTTCCAGTCATAATTTACTATATCCTACTTCTTCTAATGCAGTGCAAAAGTGTTGGTGTGAAAAAGTTTGCTTGCTTACGTTTCGAGAGCAATGGTAGATTATCTCACTGCAATAGTTGGTGCCCATGCGTCTCTGGTATCCTCTTTCTCTTTTATATTCCCTATAGTCAAGAGATTGGAGATATTAGGTATTTAACATTGGAAAAGGTAGCCAATTAATTCAGCTTCCTATAGGTATGGTTCCCTGGGATGCCAAGAGATATTTCCGTACTTCATTAAGCTCAAGCATGAGGCTATTGTAACTTCAGGCCATATAACTGCCCTATGCCAGAACAGAGTGCGCTATTAATTATTGGTGACATTTAGTAGTGAATGTACTTTCCACCATGGATACAAAAAGTCTAATCATTGTGAAGTTAATAATGGCACATGGATACTGACTGTAAGTGCGACTTCCTCTCCATCTCATTTTTCTTAATGACATTTTCCATGAATTATTCAACTTAAACCTGTATAATTTTGTGAATATATAATTTTCTGAATGTAGACGGATACTTTAATAATACGACTTCCTCTCCATCTCTTTTTTCTTAATGACATTTTCTATGAATTATTCAATGTGGACTGACGGATACTGGAATAATACTATCACTGTTGAATTGTTATTCTTCTACTGTAAGAGTTGTTTATTATCACTTTGATTATATCACACTGAAGAATACGATAGCATAACACCATAATCAATAAATGAACAATAATGATTTGATTTCAGAAAAGTCGCCATTTATTTCCACTTGCTAAGATTTCCAATTTTTTTTTTCTTTTTCTGATTTTGAACTTCAGGTCATACACTTTGATGCAGAACAATTCGAAATGGCCCATGTTTACGTGGCATTCATTTAATTCATGAGAGACGAAACGAATGCTACGGATTACTGCTACAGTTCGAGGTAGGAGGGAATAGTAGGAAACTCAATTTGGAAGGTACGCCGCTGATACCACGGAGCATAACAAGAAAGTCGGAGATGACCATTGGCACATAATAGAGAAGGGGTACCTTGAGACGGTAATAATTGGCACATTGCGGGGGTTTGTAATTATTCTGGAAATGAAGGTCCTTAATTTCCCAAAGACCTTGGAACCTTACAATCCACGGATCACAACTGTAGCTGCTGCAAAAGAATTTGAATCCACTGGGTAGGGCAGAAAAGGAAAGCCCTTGAGGTAATAAAGAGTTTGGTACTTTAGATTTAATGTTTAACTCTCTTACTATGAAAAATGTAAGAGGTATCCAACCTTACACTTTTCTGTTTAAATGAGGTTCACGTCCTAGAGTATCGAATCTGTTTTCAGAATGATTAGGTTACTTATTTCAAACTTAATTTTTTTCATCTCCTCCATATGGACAACAATATAATGAGCGGTCTTTATTGAGAGGCTTTATTGTTTTCTTTCTAATTTGTATGGATGCATTATAGAATGTGCAAACTCTGGTGCTATGACGCAGCATGCCAAGGATAAACTTAAGGATATCAATGGATCGTCTTAGGTAAGGCTCTCTCATTACTGTTGTTTCCCTTGACCATGACTATATGAGATTGGAAGCCTTTGGGATTCCTCAAGATAATTTTTAATCCAAAAAATTTGATAGACCTGGGTATGTAGAGAGTGATCTAAACCTAAGGTGTGGAGCCTTTGACTGAAGGGAACTTGCTTTTTGAAGTTAACAACAATGCATATTGTAATTTATTGTTCATTACATTATATGGACTATCATTTTTCTCATTATTACTATATACTCCCTCCGTTCCATTTTACTTGATCTTTTAGGGGTTTTTGATCTTTTAGGGGTTTTTTTGTGTTCCAAATTAGATGAGAATTTAAGTATTTTCCCCTAATTCTCACTGATTTGCCATTACTTTAGAATCACATCATACTATTAATTCTCATTGCAATCAACAGATAAATAATTAATCTAATATTTAAATCTATTATAGGGAGGATATACTCTTAGATGGAATATTTGGTTTATCCCAAGTAAATTACATTGGGATTGGTAATTTATATTAAATCTAGGAACTAAAAATTAGGAGTTTTGAATTTTTAGAAAACTATTAATATGGGTAGGTTTGGAAAAAAATTAGTGTCTCTGTTGTTTCTTAATCTGCGTGAAAAATTCTATAACGTCAAGTAAAACGGAACGGAGGGAGTATTATCACATATTATCCACACTCAAGTTTCTTTGCCTTTGTAATTGGCATAATAATCGCATGTTGTAGTTGTTGTTTTTTCGACTATCGGTTGAGCTAATAAACATGATGTAAAGGAAGGAAATTATGAAGATAATTTGTTTAAGGAACAAAGTAGTAGGAAGGGGGCTGATAATTAAGAAGGATGGTGCGCTCTGTTGCTCTAGCTACATGGAGAGAGTGGGGACAATTAATCAAGTTGCTTTCATTATTGGCCAATACGGAGGTTTTGTTTTGTGATTTATGGCATTCTTAAGAGAAAGCATTGGAGAAGGGTGGAAGGTGCTTGCTATTGTTTAATCAAATTTCTTATGATATTTAATCTCTTATATTATCAATAAAATGGTTCTTTCTGGAGTTCACACAAAGAAAATTATTTTATCATTCTGCAATGTAGTCTCTCATATTTTGATTTCAAAATCAATGAATTCGTTATCACCTTTGAGTGATCAAGAACACTTCAACTCTCACCCAATAACAAGCGGGATGTTATTCGGTGCAGGAATGATCCACAAGTTCATATAGAATCTTAATATTTCTTTTGGTAAGCTCATTTTAATACAAAGCCTTGCAATACTGTTGGGACGGGGCGAGGCGAAGCCGAGCCATAACAAATCAAAAATTGTGAGTGACGGGGTGAGGTGAAGCCGAGCCACACCATATCAAAAATGCATCGCAACGCAGAGAGGCGAAGCCGAGAAACAATGAATCAAAAATGCATTGGGACGGGCGAAGAGAAGCTGAACCACACCAAATCAGAAATCCTAAGCGACCGGGCAAGGCGAAGCCGAGCCACACCAAATCAAAACGCATCGGGACGGGGAGAGGTGAAGCCGAGCAAAACCAAATCAAAAATACATCGTGATGGGCGGTGCAAACCCCGCGACACCAAATCAAAAATGCACGACAGGGCGAGGTGAAGCCACATCAAAAAAACCAAAAATATGGTTAAAAGAAGAAAAAAATATGATCGTTGGATAGTTTTTAGGTCTGCCCGGTGCGTAGCACGGGCACAAAATCTAGTTCTTATTTAATTAAACTAAGAATTCCGATTAGGTTAATTAATTGAGTTTAGATTAAAATTTTGAAATTATGAATTTAGTAGATTAAACCTTTTGTCTGTCTTATGAGTTCGATTTCGATCAAAAACTTTGGTTTTGAAAATGTGAAAAATCGGCGAGGTCGACGTTTGAATAAGGTGCCAACTAAGTTTCGCCGACATGGTTGACGTTTGAATAAGGTGCCGACTAAGTTTCGCCGGCATGGTCTGCGGGTGAAGAAAAAGCCGACTATTTGTAGGCCCAAAGGGTCTTTGAATGAAGAATATGCCGACTATCTTGGGCCAGCTATCTTATGGTCGGCATGCAAATAATTTCTAACATTGCTGGCTGACTTATAGTCGGCATGCGAATAATTTCTAACATTGCCAGCTGTTGAAAAGTCGGCAATGTAACCTTGCCGACCTGTAGTTATACCAAACAGAATATGGGAAGATGTTATTCACTTTATTCATGCAATTTTGGTTACTACATTGATTGATACATAAAATCTAAATCTTTGTCGACGGAATAACGAATGCACTTAGCATGTGCATCAAGCCTTTGAACCCCTACGCGACCCTAGTGGATGAGTTATAGTCTCGTGAGGGTTTATATAGAGATCTACCCACAAAACCTACACTAAAACTTCTAAAGCCATCAATCTTCGCCCGAGGAATCTAACGACTATACACCCTCCATCATCTCCAGGGCATACTCCGGGATTTTGGATACCATGAATTGATAGCTTGCATCGAATGCGAATGCTTCCCCTTTT
Source organism: Papaver bracteatum (assembly GCA_023529315.1). Classification (NCBI taxonomy): domain Eukaryota; kingdom Viridiplantae; phylum Streptophyta; class Magnoliopsida; order Ranunculales; family Papaveraceae; genus Papaver; species Papaver bracteatum. The sequence continues at coordinate 298,406 of JAJJWX010004631.1, forward strand.
TCCTCCAAGTAGCGCGCGTTGACGACTTCTTGCTACAAAAAAACAAACACAAACTTAATTTGTTAGTGCAGTTTAAGTTGGAAGATCAAACAACTTGGATTACGTAAAATAAACCACAAAAATACTTACAAATTGTTCATGGACAAGTTGAAGTGGGTAGCGTTGAAAATCGGTTTTTGGATAGCTAAATAAGCAAGTATCGCATTTTCGATAACCAGGTGCCTATCATGAATTTGTTGAACACTTCTTCCATTAGGATTCCCAAACTCTTTCCTATATTTTTTGTATACCCTAGCCCTAAAGGTTACGACATCCACCCTTATGGAGGACTTCCTTCTAACTCGAGTTTCCGCGTACCAAGCTTTGGTGATTGCCAAATCTTCATTTGAATCAAATGATGCCATTGTTGTTTGTAGAGGTATTGGGAGAGTTAAATGGAGTGTATGATGATATGAGCTTTGGAGAGTATATGGAACTAGGTGTATGTTTTTTTTATAAAGAAAACTAGTGTATTTATAGGATGGTGCCCAAATTTGGCCGTTATGGTAGTCAATCAATGCAATTGTACTTGCAAAAATTTGAATTTTGAATTCGCCGGCGAGGCTTTTGTTTCCCCAAAATGCCGACTAAGGTTAGCCGACAGGGTCGTAAGTTTCTTACCTTGCCGACCTTATTATTATTTTAGGCATCAGGAGTTCATTTTCTTCTGTATAACAGTCGGAACTGTATTTGGTCATTAGCGTGCCGGATGTTATATAGTCGGAAGGGTCGTAATTTTATAACCCTGCCGACCTTATGATGATATTAGGCATCAAGAGAAGGTATTTTCTGTAACACATAGTCAGAGGGGTGGATATTTTAATACCTTGTCGGTTGTACAACAGTCGGAAAGGTATTAATTTGCTTACCTTGCCGACCCTGGTAACTACACCATTGAAGTTGTCAGGGCCGGCAGTCTGGAAGTTCACAACCTTGCCGACCATGGTTTAGTCGGCAATGTAATTCAACAAAACCCTGCCGGCTTAATTATTGAAACTTTACATAGCTAAACAAACCATTCATTCAACAACTAGAAATCCAATATTTTTTGTCCAAAATACGAAAACATGTTCCATAAACCTTAAAAAAAAACATTTTTCCAACTGTTAACCTTAACATAAAGAAATAAACTAGGAATGCATTCATTCACGACCACGACCCCGTTTAGCATTTTCACGACCACCACCGCACGGGAACGAGCCCTCTTTTTGTCATCATTCATCTTGGCTTGTGTTTCCCTCCTGGATTTCTCTTCCCTCTTTACTTCAGCATTAGCTTGCTTGAACAATTCATAGGCATCCTCATTGTCAACATTGATAGCATAGTCAATGTGTTTGGTTTGCTCTTCAATCGACAAAGTCTCTCCTCCGTCTCTCGCGCAACACATCACCTTCACGAAGGTTTTCAAATGCTCCTTCTATTTTCAATTAAACAACAAACAATTAATAGAATAAGTCGATAATGCAATCTTAAAACAGCAAGAGAAACTCTAAAATACTTATAAAGAACTTAAGACTTGTTGTTGGGTCTTTCGCTGCCATCTTCCTCTTATGAGCCACTTCTTCATCAGTATGTTCCCTAATCATAGTAGGACGATCAAAACCCAAGTGCCTCGGCATGTAATTTTCATGATCTTCATGACCTTTGGTCACCTCATCCAAAAGACTCGTATCGACTTTACGGTTACGTCTTCCGTTCCAATGATCTTTACCTGATGCTGGAGCGTAATGGACGTCAATACTTTTTTGGGATGTGGTGCACCCTTCCTTCTCCACTTTAAAGAACGGCTCAACATCAAAATGGGGTTCTTCTTGGACGTAACCCAATTGTCTTATTACCCGATGTGGATCGTACATTGAAAATCCATGGGAGAATAACAAGGGACCGTAGTAGAATGCAACATCATCTCTTATTTGGATTAAACTTTCACTTCTAGCAACTCGATACGGATCAAATATTACCTCATCCGCAGTCAATTTGTCCAAGGCGATTCGCACGTTGATAAGCTTCTGCGGCATATCCTTCTCCTGAGCACCCTTAAAACTGTATTTATGTCCTCCTGGATTATCAATCGCAAGCTTGTCATTCACTTTGACGTAGGTGTTGTCTTTCACCAAAGTATGGAAGTGCTCATATATCCAAACCTATGCAAACACAAATTTTAGTACGAATCTTATCTTACGAGAATTTTGCAATTATAAATGATTTAGACACTGAAATTACCTGGAAGAGACATATATTTCCTTTTACTTGCGCAGTGAGTTCCTTTGAAGCCTTTGTAAACTCATTGTTCAAGAAGGCGACCACTGCAGCACCCCAAGAATATTATGCATCTGATCTAAGGGATCCAATAGTTTCATATACTTGGCATCGACCAAGCTTCCGAAACTGTCAGGAAAGATACATTTGCCCAGGATGTATAGCAAATAAGCTGACGGTAGCATTGATTCGCACCAAGTCCACCCTTCCTTCCTTATCATATATTTCCTTGGTCCCAGATAATGTATCCCTCAACTTCTTCAGATTAAACTTCTAGCTTAGATGACCATCCTTCATCACAAGCATAGACTCCGTCTTAAACTGATCCCAGCCAAACAAAATTTTGGTCAATTTGAACATATTTTCCCAAGAAATGCCATTATCGAAACCATCACTGATTGCTTTTCCCTCAACCTCGAGGCCTAGAATTTGATGAGCATCATCGGGAGTTATCGCCATCTCACCGAATGGGAATAACATTGTATCAGTCTCTCTGTAGAAACTCTCACAGAATGCAGATACGGTAACTCTATCATACTCAATATTCGAACTCTCCACAGCAGGCCACAAGCCGGATTTCTTGACAATCGCTTGAACCTCGTCACATTCCTTATCAAGTTCCCAATTCTTAATTATTGAACATGAAGCTTGTCGCCTCAAGAGACGGATGACATGCTTGTGATCCGAAATACCAAAAATACAAAATAAAAATAAAATAAAAATACAAACACTTGAAGATAGATACACTTAAAGAAAAAACAAAGACGGATTTAGATTACTTACGACAATATTTTGGATTTTACATGCCCATGAGTCTTTGTATCCAAAAAGAACATCTCCACCATCTTCTAGGGTCCCCTTTAGAGGCTCACCTGGTTTCAGTTTAACCTTCAAGTGAGGGGGAGGCATGTTGGAATCAGCTGCTTTAGTGATAACCCTCTTCTTCTTTCCGGTTTCAGTTGAAGTTGAAGCTTGGGTTTGTTGATCATTAGCTTGAGTTTGTTCTCCATCTTATTATTCTTCTTCCTCTTCAATAAATTCATCTTCGATATCCTTATCTTTATCTCCATTACCATCACCACCATCATCATCATCATCATTACCTCCTCCAACATGTGGCATGTCTTGATCACCATCATCTTCCTCATTGTTACCTCCTCCAGCAGCCAGAGTTATTTCAACAACATCATTATCATCAGCTCTTCTACCAAATGGAATTGATTGGTCTTCATCTGGAGTTTCATCCGAATTATTTGGTTTCGGTGGTGGTTGAGAATCATTCCGTACACGGATCTTGAGCGTTCCCGGCATAAAGAATGCCCCTCGATGTGTTGCAGTCAAGAGTTTCTCACCAACACGAGGAGGTCTTGAAGGATGAGTAATAGCTTTCTTCTTTTCCTTTTGCAACCTGAACAAGAACAATTAAGAAAAAATTCATAAGTCGGTAGGGTCATATGTATAACCAATCCGGCGGAACAATGGTCGAAAGGGTCGACTAATACAATACATGCCGACTACACTATGGTCGGTATGCTATTATTCAAATAACCAGCCGGCTTATAACAAATATGAACATAGTAGATATAAGGATTTTACACATAATTATTCGGCAAGGTCCATAAACCCATACACTTCCGGCTAAAAAAAAATCCGGCAGGGTGGTATCCAAATACTATTCCGACTTTAGGCATCAGGAACAATTATTTTCAAAAAAAACAACGCCGGCATGGTATTTGAATTATAACCTACTGACGAAAAAAAAACTACCGCCGGAAAGCTCATACATTGAATAACTTTCCGACCCTATAAAAGAAGTTACAGATACTAAACAGCTGGCAAGATCTTCAACCTAAGAGCTTTCCGACTAAACCTAAACATGAAAAGTCGGCAAGGTCGTGGAACAAACACCTTGTCGGTTAAATAACTCCAAATTCAAACATTCGATTTTTATGAACTAATTTGACATGCAAACATGAAATCGAAGTACTGGAGTGAGTTTAAGTATAGGCCCTTACTTCCTTAATCGCGTCATTTCTTCGGTCTCAGTGGCGTTGATTTCTTCTTCTTCGACGGTTTTTTTCTTCACTTTCCTTTGAACTAAAATTTCAATTCCAGGGTTATATTCATTGGATTTTCGATTTTCTCCTTTCATACGACTAGCCTTCGGCCGTGTGGCTCCATGTTTGAAGATTAATCGAAATTTTTGAATTGACGATTACGACGAATTAATCGACGAGTTTTCAATGGTGGGGAATGGAGAAGCCGGTAAGGTAGAGGTGGAGGATAAGAAGAAGAGAAAAAGATGAAATGGAAAAAAAACTGATATAGGGTAATAAGAATTATAAAGGGTAAGGGTATTATTGTAACTTCACCCATTAGGATTCCCCCTTAGCCCTTAAAAAGAGTCCACTTAAAATTGGGTATACCTCAATCAAGCCAGGTTTTTCTTAAAGGCAGTTTCATTGCCGAGGGGGAGCGCCTTGCTTTGGAATATAAGGTGTCATAGGGAAAGGTAAATTATTAAATTAACTTGCTTAATTTTACTTACCATTCTTTTCTATAAGAAATGAGGAAAAACAACAGTCCTCAATCTGTTAACATAAGTTGAGAACTGGTGCTGCTGAGCACCAGTTCCCTCCATACATAAGACATTGTTACCAGAATAAATGATAAGTTTACTGGTACATTGTTTTGAAACCTACATGACTATAAAATAAATTGTCGAAGATAATCGTTATCAGACTGTTCCCGGTAATATGGTCCCATAACCTATCAAAATTACAGTCTGGCTTAACATGGCTAAGTTGACTACTAAATGATTATCCCTATCATTGATTGTGCTCCATGTGCCAATATCAAAAACTTCCTACTCATCTTGGTCAATCTCAAAAACTTCCTACCCATCTTGGTTCAAACTTCAGAGTGAATCTTTCTCCAATATTCTCTGCATGCAGACTTCTTCTAATTAGCTTTACTATTTGGCTAGAATTTGATACAAATTCCATTCTGCTTCCCAATTCCACTACCCAGTTGTATGCATCATTTGCTACCTTTTTTTCCACTTCATCAATGGAGCTTTGGTGAAGGCTTGCCGCTCTGGATCTGCATCTTCATGTATGATCAAAGAGAATCAATCCCATCCCAGAGTTAGTTGCACTGTTTTGAATATAAGCTACATTTATTTTTAGAGTGAATATCATTGAGGCCTTCCAAATTATTCTGAATTCAATAACTTGTGATTCAACTTCTTCATTAGTATATTCCACATGCATTTGATTGTTTTTCTGTTTGTCTCTAGCTGCCTTGTTGGTGTTAATGTACGTTATGATATCCTTTGCTATGATTCCATCCTTGGGAGTATGTTTATTAAATGCCAGGTTACACCTGGCTTTCCATATATGTCATATCACTATGGCACATAGCCCTGGCCATCTAATATGGCTTTCTTTATTTTTCCTAACAAGGAGAATAAATGTGAGCCAGTAGTGGAAATCCCATTTTTGTTGTTTAACTTTATATGGATCAATAAGGAGTTATTTCCAAATTTGTTGTACCAAAGGAAACTGGATAAACATGTGAGATATGGATTCCTTTTGACTATTACAAATTTTACAAGTAGTATTTATATATGTTAGGTTGTGTTTGATAGGAGTTAATTCCATGGAATTAGCCATCTTTCCATGTAATAACGTGTTTTCCGTCGTTTGATCAAAAATCTATTTCCATGGAATTGCCAAAAAAGCGTGGCTTAAAATATCTTTTAAACTCAATTCCGTGGAATTTCATGGAAAGTCTTTCCTTGCCTCCTCCAGGAAACTGATTCCATAGAATCATTTCCTTTCTCTGTTATCAAACACAGCCTTAGATGTTTTCCTACTCTTTCCCCGATGGGGAGTATGGAGTGAGCAGTCTTCCATAAGAAAACTTTGATAGAAGGTGAGACTTCCATGTTCCAAGTAGCTAACCAATTTTTTGCATTTTGTCTAAATTAACCTTTATGAGTCAGTTTGTTGTAAAGAGACTTCACAGTAAACATTCTATCTTTTATCAGAGGCCAAGTTACTCTATCCTCATGACCAGTGTGAATTTTCGAAGTTGCTATTTTGTTGGTTGTGTTATTGTTGAATAGACTATTTATAAGTGGATTATTCCATTATTTATTGTTGATTATGAGATCAACAAATTTTTCAATATTAAAAGGGAAATTGTTGGGTTTGATGATTTCATCATCTAGACCAGTTGGTTTAGGTATGACTGACATATGCATTATGTCCTCTATCAAAATATTTTACCCAATTGTCTTTCCATATATTTATTTCATCTCCATAACCAATCTGCTATTTTCCAAATTTTTGGATATTAGCAATGCCTGATAGGATGCCCTCATTTATAGCGTTGCAAACACCGGTTTCACCATTTTCACCATTTCATCATTTCCAATAATAATGAATTTTGAGTGTGTTTCCAACATGATGATGGCGGCTAATTCTCCCACAACCAAGGCAATGAGGAAGCACATGAATGATTGGTAATTAATTTATTTTCCCTAATTTATATTTTATAAGATAATTTTTGTCATTAGTTGTGATTCAATTAGATAGGTTATGCTTTGTATTAAGATAATCTATGCTTAAGGGATACAATTAATCGTTGGATTATTTGTTTAGGTATCTTGAAATCAAATTTTGATCGACACGGAGCTTGACACGTTTTGTTTTTGTCTTTTATGCATTATGTCCTCGATAGGGTAACGAGCTTAATAGGAAAGTCGTTCGAAAAATATTGGTTACTCTTTTGAGCATGCTTTGAAGTTCATGAGGGTTATCAAAATATTTTGCCTGAAATAATCTTAATTTCCAATACTGATGTCTCCAATAATACCCTTGAAAATGAAGATAGTTATTTTCATAATCAAGATGACGAGGTTAGAATTGGTAACACTACTTTAGATGAGGTTCAACCATTTTCATTTTTTTATAATGATGATTATGATAATGTTGATGAAGAATTTGAAATGAGTAGGCATAGTGATCGGGAATTTGTTACTCCAATTGAGCTTAATAATGATTATGTTTCTAGTTCAAATCCAAATAATTTTAATAATTATTCACCTATTCAAAAGGACGAGGATTTGACTAGAGATACCCTTTGTTTTAGGCGATGTAATATTTCCTTACGATTACGAAGCCAATGATGGTTTTAGCGATTTGAGATCATAAAGTGGATCCAAAAGATCTAATCATGCGGTTAAAAAAAAAAGGTTAATGTTAAGTGAATAAATCGACCCTTTGGTTCCCTTGTATATGCAGACGTGTTGATCTAGAATTAGGATTGTCGACCACTTGGTTCCCTTGTATAAATATCTCGAGTCCATTAGGATAGGTTCATTGTGGCGGTGGCCTTACAGATATGAGAAACATCATTCACTTAGTCAACATCAAAACCATCTATGTTTTTCTATATCCATCTCTTAATCTTTCCATGTGATTAGTTTTGACTCCGGATATTGATGTCCATAGTGCGACTATCGAGTAGAGCTCCGTCACTTTATATGAATTTTAGTATGCTTGAGTAAACTCGTAACAGCAATTGGAATTTCGCATCCAGTGTACTTCCTCGTAGTCAATAAGTATGCCAACCAAGGAGATTCTTTAGTGCCTTCAAGATTCTGCGTAGATAGCTAGGGTGCTGAGTAAAAGGTTTTGTGGGTACACCTGCGGTAAACCCTCCGGAGACAACACTCCGCCACTAGGGCCACCTAGCGGTTTAACAGCTTCGCACGTGCTAAGTGTAGTCTTTTTATTTCCTAGATTAGATTTGCTCGGGACTAGCAAATAATAAGTTTGGGGGTATTTGATAGACGCATTTATGTGTCTAATTTTTCCTCAATGTTTCATATTGTTAGTACTCGTTTTTGTCCTTATTATAGTGTTTTGTGTGTTTGTAGGTATTTTTGAAATAAAGATTGTTGGAAAATTTTCGAAAAGTTGCTCGGAAAACCCCGGAGAACATTTACTATTCGGACTCCCACTTTGGATAAGGGGTAACCCAATTACTAAGGGGCACCCACAGGATATTCGCACCCAAGCAGCTGGATAAGGGCAACCTCATCTCTTTCATTTGAATTACATAATTTGGCGGGGAAAAAATGTTTGGGCGTTTTGATTTAGGGTTCGGAATTTTGAAGGTGTTCTAGTGAGATTAAATGGGTGATTTTGAGAGGGATAACTTGGATGAGTGTAACGGGAAAGGTATGGTCGTTGGTTTCGGTTAGATTTGGCCAGATAATCCATGAGTTCAAAAATAGGGCAGTCCGTGCATGGGAGAGTTATTCACGAGATTATATGAGATTTGAACGTGATTTGTACGTGTATGATGACTCAGAAGAAAACAACCGGGAGCGTGTAGGAGTTATACAAGGAATGTTTAGCATCAAAAACGCGTTAGCTTTTGCGGAGTTTTTAATTGTTTGCATAATTTTTGTCATTAGTTGTGATTCCAATAATTCTCCAACCTATTTTAGATATGATAACACTATTGAACTTTTCCATATTTACGAAACTATCATTGATATATACTATCTAGAACACTATTGAACTTTTCCATATTTACGAAGCCTAGTCCACCTTCCTCTAGAGGTTTACAAACTGATGTCTAAGCTTTGAAATAGTTTTGTTTTGGTTTTCCTTCCTCCTTTCCCTAAAAAAATATCTTTGAATTTTATTCATTTCCTCAATAGCAGTTTTTGGTATTTTGAAGGTGCTCATCTGGTAGTTAGCCATGGTGGAAGTTACATGTTTTATCAAGATCTTTTCCCAAGTTGGGTTTATAGTTTTGTAGTTCCATCCTTCCATTCTATATTTTATACTATCAATCACTGGGTAGAAAGCTTTAACCTTATATTTATTAGTGAACAATGGAGACCCAAATAATTGTCCATAAGAGAAATATGACTTACTTGCATTATTTCAGTAATGCCCAACTTCAACTAAGGGAAGTATTATTGCTAAAAAAATACCCCAGACTTTTCTAAATTTATCATTCTCCCAGAATAAGAGCTAAATTGGGTGTTAGAGCATTTCTCGATCGAACTCGCATGCGTTGCTATCTCAAGCATGTTTGTCAATGTTAATGATCAAAACTATAAAGTGTTGATTTCTAGTCTACTAGAGCTAAGGTATCGGACTAGGATAGAAAGTGTAGTTGATCTCCAGAACTCCATGGCAATCATCATACAAGACGAAGGACTACTCAAGGATCCAGTGGATCTTCATCGAAAAAAATGTATGTGGAGACTTGAACTTATCTATAACTAAAAAGTCTATCTACTCTATCTCCTATCTTGAGAAAAAAGTCGTATTACTATATAGACTAAGATTATACACATGTGATATTTCGAGCTGAGTATATATTGCTTATCTATTTCTCGAAATGTGTGTTGGTAAAGCTTTCGCTTTAGCCAATTTCATCTTTACCTAGTGACGAAAGTCATGTTATGTTTCAATCTTTTGGAAAAATCACACTAACGAAAATAGTTTGTGAATCAAAACTATATAACGCCCTCTGAGAATGTTTCAATGATTGAAATGAGAATTTAGATAATATAACCATTGGAGGATATAAGCATTGTTGTGGTAACACATATATGTATAAGTCCTTATTTCTTGAACCGAAGTTTGCGAACTTTGTTGATCAAGTGAAACCGGAGTAGTGCGTGAGCTCAGTCCGTGAACTCAGCATACAAACTCAGTCCGCGAACCCAGTCCGCGAACTGGCGTAGTTCTCGAACCCGAGAATTTCTGATGGAGTTTGTGAACTCCGTCTGGGAACTTAAGTCCGCGAACCCAGTCCACGAACTTGATTAGGTTATGTCTAAAAACGATGTTTGTGAACTTATCTTAATAAACTAAGGAATGTTATTGCAAACCGTGGCTTTATAGTTCATGAATCGATTCGAGTGAATCACATCGTTTTTGCTTCAATTGTGTCTTATGTAGTACATAAAGATCTAAGCAATTGAAAAACTCTCTAACTAGTTCATTTGAGTCATTTGGACTAGTTATGGTGAAGAAGAATATGGTTGATATGAAAGTTATCATATGGCTAACCATTTGGTTAACTATTGTTGAACCAACTAATGTACAAGTTTGGGTATGTTTTTTCACAAGCCTACAAACGTTCATTTCATATTTGTGTAACAAGCTATGTTTTCGATCTAACGTTTGATAAATATTAGCTTGAGTCTAATAAGGTTTTCATCTAACGATGAATATTGAATTCTTTGTTAATAATCTAACATTGATTGCAAACCCTGATTTTAGAGACTATATAAGGGAAAACTCTAGCAACTGGGAAATCTAATCCCCACACATTCTGTGTGATACTAGTTTTCTAAGCTAGAGTCGATTCTCCTTTAACCTTTGGTTTTCTTCTTCAAAAACCAGGTTAACGACTTAAAGACTTCATTGGGATTGTGAAGTCAAACCGATATTACTTTTCTTGTAGTTGTGAGATCTGATCTTGATGTTTCTATTATATGAGTACAATTATAATAATTGGCTTGAGATTTCTATCTCCGATAGGCAAGATATAAAAGTAGTCACAAACATTTCGTCTCATCGTTTGTGATTTCTCAATAATCTTATTTGATGCATCGATTAAGTTTATTGTGAGGTAATTGATAAAGCTGAGCCGTTCTTTGGGAATATAAGTCTGGTTTTATCAATTGGTTCCTGTTCACCTTAATTTATCAAAAGACGGAACAAAACTCATAGGTTTATTCGTGGGAGACGAATTTATCTATCCTTGTAGATATTTCCTGCGTGTACAAATTTGTTTATTAAAGTCTTCGACTTTGGGTCGTAGCAACTCTTGGTTGTGGGTGAGATCAGCTAAGGGAATCAAGTGCGCAGTAGCCTACTGGGATTAGAGGCGTAGGAGCATAAATGTACCTTGGATCAATATGAGATTGATTGGGGTTCAGTTACAGTCCAGACCGAAGTTATCTTGGAGTTGGCTAGTGTCTGTAGCGGCTTAATACAGTGTATATTTAATCTGGACTAGGTCCCGGGGTTTTTCTGCATTTGCGGTTTCCTCGTTAACAAAATTCTGGTGTATGTGTTGTGTTTTTTCCGCATTATATTTTGTTATATAATTAAATAATACAGGTTGTGCGTTGTTCAATCAATTATAATATCCGACCATTTTGGTTGTTGATTTAAATTGATTGAAACTTGGATATTGGTCTTTGGTACCATCCAAGTTATCTCTCTTTGATAAAGACTCGCAGATTCTATTTGCTTGAGTATAGATCAAATTGAAAGATTGAGATAATAACTCCTTGAGATATTTTCTATTGATTGAGTGTGACTTTCTAGTTGATTCTCTAGAAAGTAACTCGGAGTTGTCCATACAGATTGCTAATCGAAATATATTGGTTGTGGTTGTTAGACCCCCACTTTTTCAATTGGTATCAGAGCAGGCAAACACGTTTAAGATATTACAAGTCTGTGTTTGTAGTGATCTGACTCTATGGACAGAGGTGCTATCTCAATTAACGTACCACCTATCTTCGATGGCTCTAATTACTTATGGTGGAAAATTGCTATGCGAGTTTTTTTTCAAGCACGTGATTTCCAATCATGGGTATATGTTGTTAATGGCTATGATAGTCCCGTTGAGGCAGTTGGAGGTGTAAACGCTCCAAAGAATATTGGTGAATATACTCCTGTCGAGAGTCTTGCTGCAAATCAAAATTCCGACGGTTTGAATGCCATCATACATGCCATTACCATAAATCTTTAGCACCATGTGTATAATTGCGCTAAGTTGCAAGAAGCTTGGGATATCTTAGCAAACGTATTCGAAGGTAATTCCAGTGAAAAGAAAGATAGACTTCAAAATAATTCTGTTTGGAAAACCTTCGTATGGAAGATGAAGAAACATTTGATGAGTTTAATCACAAAGTGTCTGAAATTGTTAATGTATCTTTTGCATTGGGTAAGACTATTCCTTGAAAGGACATTGTGATGAAAATTCTCAGATGCCATCTAGATACGATTCTAAGAAGCATGTTGAAATAACCTTGAACACTTTCTAGAAATCTTGAAAATTTTCGATCTTGAACTGGAACAAAGAAAGAAACGTCATCTGTCTAGCAAACCAGTTGCCGCGTCTGATCATAAGTCTCGACGTCCCAATAGATTGACAAAAGGGATGAAAATTATTTTAATTCAACTCTATCACTGTTTATACGACAACTTAAGAAATCTCTTAGACAGAGTAAAATAAAGTCTCAAAAGAAAAGGCAGTCAATTAATAAAAAGGTTCAAAAAAACTATATTAATAATTTCTGCTTCAAGTGCTATAGAAGTGTTCATGATACTTCTAAATAACCAAACATGGAAGTGAGTGATTTAACTAAAGCATGGATGGATACTCTTGAATTTTGTCCTGAGGATGATATCTACAAGGGTTCACTCAATCTGTTTGCTGATAATCATGAATGTCCTCCAAACAGTCTTGATTCTTCCATGATAAACAATCCTACTTCCTCGGAAATCCTTCAACGAGATAAGGAAGTCGTGTTTAAAAGGATTGAAAATCTGGAAGGTGAACTGTCTGAATTGAAAATGGAGATGACTTGCAATCATGATTTTCAAAACTTTTCGATTTTTTCGTAAAAATGTTGTCAGCAAAACTCCTCTGATTCTATACCTTTCTTAAGTCACTCTGACAATAAGGATAATATAGAGAATCACAAGAACATATCTGATCTTGCATATTTTACTTGTGATTATCAGGACCATATAAAAATTTGGAGCACTAAGAAATAGAAAAAACTCTCTTCTACAAAAGGTTGTTTGCAGAAGAAGAAGAAGAAGAAGAAGAAGAAGAAGAAGAAGAAGAAGAAATCTCATACAAAACCCTCAGCCCTTGTAACAGAGATTTCCAATAAAATGCATAGTTTCCGAAAGTCAACAATCAAGGTGTTCAAATCTATGCTAAAGGAAAGAAAGGATGATGTTCATAACTCTTCCTTCTTAAAAATAAGACAGAAACAAAGTATAACTTCATCACCTCAAAAGAAGTTACATAGTCCTGAAAGGGATTGGAACATGTACAGTTTATAACACTGTATTGAGAATTTTTTGTCTATCCCTCTTAGACAAAAAATCATAATCTTCAAGAGGGTTGTGATGAATCATTATGTTTATGTTTTTAAGTTTTTTTTTTTTGAGGATAATCAAAATACTGTTAGGGTTTTGGTCAAAGGTTATTTTGGATATTTATCTTCTTAAGTCTCCTTTAAATTAAAGTTTTTCGATAAACATTTCATCTAACTCTTCTATCATGTCCTTTTCAAGTCTTTCAAGCAAATAAAGTGATGTTTGGACTGTTCTTTTTCCTTCAAAGAAGATACGATTTGATTCTTCGGATAATTGTGTGAACCCTCATGGTTCCTCTCTGGATGGGAACATCTCCGTTTCTCATTTTGAAAATCTCTCCTTGACCATGAATCTAGTCTTGGAACAAGTTTGTGCCCTAAAAAGTGATTTAGAAACTTCTTCCAAGAGACTTGAAGAAAAGTTGGAAAATCTGGAATCTAGAATTGATCTGATCGAAGATGAGCTTAAAGAATACAGAGAATATGAGAAGAATATGCAAAGTAAGTGAAACATTCTATGGAAATCTTATTGCCTAGTAAATCTTCTATTTTTCTTGTTTTGTTAGAAGAATAACTAGTGTTTGGAATAGCCATTATTGTGATTACACATAGCTATGTCCAAAGTTTTCATCTTCTTGTTTTTAGATTTATTGGTTTAAATTCTAAACTTGTTTGGAAGATGATTTTTGCAGTATTAATCTTTATGATTTTATATATTGCAATATTTTATGGGATATGTGAGTTTACGTCCGTGAACTTGATTGTCCCATACTTTGTCAAAAGTAAAGTCTTTCGTGAATTGATACGCAAGTATTGATAGACTTTTGACAAACACAAAAGTTAAGCCTATATTGTCAATTATTGATGTAATATAGGTTAAAATCTTTTGTGATTCAAGGATTATGTCTATTTTATTTCATTGTGCAAATGGTGATGGAAAATAGAATGAATCCTTGCTTATTCCACGGTATAAGGTCGATCTCCGATCCACAATTTTTGTGTAAATACTGTGTTGTTCCATGAAGTGTCTAATGTTAAGCACTAAAACAACAAAAGTCAATTACTTTTGTGATTAGCATAGTTATTGTTCCGTAAGGTACTTTATGTTGAACATGTTAAACTAAATTAATCATCTTATGTAGTTATTTAGTTAGCACTCCATAATTTTTCTTATGTTTGAGCATTTCTTTGACTGAGTTGGTTATTCATGATTAACTTAGTCATTACTCTATAGATTTTTCTTATGTCGAGTGTGACCAATTAAATTAATTAATTTTGTAATTATTTTGGTTGAGTATGGAAATTTGATTATTTGCGAGTTCTCTTGTGATTAATCTAATTGTTTTCTTAAGTTTCCATAAGTTTACGTGTGTTGGGCATATTTAGTCAAGTTAATCTTAGGTTCTCTTACGGTTAGCTTGATTGAATATTCATTTTAGGATTCCAAATTCATACCTGTATGAGATTTGTTGAGTCCAAAAGAAATCCTTCTTTTCTTTTGAAATTAAGGTCGCTCTTGTTGTTCCCTTGGGAATGACATTTTATGGGGGAGAGTTCTTTTTGAACTTGTGCTTAATTGCCAAATTTCTGTGTGGAGTGCGGCTGTGGAATATTATAGGGGTTATCTTGTATCTTTATAGACTCCTTGATGAATGCATTTAGCTTCGGATTTATGATTGCATCTAAACAAGATGATATACATTTACCTTTGGTCATGAAATGTCTCTTACGGAAATTTCATTAGGATCCCGTTCTTGTACCTTTGCTAATTTTATTGACAAAAAGGGGGAAAATTAATATGTAGTTCACACTACAAATACATATGGTTTTCGGATCATTATGTAAGGAGGAGTGGTTTCCATGTGAGATGGAGTATTGACTAAAGGGGAGTGAAGTATCACCATAGTATTGTTGTTAAAGTTATGATGCAATTGGACTTTGATGCTGTGTAATGATACTATGACACTGTATAACAATGATTGAGAACTCTTGTTTTCTCATTGTTATAGCTATAGATTTTCAACAACGATGATGCTAAACTTACAACCTTTGGGATCATTGGAGTACTTGGAAGTGACGAAGATTTCAAGTAATTTTGAAGATTAGACGACATGTGGAATAGGAGCTAGAAAGTTTATTTATATATTTTTTGTATTCCATATGTATTAATAGTTTTGCCACTAAAATTGACAAAGGAGAAGATTGTTAGAGCACTACTCGGTCGAACTCGCATGCATTGCTATCTCAAGCATGTTTGTCAATGTTAGTGATCAAAACTATAAAGTCTTGATTTCTAGTCTACTATAGCTAAGGTCTCGGACTAGGATAGAAAGTATAGTTGAGCTCAAGAACTCCATGGAAATCATCATACAAGACGAAGGACTACTCAAGGAACCAGTGGATCTTTATCGACTAAAAGGTATGTGGAGACTTGAACTTATTTATCACTCAAAAGTCTATCTACTTTATCTCCTATCTTGAGACAAAAGTCATATTACTATATAGACTAAGATTATACACATGTGATATTTCGAGCTGAGTATATATTGATTTTCTATTTCTCGAAATGTGTGTTGGTAAAGCTTTCGCTTTAGCCAAGTTCATCTTTACCTAGTGACGAAAGTCATGTTATGTTTCAATCATTTGGAAATCGCTGTGACGAAAAATAGTTTGTGAATAACAACTATATACCGCCCTTTGAGAATGTTTCAATGATTGAAATTAAAGTTTAGACAATATAACCATTGGAAGATATAAGCATTGTTGTGGTAAAACATATATGTATAAGTCCTTATTGCTTGAACCGAAGTTTGCAAACTTTGTTGATCAAGTGAAACCGGAGTAGTGCGTGAGCTCAGTCTGCGAACTCAGCATACAAGTTCAGTCCGAGAACCCAGTCCGCAAACTGACATAGTTCTCGAACCCGAGAATTTCGGCTGGAGCTTGTGAACTCCGTCCGGGAACTTTAGTCCGCGAACTTGAGTAGGTTATGTCTATAAACGATGTTTGTGAACTTATCTTAATAAACTAAGGAATGCTATTGCAAACCGTGGCTTTATATTTCATGAATCGATTCGAGTGAATCACATCGTTATTGCTTCAACTGTGTCTTGTGTAGTACATAAATATCTAAGCAATTGAATAACTCTCTAACTAGTTCATTTGAGTCATTTGGACTAGTTATGGTGAAGAAAAATATGGTTGATATGAAAGTTATCATATGGCTAACCATTTGGTTAAATATTGTTGAACCAACTAATGTAAAAGTTTGGGTATGGTTTTTCACAAGCCTATGAACGTGCATTTCATGTGTGTGTAACAATCTATGTTTTAGATCTAACAGTTGATAAATATTAGCTTGAATCTAATCAGGTTTTCATTTAACGGTGAATATTGAATGCTTTGTTAGTAAGCTAACATTGATTTCACACCCTGATTTTTGAGACTATATAAGGGAGAACTCTAGCAACTGGGAAACATAATCCCCACACATTCTGTGTGATACTAGTTTGCAAAGATAGAGTCAATCTCCTTTAACCTTTGGTTTTCTTCTTCTAAAACTAGGTTAACGACTTAAAGACTTCATTGGGATTGTGAAGCCAGACCGATAATACTTTTCTTATAATTGTGTGATCTGATCTTGATGTTTCTATCGTACGAGTACAATTATAATAATTGGCTTGAGATTTCTATCTCCGATAGGCAAGATATAAAAGTAATCACAAACACTTCGTCTTATCCTTTGTGATTCCTCAATAATCTTCTTCGCTGCGTCGATTAAGTTTATTGTGAGGTGATTGATAAAGATGAGCTATTCTTCGGGAATATAAGTTTGGTTTTATCAATTGGTTCATGTTCACCTTGATTTATCAAAATACGAAAAGTGGGAGACGAATTTATCAATCCTTGTAAACTTTTCTGTGTGATACATATTTGATTATTAAAGTCTCTGACTTTGGATTGTAGCAACTCTTGGTTGTGGGTGAGATCATCTAAGGGAATCAAGTACGCAGTATTCTGCTGGGATCATAGGGATAGGAGCATAATTGTACCTTGGATCAGTGTGAGATTCATTTGGGTTCAACTACAGTCCAGACCGAAGTTAGTTTGGAGTAGGCTAGTGTCTGTAGTGGCTTAATACAGTGTATGTTTAATCTGGACTAGGTCCCGGGGTTTTTCTGCATTTGTGGTTTCCTTGTTAACAAAATTCTGGTGTCTATGTTATTTATTTTCCGCATTATATTTTGTTATATAATTGAAATAATACAGGTTGTGCGTTGTTCAATCAATTAGAATATCCGACCATTTTGGTTGTTGATTTAAATTGATTGAGACTTGGATATTGGTCTTTGGTACCATCCAAGTTATCTCTCTTTGATAAAGACTCGGAGATTCTATTTGCTTGAGTATGGATCAAATTGAGAGATTTAGATAATAACTCCTTGAGATATTTTCTATTGATTGAGTCTGACTGTCTAGTTGATTCTCTAGAAAGTAACTCGGAGTTGTCCATACATATTGCTAATCAAAATATTGGGTGTGGTTGTTAGACCCCCGTTTTTTCATTGGGCAATGATGCTAAGAGTATTTTCAGCCTCAGTTTTAGTAGATCTACAAAAAATGATGTAATCATCTGCAAATAGCAGGTAGCTTATAGAAGGTGCTCTTTTGACTATTTTTATTCCATGAATTCTTCCTTCTAATTCAGCTTGTATAAGCATTCTTGAGAAAAACTCCATACAAAGGATGAAAAATTAAGGGGATAGGGGATCCCCTTTCCCGAGTCCTCTAGTGGGTTTGAAAATCTCTCAAGGTACACCCTTGAGAAGGATAACCAAACTAGTTGTGAAGATGCATTGATTAATTCTTGTGCACCATTCTTCAGAGAAACCCATTTTTTCTAGAATAACCATAAGGAAAGGCCATTCCACCCTATCAAATGCCTTACACATGTGTTAGAGCACTGCTCGGTCGAACTCTCAAGCGTTACTATCTCAAGCTTGTTTGTCAATATTAGTGATCAAAACTATAAGTATTGGTTTCTTGTCTACTTAAAGTAATGTCTCGGACTAGGATAGATTGTGTAGTTGAGCGTTAGATTTCACGACGTTCATCATTGAAGACGAAGAACTACTAAGGAGAGATTGTGGAACTTCATCAACAAAAGGTATGTGGAGACTGAAACTCATCTATCACTTGGAAAGTCAATTTATACTCTATCTCCTATATTGAGACAAAAGTCGTATTACGATAGTTTTCGACTATATACATTTGATATTTCAAGCTGAGTTAAACTCGCTTACATATTTCTTGAAATATGTGTTGGTAAGATTTCACTTCAACCAAGTTCATCTTATATTCTTGACGAAAGTCAAAAGATGATCATGTGAAAATTGTCGAGTAACATCTTACATGGTTTGGGTGATACAATCATTTGGCGTAGACTTGGAATGTTTCGTTATGATTATTTCAATAACTTGAAAATTGCTTTAATGCTAATAGTGTGTGAAAATGGATACTATCATCCTCTAAGAAAGTTTCAATGATTGAAATAGAGTTTAGAACAAGTGGATTTGCACATAGTATGCGTACTTGCATATATATAATCCAAAGTTCGGGAACCATAGTATGCATACCCGTATGCGTACATGTTGGTTTGTGAAATCTGGGTACCTAAGAACACATACCGGTACGTGTACTTGCGTAAGGTATAGGTCTGGGAATTTTTGCTGAAGTTTGGAAATTTTAAGGTATGCGTACCTATTTGCATACTGGCGAACCCAAACCCAGTCCGGTCACTAAGGTAAGCGTACCCGTTTGCATACCTAAGTGAATCATGTTCTAAAATCGGTTAGCTCATGAACCAATACATCTATATAATAAGGAATGCAATCTTTGCAAACCGTGGCTATAATGTTCATGAATTGATTCGAGCGAATCAAAACGATTTTGCTTCAATTGTGTTCAGTTCCACTTATTTGTCACCTGGTAGGCTCGGAAAGATACCTACTTCTATGTATAAACTGCAAGTGCACAGTGTCGACAAGCAACACAGGGCAAGCACAGGTCGAACCACAGAGACTTGGAGAGTGTAGAAGTTGATTCTAAATCCTGATTCAGAGAGTAACCAAAAGGGGTTTGATTTTTCGATCGACGATATGATTTTCAAGTGATTTGAAATAATAAAAGTAAAAGATGCAAATAACAAGATATGTAAACAATGATAATATGGATACTAGGGTATTCAAATCCACCAATAACCTATGATATGCATTCAACTTGTAATATTATTCTTGTCCTTATAGTAGATTCAAGTCTACCGTATAAATAAGGTGTTTCTCCAATGGATAATTTAATCACAACTAAAGTATTTCTCCAAAGCATTAATTGTCTAATTAAGCACAACTAATCTAAAGATCAATATTTGGTTAAGCATGAGTTGTAGCATAATCAACATAGAGATATTATAACTACAATGGATACATGGCATACATTGTGAGAGCAAGATGTTGACAAACTTGGATTAAATTATATCTTTAAACAATTCTAAACTTTCAAGAACAAGATACAAGATATGAATACATACCAATGAGATTAGGGCTTCATCTAAACCCTAGTAAATGAAACTAGAACATAAAGAACATTACAACAAAACTTAAATTTGATAAACTAACATGAACAAGCTATTCTTGGATGGTTTTTCAACACAACAACCCTCTCTATTTATACACAAAATTCCCTCAAGCACTTGGATCCGAATTTTGGCACTCATCCACTCAACAAAACATGTTTTCTTAATTGATGGAATATATTTGGTTGTGGGAAACAAATTGGGAGTGATTGAGTGAGAGAATGGGGGTGAGGTGGATGTTTTGGAAAGAATCCAATGGGGGTGAGGTGGATGTTTTGGAAAGAATCCAATGGGGGTGAGGTGGATGTTTTGGAAAGAATACAATGGGGGTGAGGTGGAAATGGATTTGGGTCTTGGGTTTTGGACATGGGTTTTGGATCATGGATTGTTTAATCCCATGAATTTGTAAACAGGTTGCCACTGATGCGCGAGCGGGTTGCAACGCTTCCAACTTTCTTCTCTTTTGTCTTCTCAATTCTTCCAAGCTTTATTTAGTACTTAAAAACACAAAATTAATTAATACAAATATTTATTCTTGAAAATGGTAAAAATGCAGAATTTGGGATAATATATGACTTTGAAGCGCGAAAGATGAGTTAAGTGCCAATGAAAAGGTGTATGAATATGCAATATTTGGCACTCATCATCACCCCCACTTTTCCTATTTACAACCCTCATCACAATTTCTAAAGTAATTCTACTTTTCCATTTTAGTTTTTCCTATTTACCACTTACAAAAGTCAAATTAAATTTCACTATACGTATCACCACTAATTTATCTTCTTCACCATTAATCTATGTTTTCATTCAAAATCCATTTACAAATATTAACCATAGATTAGAATTATGTTTAATTAAGACACCATTATGTTTAAATTAATTATATCTTAGGTCTCATCATTTAAATCGTCGGGAAATCAACGATTTAATCGACAAATAATCCAAAAACCATTATTGTGGTAGATTCCATGATTGAAAATCTAGGGCAAGATATCTAAACGTATATGAATCGAACATCCGACAAGAATTTGTTTATTTAACGGGAAAAACGTCCATTGAATAAGGTTTGGAGATTAATAAGTGATCAACTTCGGTTTTTTACTTAGGGTTTTTATTTCTGTTGAACTAGTCACCGGTTTCCGGACGACCACAAAGTATTCTAGTCATCCGGATATGAACGACTTTGTAAAAAAGCCATCGGTTGTATCTTTGTTGTATCTGGACTAGGTACTTGCACACAACACATTTTTTAAGATTTGATTTATACTTAATAAGAAACCATAAAATTAATGAAGTATCATCTCCATAATGGATACATATATGTGACATTGACATTCACTCATCATCTTAAGCCCGTTGTCAATTTAAGGAGTTTAATACCATGACAAAGATCAAATTACCAATCAGTCCCAAAATGCATATATACTTGAGTGCGTAGCCAACAATCATTTATGTATCCAGCAAGAGGTATCATATATATATACTGACCACGAAGGAATAAATAGAGCTTAGCCATAACATTCTAAATTAATTGAATTAAAACATACTAATTAACAATATTAAATTAGACTGCCAGAAAGAGAGGCATGATAAGACTTTAATCTATAGTTAGGTTTAGTTTTATCCTTTGGGGTTTTGTTTTTCTTGAACATTCCTACTTCATTCAGAGCATCTTTTGATACAAAATCAAAATTTAGAAGAAAAAAATTGAAAAATGGTGATCGGTAGGAGAGATGGAGTAGAAGAAGGTGGCCAGTAATTTATGACTTAGGGTTTATAAAAGTTTAGTAATTAGGGTGGATTAATTGTTGGGTGTAAACAAATAGTAAAAATGTAGTATTTAGGAAATATGAGAAAATGTATGGGTAGAAAATAGGATAAGTGGGGGTGGTAATTAATGACGGTGGAAAATAGGAAAACTGGGGGTGGCAAATAGATGGAACCATTGTGTTCTTTTATACTTCTATAAAAGTATAGCAATTGAAAAACTCTAATAACTAGTTTCATTTGAGTCATTTGAACTAGTTGTGGTTAAGATGAATGAGGTTGATATGAGAGTGTTCATAAATCTAACTTTGGTTAACTACCATTGAGCCAACATATTGTACACGTTTAGGTACGGTTACTCAATTGGTATCAGAGCAGGAAAACATGTTAAGACCTTATAAGTCTGTGTTTGTAGCGATCTGAATATGGACAGAAATTCTTTCTCCATAAACGTACCACCAGTCTTCAATGACTCAAACTACTCATGGTAGAAAATTGCTATGCGTGCTTTTATTCAAGATCATGATTTTCAAACGTGGGTACATGTTATCAATGCCTACGATCCTATGGTTAATACAAAAGGTGATGTATTTATACCCAAGGATATTGGTAGATATAGTCCAGAAGAAATCCTTGTTGCGAAGTAAAATTCTGACGACTAAAATGCTTTCGTAATGTCATTACCCCAGATCTTCAGCATCATGTGACTACTTGCACAAAGTCCAAAAAAGTCTAGGATATCTTAGAAACTGTATTTCAAGGGAATACCTCTAAAAATGAAGCTAGGCTTCAAAACCTATGTTCCGATTGGGAAAACCTTCGTATAACAGATGAAGAGTCATTTGATGAGTATAATCAAAAAGTATCTGAAATTGTTAATGCATCTTTTGCATTGGGTAAGATTATTCATGAAAAGAACATTGTGATAAAAATTCTCAAATCACTGTCGTATATATACGATTCTAAAAAGCATGCCATCGTTGAAGGAAATAACCTTGCTGCTCTTTCCAGAAACACTCTTGTTGGGAAGTTAAAGATCTTTGATCATGAGCACACATCCAAATCCGGAAAGGATGTTTCTTTCAAAGAAAAGAAGAACACTAAGTTACTTGACAAAAGTAAAAGCGTTTGCATCTCCGAAGATGATCTTTCTGAGGCCGATTCATCAGATGAAGATCTTGACAAGTCATTCTCCTTAATCACAAGACAATTTAGAGATTTTCTTTTGAAGAGAAGTAAACTGTTCACCAGAGATAAACCTAGGTCATCAATTAAACCTCATAATCGCGTTCCTCTTAAAAATAAGGATATTGATGAGAATGAGGACGAGGATATGCCATAGTGCTTTAAGTGTAAAGGTTTTGGTCATTTTGAAAATGAGTGTCCAAATCGTATAAAATACACTAGGAACAAAGGTCTAGTTGCAATTCTTGATGAAATGTCTGACAACTATGACTCTAATGAAGACGAAAAGTCAAGTGTTGCACTTTTTTTGCGAAAATATTGATTTTTACAATTGTATCAATACATACATCAATCTTGATATTCTTTCGAAAGAAACCTCAACCATTCTGGAATAAAAAAATGATTTAACTATTTTTTCTGGAAACTCTCTGTATGATTTTTCAGGTTCCACCATGTGTCTAGCAGCTTGCACATCTATGGCATCTGAACTATCTTTCTTGTTGACATGTTCTTATTGTTCGCTCAAGGGTCATGAACTATCAAAGTGTTTCAAGTACAAACATAAAATAAGATATGTCAACAAACTTCAACGAAGAGAAAATCAATTAGCAAACAAGCTCAAACTTGTTCAAAAATCACCTGAGGTATGTAAAATCATTTCATCTTCGATGAAGTTAGTTTTCAAAGAAAAGACTAGACCACTGGAGAAAAAATTATGGTCTAAACATTCTGTGAAACAGGTTTCTATGGATTCCTTTCGAAAGGGTTATGGTGGACATATTATTTTTCACCCTAGCACAACTTGATTGTGTTGATTGGTGCATCTTGTATCATGTGCCTGATAAAAAATGACAAGATTGTGCACACCTCGGGATTTAGGAAAAGAGATTTGTTTTAGATTATTTTATCTTTCTCTTTTTAGTCTTGTTGTGCATTGCAAGTTTGGAATTCTTCCAGCTTTCATATATAAATTGATATTTGAAGGAACTTTCCTGTTTAGTCAATAAAAGGGGTTATTCTCGTCAATTTTACCCTCTTTAGGGAAGATAGTTGTGTATGCGTGAAATTGTGTGTTTAAAAGGTTCTGTAACCCTACATTCTTTTTCCTTCTCTGAAAAAAAAAATTCATCACAAGATTGCTAGTTGAGTCTGATTTGTGAATTCTTCCCACAATCTCATACGTGTATGGAGAATCCAAGCATTATGTCTTCTAATGGAAAAGATGTTAATATGATTGTTAAGCTATCAATCATGAAGGAAAAAGATAAATCATCTGTACCTCCAACTTTGAAAAGAAAAAGAAGGAATGTGAGGAATCCAAGAGTTGTTCCTTCAAATTCTCAGAAGTTTTCCGATGTTCTTGAAAAGTTGAAGGAAACAAGGAAGGAGATTCAGGAAATAAAGGCTATTTTTTTTAGGACTCTCGAAATTCAAAAGGACCTGGTTCAACATCAGTTTAAAAGTTTTGTTGGAATTAACTCCTTTCTTCATGAACCTTATGTTCCTATGGCTGTTGACGACAAGGAGTTCGGGGATGGTACATAATTTTTTAGAGGCCTTAATGTCTAGGAAACTTCTTATGCGAATTTATTCTTGTGTTTTTAAGAAGGATAACTAGGTTTTGGAGTATCCATTATTATGAGTAAACATAGCTATTGCCAACGTTTTTTTTATCTTGCAATGTTTTCATATTTATTTATTTAAATTCTAAAGTTTACTTGGAAGATGATTTTTGCAGTATTAATCTTTATGATTTTATATATTGCAATTTTTTATGGATATGTTGTTTACGTCCGTGAACCTTGACTATCCCATATGTGTTCAAAAGTTATTTCTATTGCATGTAGGTATGAAAATATTGATAAAAAATAGAATGAACTTTTGACTACAAAAGTTAATCCTTTTATGTCATTATGCACATATTTATGGAACAAATGATGAACTTTTGTTTACAAAGATTAAGTCTATTATATGTCATTGTGCAAATAGTGATGAAAAATAGAATGAATCTTTGATTATTCTGCATTATTGGTCTTTCACGGATCCACATCTTTGTGTATGTACTGTGTTGCTCCGTAATTTCTCTTATGTTGAACATGGCTAATTGAGTTGATCATTTTCCTTGTGGTTAATTCAATTGTGTTTTTTGGATACAAATTCATGTTCTCATGTGATTTGATTATGTCCAAAGAAATCCTTCTTTTCTTGTAAACGTAAGGTCACTCTTGTTGTTCTTCCCGGAATGACATTTTATGGGGGAGAGTTCTTTTTGAACTTGTGCTTAATTTCCAAATCTCTGTGGGGAGTGTAGCTATGGGATATTGTAGGAGTTTTCTTGTATCTTTATAGACTCCTTGATGAATGCATTTAACTTCGGATATATGATTACATCTAATCAAGTTGGTATGTTATTCTCTTTTGGTCATGAAGTATCTTTATGGAAATTTCATTAGGATCCCACTAGTTTTCACACCTTTACCAATTTATATTGACAAAAAAGGGGAGAATTAATGTGTAGTGCATACTAAAAATACATATGGTTTACGGATCATTATGTAAGGGGGATTGGTTTTCATATTGAGATGAAGTATTGACTAAGGGGGAGTGATACATATCACCATAGTATTATTGTCAAAGTTGTGGTACAATTGAACTTTGATGCTGTGTAATGATACTATGACACTGTATAATAATGATTGAGAGCAATTGTCTTATTATTATTATTGCTACGGATCTTCAACAACTATGATGATGAATTGAACATCTATGAAATCATGGGAGTACTTGGAAGTGAAGAATATTTCAAGTAAAGTTGAAGAACCAAGGAGATCAAGCATGTGGATGAGAAGTTACAAAGTCTTATTTATTTTGTAATCCATATGTATTGATAGTTTTGTCACTAAAATTGACAAAGGGGGATATTGTTAGAGCACTGCTAGGCCAAACTCGCAAGCGTTGCTATCTCAAGGTTGTTTGTCAATATTAGTGATCAAAACTATAAGTCATGATGTTAGAGAATTTCTCGGTCGAACTCGCATGCGTTTCTATCTCAAGCATTTTGTCAATATTAGTGATCAAAACCATACGTCTTGATTTCTAGTTTACTTATGACTAAGTCTCGGTCTAAGATATTTAAGTATAGTTGAGCTGTAGACTCCATGGAGATTATCTTACGAAGACGAAGAACTATTCAAGGAACCAGTGGAACTTCATCCGACCAAAAAGGTATGTGGAGACTTGAACTCATCTAGCACTCAAAAGTCTATCTATCTCCTACTCTTGAGACAACAATCGTATAAGTATGATAGTTTTCATACATACACATTATTTCGAGCCGATTTTACTTGCCTATCTTTTTCTCGAAATATTTGTTGGTAAGCTTTCGCCTTAACCATGTTTCATCTTTACCCATGACAAAAGTCATGATGACGTTTCAATCTTGAAAATGGTTTTGATGAAGATGGTCGATTCTTTATGTCTAACGACTATTATAACGTTATAGAAGAATGTTTCAATGATTGAAATGTAGAGTTGAGATTACATAACCTCCTATGGATATAAGCATATATAGTGTGTTCGCACATTAGTGTATAAATCCATGTACCGGAAACCAATTGTGTGCATATGTGTGCATACGGCATTGGTGAAGGAGACAGGTTGGGTACGCGTACCCGTACGCGTACTGGCGGATTTTCACGTTCGTGAATTTCTGCTGAGTTTGGCGTTTACAAAATTACAAACCAGTCACCTTAGGTACGCCTACCCACAAAAGTTTTTCAACCGAAAATTTTTGCTGGGTTTTCAAGCCCAATTCCGGTAAAGCTAGAGCACACATACCCGTATGCGTACCCAAGATGGTTATATCTCAAATCGGTTATCTCATGAACTTAAAAAATAAATAAATAAATAAGGAATGCAATTTTTTCAAACCGTGGCTATATTGTTCATGAATTGATTCAAGTGAATCAAACCGAATTTGCTTCAATTGTGTCATATGTAGTTACATAATATTTCCTTGCAATTGAATAAATCTTGAACTAGTTCTTAGGAGTCATTTGAACTAGTTATGATAAAGATGAATACGGTTGATATGAAAGTACTCGTATGGCTAACCATTGGTCAACCATTTATGAACCAACCAAATGTACACATTTAGGTACGGTTACTCAAACCTAAATGAAATACATTTCATTTGTGTGTGTGACAAGCTAAGTTTCGATCTAACGGTTGAAAGATATTAGCTTGGATAAACCAGGTTTTTCATCTAACGGTGAATATTGAATGCTTTGTTACCAAGGTAACTTAGATTGCAAACCCTGATTTGAAAACTATATAAAGGAGATATCTAGAAATTGGAAAAACTAATCCCCACACCTTATGTGTGATACTAGTTGGTTTGATAGAGTTGATTCTCCTTTAACCGTAGGTTTTTTCTCTAGACCCTATCGGTTAACGACTTAAAGACTTCATTGGGATTGTGAAGCCAGACGAAACTACTTTTCTTGTAGTTGAGCGATCTGATCTTGCCATTTTCTATCGTACGAGTTCAATTGAATAATTGGATTGAGATTATATCTCCGATAGGGAAAGATAAAAAGAAATCACAAACATCTTCGTCTCATCGTTTGTGATTCCGCAATATCTAGTTTCGCTACCATGCGATTTAGAATATTGTGAGGTGATCAATAATTCTAGGTTGTTCTTCAGGAATATAAGTCTGGGTTATTGATTGGTTCCTGTTCACCTTGATTTTATTAAAAGACAGAACAAACCTCGTAGGTTTATTTGTGGGAGACAGATTTATCTATCATCGTAGACTTTTCTGTGTGATACATATTTGTTTATTCAAGTCTTCGACTTTGGGTCGTAGAAACTCTTGGTTGTGGGTGAGATCATCTAAGGGAATCAAGTGCGTAGTATCCTTCTAGGATCAGAGACGTAAGGAGTGTAATTATACCTTGAAGCAGTGTAATATTGATCAGGGTTCAACTACAATCCAGACTGAAGTTAGTTTGTAGTAGTCTAGTGTCTGTAGCGGCTTAATTCAGTGTGGTGTTTAATCTGGACTAGGTCTCGGGTTTTTTGTGCATTTTTGGTTTCCTCGTTAACAAAATTTCTGGTGTCTGTGTTATTTCTATTCCATATTATATTTTGTTATACAATTGAAATATCACAGGTTGTGCGTTGTATCGATCAATTGTGAAATCCAACCTTTGGTTGTTGAGTGGAAATTGATTGATCCTTGGATATTGGTCTTTGGTACCATCCAAGTTTATATCTCTCTTTTATTTGATAAAAACTCGCAAATTTCTATTTGCTTGAGTATAGATCGAATCGAGAGATAGAGATATTAACTCCTTGATATACTTTTTATTAAGATTGAGTTTGACTGTCTAGTTGATTCTCTTAAAAGTATATTAGAGTTAGTCCATACAGATTGCTAATCAAAATATTGGGTGAGGTTGTTAGACCCACGCTTTTTCAATTGGTATTAGAGTAGGCAAACACGTTTAAGACCTCAAAAGTCTGTGTTTGTAGCGATCTGAATCTATGGACAGTAAAGTCTCTATAAACGCTTCACCAGGAATAAATCGTAATCTTAGAGAATGTTCTAAAAGCCTTGCTATTCTCCAAAGGATATTGGATGAACAAATCCGGATCAACCGTGATCTTGTAGCAGAAATTACAAAGCATAAAGGTTTGAAATCTGTCAAAATTTCTTTTTGATGATGAATAACCCCTTTGATTCCTCTCTAAAGGATCATAGTAAGTCAAGTGTTAAAAAGAGTACATGCTTTGAAAAACTTGACAGAAGGAAGAACTTCTTATAAAAGATTACTGATGTTGGCCCTTGTATGTATTGTGAGTCTCACAATCACGCTCAACATACATGTACACATTTTCATAAAAGTATGAAAGTTGCGGGCAATCTCCACAAGAAAGATGAACAACTGTTTACTTATCTAAAAAGGTGTACAATACTAACAAGAAATTCTAAACAGAAAAGTAGTGTTAGTATGGGAGTTTTTGCTTTAAAATCAACATCACCCTTTTAATGGTTTCTCGACAGTGGTTGTAGTCGGTATATGACTAGTGAACTTTCATGGTTTGTTTCCATACGCAACTTTGAAGGAGGACCAGTTACTTTCGGAGATGGGAGTTGTTGCTACATTAGCAAGAAGGGTACGATCAAGTTTCCCGGTGTTCCATAAATCCATGATGTAGTCTACGTCAAAGGTATGACTGCAAATCTTCTTTCTATTAGTCAAATTTGTGACAAAATCCATAGAGTTATCTTCAATGCAAATGGATGTGACATTGTAGACAAAACTGGAAAAGTAATTTTTCAAGGAACTCGTGGTAAAAATAACTGTTATCTCCTTGATACTCAGTTTAGTAATTGTTGTAATTTGACTAAGGTGAAATCTACACATCTTTGGCATGAGCGTTTGGTCACATAAATTATCGTCTCTTAACTAAGATCATTAGCAAAGAACTTGTTAGAGGCGTTCCCAAAACCAATGCAAAGATTGACGGTGTATGTAGTGCATGTCAAAATGGTAAACAAACAAAAGTT
The DNA here is from genome assembly GCA_023529315.1 of Papaver bracteatum. Lineage (NCBI taxonomy): Eukaryota > Viridiplantae > Streptophyta > Magnoliopsida > Ranunculales > Papaveraceae > Papaver > Papaver bracteatum. The sequence goes on from JAJJWX010004631.1 coordinate 328,031, forward strand.
CACCATAAGTCATCTCGAGATATTCTCACTAAGGATCCATTTGATTTAATCTATATGGATCTCTTTGGACCAATTCAACAATCTACTGTTGGAGGAAAGAAGTATGCCTTAGTTATGGTAGATGACTACACCAGATTCACTTGGGTATCATTTCTTGCTCATAAGAATGTAACCTTTAGTGAATTTAAGATTATTGTTAATAGAATCCAGAATGAACAAGGTCGCAAACTAAATAAAATTAGAAGCGACCGTGGCACTGAATTCAAAGACACCAAGGTATTTGAATTTTGTGACAAACTGGGGATTATTCAAAAATACTCACCACCTATTACTCCTCAAGCTAATGGAGTTGCTGAAAGAAAGAATAATAATATTCAGGAAATGGCCAGGGTAATGATTCATAACAAAAACTTACCTCTAGGATTTTGGGGAGAGGCTGTTTTCACAGCATGCTACTTGATCAACCGTGTGTATCTACGGTCTAAAACCTTAAACACTCCATATGGTAGAAAACCCAACTTACACTATCTTAGAGTGTTCGAAAGTAAGTGCTATATTCTAAAAGATCAAGAACAGAGAGGGAAATTTGATACTAAAAGTGATGAAGGTATCTTTTTGGGGTATGCATCTGATAGTAGTGGTTTTCGAGTCTTTAATCTCAGACCCCAAGTGATGATGGAATCTGCAAACGTCATCATTGATGATATCAGTGATTTTCATCATGATTTTTCTCCTGCTGAATTGCCTCCAACAGAGACAATTGAAAAAGTCAAGGAAGTTCCGGATTCAGTTGAAGTTACACCTACTGTTACTGATCCTGATCTTTCAAGTGACGAAGAGAAAAACACTGATCAGACTGTGCCTGTTGAACAAGAACGTGTCCCTCCACGATACCTCTGGGTTCAAATAAACCATGATCCCAACAGTATCATTGGAGGAAGAGATTCTACTGCAAATACTAAAGGACAACTTCAAAATATGTGAAATTTTAGTTGTTATCTCTCACAAGTAGAACCAAGGAATATTGATGAATCTCTTAGCGATCCCTTATGGGTGAATGCAATGCATGAATAGTTAAATCAATTTCAAAGACAAGATGTATGGAAGCTTGTGCCTTGTCCTCCAAATATAAATATTGTGGGTACCAAATGGATATTTAAGAACAAGTCTGGTGAGTTTGGAACTATTGTCAGAAACAAAGCAAGACTTGTCGCTCAAGGATATTCACAAATCGAAGGAATTGACTTTGATGAAACCTTCGCTCTTGTGGCACGCCTTGAGTCCATCAGATTGTTATTAGCTCATGCTTTTTTTCTTAAGGTAAAGCTATTTCAAATGGACATCAAATCCGCTTTTTTAAACGGAACCTTAAAGGAAGAAGTCTATGTAGCTCAACCGAAGGTATTTGAAAATCCTGACTTCCCAGATAATGTCCTTAAACTTAACAAGGCGTTGAATGGGTTAAAACAAGCACCTCGTGCCTGGTTCGAAAAACTGACCTCATCTCTTATTGGGAAAGGTTTTTCGAGAGGGGGAGCTGATAAAACACTGTTTACCAAGTGGAATGGGAAAGATGTTGTAATTTCTCAAGTCTATGTAGATGATATCATCTATGGATCAACATCATAGAAACTTGCAGAAGAATTTCAAGTATCTCTTGGAAAGGAGTTTGAAATGAGCAATGTTGGTGAATTAAAATTCTTTTTGCGTTTGCAAATTCAACAACACATGGATGGAATTTACTTATCTCAAGAGAAATATGCTAAAGATCTCGTTTCAAGATTTGGCTTTGAGAAGTCCGCCCCTAAACTAACTCCTATGACTACCACTGGTAAACTGCATCGAGATGATAAAGGTGTAAATGTAGATCAAAAACTTTATCGATCTATCATTGGAAGCCTTCTATATCTTACAGCCACTCGAACTGATATTGCGTTTAGTATTGGTTGTTGTGCTAGGTTTCAGGCAAATCCGAAGGAATCTCATCTTGCAGCTACAAAAAGAATTATACGTTACATTAATCACACTGCAGGATATGGTCTACATTAATCATATTGGGAAAGATGTGTAGAAGATAGAAAAAGTACATTGATAGACACATTTATGTGTCTATTTTGATCTCAATTATGTGTATTGTTAGTGCTCAATTTTGTAGTTATTTGATTATTTTATGTTTTTGTAGGTGTTTGTGGGGAAATAAACTTTTATGGATAAATTGGCTCGGAAAGTGGCATTTGGACCTTCGACAGAAAGTACTAAAAAACATCTCGGAAGTATGTTAGAGACGCCCCAGAAAAGTTATATTGACACCCGAAAAGAAATGCTAAAGGAACCCCCAACAGTGGATAAGGGGTAACCAAATTACTAAGGGGTGACCACCTTCTATTCGCACCCCTGGTCTGGATAAGGGGAACTCATCCCCTAGTTTTTGAAAATTCAATTTGGCGGGAAACTTTCTTTCATGCTGCAGATTTAGGGATCGGAAGTTGGACGTGATTTAACGAGATTCAATCGTTGATTCTCATGGATTGGACCTGTTGGAGAATAACAAGGATGGTAAGAGTGTTCCATTGAAGCAAAATTGGCTGCATAATCAGATTTTCGATCAAACAGGGAAGAATATATCCACGGGAATTTCAGGCGAGACTAGGGCAAGTTTATGTCAGATTTCTTCGTGGATTTGGATAGATATGGGACTGATTTGTAGAGACAAGACTGGTAATAGCTTCAGATTCGAAAAGGAAGGAGTATTGGATGGATTTTCGTGAAGCATGGGATGGATATATTAGTGAAGATGCGTATGCTTTGGAATTGGTTTTCAACGAGATTCGAGGGTATGAATCACGAGAGCGATATAATACCACCTTGGTGCATCGAAACATGCAAGGTAGTTGTCATCTAATCGAAGAAAAATAATATTTCCTTGTTTATTTCGAAAATGCAGGGAAGGGAGTATCTTGGATATTTCCGTGTTGATTTAGGAAACCACGTGGAGAATAGGGTCGAATATCTTCTCTATTTGATTTTATTTTATCTTTGGAAGGGTAACTACAACTCAGCAGACGCGTAAGAAGATTGGCAGCAGTTTAATCGTGGCTTGGCAGTAAAAAAGGAAAGAAATACTTGGGGAGAGGATTAACTGGCGAGATTTTTGATATGTTATATATAAAAGTAGTTGTACGAGTCTCAGGAGAGGATCATGAGTTTGGGTTAAAGTCTGTGAAGCTGCAGGATAAAAAGAAGGAGTTGCAGAGGAGAAACGAAGGCAGCAGAGACGTGTTCATCATCAGCAGAGGAAGCACAGTCGAGAGGAATAAGAAGACAGAAAAATCATCACCTATTCTTTCAAATTTGTAATAATTTTTCCAACATATAAATCTGTTAGAGTTTCTCTGTAACACTGGGTTCTGTAACAGTATGTTCTGTAACAATTATATCTGTTACAAATTCACTACTTTATTAGTTTTCTCTTGTTTTTCATCATTTTGAGCTATGAACACCTATTTTGAGCACATGAATAACATGAGGATCTAAACCTCAATACTGGGATGGCGGAAGAAGCCATTCTTCATGCGTGTGGTAATTCTATTATTTCTTTTATGACTTATTACATTGGTTTTTAATTGATATATGATTTTTATTGAGTAATTGTGATTTCAATTGATGGGTCATGCTTTCTTAAGTGTTTTGATGTCTCATGCTTTAGATATATAATCACTACTTTCAAAATCTACTTTCGGCAATAAATTAGAGTCAATTACTTGAGCTATGAATGTCTAGAATTATTAGCTAAACCACATGAATATAAGAATTAGAGGAATCCTGAGTCTCGGTACCTCTCGATACCATGACAACTTTTTGTGTATATATTTTTACTATTAAGTCTGAAATCAAATCTCTACAAGTCTTTGAACGAACTTTATTTACCACTATCTCTAAAATTCGATCAATTTTTGGCGCCGCTACCGGGGGACTTGTTTATAAATTTGTTTTTAGGTTTTATTTTTATTTTATGATTTTTATTTTCTTTTACGCCTTTGGAATTTTTTTAATTCTTTTTCAGATTTGGAGCGAAGCTAAAAGGAAAGAAAAAGTGCTATAAAACGAAAGCATCGCCAAAGAAGGAAAGAAAAGAGGAGTCCAAAAGGAGTGAAGAAGAATATTTTGTATATAATTATTTTATTTTTAGAAACTGTAAATATGATTATTTTTTTGTAATTTTTCTTTTTATTTTTGTACACTTTTTGGACTTTATTTTTTTGGACTGGACATTATTTTTAAAACCCTAAGGAAAGGTTGATATTAAATATAAACTGTCTCGGCCCCTCGGATTCCTACACTGACATAGGAGTCGGTGGCCTGAGTCGACTTCAACGGTTCATCGCCCATATGGTACGGGAGGTAAGACTCTATCCACCCACGAATCCCCTGTCAGTGGGTTTTATTTTGTGTGACAACTTACACCCCTGCAATAGAATGTCGAACTAGTATTACAATAGACAATACAACGAATATCCGACTGATTTTCAAAATGGACATTACTTTGACCATAGTGTGAATAGTGGTTGGAAACATAAAATTTTTGAAGGTTATGGTCCATACCATGGTGATCCCAATTACTATCCACACGCCAACCGGTCGTACGAGCAAAATTCCTCTCTACTAGAGTCAACACGTAAGTTAGCTGAGTCGACTCGTAAGTTATCAGAAATGAATAACTTAGTTATCGACAAAAGCAATGCAACGAGTAAACTTTATTTCCTAGATTCAATCAGGAAGTCATGTGAGTTGATTCAAAATATTTTGTTAGAGGCCCAGAACAGAACTGCTCGAAATAATCTTAATTTCCAATATAGTGTTTCCAATAGTACCTTTGAAAATGAAGATAGTTATTCACATAATCAAGATGACGAGGTTAGAATTGGTAACACTACATGTTTAGATGAGGTTCAACCATTTTCATGTTATTATAACGATGATTATGATGAGGATAATGTTGATGAAGAATCGGACACATATAGGCATAGTGATCAGGAATTTGTTACTCTAGTTGAGCTTTATAACGATAATATTATTTCTAGTTCAAATCCAAATAATTATTCACCTATTCAAAAGGATGAGGATTTGACTAGAGATACCCCCATTTTAGATGATGTAGTACTTTCTTTTGATTACGAAGCTAACAATGGTTTAGAGGAATGAGTTTCTTCTGAGAATATTGTTTTAGAGTCTAGCGATGTAGAAACATTAGTCTTAAACAAAGAAAATTAAATCGTAGAGATGAGTGAGGATGAACCCGACTTAGAAGAATCAATTGACCATTTTCAGGAATATGATGACCTTGAAATTAGGGAAGTTGTGACTAGTCTTTCTAGAGACACTGAAAACTCTAAGTTTGGGGGTGATTATCATTCCCCATGTGCTTTAACTCTTAGAAAGGTCCCTCACTTGGGTACGCATATTGGTGAAGGAGACAGGTTGGGTACGCGTACCCGTATGCGTACTGCCGGAAGTTCACGTCCGTGAATTTCTACTAAGTTTGGAGTTTACGAACTTACAAACCAGTCTCCTTAAGTACCCGTACCCGTACGCATACCCACAGAAATTTTTCCACCAAAAAATTCTGCTGGGTTTTCAAACCTAATTTTGGTAAAGCTAGAGTACACATACCCGTACGCGTACCCAAACTTGTTATATCTCAAATCGGTTAGCTCATGAACTTAAACAATAAATAAATAAGGAATGCAACCTTTGCAAACCGTGGCTATATTGTTCATGAATTGATTCAAGTGAATCAAACCGGTTTTTCTTCAATTGTTTCTTGTGTAGTTACATAAGATTTCCTTGCAATTGAACAACTCTTGAACTAGTTCTTATGAGTCATTTGAACTTGTTATGAGAAAGATGAATATGGTTGATATGAAAGTACTCATATGGCTAACCATTGGTCAACCATTTGTGAACCAACCAAATGTACACGTTTAGGTACGGTTAATCAAATCTAAATGAAATACATTTCATGTGTGTGTGTGAGATGTTAAGTTTCGATCTAACGGTTGAAACATATTAGCTTGGATAAATCAGGTTTTTCATCTAATAGTGAATATTGAATGCTTTGTTACCAAGGAAACTTAGATTGCAAACCCTGATTTGAAAACTATAAAGGAGATATCTAGCAAATGGAAAAACTAATCCCCGCACCTCCTGTGTGATACTAGATGGTTTGATAGAGTCGATTCTCCTTTAACCGTAGGTTTCTTCTCGAGACCCTATCGATTAACTACTTAAAGACTTCATTGGGATTGTGAAGCGAGACGAAACTACTTATCTTGTAGTTGAGCGATCTGATCTTGCCATTTTATATCATACGAGTTCAATTGAATAATTGGCTTGAGATTATATCTTCGATAAGGCAAGATAAAAAGAAATCACAAACATCTTCGTCTCATCGTTTGTGATTCCACAATATCTATTTTCGCTACCATACGATTTAGATTATTGTGAGGTGATCAATAATTCTAGGCTGTTCTTTGGGAATATAAGTTCGAGTTATTGACTGGTTCCTATTCACCTTGATTTTATCAAAAGACGAAACAAAACTCGTAGGTTTATATGTGGGAGACAGATTTATCTATTATCGTAGACTTTTCTGTGTGATACATATTTGTTTATTCAAGTCTTCGACTCTGGGTCGTAGCAAATCTTGGTTGTGGGTGAGATCATATAAGGGAATCAAGTACGTAGTATCCTTCTAGGATCAGAGATGTAAGGAGCGCAAATGTACCTTGAATCAATGTGATATTGATTAGGGTTCAACTACAATGCAGACCGAAGTTAGTTTATAGTAGGCTAGTGTCTGTAGCGGCTTAATACAGTGTGGTGTTCAATATGGACTAGGTCCCGGGGTTTTTCTACATTTACGGTTTCCTCGTTAATAAAATTTCTGGTGTATGTGTTATTTCTATTCCGCATTATATTTTGTTATATAATTGAAATATCACAGGTTGTGCGTTGTATCGATCAATTATGAAATCCAACCTTTAGTTGTTGATTTTAAATTGATTGATCCTTGGATATTGGTCTTTGGTACCATCCAAGTTTATATCTCTCTTGTATTTGATAAAAATTCGCAGATTTCTATTTGCTTGAGTATAGATCAAATCGAGAGATAGAGATATTAACTCCTTGATATACTTTTTATTAAGATTAAGTATGACTGTATAGTTGATTCTCTTAAAAGTATATTAGAGTTAGTCCATACAGATTGCTAATCCAAATATTGGGTGAGGTTGTTAGACCCCCGCTTTTTCACTTGATTTATAGACTACTTAAAGTAATGTCTTGGACTAGGATAGATTGCGTAGTTGAGCTTTAAATTTCATGGCGTTCATCATTGAAGATGAAGAACTACTAAGGAGAGATTATGGGACTTCATCAACAAAAGGTATGTATAGACTGAAACTCATGTATCACTTGGAAAGTCTATTTCAACCTGATCTCCAATATTGAGACAAAAGTCGTATTACGATAGTTTTTGACTATACATATTTGAGATTTTGAGCTGAGTTAAACTCGCTTACATATTTCTCGAAATATGTGTTGGTAAGCTTTCGCTTCAACTAAGTTCATCTTATATTCTTGACGATAGTCTAAAGATGATCATGTGAAAATTGAAGAGTAACATCTTACATGGTTTGTGTAATACAATCATTTGGTGTAGACTTAGAATGTTTCGTTATGATTATTTCAATAACTCGAAAATTGCTTTGATGCTAATAGTGTGTGAAAACGGCTATTGTCATCCTCTAAGAAAGTTTCAATGATTGAAATAGAGTTTAGAACAACTGGATTTGCACATAGTATGCGTACTTGCATATATGTAATTCATATCTGGGAACCATAGTATGCATACCCGTATGCGTACCTGTTGGTTTGTGAAAGTCCGGGTACCTAAGTACACATACCGGTATGCGTACTTGTGTAAGGTATAGGTCTGGGAATTTCTGCTGAAGTTTGGAAATGTTAAGGTATGCGTAGCCGTTCGCATACCGGCGAACCCAAACCCAGTCCAGTCACTAAGGTAAGCGTACCCGTTTGCATACCTAAGTGAATCATGTTCTAAAATCGGTTGGCTCATGAACTAATCATTAGTACAAAACAAAGCTAGGCTAAGTTTGCATCTGTTAGTGGTGGTCAAGATTTGTCCTGGAAAAGATAAATCAAGGGATGTGGTTCTCCTGACCACCTCCTACAACTCGCACACGTGGCATAATTCTAATATTATGAATGAAAAATGAATACTCAAGTCAAGATATAGAATTTCAAATATTATAACGGGGAGGTTCGAACTCATGACCTATTGTGTCATAAGAGTGGCCTCTAATCAGTGTTCCACCTTGGTTGGAATTGATAGAAAAGATAAATCAACAGTGGTGGTTTGTTCAACTTAAATACCATCATTGCTTTATTAATTAGTGTTTCACTAATTGCACATAATAGATAATCTATTCATTATAAAGTATTTTATTAATTAGTGTTTCACTAATTTCTCATAATAAATGACTAATCGTTTTTTGGTTATAAATGTTTTCTTAATTAATTATAATATTTATTTCTGTTAATAAGTAATTTTGATAAATAATATCAATAAACATTTTATGCGACAATGAGTAGTAGAAGAGGTGGAGGCCGAAAAATTAGTGGTGGTTAAGGGAGGAGCCAAGCACAATTATATTTATTTTTGTTCTTTTATTGTAAAATGGGATACAAAGTTCATTTTTCACATGTATCCAACTTGCCAAGAACTTTTTCTCCCTCTCTCCTCAAAATACTGACTCTGCCGCTGGTTTGTGGTGGAAGAAGTAGTGACGGTGAATGCTGGTGAGTAGTGACGGTGAATGCTGGTGAGTAGTGATGGACAATATTAATTTTATGTTGTCGTTACAACATCGATAACATCGTAGTGTGGAAGATGTGGTTGGTTGTTTTTAACACTTTTGATAAAGGAAGATACATATATTTCAGGGATGGTATCATACAAGACAATATTTTCATGATCGTAGTTGGATCACCCAAATGGTACCCCTGTTATCTTTGGTACTATATCGTATAAATCATGATTTTTTAATGTTAAAATAAAATTGATTGCAATACAAAAAAGAATATATACACGGAAAAATAATAATGAAACTAATCAATTGACGAAATTTTGTTCAATCTAAACCTCATACATGGCATTTGTGATTGAAAATTAGAATTGCGTCTAACAACCTACATGGGCGGCAGTGGTGGAGTCAAAAATTGACATTGAGGAGGCCTATTTTATTTAAAAAAATAAACATGTAAACTTTGGTTAACTAAAGCATAAATATATATGGAGAAAGTACTATTTATAAAATAAACTAAAAAAATTATGTAGTTATTAAAAATTTAAGAGGTTAGATCCAGGTTAGTCAACCCTTGGCTCCGCCACTAGGTGGTGGTGGATAAAAAAAGTGGATTTATATGGTTTTATGGTGGTGGTGTGTATTGGTGAACAAAAACATATTATACTAGTTTCGTAACGCCACAAAATGTGTAACGCTATATTATATAAAGTATAAAACATGGTTGATCATTCTAATGTTACAATAAACTCGATAAAACACATGTCCATTTTAAAAAATTGGTGCAATCAATTGCCATGTTATGTAATAATTAAACGAACGACACGAATCAAGATCAGAACATATGAAATTATTTATTATCGATTTGTTTATGTAAAGAGTGTCAGGATTTGTCCTTGGCAAAGATAAATTTTAAAAAATTGGTACAATCAATTGCCATGTTATGTAATAACTAAACGAACAACACGAATCAAGATCAGAACATATGAAATTATTTATTATCGATTTGTTTATGTAAAGAATGGTCAGATTTGTCCTTGGCAAAGATAAATTTACCGCTGGGGTTTGTTCAAGTTAACCATTTTTAAACGTTTTATTAATTAGTGTCTCATTGATTGTTCATAATGATTAATTAAATTTCTATTATAAATGTCCCTTTAATAATCTAACATAAATACATAATTTTATTAATAAATAATTTTACTAAAATATATATTAATTCTAATGGTGGTAGTGGAAGTAGGGTTAGTATAAGCAGTGGCGGGTGTTTGTGAATGGTGGAGGCGGTAACATTACTAGGAAGAAATAGTGGCGGTGGATGGGTTTTATGGTGGTGGGTGTTCGTAATAGTAGTGTATAATAATAGTTTTTGCTTTTTAGTGAGTTTTATTGACCAAGTAAAAAAATAATCTTCACAAAACATGCAACATTATATTGTGAAAGATGTAATTGGTTTTTTTTAACACAATTGATAAGGACAAAAACCAAATATTTCGAGGATGACACCTGAACGTATAAGACAATATGATCATGACTGTTCGATCACCCGTATTATATAAAGGCAATTGGTGTACCCCGCGTAAGAGAACATTATCGCTCTCTCAAGTACTATTACATTCGTTTTCCTGAAATACCATCAATGTCGAGTTGTTTCGCGACAAATACCTACAAAGACAACAACTTTCACTCAATTCCCGATATAAAACCTTATTGACCGGGAAAATATATTTGCATTCTAAAATATTTGTTTGAAAATTATGTTTGTTCATCAAAATCATCATAAAAAACTCTAAATCATAAATCTAAATTTCGCCTCCGATGTTTCTAGAATATTTTTTATATTTTACATTCTCAAATCATGCGACCTCTTGATGACAAATCAACAATATCAAATTACAGATCAATATGTATAGGTTTCATTCACTGGGTTAGAAGTTAGATTAGACACAGATGGGTAGATCACACAAAGCAGAACATGACTGAGAATACTTCAATAATTTGGTCAAGAGATAAGGTCAAAAATTTAAGATTAACTTTCTATATTCGATAGAAGCTGACTAAAATATGGATTAATAATAATCTTCACGTAATACAATTGCAAAACATCGTTTGGCTAACTCTGCCTATGTAAAGAGTAGTCAAGATTTATCTTTCCTCAATTGCTATGTTATGTGAGAAGAAGGTGATATTTAAGATTGAGGTATAATTCAAATCTATTAGATTCATACCATTTATAACTGGATGCCTTGAAAAAAATTGACATGTTGTTATTATTATTACAGGCAAGGGATACATTGACCACACTTGCGCAAATAGCTCACTTCGCAAATGATTGGTGTTGCATGTATTGTCTAGAATGCAACGAGGAATTCGAGGAAACAAGGCACCAGAAGCAGTGTCCGGAGTATTTTGGATATAGTAACTTAGACCTGATGTAATACTTATGTTTTTTTTTTTTTTTTAGTTTTTCCATAATCTATTTATTTAAGAAAAATGAACATTGCAAATACATAACATCAACAAAAATTATACAGATTGCGTTTGACAAAAATGTCTATTGATGGTGCGAAAACGACAAAAGAAAGGAATTGTTGTAGAAGAATTGTTGGGATATACAACGGATTACTTGATACGAATGAAAGAGGTATAACTATTTCGATTCTGAAATCACATAAAGTTCACAGTACAAGATGACATCAAGTTTAAAGTTAGTAACAAACATAATATGGCTAACTAAAATGTTAAAAACAAACAAGATATATAAACTTAGAAAGCCGTGGGACTTGAAGAGGCCAATTTTGAAAACTACAATCTTAGAAAGCAACGATCCACAATACCATAATTTTTTTTAATAAATATTCAACGTAGAATATGTCAACTTTTGGTAAAGGATCTATTGACAACCTATTAATTTGAAATAGGATCAAGGAGTACAATATGTGTTCAAGGTTCTTTATGAGGCAATGTGTCGCCAGATTGTATTCCAAGTGAAGGTAGGAACATACAGAAGTGACAAAATGTCCAAGACTTTTGAAGTTACCAAAGCCTTCGTTAAGACGAATTACTGGGACAATACTTTGTTGAAGATTTAATGGCAGAGGTTCGCATATATAAAATCCATTCGAAAAGGTAATGGGTACACATTTTAAACATTGTCATATAATGGGTGTTGAAAAATTATAGGAAAATCATGTCACATTGGATATTTTGTATCATTCGTTCGATGCAAAAAAATACTATTCTCTGCCTATTTAGAGGATCGACAACATGACCATGGTAGATGAGAGTCTGCTGGAGAAAAATATGAGCCTTTGGAGACTTTTGTAGACGATATTGATTAGCTGATTTCACTGAGATGAGCGCAGCTGAGAACATATTTCCAAAAAATATTTAAACTTCCATGTTCATGTAGAGTATTATCTCATTATAAGCAATGAACCTAAATAAAAAAGTGTCTGGAAGTTAAGATTATATTTTTTTCGTTTGAGAAAATCTCCGGCGGTAAAATATTATAGAAAAAAACAAAGAAAAAAAGAGAGGAAAATCCCACTATTTTTATGACAAACACATATTAAATCATAAGGAGTTGATAACTATTCAGGACACAAATTATACAATATATTAAAAATGAACCAACATCAAGGGCTAGTACATTTATATAATAAGGAATGCAATCTTTGCAAACCGTGGCTATAATGTTCATGAATTGATTCGAGTGAATCAAAATGATTTTTCTTTAATTGTGTTCGATTCCACCTATTTGTCACCCCCACTTTTCCTGTTTACCACCCTTATCACAATTTCTAAAGTAATTCTACTTTTCAATTTTAGTTATTCCTATTTACCACTTACAAAAGTCAAATTAAATTTGACTATACCTATCACCACTAATTTATCTTCTTCACCATTAATCTCTTTTTTCATTCAAAATCCATTTACAAATATTAACCATAGATTAGAATTATGTTTAATTAAGAAACCACTATGTTTAAATTAATTATATCTTAGGTCTCATCATTTAAATCGTCGGGAAATCAACGATTTAATCTACAAATAATCCATAAACCATTATTGTGGTAGATTCCACGATTGAAAATCTAGGGCAAGATATCTAAACATATATGAATCGAACATCCGACAAGAATTTGTTTATTTAACGGGAAGAACATCCATTGAAGAAGGTTTGGAGATTAATAAGTGATCAACTTTGGTTGTTTACTTAGGGTTTTTATTTCTGTTGAACTGGTCACCGGTTTCCGGACGACCACAAAGTATTCTAGTCTTCCAGATATGAACGACTTTGTAAAAAATCAGTCGGTTGTATCTTTGTTGTATCTGGACTAGGTACTTGCACACAACATATTGTTTAAGATTTAATTTAGACTTAATAATAAATCATAATATTAATGACATATGATCTCCATAATGGCTACAAATATATGACATTGACATTCACTCATCATCTCAAGCCCGTTGTCAATTCAAAGAGTTTAATACCATGACAGAGATCATATTACCATTCAGTCCCGAAATGCATATATACTTGAGTGTGTAGCCAACAATCATTTCCGTAGCCAGCAAGAGGTATCATATATATATACTGACCACGAAGGAATAAACAGATCTTAGCCATAACAGACTAAATTAATTGGATTAAAACATACTAATTAATAATATTAAATTAGACTACTAGAAAGAGATGCCTGATAATATGAGACTTTAATCTATAGTTAGGTTTAGTTTTATCCTTTGGGGTTTTGTTTTTCTTGAACATTCCTACTTTCATTCAGAGCATCTTTTGATGCAAAATCAAAATTTAGCAGGAAAAATTGAAAAATGGTGATCGGTGGGAGAGATGGAGTAGAAGAAGGTGGCCAGTAATTTATGACTTAGGGTTTATAAAAGTTTAGGTATTAGGGTGGATTAATTGTTGGGTGTAAACAAAAATTCAAAATGTAGTATTTAGGAAATATGAGAAAATGTATGGGTGGCAAATAGGATAAGTGGGGGTGGTAATTAATGACGGTGGCAAATAGGAAAACTGGGGGTGGAAAATAGGTGGAACCATTTTGTTCTTGTATACTTCTATGAAAATATAGCAATTGAAAAACCCTAATAACTAGTTTCATTTGAGTCATTTGAACTAGTTGTGGTTAAGATGAATGAGGTTGATATGAGAGTGTTCATATAGCTAATTTGGGTTAACTACCATTGAGCCAACATAGTGTACACGTTTAGGTACAGTTACTCAAACCTAAATGAAGGTACATTTTATTTGTGTATAACAAGCTACGTTCGATCTAAAGGTTGAAAGACATTAGCTTGAGTTGAATCAGGTTTTCATCTAACGGTGAATATTGAATGCTTTGTTACCAAGGTAACTTAGATTGCAAACCTGATTTGAAAACTATATAAAAGAGAACTCTAGCAACTGGGAAACCTAATCCTCACACCTCTTGTGTGTTACTAGTTGCGACTATAGTCGATTCTCCTTTAACCTTAGGTTTTTCACGAAACCCTGTAGGTTAACGACTAAAAGACTTCATTGGGATTGTGAAGCTAGACCCAACTATTTTCTCTATAGTTGCATGTTCTGATCTTTCCCTGTTCTATCATGATTGAGTACTATCTTCTCTAAGATTTGATCGAGTGTGATCTCCGATAGGCAAGATAAAAAGTAGTCACAAACATCTTCGTCTCATCGTTTGTGATTCCACAATATCTTGTTTCGCTACCATACGATTAAGATTATTGTGAGGTGATTGATAATACTAGGATTTTCTCGGGAATATAAGTCTGGATTATCAATTGGTTCTTATGCACCTTGATTTATCAAAAGACGGAACAAAATTCGTAGGTATTTATGTGGGAGACATATTTATCTATTTCAATAGACTTTTCTGTGTGAGATAGATTGTTTATCAAGTCTTCGCAACTCTTATTTGTGGGTGAGATTAGCTAAGGGAATCAAGAGCGTAGTATCATGTTGGGATCAGAGACGTAAGGAGCGCAACTGTACCTTGAATCAGTGTGAGATTGATTAGGAGGATTCAACAACAGTCCAGTCCGAAGTTCATTGGTAGAAGGCTAGTGTATGTAGCGGCTTAATACAGTGTGGTGTTCAAAACTGGACTAGGTCCCGGGGTTTTTCTGCATTTTCGGATTTCTCGTTAACAAAACTTCCGGTGTCTGTGTTATTTATTTTCCGCATTATATTTTGTTATATAACTAGGTATCATCGGGGCCTTACGGCCCCGGCTCAACCTCTCCTTTTAATGTACATACTTTAGGGTTATACAGTAATCCTAATTGCAGAACAAAACATAAAATCTGTCATCTATCCCTGGTTCGATTGATATATTTGTATTTGGGAGTAGTTTTATAGTATGTTTTTGGATGAAGTTGAATCTCTAATAAATCACTGCCGTAGCGATGGAAAAGTCGGTATAGCTTGTAATTGACATGAATAACTTTTAAGATGGTTTTCACTAATTTTAACTTGACAATGTCAAGGAATATATATTGCCTCAAATAAGGTTTATGTGATCGCAATATTTACGCATCACGTAGATCAAGGCGCACATTCTTTGTAAGAGTTGGGACTGTTAGGATGTGTTTGATAATAGAGAAAGGAAATAATTCCATATAATCAGTTTCCTGAGTGAGGCAAGGAATACTTTCCATGGAATTCCACGTAATTGAGTTTAAAACATACTTTAGGCCACGCTTTTATTGCAATTCCATGGAGACAGATTTTTGACCAAATGATGGAAAACACGCTATTTCTATGGAAAGACGGTTAATTCCATGGAATTAACTTATATCAATCACAGCCTTATATTTTTATATAACACGGATATTTAGATAGATGTACCTACAACAGCTGCACGACTGTCGTTTGGTATAACTGGTAAGGTTTACCTGAAGTGTACCACCATAACTTCTTGAAGTAATTCATTAACTGATTCTACTCAAAATCTGTGTTGCATTGTCATTTCACCGCATATAATCAGTTTTCCTTCTTTTAGTAATTCAACTAAATACACTTCTTGTAGGTACTGAATATCGCAAGACATTAGCTTACGAACATCGTAATAAATATAAGAGGAAAGAGTTACAAAACGGTGCGATGATAGAGGAAGCACAGGTAAGTATGAAAGATTTGCGAAGATAAAATAATCTCATGAAGATGTGTTGTGATACTTCGCAACACATATACAGTTGTACAAATTTTACTATAAATAGGAGTTCAAAGATAAAAATTGGAGAGGTTCTTTTAATGAGTGTTAGAAAATATCTTAGGAAAGAGAATAGAGAAAGTTGTAACTATTCTAGTTCCATTTAGATACTTCTTTGTAATCAATTGAGAGAATTAATAAGAAAATTGTCATTTATCATCAAGTTCTTCTTAAGTTTCACAAATTCTACTGAGGGTGTAGTTGTGAGATAATCCACAACTACATAATTGGCGCTAGAAATAGGGACCTGAAGAATTTTACATCAGAGAAATGACAAGAAGAAGAAATATATCAGAACCATTAACTGCAGTAAGAAGAAGTGTAAGACTCGCAGGAGGAGAAGCAAATATAACAGAAGAACCTAGTAGGAGAGGGAGTAATCGAAGAAATCAATCTCAACAAACAATAGATCATGATCGAGTGAGTATACACCATTGGAGAACTGATACACCAGCAGAAGAATATAGATAACCACAAATCATAGAAAATGGGAGACTGATGGGAGGAACAATTCTTGAAAGAGAAAGGGAGGTATTAGAAACATTGAGACAAGGAATTCAAGAAGAACGAAGGTTTAAAGCTGAAGAACGTGCTAATATAACAAGACAGAATCAAGAATTGAGGAGGGAAAATGAGATGTTACAAAGGAGGAAATCTCAAAGTGTTGCAAGATCAAATGTTAGAACAGAAATAGAAAGACAAAATTCACCAACAATCAATAGTGAAAGTACTATGCAAGGACAAGCACATAATCAAGTTGAAAGAAATCAAGAGAATCGCTTCATTTTAGTACCAGACCCTCCTTCACGAACCAGGCCAAATCCTAGAGAAAACAATCAGAATGGTGAAGAAAATCGAGAGGAAGATTCAGCTGAGGGACAACAAGCAGTACATCAAAACAATTACGAGGATGGAGAAAGAAGATGTGTAGAGGCTCGTAACAATCAAAGTATTGAGTATGAAAGAATTCAGAGAAGAATTGGAAATCAACGAACAGAAATAACGAGGAATGAACCAAACTTTCGAACCAGAATACAAGCGAATCAAGAAGAAATAAATCACAGAAGGAGGAGAAATGAAGAAGAAGAAATTCCTGATATCCGCATGAGAAGGATGAGAAGAATAGAAAGGGAAGAACAAGAATTTCAAGATGCTCTGCAACAAAATAATTGTGATAATTTAGAAAGAAGATATTTGCAAAATTGTGCAAATGAAAACATTAATGAAGAATATGATAGAATGCGAAGGATCGCAAGAGAAGAGGCGCAAGAACGTAGAAGAAGAGAGGCTGCGTTGAAGAGACCAATGGATGAGAATGCTGAGGCAAATGCACGGATTTTTCGAGAACTAGAGGAAATGAGATGGATGATAAACAATAGAAGAGGAGGAGATAAAAGGCAATTAGATGAAGCAATAGAAGAAGCTGCGAGGACTCCATTTTCTAGAGAAGTACAATTGGGAGGGATTCCACCAAAATGCAATCTGCCTACACTTACCAGTATCTTTGACGGGACTTCATGTGTTATTCAGCACATTAAAGCATATATAAGATGCATGTTACAATGGGAGAGCCATGATGTTGTATTATGCAAGTACTTCGCATCAAGATTAACAGGAGAAGCTCTAAAGTGGTTCGAAGGACTTCCTAAGAACACTATTACATTATTTAATCATTTACAAGCAACTTTCCTTGGAGCATACATCACAAATCATTCTTCACGGCTTGGTATTGAAGATGTGTTTGGTTTAAAACAAAGAATTGGTGAAAGTTTGAAGCATTTGGTAAGAAGATGGAAGACTATGTGCAGTGATATGGCAGGGCGTGTAGCCTTGCTTGCGACCGTTGGATGGGAGGCGCGCATGCTGCCTCTTTCGGCCCAAACGTTTGCATGCTTAGAGAGTTCCAATGGAGGAACCGATCAGCCCTGCATGGAGGTAGTACAATGGTGTTCACACCCATGCCTGCTTGACTCGCAAAGATTCAATCTAAGCCACTCGACTCAGGCGGCAAAGACGAGTGGTCGAGATTAGAATTTATGGAGGGGCCGTGACATATCACCTTTGGGCGCATGTACCGAGGAGATTGATCACCGCCGGTCTTGGCCGATCAGCTAGATGTGAATTCGGGCCCACGGTGGTCATGCTAGCATGCTCGGTTCCTTCTAAGTCTCCATCTTGGCCTTCCGTCCAAGCCTGCGAAGATGGACGCTCGAGATGTTTCTGCGCCGCAAACCCTAATTAGGGCTTTAGACCGGCCACTTTGAGCGATCGGTTTTGGGTTGCATGCACCTCTTTTGGGGAGACCGACCATGTATGCAGCATCTTGGGTCGACGGTGAGCATGTACATGCTTTCTCTATGACCCTGGGCGCAATCTAAGCCATCCAACTATGCCGGCGAAGTCGGATGGTCGTGATCGTTTTGGATCTTCTCAACCTGCATAAGGCGTTAAACTAGCCTTGTTTGGGAAATCGTTTCTAGCACCACGGCTTGCCTATGAGGGAGTCAGTCATGTAGGTAGAAAGTAGGCCCGCCAATGGTGTACCATCACTTCACTACTTGTTTTAGGGTATAATCTAAGCCGTCCAACTATGCCGGCGAAGTTGGACGCTCACGATTAAAAGAAACCCTAGACGTGCGTCATGCTCACTTTGAGCGCACGTTTTGGAAGGACCAACCGTGGTTGGTCTTGACCGTTCGGTCATGTGTGAAGGTGGGTCCGAGATGATCATGGTAGCATGCTCAGGACCCCCTGAATCTATATCTACACCCTCCATCTATGCTTGCGAAGTTGGACGGGTGAGATATATTTTTGGGTTTGTTTTCAGCAAGTGAGACTAACATGGATAGTCTTGCATGCGTTCAATGGGGCTAGTATAACCTACCGTCAGGTAGCCTATGGGTGTTTGCACGTCGAACACAAGGCTTTAATTAAAGCATTAATAGTAATGATGTATACCTACAGAAAACCGGGATGGTTGCCACATGCTCCGTCGGGATGGTTGCCACATGCTCCGTCGGGATGGTTGCCACATGCTCCGTTCTGGGTAGGTATGTTTAATTCTCAGGGATGGTTGCACATGCTCCAATGAATTAATATGGCGAGAAGTATTCACCGCCTGAAGGCTTTATCCTTTGGAGGACGTCAGCTTACAAAAATTGGCTTTTTATAATTTTACCCTTTAAATAGAAATCCACCATCAACACTAATATAATAATAATAATAATAATAATAATCTAAGTATTTTAAAGTTAACATCAAACGCATTATATGAACAGGAACATCCACATTAACACTACAGATCAATGGACGTTGTATGTGTTTCTTGGGAAACACATCTCTATTTTGAAGGGATTCTTTGGTCGCTTCTAATATAATAACTAAATAAGTATTTTTATGTTGACATTGAAAAAATTGAGCAAAACGATGCTATATATTATGGCGCTTCGTACAGTTTATGGAAAGATGTTCACTCCCACCATTACGATTTTTACCATATATTATTTCTTCATACTGGATTAATCTATTCATCTGATGTGCTTGTTGAGCAACAAATCGCATATCCTGATTAATCCTAAAGTCAGACTGGCTAAGGAATAATTTACCCATGTGTATTAGCTTGTGTCGCTTGGACATCTCATGGTTATTGCCGACGTTCCTCTCCCTCCTTGTATTGTTGTGCTTCCTTCTCCCGACGTGGTTTCTAGGCAGCTGATCAGGATTCCTACCTCTACCAGTAAAAATACATCGACTCTTTAACTATAGATCGCATTGAAACGTGCAGGTAACATGTGTAACTCTGGGTTACCCTAAAATTTCCTGTGGTTCTTTCCCAAGTCTATCTATGACTTAGCTAAGTGTTGTTCTGGTGCTTATAGGAAGAATATCATTTGGAATCTAATTCATGATGTTGTTAACTCAGTGCTATAGAATGAAAGAAACTGTTGAAATTTCGAGAATAATCACATCTACAAAACTGGCAACGATGTAACGATGCCAAGCATTTGGGTCTAGCCTGCAGGGTAAAAAAAAATAGTAATAAACTGTAGGGCTTATAAATTTTACAAATATTGTATGTAGTCGGGACTATATTGTTCTAATCTTTCTTGCTGATCACATCTGGTAGTTTTTTGTCTCTGTAATTCTGTACATTCTTCATCTATTAATATCTCTTTTATGCTAAAAAAAACTTTGGGTTACCCTCTGTTGCAAAAGGTAGGTTGAGTTGTTGTCCCTATTGTTCATCACTTTCCCCACGCTGTTGTTTGACTTTCTCTTTCATGATATCTCCATCGTACCGTCCTTTTATGAGTGAGGTTGACAAAAACAATTTTCTGGTGGCATTATCCATTACATAATCTCATAGAAAAGCGGCACAAAGTCTTGAAAGGTATAAGACGAAGGAAGAAAACACGAATTCGAACACACCTATTGGATTTTATTTATTGTAGGATACTAACCAAAAATAAGATAAATGCATCATCTGTAGTTCAATTTTAGAAAATAATAAGGACCCGACAAATTATCCCCAACTTTTCCTGTAATGTCAAATCAAGGTTTTATGTAATTAAAGTCTCTCATAAGTAAGTAAGATAATGAGATTTCCAATCCAAAAAGTATGCAACTTCTCTACAATACAATAACTTCAACAATCCCACGTACAATTTACAAACAACATATTCATGGACAATTTTATGTCCTAAAGCCCATAACCTGAAATTCTGGACTGCATTAATCATCCTATGATGGGCTTAGAGACATATGGATTGACATGAATCTAGTGTTGGGTCATGAATTTTCTTTCTTATATAGATTTTCCGGAAAGCTCAACATCACCCTAGATCAACCTTCATATTACACTGCAAAATGAACAATTATATGTGCTTCTGAGTGAATGAAGTTATAATAATGAATAGTTGTCTTGATCAACCTTTTATACAACTTGTAGTTGCAGAATATCCTACAACTACACCCTCAGTAGAATTAGTAAACTTAAGAAGTTCATGATGATGATTAACAATTTTCTTATTAATGCTCTCAATTGATCACAAGAAATATCTAAATGGAACTAGAATAGTTACAACTTTCTCTATTCTCTTTCCTTTAATATTTTTTCACACTCACTAAAAGAACCTCTCAAATTTAACATTTGAACTACTATTTATAGTGAAATCTTTACAACTGTAATATCCTGCGAGGCATCATAACTTATGATCGCAAGTTTATTTTATACTCGCAAACTTCTTAACACTTCCTATTATAGTCGTTGCTATATTCGCAACCCAAACTCTTGCGATATTCGGTACCTACATCTTGCCTCTTCTCATGTCATTTATGCGAAGAAGTAATGATCGTGAGAATATAACCGTTACTTATTCTTTTTATTTGGACATGTCTTTTGTAACCGTTCTTTTCTAAATATTTCCTTATATATAAATTCCTTTTATTCCCTTCCTTATCTTTCTCTCACTTTCCCTTTTCACCTTTGTAACTCCATCTTCTTATTACGCTTTCAGTTATCATTCTATCTTCTTATTTTACTTCATCATGAGTTCTCCAAGGTAATTTTCTTCTATCTCTCGCGTCTTTCACTTGTTTATCTCTTTGATTTCCGTCTAATTTATTGTTTGATTTTGATTTATTTCAGCAAAATTATTCCTCAGGAGAAACCTTCAACCAAAAACTCAAGTCCTAATCTCCGAAGAAGAAAATCCGAGAATCAAAAGGTAGTTAAAATACTCTGTTTTCCTTTTTAACCAATATATTGTTGCCTCAGTTTTTAATCCACCTTTTGATTCGTAGGTTGGTGAAAAATCAAAACCCAATAAGAGATCTCGAGTAACTAAACCCACACCATTAATTTCAATCGATGACTTCCTTCCTGAGGTTGATGAAGAATTTCCCTCTCCTCCTCGTGGAAATACTTCTTCGCAAACTCCTGCCTCTACTACATTACCCAGTTTTCAATCTCCCACCAATGTCAATTTATCAACACTTCTTTGAGATCAACCTTCGCAAGATACTTCCTCAACTTTGTCTCCCAAAAAACCTATTTTTACCCCTAATCCTTTGAATGATGTTGCTCCAAGCAATTTACAACTTGCTCTAATTCCTTCAAATTCTTCTCCTCTTTCTCAAGAAGCTCGAGACGGAATTTATTCAACTTTCCAAATGTTATCCGAGGTCTTAAGTAGTACTGCGAAGTCTTCAAACGTTCGTTCGCAATCTGAATTTTGTGAAGTGCTTAATAATTTTATCAATCCTGATATTTCTATTTCACGCCAATCTTTGGAAAAAGAAGTTGAATTGCTTCGCCAATCTCAGGAATCCTTGAAAGCGGAATGTGAAAGTCTTCGTAAAGTGAATCATCAGCTTCAGAATGATTCTCTAGATTGTGCGATCCTTCGCAATAGGAATGATGCATTAAAAGGTATTACTATTATCTCTATATTTTCTTTCCCTTTGTTTATTTATATTCCTCACATGCTTGAAACATCCATTTAAACCCATTCCCCTTTATAGAATCTATCCAGAAATGTGGAATGTTGGTACTTCATCATGAATCAGACGCACAAGAATCTCAAGCCAAACATGCAAGTCTTTTGAATCAATTCTCCTACTTGTCTAATCTTCATTCATGTGCTCTTGATAATTTTGATGCCCTTTTCCAAGAGAATACTCAATTAATTTACGATTAGAAATTTTTGAATGATGAAATATGTCAGCTCAATTCTTCTTTAACTAAATCTGATTTAAGGATAGAATCCCTAGTAGAAGAGAATGAAACCTTATCAAAAGAACGATGTATGTATTTGAATACAATGAACGCTTCTTCGCAACAATTAAATATTCTTCAGAGTAAATGTTGCGATCAAGAAAATCTCCTTTATTTGTTAAAAGGTGAACTTGAGGAATTGAAAAGGTCTTCAGATGCCGAAAGAAGTTCATTTGCTGCCGAGAAGAAATCTCTTCTTAATAAGAATATGATATTAAGCACTAAGAGAAATAAACTTAAAGAAGATTACTCTCAACTAGAAAGTCTCAATGCCAAACTTGCGAAGGATAAAAATTATCTTCTTTCCAAAGATCAAAAGCTTCAATCTAGACTTAAAGGATTAGTTGGCGATGGTTTTGAAAATGCGATGGATCAGATGAAGAGTTGTTGTCTATCTTTAGCTCAATTTATTTCTTCACAAAGAGAAGGTAGTCATCAAAATTTGACTGCCTTTGATATACCTTTCAATTTTGTTATACTCACAAAACTGATTCTTTAAATTTTGTTTCACTCGCAGAATCTGAGAACAACCTCAGCAATGCTAAAGTTGGACTAGAAGCCTCTTGTTCTGAGCTTCGCAAGAAAAACGCTCTGCTTTCTACTTGTTTGATCAACTCTCGTGATCGTGCCACTCGAAGATTCAACTATCTTGCTTACGCCAAAGATCTAAGATACCAACCATCATAAGGCTATACTTCGTGAAAGTCATCTGAAAGCTCAAGTATTTGCGAATAACATTCTCTTATCAAGGTCCTTGCCTCCCGTGAGAATTACACCTCTGAAAATATCTGATGATGAGGTTGCTTGTGATCCTGATAGTGATTTTGATTACGAGAGTGACGATGAAGGACTTGATTTGGAAAAATAATCTATCCCTCAAGGAGATGTTCCTGTTGATGGTCCTACCCCTCCTAAAGATCCAGTACAAAACGTTGATGAGGAGCTTTAAGCATGATGGATTATTCTACTGTTATTCTTCTTTTTAACAACTTTGTTTTCCTTTCTTTTGAATTCTTTCTCTTGGTTACTGTTGATTCTCTTTTCTATGAACGATCCTGCTTACTGCTTGTTTTCCTTAAGAAGCATACTTTGTACTTTGCGATACTACTTTAATCTTTCTCTAGATTTGCATGACTTGATCATATGAAGAGAAATACTATGTCTTGAAGACTTAACTTAGTATTCCCTTTCCCCTTATTATTGCACTTCAGATGATCAATTATTGTTGTAGATATTAAAATACCTTCCTCAGTCTAAGTTGCGAAGTTTCAATTTATTGCGAATTAAATAATAAATTTCCCCTTTGAAGTATAAGAAGTATGAAATCTCCGTGAAGAATTACGAAACATCCTTGAAAAAGTATAAGAAGTATGAAATATTCTTAAAGAAGCATAATAAGTATAAAACATCCTTAAAGAAGTATACGAAGTATGAGGCACCCTTGAAGAAGTATAAAAAATTTCAATTCATGAAGAAACATTCATTGTTTGAAGAAATATAAGAAGTATTGAATCTCTTAAAAAGTAAAAGAAGTATTGAATATTTGAAGAAGTATAAGAAGTATTCAACCCTTATGAATATGATTGCGAACAAAATTGCTTCTATGCTTATGAATTCTTTATATATATTCTCGTAAAAAATTTCCAATAATATTGATGGAATTGATTTCAGTAATTGATGTGGTCTTATCATGCCTTCCTAAGTAAAGGTCTTATTTTTCCACCTCTTTTTGTGATGATATTTTTGCGATAATATGACAAATTTGAACATTCTTGCGAATATACAACCTCGTAACATTATCGTCTTGCGATGAAATCGCAGGACGTTATCACACTTTCATGTAATAACCCATTGATCTCATCTTAACTTCATTGTATGTGACTCTGCGAATATGTATATGTATATATATAAATATTATATATATATATATATTTATTTATTTATTTTATATTCGCAGAAATATGATTGTTGCACAAATATGACAAGTCTTTATGTTCTTGCGAACAAGAAGCCTTATGACATTTGCGTCTTATAACACGTATCAGCTCCCTAATGGAGGGTGCTGCCCTTTATCTTCCCCTTGGTTTCCCCTTCAAGGAAGCGTACATCGACCATACAAGGTTAGATCTTCCCATCCGGTTTTGCAAACAACCATCTTTTGATCGCAACCTCTTATCCTTTTTGCCTATAGGGCTTATAGTTACGAGGTTGCACCCTATGGGGTATCTTTGGGCCAAGTGTATCATTTGCCAAGATTTGTCAAGAATGGCAGATGTGCTTCAAACCCATCCGGCACTCTTGACTCAACCGTGTACCTCGGCGCCTTGATCGCTTTCTACACTTCTTGAGAAAGACAGTATGTCTTAGTTGCCCAACCTATATCCTGGTACATCGCAAGATTAGGTTGAGAATCCAAGGTGTCTAACCCGGATAGGTACCCCGCTTTTGGGTTGTACCCCGTAATGTCCATGTACTCAGGTTCCTTGGTGGTGTTCCGGTTTCCCTGAGCTATGCTTATAGGTACCCCCTTAAATGACGTACTTTAGGACTTTGCCTCTTACGAAATGTTGCTTCGCGAACTAGGGTGTACGCCACAAAGGTTTGCCTGTGTAAAATTTCTGCGGCTCTCTTTCTTTTTTGAAAGCTAATCACAGTTTGCGGTCTTTTATTCGCAAGTAATTTTTGCGTCTCTCTTTAATGAAAGCTAATCGCAATAAGAGTTAAAAATTCGTAATTTAAGCTTCGCGCAAGCAAACCATATTCGCAAAATGTTTTATGAGGTTTATGGATAATACCTTTTTAAATACAATCTATTCCAGGGTCGTCCAAGTCTTAAACCCATGTCTCTCCCTTCTGGATCCATCAGCCGATAATCTCCACTTCCCACAACCTCTTTGATGACATATGGTCCATCCCATTTTGGTGCTAATTTTCCTCCATTTTCTTTCTGGTATGGAGGTGTTTCTCGCATAACCAAATCCCATGGATTGAACTCACGTTCGATAACTCTCTTGTTATATTCTCGATTTAATCTTTCTTGATAAACTTTCATATATCGCAACACCTTTTATCTTTTTTCTTCTAAATCATCCAATTCACTTAATATCACCCCTGCGCTTAAATTTCTTTCCCATGCTTCCTTCTTTGTAGTCGGAATTATAACCTCTGTTGGCAATACAGATTCTACTCCATATGTTAAGCAATAAGGAGACATTCCAGTTGCCTCTCTTCTAGTTGTATTGTATGCCCAAACTGCGCTAGGTACTTGTTCGCACCACCCTTTTAGATGTCCTTCTAATTTCTTTTTGATCGTGTCTGCGATTGTTTTATTTGTTGCCTCTTCCTGTCCATTAGCTTGTGGATACAATGGAGTTGATTTCCCACATTTTATCCTAAAAGCACTGAGTAACATCTCTATATTCTGCCCTTCAAATTATTTCCCATTGTCAGATACTAATTGTGCTGGAACTCCATACCTACAAATGATATTCTCGAATATGAATGTAAAAACATCCTTATCACGAATATGTTGTACTGCTTTTACTTCTGCGAGCTTCGTGAAATAATCTGTTGCGACTATTAAAAATCTTCTCTGCCCTGATCCAGGTAATAATGGGCCAACAATGTCCAATCCCCATTTCCCAAAAGGCCAGCAGCTTGTTGAAGAAGTTAATGTTGCTCCTGGCGCGTGAGTTCTTTTACCATGTCGTTGGCATTCTTTACACCGTCTTACCAATAATTTTACGTCTGTGTGCATATAAGGCCAGTAATATCCTTGTATTTTTTCCCTGTATGCCAGAGATCGTCCCCCACTATGATTTCCAGCTTCTCCTACGTGTAACATCTTCAATATTTTTTCTCCTTCTTCACGAGTTAAACATCTTAGAGGCGGTCCACTGAAAGATTTTCTGTATAAAATCCCTTCTCGTAGTTCATAATTTGTTGCACGACTCTTTAATTTATGTGCTTCTAGTCTGTTCCTGGGTACTTCTCCTATTGCGAGATATGCATGAATTTCCTTTCTCCAATCTGCGATGTTATCTAGTAGTTCCCTTTCTACTTCCATCGCAATTGCTTCGTCAATTTCTTCTTCCTCTTTATTTACTGATGGGTGTTGAATTGTTTGGATTTTTATATTTCTTGCATTAGGGTTTGTCATCATACTTGGAATGAATGCAAAAGCATATGCGAGTCGATTGTATTTCCTTGTGATATGCCTCCATTTTAGCTTTGGTATCTTCGCAGATAATTCATCAACGAGTTTCTTGTATTTCTTCAAGGAAAACTCATTCGTGGTATATTCCCCTTTAATTTGACAAATTACCAACTGAGAATCACTTGTTATTATTATACTTTCAAGCTTCTTTTCTATTTCGATCTTCAATGCATGCACTACAGCTTCGTACTCTGTTTCATTATTCGTAGATGCAAATTCCAGTCTGAATGAAAATGATGTTCTTTCTCCTTCTGGTGAAATGAACACAACTCCTACTCCATTCCCCTCACTGTTGGATGATCCATCTACTATAATTTCCCATCTATTTGGTTCTGTTAACAAATCTTTTGGATTCCCAAATTCTTCTTCAACATCCATCATCTCTTCTACTGCCTCATCTTCTTCCAAAGGAAATTCTGCCAAAAAATCTGCGACAACTTGTGATTTTTGCGATGATAATACTTCGTACTTTATCTTGTAATGATTTATTTGTGCATTCCACCTTTCTATTCTTCCTGATCTTTTTGTGTTCTTCATGACTGACTCAATTGGAACTTTGGTAACCACTTTTATCACATGTGCTTGAAAGTATATTCGCAATTTGAATGATGCATAAACCAGAGATAAAATTAACTTCTCAATTTTAGAATAATTCCTCTCTGTTGTATTAAAAGTTTTTCTAATGTAGTAAATGGGCCTTTCTACTCCTGCGTCCGTTCGTAACAAAACTGTACTTAAAGCTTATTGAGTTTTTGCGAGGTATACCAATAATTCTTCATCTTTATCTGGTTTCTGTAATATGGATGTATTTGTGAGATACTCCTTGATCCCTTGAAAAGCTTTTTCACATTCATCAGTCCACCTGAATTTTGCTCCCTTCTTAAGTATGTTGAAGAAATGTTTGCACTTATCTGACATTAGAGAAATAAACCTTCCAAGTGAAGCTAAGAGTCCATTCAGCTTTTTCACTTCTTTTACTGTTGCAGGTGTTGGCATGTCACGAACTGCTTGTACTTTTTCTGGATCAACTTGTATTCCCTCCTTTGATACTATGTATCCCAAGAATTTTCCTGACGCAACTCCAATTATACATTTTTCAGGATTTAATTTGATGTTGAATTTTCTCATTTGTTCAAATATTTCCTTCAAGTCCCGCACATGGTCTTTGGCTTCTTTACTTTTTATCAACATATCGTCTACATATACCTCTAAGGTTTTATGTATCCACTTTGCGAACACCTTTTCAACCATTCGTTGATAAGTAGCACCCTCATTTCGTAAACCAAATGGCATCTTCACATAGCAATATAAACCTTTTGGAGCAAAAAATGCAGTATGTTCTTGGTCTTCTTCTGCGAGTGATATTTGATTGTACCCTTAATACCCATCAAGTGAAGTGACTATGTCATGTCCTGCAGCTGATTCCACCATTTGTGGTATATCTGGCAATGGAAAACTATCTTTTGGATAGGCTTTGTTTAGATCAGTGAAATCTATGCAAATCCTTATCCCTTTATTCTTCTTTGGAACAATGACCATATTCGCAATCCATTCTGGATATTTTGCTTCTCTTATGATTCCCGCATCCAACATCTTTTGCAATTCGTCTTCTATTTGTGTATGGTAATTTTGCGAAATCTTTATTATTCTTTGCTTAAATGGTCTCACACTTTTATCTATGTTCAATCTATGACACGCCACTGATGGATCAATTCCTGGTATTTCATCTACACCTCCTGCGAATATATCTTTGTATTCTCGTAAAAGATCAATAGTTCTTTTTTCTTCTTCTTCGTCCATCTTAGTTCCAATTCGCAAGATTAAAGACTCCTCTTTACTTCCAATATTTATTTCTTTGGTTGGTTCCGCTACGACATAACTAGAACTTTGCTCTCCCATAGGTGTTGTCTCTTTGATTACTTTCATTGGCTCTCCTTCTTTTTCTGGGATCTCACTTGGTATTCCTCTTCCTTCTTTTGCTCTTATTGTGTACACCCTGAACTCTTCTTCCTTTTTTGCTTCTCTCGCAAGTTTTCTGCGGAACTGTTTCTTTCTGGTTCTTCCTCCACACTGTTTTACTTCAGTCTGATAACAAAATTTTGCACTATCAAGATCTCCTTTTATCTCTTGTATTCCGCTTGGTGTAGGAAACTTAATTGATTGATGTAATGTCGAAACAACAGCTTTAATCGCATGAATCCATAGTCTTCCTATCAGCATATTATATGGAGATTCCATATCTATTACACATAAAACTATGTGTGTTTCAATTTCTCCCAGCGATACTCGTAACATTATTTCCCCTTTGGATTTTGTTGCAGATTTTTCCAATCCAGCGATAAGATATTCTGAATTTGTAATTTCTTCATCTTTGATCCCCATCCCCTTAAGTGCATGATAGAATATAATATCAACAGAACTCCCTGTATCAATCAAAACTCGGTTTAATTTCCATTTTCCTATAGATTTTGTAGTTTTCCTCTCTTCTCGCATGATCGGGATTGTGACTACTAATGGTGAAGTGTGGTTCAAGTCTTCATTTGGAATTTCTGCTAGTGAAAACGTGATTTTATGCTTTTCCCATTCTTTCAAAGTTGTTATCTTCTCCATCTCCATGATCTTTCTTCCTCTACAATCTCGTTTGTGTATTTTTCCCTTTATGTTGTTATGAAATTCCTCAATCATTGTCTTTATGATCATATTACATTCTTCTCTTTTACAACCTTCATCTGCTAATTCCATTTGATCTTCAAATTTCCAAAATTCCTTCAAATTTCTGCTATGATGATCAACAGTTTCCCTGTTTCTAGCGCCAATTATGTAGTTGAAGAATATCCTACAACTACACCCTCAGTAGAATTAGTAAACTTAAGAAGTTCATGATGATGATTAACAATTTTCTTATTAATGCTCTCAATTGATCACAAGAAATATCTAAATGGAACTAGAATAGTTACAACTTTCTCTATTCTCTTTCCTTTAATATTTTTTCACACTCACTAAAAGAACCTCTCAAATTTAACATTTGAACTACTATTTATAGTGAAATCTTTACAACTGTAATATCCTGCGAGGCATCATAACTTATGATCGCAAGTTTATTTTATACTCGCAAACTTCTTAACACTTCCTCTTATAGTCGTTGCTATATTCGAAACCCAAACTCTTGCGATATTCGGTACCTACATAACTGCCCACATAATACTACATGTGTGAGTCAGTTAAAAGCATCCAAGTTAAGATCCAACAGTAAGGTGTGACTCTGTTAAAAATGGAATACGACATGTCAATATATAGACAATAAATTACCCCGAAGTGAGTTAGAGGAAGCAATGTAGTTGATTACCATGCAGTTGGCTAGTAGCTTATATGTTCCATCTTCTCATTGCTTATAATAAATCTTGATTACATCAAAGTAAAAACGGCTCATTTAAGTAATTAACCAATTGCACAAATTGAACTGTACTACGATTATTCCATTCAATGCGGAAAATTACATCGGAGTTACTCCCTATTCAATTGAGTATCTCCTCAATTGATGCAATTGGATGGTAACTTTCAGAAACGCCATCTCTTTGCTTAAAAGAAAGCTCTTATCCACCAAAGAAGAGATTCTTTTTGTAGGTTACTGACCAACCATTTCCAAAATAAGATCTTTGCATTGAATGCATGCCATCGCTTGCATGAAAAATACCAATATGATAAAATAAAAAAATGGAGACTAAGCAATAAAAAAAGGGTAGATGGAGGACCTCCTCTTTTGTACACCACGAAAATGAGTTCATAGATAATTTATCTGAGTGAATGAAATTACCAAGAACATCAGCAGCGTTTTGCAAGGGTGAATTCCTGCCAAAAGTGTCCAAAATATGTTTCAACCATAGTCAAAGACGACAACATGCATGGAAGAAAAAAAGTGGGGGGGGGGGGGACTTCTATTTGCAGAGAAACAAATCGATTTCTACCAAGAAATCTCTTTCCTTTATAATATGTGTTGTCTCCACAATAATCTCCTCATTGGTTGTATTGAATATCTGAGTAACCTCCTCACTGTTGTGCAAATAAGAGCCTAATGCCCATTGAAGACGATCGAGCATCACATTGAGATTTGAGTATATTATAGAACCTGCATTAAAACCTGTATTTGAAAGAAACCTACAAATAAGAAGACAAAACCTTTAGTATAATTTTCAGATATGTATTTACCTAGGTGATATATTACCACAATGTGTAAAATAGGGAATTGGGTTCTACATAAAATAAGGAACTGTGATCCAGAATTCGTAGATGGGAAAATTCATTATGGTGTTCACTTAATTTCCTATCCCTTTTAACCTTAATTAAGATAAAAACTGCATACTAATACTCGTAGAAAACAGTTTAATAACACATACATATTTTGAATTTACATAACAAATTATGTTAGCCATATTATTAAAAGAACTTTAATCATATCCCACAATGTAGCGACACGCAAAAAGTTTCGAACTTACTATATATAACCATCTTAGTTCCTCTAATAATCAAAATGGTGAAGATAGTTAAACATGCATCTCGCGGTTTCCCAACACCTAATTGTTTGTAACTCTAATGGTAACAATACACACATGTACGTAAACAATAGTTAGGGGATTAGTCAATCAAATTCGAAATCAGACAACATGAGAAGAAGCAAACCTTACACCGGTAGCACTTCCAAATGGTATCATGTAAAACGATGAGATAGTTGTGAGGCCATTCACAAAAATAATAGAACATCTTAATTGCATTGGACATTTCATGAAAAGTAAAATTATGCTAACTAATCTTAAATTGTCTTTGTCTTAAATCTGAATGATATTGTGATATTAAGATATGCCAAAAAAACTACCATAAGCTGTCTTAAATCGGCCCGAGTCGGATGTCATACCGTTTATTTTTTATTTTGAGTCAAATCTGACTCGCGGTCTGTGTCAGACCTAACCCCTGACTCGGGCCCATTTGAGTTAGGTAATAAAATACCCCTGACTCATGGGAACAAACCAATGATTCATATTTTTGAGTCAGATGAGTCCGATCTGAATCAAAAAACAAATCTGAATCAAAAAACAAACATATTGAGTCATATCTAGATGAGTCGGGTGATTTCAGTCAGATCTGGACGAATCAGATTCAGATGAGTCAGGTGAGTCGGGAGAAAACAAACACACTCTATAGCCATATACGGACATTACCAAAAATATAAAAGAAACACAGAGAATGCTCAACAAAGGGTTACTTCAGTTTCCGAGGGGAAATGAGGAGTGATTTTTACACATACCTTTGAGATACTTTTAGAAGAACCAACGAAAATTTATGAAAAGACAACATATTTTGTCCTAGCAACCTTTTATGCCCAATGTATTTCAACAAATGCAGTAAAGATCCAATTAGCTCTAAAGACAAAAACGCAAGACAAAATTAAAAAGATAAATCAAAACACTGCCAACAAAAATTGAATCATTGGCAACCTAAAGAAAGGTCAAATAAACATGTAGCACATAGATCTAAAAGAGTACAACCTTTAAGAATAAAGAAGAACCAACTGTTTTTACATACCACTCAAAACCATGTCCACTTCCTAATCTAACTGCCAACATACACTTAGCAAATAATGAGTTTATAAACTCGAAAAAAGATAAAAACTTTAATTTCCCTCCTCGCTATTAAAAAGAAACTTTAATTTACCTTTTATGATTCACAACTGCAATGAGAATAAGGTCAAACTTTCTATACTCGCAATTATTTCATTTTTATCCTCCATTCCTTTACCTACTTGCATCAGAGCATCAATGGTAAGTAAGGTGCGATAAGAGTTAAAAAAAATTAGAAGACCAATTTGATTTTGCAAGCATGTATAAAGATACCAAGTAAAAAGCTTGATTTTCAGACGAATGAAAAGAAATGGATCTACATATATATTTTCAAGCTGAACGCATAATTCACAAAATAAGAATTCAGCAAAAACTAAATAGCTAAAATTATATTTTAACAACCCGTGTACATTTCCAAAAGTAACCCCAAGAAAATTCTGATATATTATTCAGTCAATGGGTGCTTCAAATATTTAAACTATGCGCAACACACGTGTTATTGATAGTGAGCATTCGCTAATGTACATATACTGTACATGTTTAAATCTCTCCCGCATAAATAACTTTACTCCTCTCATGTTCAAGATCGAACTGGCAATGGTTTCCATGTGAAAAATAGAAGTTCAAGCTTTACATGTTGGCACCGCAGTATAATCAGAAGTCGTATTGAATAGTAACAGTATAACCACTAACACATCATTAGCTATGACTACTCAAATCAAAATATGCATACATCCATAGGAAGGCAGCAGTGACTTAGACATTCAGAAATTTGAAAAGGTAAAATATTTACTTACATGCTCAAGATTGCCTTGTCTGCACAACCGCCACTTCTTTTTTCCTAGAGAATTTAAAGCAGAAGCAGAATCAGTTACTATATATGTTATTAAACTACAACTATACTTGTAACATAGATAGAAATTCCAGAGAAAGTGAAACCCATGTTTCATGAGCGTACTTAGTTTCCTGGCAATTCAGCGTATCAGATATTCAACATCAATGTAAAACATTGGTAGTAGATGTAATTGGTTTTTCTTGAACATGATTCTTTAATTTTAGATGATATATCACCAAAATAAGGAGCCAGTGAGGGGAAAAACACTATCACCATTAAACAAATACTATTTGAAATTCAAAGAAGATAAACTACCTAGATACATAAACCTTAACATCTTCGAGCTCTGATAGTAATCGTAATTCTATAAAGACGCTTCTCTTAATAAAGCCAACAAAATATTAATGGAGGATGTAAATATCAATGTATCTTAGAGACAGATGTTGCGCTCTCCTCTATCTGCTAGAGTTACAATCATACATTGACTGAAAATAACACTGAACCAAGATAAACTGCAACACACCGATCCGAAGTTAGCATGCTTGAACCAATTCAAAGTATCTTTTAGCTGTGCATTACACCACACGTCTAACAATGGAAAAACTTTAAACATTGGGATTGAAAATTGTAAGAGACTACCTTGAAAACTTGGTTGATTTAGTCATTTAAATACCACATCCATGTACAAATAGGTGGTAAAAAAATTTATAGGTATGCATGAGTTGAGTTAGTGACACCTATAAAACAAAGAAAGGCAAATTAGAGAATTATTTTTTTGTAATATACTATGTAAAAGAAAGATGAAAAAAATGATAGGAGACCTTTATGGTTAAATGAAAATAAGGACAGTACTACATAAACTCATCTTAGAGTGTGACAAACTTAAAACGTCTTTTAGATCAGAAACAGTTATGGGTATCATATGAAGGTCAACAAATAAGTGAACCTTAACCTCGGTAAGAGGTGAGTAATACTACTGCTAAATAATTTCAATCACTTGGTGGTTAGGGAGTTTCAGTATTGTATACGGACGATGTAGAAAACCCATTGAAACTGACTAATTTATCTCGCGAAGATCCACCAGCACCAAGTATCTTGCAGAATTTATTGACTAATATATATCAGTTAATTTAGAAGTTGTAGAATAAACTAAAACTTGAGTTATACCTTGCACGCATCCTAGACAATGGGTGAAGATATTGTAGATAGAGAGCGTGCGAGGGGGTCTTATGCATTAGTACTGTATCTGGCTGACATTCATATTGGAGAAGAATTTACCCAGGTGAATGTCTTAGCTTTCTGCATTAGTTAGTTGCATTTTTTTTTATGAGTTATCACCCACTGAAAAGCTACCTACGAAGAGAGAGATTTAAATATCACTTGAAAACATACCTCCAAGTACTGTACAGAGTGTTGGTTGATTTAAATATATTTCATTTATGTAATATGGCATGTCCCGACATTAGGTACTGGGTAATTCCTAATATCCTCAATATCTTAACATTGTCTACATCTGTCTGATTTATGTGAATGCTCACAAACTGGTTCAAAATGATGTGACCTGGGAATATCAAGATATATAAAAAGTGTGGCATTTTTTATAGCAATAAACAGTTAGGACCTCCTATATTTGCCTGCTAGATAAATGTCTAGACTTGTTCTCATAATCTGTAAATTGTAGTCACCACTAAGTACACAAATTACCATCGTCATTGGGAAATAGCTATAGCAAACCTTGAACCTAGCAATTAAGTTGGAGAACTGGTTGTGGAGCGGTAATATTGGCGCCAGCAAGAATATTGCATGGCCTGAGCCACCAGTGAGATTAAAGTTCAAAATTAGGCATGTAGCAAAACACATCACAGAACAATGAGAACATTACCAACTGATAGCATAACATCCAAGAACCTTCAGCAGGCCACCGTTGAGACCCATCTCTTTTTCATAAACCACTAAAGGGTATATAAGCTATGGATCCTAGACCAAAAATATAAATCCATAGTTGTTCAAAAAGTATAAAGATACAACATGGAAATCAAATAAATAACCAAGTAAGAGTATCATCAGCATCAATCATAATTCAGAATTAGGGATATATCAAAGGATTTAAAAAACATCATAGAACAGTGACAGCATTACCAACTGATGCCATCCACTCACCTTCAACTTCTCTAGTTTCAAGATCATGTTTTTGTTGTTGTTGATGCCATCGTCTCATTATGGAACATGACCATTCATAAAAGCAGGGACTGAAAAATATAATAATTTTTGGAGCCAAATGATTAAGCAACAACCAAAATTTAGACTACTGAAACTAATTAGAGCCTCAACTCCATAACTGATATGTTTCTATATTGCATCAGTTCCACAACACAAAGCTTCATGTTTAACAATATAATCAAATACAGAAAAGAATGAAAGAAAATTGTACCTGCAAAATAAAATCAAAAACAGGGAATGTGTTTTAGTTCATTAGTAAGAAAAATAAAATAAATCAAATCGATAATCGAAACAAAAAAGAAAATTAATGATAATATGGTAAGAAAGAAATAGAGAGGATGAGAACCGGGAGAAGAAAGTCTGAAAGAGGCAGGGAAAGCTGCAGGATATTAAGGATTGTTTTTTCACCAAATACATCTTCTTAGTGCTATGCATCGGGCATCCTTTTCTTTTACCATATTTATGATTTGGTGTGATGTGGTTTCGCTTCGCTTGTCATTCATTTTTGATTTGGTATGGCTCGGCTTCGTCCCGCCCCGTCGCTTTGGATTTTTAATTTGGTGTGGCGAGGAGGATTTGGTGTGGCTCGGCTCCGCCTCTCCCCATCCCGATGAATTTTTTATTTGGAGTGGCTCGTCTTCCTCTCGCCAATCGCTTAGGATTTTTTATTTTGTGTGGCTCGGCTTCCCGTCTCTCCGTCATGCATTTCTGTCTTGAATTACCTCCCTAAACCTCCACATAGGTTTGCTGCTACCCTTCATTCATCAAAAAAAAAAAATCATTGGCCAACGAAATTTATGAAAACAAAAACAGAAGAAGCACAAAATATCAATCCATATTTGATAGAATACTACCAAGTCTTATTAACATATCAATCCATCCATCCAGCCAACCAAGTAAAGCGAAGGAAAAAGAAAGGATGTGCAGCGACGAAGACACTATGGATGTTTTAAGATGATACCCACAGTGTATCCATGAACCTGCACCCCCATCCACCATTATAACATACCAATTTAATTCGATGATCATAGTCGAGCATGATTCTACTCGATTATTGAAATTATAGGAAGCTACCTACCTTCGAATTTGAGAAAAAATAGAGCACCAGCTTCCAAGGATATCAACTCGGCGAAAAATCTCATTATGGGGATGTCATTGAAGGATATACTAACATAAACCAATAATTGAAACCCACAAAAAGCTGCACGCGGCGAAAGATATGTTAGTCGCGTAACTACGGTTTTGAATCCTGGGAATTAGAATAGGCAAGAATTTTGATTACCAAAAAATCGTTAACAAAGGAATAGTTATTATAATCTAACATGACCACATAAGTACAAAGTAATTATTGACAACCAAAACATAATTGATCTGGGCCTTGGATTTTCCCACCTTCAGCAGGTCGCACTCCAAGAATATCAGAATGGTTCAAAATAGCCTCATCTGTGTTTACCCTTCTTTACCTTCTCCTTTAGGTTAACTTCCATTTCTTGTCCAATAACATGAGATAGCACAGATGAGCACAACTATTTTAACTAAAAATGGTTAAAGATGGCATTATTTTTCGGAGCACAAATGCATGGTACGCATATTTTTTTTCTTCAATAATAATATCTAATGAAAAAACAAAAATGAAAGGCCTAACTTATAATCTAAATTTGACACATTAAGTCATGATAAAATTAATCTATAGATCTATATATATAATTACAAAAGGAAGTAAAAACTGAAATACAACAACTCAAAATTGCTCACTGCCGGCATTTAAGGATTGGACTTAATTGGTCAGTGCTGGACCTTTTTATAGGCTCTCTTCCAATCCCAAATGATTTGAATAATCGAGAAGCAATCACTGCCGGCATTGAAGTCTTGAACTTAATTGCTCATTCCTAGAATTTAAGGATCGAACTTAATTGGTCAGTGCTGGACCTTTTTATAGGCTTTCTTCCAATCCCAAATGATTTGAATAATCGGGAAGCAAATACTCTTCTCCCTATGACCTTTTTTTTAAGTACACATAGGTATTTACGGTTCCGCGTCGGGATCTCCATAGCTTATTTATCAGATTCTCATATAGATTCCTACTTTCTACTAATTGCAATTTTCACATACACCATGCCAGGATCTCTATAACTCTTCCTCATCAACAATTTTCTGACATAGTCTATCTAGACATAAAATACAATGCCCCCCCTAACGATCATAACTATTACTGCCCAGACATCCCAATCTTCAATAATTACTGAACTTATAGTTAAACAACTTTTAAGTAAGAACCAATATGGGGTACACCCATTAAGCAGAATAAAATTATCCATACGCCAATGAAATAAGATCAATACCTCAAATCCATTGTGCACCCTCCACATGGCTAAGCGTCATTTTTTCCATTTGCATCACCATTGCGGCATTTGTCCAAGACCGAGATGCAGCACATGCGAGTTCTTACTATTAAAACTTTCACTTGGAATTGACTATTGACCTTAAAAATCACTTGGAATTGGCTATTGACCTTAAAAATCAGTGTAACAACATCGAAGAGAAAATGATAAGAAACAAAGTATGAACACTTCAAAAATTATAATTAATTAACTATGAACACTTCAAAGTTGAATACAAAAATCACCTGAATCGTGAGATCTTTTCTTGAATGGCTATTTGGGTTTCTCAGTAACTTATCTTAGACAAAACTCGTACCTGCAAAATAAAATAAAAAAAGGGTTAGGGTTTATTGATTCAGAGATGCAAAGAGAAAGAAAGCAAAGGAGTAAGGAATTTCCAATAAGAAAAATCATTCCTGGAAAACGCAATGAAATATAAATCTAACGCCATGAAATCCTATTGATATGAACAGGCGAAGTATATGTCTTGGTAACAACTATATTCACGGAAACAGAGTTATATGAATAAATTAAATGTTTTCAATAAGTCCACTTAAAATTATATGGTTTCAATATAATTACCTTTTTTCTGCTATCCATATCGTCTTTCTGATCCGACTTCGCGCCCTAAATAAGTTGCAGCTAAAACCTAGAGAATACAGAAACAGACAATCGCAAAAAGAGAAAAAGAAGAAAAAAAAACAGATGCAAAAACTAATTTAGGTTTTATACTCTTTGAAATTGTGATTATAACACATCGAAATCACTTTTGAATAAGTTTTTCAACTGCCAAACAGATACTCAGTTTCCTTAAAACATAATTTTACACAGAAATTGAGTTTCTATGTCATTTCCCTTCCCTACTACGTGGATGAGATCTGATCCTGTTTGAAATGTAGGGAAGGGATATCCCTTCTAGATAGGGATATGAGAAACCATAGCAGATTGTTTTTGAGAAATTTCCCAACATTGGAATAGGGAAGGGTAATTGTGCACCATAGTGCTCCGCCTTATGTGTAATGTAAAATTTGGATTAACATGGATTGATGTTTTCAGTCACATGATGTAAATCAGACACAAAAATTTAGAGAGGCAGTGACAATTCCCAAGGTGTTGGTGGATTGTGGAGGTAGGTAGGAAGATGTGGTGGTCGGTGGTGGAGATGGAGAACAAATTGCCAGTCAAATTAGGTTTTTATTATTTAATTGTTGGGTGACTTTGTTTGTGGGTGTAAATAAAAATTCAAGATATATGGTATTTAGGATAAATAAAATTTTAAATATGTTATAAACGTGTAATTATGTTAAGAATATCTAGGGTGAATCTCGTTTATTATTGGGGTGACCTTGTGTCTAGCCCTATAAATAGAGGCTCCAATGTTTGTCTAACATACTAATGAATAGAATTTCTCCTTTCTTCTTCCCCTCTATTTTGTGTCTCTTGTTCTTTGTCCACAACACGTCATCAGCTTGTAACCCTAATCACTGAGCCATATATTTTTTTTTCCCAATCGTAACAGAAGAGATGTTGAAAAGTATATAGCCGGACGGTGTGGTTGGGTACAATGTTTTCTTCAGGGATGCACTATGATTGCGGCAATCAATCACAAACTTTAAACTCTCTTTATTAATATTAGTTCACCTCTATAGATTTATGGATTTATGTGTTGGAACTAGTATTCCACCACTTTGACTTTTTGTTTGTTCCTCTGTTTTTTATTTTATTTTGCATGAGTTGATTCTTTGATCGGACTGGTGATAGCTGAGACGACAAACAACTAATGAATGGAGTATTTCTAAGTTGCATCTGTGTATCCGTCCAAGCACCTAACGATAGACCTGTTCAACTGACGGCCGTCCTCCCTTATATAGTAAAATCTCAATAATATTTTAATTATTGGTATTTAATTTTGAGTTTTAATCATTGTACATATTCTGTTTTATTACATATGGGTGATCAATATTTAACAATAAATTTGATTATCCTCTCTTCTCTTATTCTTTTTATAGAGAAAAAAAAAATCCATGGAAAGATGGTTTATGGTTTCTATTCCTCGGAAAAACTCTAATCACCGAAAATTGGTGTCATCGGATTACCTTTACGGTAATGAATCATATGCATGGTTGAAAAACCTCCGGCTAATTTATATTGGTATCTTTGTCCATTGGAAAATGATCATGTGATTCGTAATTGATATCTATTTTTTTTAGAAACCTTTAGTCAACCAGATAATGATTTTTTCTTATACGATGACTAAAACGACACTCTTTTATTTTGTCGATACGATTTGATAAATCGTAGAAATCAATTGGTGTTGAGTTTCTCCATCATTTTCTTAAGATGAGAGAAAATAAATTGACACATTTTCTAAATTTTTGCCAATATGGCAGGACCTAGAAAACGAAATTTTACCATCAAATATGGTTTTATTTAATATATAAACCATTGGCTTCTATTCCTTACAAGAATCCATTCATCAACCAAAAAGTAGATTTTTCTCTACAAAGAATATGTTAATGATTTCTTTATTTTTCTCAAAAGAATCATTTTAACCAATCGGAATTAGATTTCTCTATTGATCCTAAAAGGATGAGATTGGTTATTATGTATTCATAATTGCAAACACATTCCTGAGGGATATTGAGCAATTTCTTTATTTTATTTTTTCTTCTTAGTGAACTCTCCAAAATTGAGACCGTTCAACTTGATGCTGGAATACGGTAGGACAAAAGATCAATGGGTGTGCACCCGTCTTATTAGACAATATCATTAGTCCTTGTAGTGACTATATTGATCTTGATTTATTTATTTTTTTGATAAAGAAAGTGTCCAATAACTTCAATCTAAACCATTATCTCGTTGGCCCTCGAGGTCACGATATTGGAGATTTTATTTGCATATTTTGCCTGTAACCAATAAAATCCATGGTTGATCTTTAATTTGTATGAACAAAAAAAAAATGGACATTTTTTTATGTCTTTTGAAATCAGTATCTACTGTCCAATGTGGTTTACTTAAAATCCATAAA
Source organism: Papaver bracteatum (assembly GCA_023529315.1). NCBI lineage: Eukaryota > Viridiplantae > Streptophyta > Magnoliopsida > Ranunculales > Papaveraceae > Papaver > Papaver bracteatum. The sequence continues at coordinate 369,221 of JAJJWX010004631.1, forward strand.
TTATTATAAGTATATGTCTCGAATTAATCGGATAATACTTTACGAAACTTGAAGTTTTCGTATATGATATGAAAAAGATTTTTCGCCATAATTAGGGGAGACTATACACTATCAGAAGCTTATGTAATTAACTTAAATGTTATATCAATTTCTCTCCCATCACAATCAAATTGATGTAGGCTGTCATTATATGATTGGCGTGAAATTTTTCATTTTGCTTTTATTTAAGTTTTTGCCTCTTAAGAGAAAATCCAGTCACATCTAGCAGATAAGTAGTGTTCTATAAGAGGCTACAGGTAGTGCTCCAATTGAGTGTACTGAATTTACATTCTCAATTATAATATCTTCTCACTTGAATATGAGGAGAATATAATGCCCGCGGGCACTGGTACCAGTAATTGGTTGAATTTTTCAATATATGCATACACTTGAGAATTGTGTTGGCTTAAAGTAAGCTAAATTATTGTGAATATTCATTTATGGTAGCTACTGAAATAATAAAGATGGTGGTTGTTAACCCCTCTGCCGAAAAATATCGACGTATGTGATTGGTATGCACAAATTCCAAATTATATTTGGATTGAAATCTCTTGAATAACGCAATATTTGGATCCAAAACTTAACACCTTAACCGTGCAAGCATGAATTTTGAAAATTACATGTTGGTGTAGTCTTCATGCGTTATATGAGAAATATGATCGTTGTAAAAACAATTTTAGGGTTTCATCTATTTTTTTCTCTCCAACCCTAGGATTGATTCAACAATTTTTTGTTCTCCATATATGATGCTTTTGGCGTGGTAGTCCTTGAGGGACTCGTATTGCATTTACACAAGAAATGTGATCATAGTACATATTCAATTTGTAATCCTTGGAGGATTCAAATTATTTATATTCAGACAGCCACCTGATTCTATCATATCAGGTTTAACAATCCTTTACATGTTTTTAGAATTTAGTATAAAACCAAGAATCCGGATTAATTAGTTGATGCTATCAACTATATAGGTCTCTTGAGGAGTCCTTAAAAACACAGAAATCCACGCGTTAGCAGCATAATTCTATTTTTTTCTTTCTCTTTCTTAAATCTGCAGTTGGAATTATGCTAGCTTAAAATCTTCTTTAAGATAGACCAGAGTTATTATCTTGATGCTTATTTCTTGAAAAACTCATGTAGTTGAGTTAGCATCGATAAATATGTCAAAAGTTGTGCTCTTTTCCCTTCATTTCAGGTTTTATCCCATGTGGTTTTCCTGACAAGGTTTTAGCGAGGCAACATCTCTGACGTTTAAATTTCTTTTAATGTTGATATTTGTGCTCTTTTTCCTTCGTCCATATTTTTTCCCATTGGGTTTTACTGGAAAGGTTTTAGTGAGGCAATTTAATTCAACATAATGGTCATCCAAGGGGGAGTTGTATATATTTTGTTTATTTAGTGGATACACACATTTGATTAAACCTAATCAACTTAATCATCTCCTAAGAATTTGGATTTCCTTCTAACAAATACGATTTTTGTTCACGTATGATAAGGTATTCATATCTTGGCACTTTGTTGAAGAAACCACATCAACGATTTCTGCAAATCATCTCCAAGAAATCAACAATCCAAGACACAAGTACTTAATGTATCTGAAAGAAGCATGAAGACTCGAGAACACTACCATTAGAAGATTAACACAAACAAAAACTTCATCAACTGGAAGATTCTCATGAACGCATTACTATATTCAGCATTCAATAAATTCGTTCACCGAAATTGGGAAGTCTCGTCTCAAAGATTTGCAAGCCAAGAATTTACTGAAGTACTCATCGGGGGGAGTACCATCGCATAAGGTGCATTCTGTTGGACTTATTGTGTTGTACTCTTTTTCCTTCATCAAGTTTTTTCCCACTGGGTTTTCCTTGTCAAGGTTTTAGTGAGGCAACATTTGCGTGTCCAAATTTTTTCTAAGTTTTGTTAATTGTACTCTTTTCCCTTCGATCAGGTTTTGTCCTTTTGGAATTTCCTGAAAAGGTTTTAATGAGGCAATTAGCTTAGACACAATGTCATCAGGGGGAGTGTTATAAACGTGTAATTATGTTAAAAATATCTAGGGTGAATCTCGTTTATTATTGGGATGACCTTGTGTCTAGCCCTATAAATAGAGGCTCTAATGTTTGTCTAACATACTAATGAATAGAATTTCTCCCTTCTTCTTCCCCTCTATTTTGTGTCTCTTCTTTTTTGTATTCTATATCATAACAAAATACTATTTATTTTTTTGTCATTATAATCACCATTTACAAAATTTTGATTGTCCGTTAAACACAACTACAAGATATATCACATGAAGCATTTTGCTAGAGATAAAAAAAATTATAACACAATCTAAAGTGCCACATATTAAAGAACCAGTTGAAGGAGTTGAATAAGAGATTGAGTCAAGAAGAAAAAGGCCAAGAACCAAAACACAAAATGTAGTCTGGAATGTATTTCTGACAAACACATCTTTTTTTTTTCTTGTCTGATTAGGTTTGCATCGATATAAAAGCTGGGTAATTTTTGTATTGATAGTGAAATTCAGCTAGTAACAAAATCCAAAACCCTACCTAAACCTAGACTCGTTCTTCATTTTGTAGTTGTAGATGTAAATTTGGATACTAAAAACCTTATCCGAACTTTATTTATGAAGAGGAACACTAGGTTCGGCTTTCCTCTTCATTTTTTTTCCAGCCAACCTTATGTTATTCTCTGCATGTAGAAAAAACAACTGTGAGTTAGTCTGTTATCGATTTTGAGTATTACTAGCCGAACCTCATTGTACTCAAAGTTGAGAGTTCGGCTGGTATAAATTTTGGTAGTCACTGGGTGAATTTATCGATGATGACATTTGATTGAATTTATAAGTTGAATTGTACTTTCTCCTTAGTCAAATCTGTTATTATACAACGGAATTAATGTTATCACTAGCGAATTTTGAAGTATTAATTTTGTACTTTTCTTATTTTCGGTAAAAAGAGCATGCAAGTAAACCCATATAATTCTTAATCTCCGGTCCTTGATGAAAAAAAAGAAAAAGAGAGAAAACAAAAAATAACTACAACAATTACAAGTTAAATAGAAGAAAAATCCTACTAAACCTCGGAGTATATGGGCTATCATTCCAAGTAATTTAGGTTAATATGACTTAAGAACAGGAGGAAACTTCCTAGTCTTCCGCTTGTTGGAGCAAATGTGTTGTTTGAATACAAACATTCATGGGCTCTCAAAAAATTATGAGACCTAGGTAATTCTCATGAAAATCTTAGTTATTTTTGGTTGTCATTTTAGTTAAGTGTGTCTAATCATTTAATGTTTTCTTTTGCAGGATCACATGGATGCTAATGCAGGACGGAAGCGTGAATAAATAATTTTGATAGTAAAGTTGGAGAATAGTTGAGAAATCTCAATATTGATTGATAATAATAATGTGTAATACAAAGGACTTGTCCCCTATTTATAAAGAAGACAATAAAACTCATATTCCTAAAATAATTCTAAGACTCAAACTTGGAAAATAAGAAATCCCTAAAATAATTAATGTTCTAGAATTTAATAGATTCTAAAAATAAGTAATCCTAATAATAAAATATTTCCAAAAGTAAAGAAAGCCTAAAAATATAATGTTCTACATCAGGCCCGCCAGCTTGAAAAGAATTCGTCTCGAATTAACAAAGTTTTGAAGAGCATGTGCTACATCAGGCCCGCTATCTTGAAAAGAAGCCGTATTCGAGTTCAGCAGATATTGCAAACGACCAATCCAAAAAATAATATACTTTGGGTAAGTTACTGATCGTAGACTAAAACACCATATAATAAATCGCTGAGCACAAAAGTTGATGTCGATATTGGTAATAACTGGAGTAGTAATTATTTCGCAGTACTTTTGACCAATAGAAATCTTTGTGTATGGTTTTTGAACTTCAACAACAGGAGCAACTTGACTAACTTTCGAAACCTGCAAAGAAGGTATTGACGGTGATTCTATTATTGGCGAAGAAAATATTGGTTCGGGACCTGTATTGCTGGAGGAGTAACCTCATGAAGGGTATCGATCTGTGACGAATCCAATTGATCTAACATAATCTTTAATTTTGCGAGTCGACAATAATTTTCCTTTTGTAAATCCGCAATTTCACGGAACATGTCATCAAATTTGACATGATCCAAATAGAAATTAAACAAGATAACAATGCTTGATAGCTTGGTTTAGAAAAATATGGATTAGTGTGCTTGCTTTATTAAGGTACGATAATGGGCTTGCTGTTGGTAAAGGATGATTTTAGTATAGTGGAGAGAAAGTTGGGGTATTGTTCAGGAGAAACAGTTTGAAAAGAAAAGAAGAAGTGGGAAACGTGTCTATTGGATAGGAAAGAAAATAATAGTAGAGAAAGAAAATAAAAGATGGGGCCGGACTAAAACTCTAAAAGGGGAAGAAGACGTAACAGTGGTAGTGGAAGATTAGGGGTTTGGCAGGGAGCAAACATACGAGATTTTTTTTTTGTAATTGAAAATAAAAGGATAGTTGATAATAGGGTTTAGAAGAAGAAATGCGGAGATCTCGATAAGTAAAGGTGATGAAAGGGTAGAGAAAATTGAGAAGAAAAGAATAAGAGGACCGTAAGCCGAAGCTCTAGATGTCACTTAATGCAGAACGGAAGCGTGAATAAATAATTTTGATAGTAAAGTAGAAGAATTGTTGAGAAATCTTAATATTGGTTTATAATAATAATGTGTAATACAAAGGACTTGTCCCCTATTTATAGAGAAGACAATAAAACTCATATTCCTAAAATAATTCTAAGACTCAAACTTGGAAAATAAGAAATCCCTAAAATAATTAATGTTCTATAATTTAATAGATTCTAAAAATAAATAATCCTAATAATAAAATATTTCCAAAAATAAAGAAATCCTAAACATAGAATATTCTACATCTGATGCGATATGAAATTTGGGAACTCAGAAGGCTAATCCTTGGACTCTTTACCATGATTGCTAAGGAAACCTCTTTGTTTCCAAAATCTACCAACAAAAATTTTACCAAGAGGTTGAACCCGGTCGTTGTGCACCTTTGATAGCATCATTTGTAAAATATATTAACTTCTAGAAATAGATTTATCCATTAAATGGTGTGGACAACGAACTCTACAGGAAATTTGGATGATCTTTATTGCGAACTTGTTGCCCTTGTTGCAAGAAATTTGAATTTGGAAGAAATTTTTGTATGACTAGAGAAGTTATAGAGAAGGTATAATTTGAAATGAGTGAAAAGGTAAGTATTTATAGCGAATTCAAAAATAGTCGTTGGGCCTAGCCTTTAAGCGGCACAAGTTCGGTCACGTAACCTTTGTCGCTCGGCAACGTAACTTATGTCGCGAAACAGAACATCCCTAGGGGATTGTAACATTAGTCGCGCGATTAATGTGCTGTCCCAGTGTAAAAACCCTCAAATTTCAAGAGTTTGCTATCTGATTTGGTCATTGGTTCCGTTCACAGTGAAGAAAAATCGGAATCACCACAAGTATCTTGATTTACCCTTGTGTTGTCCTTGTTGACCTACCAATAAGATTCTTTTCTTGGGTGTTTGGATATACTTTGAAAAGTTGTTTTTCGACTTTTAAAAGTAAAAAGCAAAAAAAATAATTTGGCGCATAATTTTAGACCTTGGATATTAACATGGTCGGTATCTTAAACACAAGACGGAAAAATTTGACAAGGCCGAATATTTTGATTTTTTTTGAAAAAGTGTTAGACAAATTCCGAGCCACATCACATATAAAACATCATAGATATAAAAAGGTATGGCCTTTGACTCAATGATGACAAAGGCTATCAGACAGACGACGTTTAATGTAGATCAGATCCGAAGGTCGGGAGGCTCCGGATGGAGGAGTCATTGGACGGATATGAAAGCCCGCGGGACGGTGTGCGTGAACGAAATATGGGTGGTTGGGGTGCGAATTCGTCATCTAAAACCCAAACGTATCAAACACTTCTCCATTTCGCCTCTCTGAGCAACATGAATCAGAGAAAAAATATCAATATTCATCAAACGGATACGTAAAAGTGATGAATCTCAAGCTAGGAATCTATCTTATGCTATGGAAAAAAGCTAAAGAAAATATTGATCAGCAATAGCTTAGCTTGAATCACCCGTTTAGGTACTAATTATTTTGATAGTTTAATTAAAAGATCCAAATTAGGTTTTTTGCTTTATTTTGATTGATTTTTCGTTAGTTATAGTAATCAAGTGATGAGTTAATTAGGGTGAATCAAAAATTGGAGGCAAGAAAAGTGGTGATAGGATGTTGTTCGTTTGAGTTAGAAGTGATGAATCAAATACTTCATTGATTTACATCTCAGAATTTGTCAAAATGTTGGTTCATCAGTTCCTAGAATTGATGGTTGTCTTACTTATCACGTTTACTACAGCAGCACCACCACCGAGTCTATTTTATCTCCGCAACTAAACCATAATCATCGAGTTTGTTAATATCACGTTTTTTTATCAACTGCCTCATCTCCTCCCTTTTCCTCTCCCTGTTCTCCTTGATTGTCTCTTTAATTCCTAAGATTTCTTCTTCGGTAATCATATCTGTCTTGATTGTTCATTATCAATTTGACTCTAATTATTGTTCATTGTTTGCAGCTATGATTTTCGTTGCTCTGGATAAACCAAAAAAAACTTACGGTCTGTTGGTAAACCTTAATCCTATTAATCCTTTTTTTCTCTTTACGATTTCTTCTTCACAAGGATTATTACGATTATTTAGGTTAGATTATTGTATTTAGTATCTTCTTATTTAATTTAGGTGTTTCATTATTCATATGGGTTCCTTAGTATCGCTTTATTTTTTAATATTCAAAATCAGAATATCATTTGATTTTGATAGTTTGGTAATGGTCTAATATGATGTTTTGTTATCATAATACCACATGTTTTTACATAGTTAACTTGCATGGACATATTTGTATTCTTGATGGGTGCAGATTTGACAACATTTGAAATCCTGGTGGTGGTGGCTTTATGTCTGGTACTTCCATTTAGTGTTGATTAATCTAAAAAAATTATTTAATTTTTTTATAATGTTTAAGATGTTTCTCTAATTCTCTTCGAATTCTAATGCCAAAGTAATAGAACTGATGCCCAGCTCTTAACATCTCCCAACAGGTTTTGTAAGGTCGTATACTTTCAATTTTTTAGTTTTGAATTTCCTAATTTGAATTGATTTAAAGAAAACTCCATGAATGATTTTAATTAAGATTTCTACGTTGAAAAGGCGAGGGTACCCAAATATACCTCAAGCTATAACTTTTCATTCCTATAAGTCCTTTATCCGAAAGTGATTGTCTATATACTGAATCGAGACAATACAAAAAATCGGTTCACACTTCGTATGATTTTCTATGGATACGAAATCGAGACAATACAACAACGAAGTGTGTTTACTTGATACAAAGGTTCGGACTTAACCAAACTCAATAAGATTGCATATAAAGTAAATAAGAATTAACGTTTGTGCAATTTACTTTAATTATAATAAAACAATTATAATGCGGAAATATAAAGTAAATGACACAGCAAGATTTTGTTAACGAGGAAAATGCAAATGCAGAAAAACCCCGGGACCTAGTCCAGAATTGAATACTCTCAGGATTAAGTCGCTATACAAAATAAACCAACTTCGTATAGTTGAGACCAATCAACTAAACCTATTGTTCACCTAGTTCCGTCTGTATTCCCACGCCTCCAACTTGTAAACAAGTCACGTACTTGGACCAATTCCTTTGGTTCGTATTCCAAACAGTAAAGGAACAACAAATCTGTTTGGTATCAACTCTCTTCAACCAATTGATATGAGTTGCACAAAGGCTCTTTTGTTTATCTTAACATAAACTCCTTTGCTAGGTTCCAAGATCTATCTTATGTTCAATCACCAAAAGGCAATCGTTAAGATTAAGCCAACAATACTCTTAATACAAAGAATTATGTTGATGCCGATCTTCTAAATTCATCAATCCAATCTACCACAAGGATAAACCTATTATTAATTGGATCCTTTATTACCGAAACAAGTATTGTGCACACCAAAGATTATAAAACCAAGTCTGAAATCTTCTATCTCTTCTTTGTCTTCAAATCTTCTTAGATCTTCAATAAACACCTGCACACAACTACTTGAATCTCTTGTGATCAATCACACACAAACAGAGTCTGTTAACAATGTATTATCACAAGATCATATTTAGATTAAACAACAGTCTAAAGATCCCTGTCGAAACCTTAAACTAGTTTGAGTGAATCTTATATCAGAAGAGAAGATTCTCAATCATAAACAAACTAGTTGCAATCAAAGTTCAACCACCGCTAGTCAATCAAATCAATAATAAAACTAAAGACGAAATATCTAGTTTCCCACCAACGGTATGCACTAGAGATTTTTTTATCCCAAATAAGACTTTAAACTGATCGGTCGTAAGAGATTTCGCCTAATTAGGTTACTCTCCTCTCCGAATAGGCGGCTTCACCAGTAACAATATAACATAGGAAGTTTACTGTCACAAAGGATTAGTTTTCTAGAAATGCAAACTCAAAGTATTTATAGACAAGGAAGTTTGGACACCAAGGAACCAAAAATATTCTCAAGATATTCAATATCTTCCAAATTCGGTTTTCATAATTCCTGAGAATGCACTGTCCAAATTTATGATCGAAATCTCCTTGGAAAATCTTTAACTAGCAAATGCATATTACTAATTCTTATTTTCCATATATAATTAAAAACCTTAATTAAAAGATTCTTAACTTATTTAAATTCGATCTTGGGATTTCCTTCCTTCTTAGATGTTAAGGAATATCTTTGAACAACAAAAGATACACATTAATGCGCGTGTTCAAAGTGTGTCGACATCTTTCCTATTGTAAGTCCTTTTTCATACTTACTCACTTGAAACCAATTTACCACACTTCCAAACAAGTTTAGACTTGGTTCATTTGACTTTCAAGAATTATGTGATTGATCAAGTAACACTCAATCACAAGTAATGGGTGTAACGGTTCTATCAAAACAAGTTTCGGTTCTACCTCCATGTGAGTACTGTGCATAGTCACACTAGCTTACCAAAAATTCGACTGACTAGGTACTAGGATCGGTTCCCCACATATATTTGGTATCTAACTTGTATGCGATGCACATGTCCATAGGATAGGTTCATCTTTGCCTTAAAATGTGTTGCACGTGTTCATAGGATTGGTTCCCCTTTTTCTATAAACCTTGTTGCACCTCATACAAGGATCGGTTCCCCTTTGTAATGTATTGCACCTCTTACTAGGATCGCCTCTCCCAAAATTTGGTCAGACACACAGAAACCCGATCATACCCCAGGTGATTACTTAAGATCGGTTTCACTAATAAAAGTCATACCAATACATAAGTCAGGCCTCATGTGAATAGTTTTACCAAGAACACAAACATGTCATGAGCGGTTATACTAATCACACATATTGGTCGTTCATAAGATTTGCAATGAAGAACATCCCCATAACGCCTGGCGATTTCCTTTTCGGTTCACAACACATATCATGAACTTACTTCCTTAAAACACATGTAAAAACATTGTTTCCTAGGATGAAATCCTTACCTCATACCCATACATAATCATAATATCATTCATACGATTATGTCGATGTCTTATATACAAAGTTTAATGGTTAAGTAATAAACCTCATATTGTATTCCTTAATACTATGTCTATCTAGAGTGGTTATGCTTCGCAGTTTTATGTTTTCAATATGCACGACTTGAAAGATACGTTAGGGAATGAAACAGTTCAAGTCAAATATCACTAACCTTAAGTGGAAGGATGATGTTGTGGTTGTAGCTCCGTACTTCTTCACTTCTTCAAGTCTTCGCAATATTTGTAATGTCTCATCCTAATACTTTCAAGATAACCTATATGAATTTGACTCTAGTACAATTAAATCAAGCGACTCTTAAATGAGTTTTGGCTCACTAAAATATGACAACCAAACTTGACATACCAACGCTTGGTGGGTTCAACCGAGCTATGCTCTAACATACGTACTATCTCTTCTGGTTAAGAGGTTAACTTATTGACTACCCGGGACAGAGAACAGTCTTTTGAACTATGTTAGTTTTTTCATTCACGAGAAAAGGTGGAGAGAATATATTGTTAGTCTCCGCTCAATGATTAGTTTTATAATCGAGCATACTGATATTGAAATTGGTATATTAATAATATGATAGGATCCTTTCATTGAATCATCAATGAAATTGGTATATCATTGAAATCGGCATTATTGTCTAAATTTTGGAAGCATAGAGATCGACTGGTACTGGTGCAATTTATTCGTGTTTGCATCAGCATCACATCCTTAAACTAGCCGGTAGGTAAATGACATGATGAGTTATTAACTGTGTAGAGTTGTAAGGCGAGGTGCATAGGTTTTGAATGTAGTATGAATATATCAAAGACAAGTTGCCGATTCATGGTTCAGATTGTCTTGCTTATTGTTGCAGTTTGCACGTGCACTTTAATGTAAAATATGAATTACTTACTTCTCACCTAGAAATAAAATTTTCTACTAAGGATAATTTTAGTTTGCAAGTGGTATTATATATTCATTTTAATATTTTGTACTTGTGCACAGTATGGAAAAAAGAGTTCAAACTTTGTGTTGTTTTTCTCATTAATATATGCAGACAGAGATGTTATTTTTCTCAGTTGTCGATGGGTTTCCTTTCTTGATTCCACCTATCTTTTTAACTGGAGAAATATCTAAAGCCTGGAATTCTTTTACACGAGTAAGTAAAGATGAATATTGAACAAAATCAATACCTTCAGTTTCTCTTTTCTTAGTGAGACAAGAGTTTAGAACTTCTTATATTAATTCCATCTTATGTTTATATATCTCCAATCCTGTACTTGCTAGGTTATTATATAAGTGCACTAGATGTACTTCTTGATCTTAATTTAACACTTCATCTAAAGTCAGGCCATATATAGATATTTTTTATATTTATATTAGTCGGATCCCTTTCTGCAAAGTATGCTTGCTTATCTAGCTCTCTTTTGCAATATGATATTTTTTTCGTGTTTGGAATTGGTAAATTGAGTGTTTATTCATGTTCTTGCCATTGCCGTGCTTTTATGTTTGGAATTGGAAAATTAAGTGTTTATCCAAAGCATTTCATATTATTAATGTTGGCGTGCTTTTATGTTTCGCGATCTAGGTTCATGACTCAAACCTAGCTATATCAGTCGGATTCCTCTTTACAGGGTATATCTGCTTATCTAGCTCTCTTTACAAGGAAGTAAGGTGCGAAGGTTTGCTATGGAGCTTTTGGTGAAAGATAGGAGAATGGGAAAGGGGAAAATGAGGGTATAGGTTCAGATGCTTTTATATATTTGCAAGAGGCTTGGCATGTTTTTTTTATTTTTATTATTATGTACTCTTTTGTGGGTATGCTTATGTTGTTAGAGGTGTCAACTTCCTGAACCTAATGTTTTAAAGGGTTATATGTACATTTAGTCGCTTTAAGTCTTTTTTTATTTTATTTTTGTTAAGAAAAAAAAAGGTCCCCGCAGATCATCTGTTTTGTTGTCATGTGCTCCAGTTCAGGGGGAAAAGTACCAAGATTTGAAGATAGCTTAGATTTGTATATTCCATAAAAGAACCATGAGTAATTAATTCAAGGTCCTCCATTGTGATGTCATACTGTAAGTCTATTTTGTTTGTGTTGTGATGCAGTGGGAATCAAGATGGAAAACGACAGGTACAGGCACAACCCTTCTATAATCTCTTTTTTATTTATTCTCAATTTTTAATTCTCTAATTTTTTATAGGTTGGATTATAGGACAAGTTAGTTAAATCAACTTCGAAATTTTGTGTTTGAAGGAACATGCATGGGCCTTCTTCAATCTTCACAAAATCACAAAATATTAGAGATCCAGATCCTTTGACATTAGTTAGTCCTACTTTATATTTCTTTGCCTTTGCAATTAGTGTCGGTGGTGATGGATGGATTATGGCTTTAGATTTCTTTGCCTTTGCAATTAGTGTTGGTGATGGCTGGATTATGGCAAACCTTTTTCGGAAGATGTGTGGTTAGATATAATATGTATGACGGATGGTATTATAGTAAATAAAAGTGTTGCAGATGTTAATGAAGAAACATGTGTAAACGATTCTGATACGATATGTATCCATGTATCCGTACTTCAAATCTGTGACAATTCTACACTTTTGAATTTTGATTTGTTCTCAAAAGCAGAAAATTTGAGATGTTTAATTTTTTTTAGAATGACTGATACAATCGCAAATATATTGGAATAGTAAGGAAAGGCATATAGGGAATAATCCCATAGGAAATGTTTGTTATGCGTTCACATTGAATTTTTTTAATACGTTATTATAATTTGTAAGAACGAATGCATTGCAATGTAACCTTTTTTTTGAAGATCAGTGACTGCTTATTATTTATATTTGAATACTAACGTATTTATCATTTTGATCTTATTAGAAATGCTAGGATATATAAAAAGGTGCAAAACTATTGTGAGTATTAGTATAAACAAGAATGCTTAAATTTTCCGTTCGTTAGCCTTGATGCAGTCCATTTTCCCTTTGAAAAAGCAGGGGTCTAACAACCTCACCCAATCTTTCGATTAGCAATCTGTATGGACAACTCCGAGTTATTTTCTAGAGAATCAACTAGACTCAATCAATAGAAAATACTCAAGGAGTTATTATCTCAATCTCTCAATTTGATTTACTCAAGCAAATGTGATTCACGAGCCTAATCAAAGAGAGATAACTTGGATAGTACCAACGACCAATATCCAAGTTTCAATCAATTTAAATCAACAACCAATAAGGTCGGATATTCTAATTGATTGAACAATGAAAAACCTGTATTATTTCAATTATATAACAAAATATAATACGGAAAAGAAATAATACAGACACCAGAATTTTGTTAACGAGGAAACCGCAAATGCAGAAAAACACCGGGACCTAGTCCAGATTAAACATACATTGTATTAAGCCGCTACAGACACTAGCCTACTCCAAATTAACTTTGGTCTGGACTATAGTTGAACCCCCAATCAATCTCACACTGATCCAAGGTACAATTATGCTCTTACGCCTCTAATCCCAGAAGGATACTGGGCACTTGATTCCCTTAGATGATCTCACCCACAACCAAGAGTTGCTACGACCCAAAGTCAAGGTGAACAGGAACCAATCAAGAAAACCAGACTTAGATTTCCGAAGAACAACTCAGTTTTATCAATCACCTCACCATAGTCTTAATCGATGCAGGGAAAAAAGATATTATGGAATCACAAATGATGAGACGAAGATGTTTGTGATTACTTTTATATCTTGCCTATTGGATATAGAAATATCAAGCCAATTATTACAATTATACTCGTACGATAAAAATAGCAAGATTAGATCACACAACTACAAGAAAAGTAGTATCGGTCTGGCTTCACAATCCCAATGAAGTCTTTAAGTCGTTAACCTGGTTTTAGAAGAAGAAAACCAAAGGTTAAAGGAGAATCGACTCTAGGTTAGCAAACTAGTATCATGAAAGTGTGGGGATTAGGTTTCCCAGTTGCCAGAGTTCTCCCTTATATAGTCTTCCAAATCAGGGTTTGCAATCAATGTTAGCTTAGTAATAAAGCATTCAATATTCACCGTTAGATGAAAACCTGATTAGCTACAAGCTAATATCTCTCAAGTGTTTGATCGAAAACTTAGCTTGCCATACACACATGTACTTGACGATTTTGGGTTTGTGTAACCATACCCAAACGTGTACAAAGGTTGGTTCAATATTAGTCAACCAAATGGTTAGCAAAATGATAACTTTCATATCAACCATATTCTTCTTCACCATAACTAGTCCAAATGACTCAAATGAACTAGTTAGAGAGTTGTTCAATTGCTATGAGATCTCATGTATTACACAAGACACAATTGAATCAAAAACGATGTGATTCACTCGAATCAATTCATGAACTATAAAGCCACGGTTTGCAAAAGCATTCCTTAGTTAATTAAGATAAGTTCACGAATCATCGTTTTCAGACATAACCCACTTGAGTTCGCGGACTCAGGTTAACCGGTTGGAGTTCACAAACTCCAGCAGAAATTCTCGGGTTCGAGAACTTCCATCAGTTCACGGACTGAAACTGAGATTCAACTCCAGCAGAAATTTTCGGGTTTGAGAACTACGCCATTTCGCGGACTGGGTTGGCGGACTGAGTTTACAGCTCATGTTTCAGTTTCACTTGATCTACAAAGTTCTCAAACTTCGGTTTAAGTGCTAAGGACTTATACATATATGTGTTGCCACAATAATGTTTATATCCCCCAATGGTTATATAGTCTAAACTCTCATTTCAATCATTGAAACATTCTCAGAGGACGTCATATAGTTGTTATTCACAAACTAGTTTTCGTTAGAGCAATTTCCAAAGTGATTGAAACATAACATGACTTTCGTCACTAGGTAAAGATGAACTTGGCTAAAGCGAAAGCTTTACCAACACACATTTCGAGAAATAGATAAGCGAGAAATACTCAGCTCGAAATGTCACATGTGTATATTCTTAGTCTATATAGTAAACGACTTTTGTCTCAAGATAGGAGATAGAGTAGATACACTTTTGAGTGATATATAAGTTCAAGTCTCCACATACCTTTTAGTCGATGAAGATCCACTGGTTCCTTGAGTAGTCCTTCGTATTGTATGATGATTTCCATGGAGTTCTTGAGATCAACTACACTTTCTATCCTAGTCCGAGACCTTAGCTATATTAGACTAGAAATCAAGACTTTATAGTTTTGATCACTAACATTGACAAACATGCTTGAGATAGCAACGCATGCGAGTTCGACCGAGCAATGCTCTAACAATCTCCCCCTTTTTCAATTTTAGTGGCAAAACTGTTAGTACATATGGAATACAAAAAATATATAAATAAACTTTGTAGCTCCTATTCCACATGTCTAATCTTCAACAATACTCGAAATCTTCGTCACTTCCAAGTAGTCCAATTGTAGGACTAGAATATCGCTACAACATTTTTCTGCGAGATTAACAACACTTCCCAGCGAGCATCACCACAAGATTTTCAACAACACTTTGTGAATGTTACAGAATAGTTTAAAGAACGACGTAATAGTTAACGATAGAAGAAAACACGAGAAAAGCATATTTTTCCCGCGATGGTTACAAAGCTTGCTAGAATGAACATTATAACTACCGCGGTGAGATCGCATGATAAACCCGAAAAGAAAGGACAGCTTAGCTGTCACCCATTATGTAATTCCCTATATAAAGGATTCCACTAGATTCAGAGAGAGAGGATGTATTTTTTGGAGAGTTGAGAAAGTCTTGAGGAGAGAGAAACTTCAAGAGAAAAGATGTATTCTTGAGTTCTTACGTTTCCTGTAAGCATTTCTGAAAATCAAATAATAAAAATGTCATTTTTAATCTTTAAATTTGAGTTGGTTATTAGAAATTCTTACAAGGGTGTAGTGTAGGATTTCCTGCAACTACATTTTGGCGCCCGAAACAGGGATGAATTGAGGGATATTTGAAGAAAAAGATAAAAATTGGCATTGTGATTAGAAGGAATTCGGAACAGTTAGTAAAAAGATCTTACGCGATATCTAAATAGCTTGATAAGAATTAATGGCTGGAAGAAGAAGAAATACATCAGAACCATCAACAACTGTCAGGAGGAGTAAAAGACTTGCAGGTGGAAGAAAAAATGAAATGGGAGAATCTTCAAGAGTAAGAACAAGAAGAAATACAATAAGAAATGAAGGGGAAACTCAAATTCAACAGCCGAATCAACAAACACCAATACGAGATAGAGTTGTGGATTATGATAGAGTGAGTGTGAATACTTGGAGATCGGATTCGATGGAAGAAGCAGAAGATCGACAATTAAGAAATAAAGGAGGAGAAGGAAGAAATCAAGAAATAGTTGAGGGATTAATTCATGGAGAAGGTGAAAATGAAATAGCAGATGATTTAATACAAATAATACATGAAGAAAAGAGAATAGAAGCGGAAGAACGTGCAAACTTAACAAGACAAAATCATGAGTTAAGAGTGGAAAATTTAATATTACAAAGAAGGAGATCAAGAAGTACTGTTAGATCAAGTTCAAGGTCATAAAGAGAAGAACCAAGGCGAAATTCCCCGATAAGAAATGTTAGAGAAAATATTCGAGAAGGAATGCAAAATCCAAATGAAGAACAACGTCATACAGAAGAAGAGATAATTGATGATCGCTATAATCCGCGTGGCGAAGCTTTGGATAATAGACATAACGATAGAAATCAAGAGGGAAGAAACAACCAAAATGGTGAAGAAAATCCAGAAGAAGGTAGGAGGATATTACATGGGCGAGAGATTCAAAGAAATCTAAGAATAATTGAAGAAGAAATTGAGAGACATTACGCTTAACAAGCACGTCTAGCTTGCGAGAGAGAAAGATTAAGGGCAGAAGTAGAAGAACAATAATTTCAAGAGGCAGTACGACAGAATAACCATGAAAATAGAGAAAGGAGACGTACACAAAATCGCTACAATGATAATATTCAGGAGGAGTATGATAGAATACAGAGGAGAATAGAAAGACAGCGAAGATAAATGATGAGAAATGAAGAAATTTGCAGAGAAGAAGATAGACAATATAATCAGCTGCGATTCCAAAAGGAAGGTGAAAGAGAAAATCGCAGAGAAAGACGGGATGACAATGAAGAAGAAGATGCACAAAATCTCGCAAGACAAGAAAGATAAGAACGCAGAAGAAGGGAAACTGCATTAAAGAGACCAATGGAGCAAAATTCAGCTGAGAATGAGCAAATATTGAGAGAATTAGCAGAAATGCGAGGAATGATAAATAATAGAAGAGAAGGAGGCAGAAGGCAACTTGATGAAGCAATTGAAGAAGCTGCGAGAACCCCTTTCGCTCAGGAAGTACAACTAAAAGGAATACCCCCTAAATGCAATTTACCAACATTAACCAGTATCTTTGATGGAACTACTTGTGCCATTCAGCATGTTAAGGCTTATGTCAGGTGTATGCTACAATGGGAGAATCATGATGTTGTATTGTGCAAGTATTTTGCGTCTAGCTTAACTGGAGAGGCGCTAAAATGGTTCGAGGGATTGCCAAAAAATACTATCACTTTTTTTGATCATTTACAAGCTACATTTCTGGGAGCATATATAATCAATAATTCATCGCGGCCAGGCATTAAAGATGTATTTGGATTAAAACAGAGGATTGGCGAGAGTTTGAAGCACTTAACCATAAGATGGAAGTCAATATGCAGCGATATGGCTGGGAGAGTGGATGAAAGATACCTTATTTTATCTTTCATCAATGCAATGTTCGCAACTAATTTACTATACATATAAATTTTCAAAATCAAAAATACAATCACCATGACAGAGCTGGGAGAATTACAAGAAGAATACATTGCTTTGGAGGATAAACAAAATGAAATGGAATCATATCCAATCGCAAACACCAGCTCAGTAGCGGCAAACGGAAGTTTACTTCCTAAAATGATTAACAATGTGGCGAGCACCTCGCATGTACAACAAGAGAAAGTGCTGATTGATAACCAGCAGAAGTTAGTAGCGATGGGAAGTCGAGATCAAGAAGATTATGAAAGGGAGAAGAATTATTACAATCTCGAAGGAAATAACAAAATCCAAAGACTTGATCTACCACAGGAAACATATGGTGGTCAGAGGCAAAACAATTTCAGAAGCCAAAGTAATCAGAAGATAATATGGGATAAAATTAAGATGCCATCTCTAAATGCTAGTATAGAAAAAATTTGGGAAGCTATCATTCTGATGGAAAATATACCATCACCATGGAATATGGGAAAAGAGCCACATCCAAATAATCGAAGTCAAGAATTTTTTCCTTACCATCACTTTCATGGTCACTCAGCAAATGATTGCAGGAATGTAAAGAGGATAATTTTAAGGATGATTGATCAGGGGAAATTAAATCACTTTCTAGTAGGACATCCATACTCTTAGCAATTACCACCAGCACCAGAAATTCGCAGAGTGAATGTTGTAAAAGGAGCAAAAATATTCGTAATAGAAGTTGGGTCTAAAGCAAAGAATTTATTTTGTAATGCAGATGAAATGATGCGGAATCAATCTTCGTTAAAAATAGCGAGAAGATGAAGGTAACAAATTAATGGCGAGCATGTCGCAAGAGAAGAGAAAATAGCAAAGCGCAATAAGAAGGCAACAATAGAAAACAGTAAGTCGAGAGGTAAGATAATAAAAGTTAAGAAGTTTATAAATGGTTCGTTTGAAGAAAATGTAATTGAAAAGAATACCTTGTTTGAAAGAGATTGCAGAATTATGCAAGAAGAAAGAAAATTAAAGAAATGAAGTTTTAACAGAGTTTCAATGCTCACAAGAAAGGTGAATAAAATTTCGCAGAGATTAATAAAATGAGACGAACCTTTATGGCGTGCACCCTAGTTCGCGAATAAAATTTCGTAAGATGCAAATGTAAGACCTAATAGTGCGTCATATAAGGGGGTATCTCTTTACATAACTCAGGGATAAGGTTATACCGCTGCTGGAACCTGATTCATGCAGATGTTGGGGTTAAAGAAAACCTATCCAGGAGAGAGATCTTGGATTTCCAACTATATAAGGTTATACCCTGGTTGGACGACTGAGAATCTCTTCTAAGAAGTGCAGAGTATGACCAAGGCGCCGAGGTACACGGTTGAGCCAAGGATTCCCGGGGCGTACGAAACTACCCTGGCCATTCTTGGTAAGTCTTGGCTATGATGCACTTGGCCTGAAGAAAACCCCACTTAGGGTGCAGTCTTGTAACTATAAGCCATATAGGCATGAAGGACAAGAGGCTGCGAAAACAACTGGTTGTTGGTAAATCCGGATGGGAGGATCTAGTCTTATATGGCCGATGTGCCCTCATTGAAGGGGAAACCAGGGGGAGATAAGGGCGGCACCCTCCATTAGGGAGCTGATAAGTGTCTAAAGACGGCAATGTCATGGGGCTTTATGATCGCAAGAACATTTAGGCCTATCATATTGTCGCGTGACGAAAATTATACAGAGGCAATAATCCAAAAGTGAAAAGTTAAGATGAGATCAATGGGTTTTTACATGAAAGTGTAAAGACGTCATGCGATTTCATCGCAAGACGGCAATGTCATAAGGTTTAATTCTTGAAAGAGAGTTTATACTTATCATATTGTCGCAGAGATGTTGAAAAAATATGGATAAGACAAGATCAATGGGTCAATACATGCAAATCTAAAGACGTCCTGCGATTTTGTCGCAGAAATAAAAAAATGTGGCAAAATAAGACCTTTAATTAGGAAGGCATAATAAGACCATAAGATTATTGCGATAATGCTCGCAGAATTTATGAGATTTGCGATTTTACGCATAGATCATAAAGTTATGCAATTGTTGCTAGCGATAACATCGCCAATATTGAGGCAAATTTAATTTGATTTACAACTAATATCTAATTTCTACTTAATTCTTTCATATTGCAGATGAATAATAGAGGCAAGTATGGGAATGCATAGAATGATGAAATTATTATTCATCCATCATATGATAAAATTGCGTAGATATTATGATACATTTATACAGATAATTAAAGGGTAATAATTATATTGATTGATTAATTTGCAGAAAAAGAATTTTTTTCTGATTCATACAGAAGAAACTCGTAACAGGTTGGACAAAAGTGCAGCAATATTACAAGAAGAAGGAAATAAGTATACAAAATTTACAAGGAAGATAAAGGGAAGAAACAGTATTAAGTAGATCCATCACCACCTTCATCAAATTTCTCTTCTTCTTCAGATTTCTCCTCATTACCAGATTTCTCTTCTCCATCATTATTATCTCTATCTTCGTCAGATTTCTCTTTCTCGCCAGATTTTTCTTTATCATTATCATCATTACCTTCATATTTCCCAGAATCCTAGGTCTTGCTATCAGAAATAACAAAATTTGGAGTATTTTCTGGAACCTCCTTTGCAAGATCAGGGTACATAGAGTAAGGAATATCATGATCATCACAAACCAATTTAACAGAATTATTGCGAACAGCAACAAGAGAACTATTAAAATTCGCAGTAGTAATTCTAAATTGTTCTTTCAACCATGAATACTTTTCATTGCGAGCAGTAAGACTATTTGCAAGTTTATTCTTATCATCTTCAAGTTCTTCAATTCTTTCAAGATATCTCTTCTCAGCAAGGGAGAACAATAAAAACAAAGAATTAACAAAAAGATTAACAACCTTCTCTTTCAGAAATTAGGTCTTTAATTAAAGATGCTTGTTCAACGTGAAGGCTAACATCTACACCTAAATTAGTTCTGGCATTATCAAGAACCTTCGCAGCCCAATCAAACTCCTCATGATTGTCAATAAGAAGGTGAGAACGAATTTGGTTTTCTCTTTCAACAAAATCCTCTTTTTCGCGAAGAAGTCTATCGCTTTCAATTTGAACCTCAAGAATAGTCTTTTGGAAGTTTGCTAAAGCTTCAGCTCCTTGCCTAGATATGTGATCTTTGTCTTTTGAAAGATCTTTATTCTTGGCTTTTAAAGTTTTAATCTCTACTTTAGAATTGTGGTAAAGTTGTTTGAATATGTGAGTTATATCTACACAAGATTTGTGATCAATTTCTAAGAGGCGAAACTTAGATCTGAGTTCATCTATGGAAAGAGAATTAATGTTGGAAGGATTATTCAAAGAATTGTTAAGAAGCTCTAGAAGAGTGTCATTATCTATTGTTTCTGGGAAAGAACGAATGGTTAAAGATTCATCAGTGAGACCATAAATGTCTGTGAGAATGACACATCAAGTAAGAAAGAGTAATGAAAAATAAAAATATGAAAGAAAAGAAGAAATTTATCATACCTAAGAGTTGCTTATTGGCAGTATCAAGGTTGGATACTCTGAGCGATTGATTAGAAATATTTTTCTCTAATTCTTTATTTTTCTCACGAAGACTAGCAAGTTCAGATTCAAGCTTCTCATTCTTTTCGCGAAGATCAATGTTCTTCTGGTGAGAAAATGCACGTATCTTATCCAAGTCAGAGGCAACAGCAAATGAAGCTTTCCCAACCTGCAAGAGAATAATATAAGTTAAGACTTGGCGATGGAATAAATACATAAATAGGTAGAAGAAATGAAAACATACCAGGGTACCAAGAGAATTTAAGAGACTGGGAGTCAGCGATCTTGAGATTCCTTGGAGAGAATCATTATCTACCAATATGGGAGCATCGCAGACTTTGGCGAGAGCTTGGGATGTCTTATTAAGAACTTCATCTCCTTGATTATTAGCGATACTACGATTAATATCGCCAAAAGTCTTGGATAATTGATCCATTGAAGACTCAGAAGAGGAAGAATCTTTCATGCAAGGAATGTCATTATCATCATCATTGTTGTCCTTATCAAAATCAACACTTAAATTTTCTGGAATGGATTGAGGAGTTGAAGAAAAGATAGTTGGGTTTTTCTTCTCTTTAAGGGAGGATTGTCATATTCCTCACCGCGAGGAGTAGTAGACTTCCCTTTGGGAGGAGCAATAGGTTTCTCATTTGAAGATTTCACAGATTTCACATTGGTTCTCGCGGGTTTTATTGGTTCTAATTCTTCAATTTCCTGCAAACATAGATGAAGATAAGAAATAGTGGCAACAATATATTGTTAAAATTCATGAAAAGATATTTCTTACTTCATCTGTGAAATATTTAAGAGCTAAGAAAGTGCTGGATTTCCTAAAGTTCTGGTAATCGAGTTTCATCCTGTCAATCTGGAAAAGATCAAAGTCATTTAGCGAGAATATGAAAACATAAGGAAGATGATGGATAATAATTATGCAAAAATTGGAGAGAACATACCTCTTTAGTTCTTTCAGGCCAGTAGAAGACCCATGGTTGATACTCTGTAGCAATCGCAGGTAGTGCATGGGAGCCAGAGATATATGGACCCTCTAAAATTAGAGGGAAGATGAACCATTTGTCATCACTGGAGTGGCGAGGACCTTGATTATTATTTGTATGCCAATCTATATCTAGCATAAGAACTTTACCATCAGCGATCTTCTCTTTCTTCTGCAAGCGAACACCCCAGCAAGTGCTATCTCTCTTCGTAGGAATTATCTTGTAGTTTTCAAAGAAATTCTCCACAGTATAATTTGTAGAGACAATTGGAACATCTTTAAATTGAGGATTCTTCGCAGATTCAGGGTAGCGAGATCATTTATCAGCACCGCGAGAAGCATATTCAAGCAGTAATCGAATACAATCTCCACCCAACTGATATACTGCTCGCGAGAACTTCTCGTGAGAGATTATTTGATAGAATAATGGAAGTTCTAGGTCGTAGAGAGGAATGGGAAGACCAGCTTCAAGTTGACCTAGCGATATTATAACTTTCTTCCGAGAACATTGATGATTGGTAAATAATTTGAGAGAAAGTTCGGATCTAGGGTCCTGATCTGGAATTGTGGACAAAGTAAAACCTTTACTTTTGAGTTTTTCTCGCATCTCACCAAAAGCAGCCAAATTTTTAGCACCAGCAATAACCATTTTTTAAGTATGGGAATGAAGAAAAAGATTGAAAAATAAGAAAGAAATCACAGCGATAACGGACGCGCAATTTACGGAAGAACAGTAAACTTGCAGAGAAGTTACGGAGAGAAAGAAGAAGAAAGTAAAAGGGAAAAACGAAAGAATGAAAGGAGTATTTATAGAAGAAGAGATTTCTCGAAGAAGATGAATGCAATAGATGCAAAGAAAAGACATGAGTGGTCAGATCGTAGCGGTTAGAGAAGACGTGTCAAAAATATATTAGAAGAGAGAATACATGAAAACAGCTGGCGAAGGACACAGAAACGTGTCAGAACAGAGAAATCTGAAAAGATAAGTAGTTATGGCATTCTAAAAAGTTCTCATGATCTTCTCTCCTTCGCAGAAAAGACATGAGAAGAGGCAAGATGTAGGACCAGAATATCGCTACAACATTTTTCTGCGAGATTAACAACACTTCCCAGCGAGCATCACCGCAAGCTTTTCAACAACACTTTGCGAATGTTACAGAATAGTTTAAAGAACGATGTAATAGTTGACGATAGAAGAAAACATGAGAAAAGCATATTTGTCCCGCGATGGTTACAAAGCTTGCGAGAATGAACATTACAACTATCGCGGTGAGATCGCAGGATAAACCCGAAAAGAAAGGACAACTTAACTGTCACCCATTATATAATTACCTATATAAAGGATTCTACTAGATTCAGAGAGAGAGGATGTATTTTTTGGAGAGTTGAGAAAGTCTTGAGGAGAGAGAAACTTCAAGATAAAAGCTGTATTCTTGAGTTCTTACGTTTCCCGTAAAAATTTCTGAAAATCAAATAATAAAAATGTCGTTTTTAATCTTCAAATTTGAGTTGGTTAGTACAAATTCTTAACAAGGGTGTAGTGTATGATTTCCTGCAACTACACCAATGATCCCAAAGGTTGTAAGTTTAGCATCATCGTTGTTGAAAATCCGTAGTTATAACAATGAGAAAAGCATCGTTTCTCAATCATTGTTATACAGTGTCATAGTATTATTACACAGCGTCAAAGTCCAATTGCATCACAACTTCAACAACAATACTATGGTGATACTTCACTTCCCCTTAGTTAATGCTCCATCTCACATGGAAACCACTCCCCCTTACATAATGATCTGAAAACCATATGTATTTGTAGTGTGAACTACAATTAATTCTCCCCCTTTTTGTCAATAAAATTGCAAAAGTACAAGAACGAGGTCCTAATGAAATTTCCGTACGAGACATTTCATGACCAAAGGTAAATGTGTATCATCTTGTTTAGATGCAATCATAAAGCCGAAGCTAAATGCATTCATCAAGGAGTTTATAAAGACACAAGATAACCCCTAAAATATTCCATAGCCGCACTCCCCACAAAAAATTGGCAATTAATCACAAGTTCAAAAGAACTCTCCCCCATAATATGTCATTCCCTAAGGAACAACAAGAGCGGCCTTAATTTCAAAAGAAAAAAAAAGGATTTCTTTAGACTCAACAAATTACATACAAGTATGAATTTGGAATCCAACAAGAAATATTCAATCAAATTAACCAAAGAGAACCAAGATTAATTTGACTAAATATGCTCAACACAAGAAAACTTATGGAGACTTAAATCAATTAGATTAATCACAAGAAAACTCGCAAATGATCTAATTGACATACACAACCAAACTAATTACAAAAGTAATCAATTTAATTGGCCACACTCGACATAAGAAAATCTATGGAGAAATGACTAAGTTAATCATGAAAAACCAACCCAGACAAAAGAGATGCTCAACATAAGAAATTTATGGTGTGCTAACTAAATAATCACACAGGATGATTGATTTAGTTCATTTGGGCTCAACATAATAGATTATGGAACCCCGACTAAGATTATCATAAGATATGACAACCTTAACCGTACATGTACTCAACATAAGAAAACTTATGGAATACAAACTAAATAACCACACAAGTTGATTAATTTAGTTCTTAATGCTCAACATCTAGCATCTCGTGGAACAACCAACCATGCCAATAAGGAATCGGCTTAGTCGTATCATGCTCAACATAAGATACACAATGGAGCCTTCACGGTAATACATAAAACATGGATCAATAAGGATCTATACCGTGGATTAAGCAAGGATTCATTCTATTTCCATCACCATTTGCACAATGAAATACAATAGACATAATCCTTGAATCACAAAATATTTTAACCTATATTACATCAATACTTGACAATATAGGCTTAACTTTTGTGTTTGTCAAAAGTCTATTCATTCTTTTATCAATACTTGCAAATCAATTCACGAACGACTTTACTTTTGACAAAGTATGGGACAATCAAGTTCACAGACGTAAACACACATATTCCATAAAATATTACAATATATAAAACCATAAAGATTAATACTGCAAAAATAATCTTCCAAATCAACTTTAGAATTTAAATGAATAAATCCAAAAGCATTGAAGATGAATACTTTGGACATAGCTATGTGAAATCACAATAATTTCTATTCCAAACTCTATTAATCCTCAAAAACATTAATAAATTCTCATAAGAAGTTTCCTAGGCACCAAGACAAACTCGTAATGCACATATAAGATGATTTGTCCTTAGAGTGTAGAATCAATCTTTTTCGCCCGGATTTATACCAATAATATCTACCAAAGGCGTATAAAAAGATTTTCCAACAACATTCTTTTAAAAGCTACAAATTAGCTTAGAAGAGTAGTACTCCAAGAATCCAAGTGCCCAAGTGATAAGCACGTATGTGCTACATTTTGTACCCATATTTATATTAGCTAGGACTCGATATTTCGTCTAACAACACTATTTTAATACTTTTACAGAAAGTTCAAGCAATTCTGATTATCAGGAGCATAAATAGCTAAAGCAATGGCGTTTGCGGCGAAAATCATAAAAATATGATTGGCCTGGTATCCTCATATATCATCAGAATATAGGTCATCTCCCAACAAAAGAATGTTACTAATGGAAACGGAGAAATATCTTTGTTTACTTGGACAAGCATGTGGCTCAGGTGGATAATGGTACATGCCAGGTTGACTAGAAGTTTTGGCAGTGGGCTAATTTCCTTGTTTGCAGACACGCAAGGCTATGGGACTAGCAAATGGTGGAGGACGTGTCTAATTCTACACCAAGGCCTCATCTGTTCTCATGAAACAAGAAGTGCAGTCATTAACTCTTCCTGTTTAAGAGAAGGATTGATCGATCAGGAAGACGGTGTCTGAATGGTTTTATATGGTGGCTGAACGTCAGTAAAGAAGAGTTTCGTATGTTGGCTGAGATAAAGCTGTTGTGACCACAAAATACAAGTCAGTGGAGATGTCTCGATGACCCACAGTGGGATTTGTTTGAAACTGATGTTGTTGCAGCTGCCGTTTAATATGGTGGTCGGGTTGTTGTTATCGATATTGGTGCTGTGAAGAACAAAGGTGTTGCTGCCATGGATTTTGTTTGTGTCTAGGAAATGATTAGAAGCTGGAGAAGACGGAATCAAGCTCCATAAACTATTGGCAGTGTTATTGTTCTACCGGCTATTCTATTGCCTGAATTTGTGTCTGACGAGAAAACAACTAGAACAAAGTAAAGCTTGGTTTTGTACTGAGAATAATGGTGGATAATTAATGGTTATATGAATATGGTTTTGCTGCTGATATAAGGGGTTTGTTGGTCAAGTTGAATCCACCACGGCAACAACAATGGTGTCCAGGGAAATGGAGTTGGGGGTTGCCGATGGCTCTGAACAACGAACAATGGGTTCAAGATCGGTATGGAATTGACTTCGCTTCCATAGGTTGCTGTGAACTGAAGTTGCAGGCACGATGCATATGGAGTATGGAGATGGCCAGGCTGAGTAACGGTGTTGTGATCGAGTTGTTTGCAACCAAGTTAAGAAAGGCGCTGGTGGTTTTTATGTGTTCGAATGGGCAGCGGTCGGAACTGAACAGCTGCTGGCAGATATGAGTGCATGTGTGAGTATGCAGGTACCTGGTTGAGCTACAAGTGTGAGATGGAGAAATGTTGAGCTCGAATGGGAGACGGCCTGAAGTTAAAGGAGCTGGAGTTCGATGGTTAGGGTGCATGTGAATTGAAACCGGGAGAAATGGTTGAAATGGTGCTATTCACGGAAGATTAAGGCATTGATTATGATGGCAGAAGATACGAACTGAACTGCAGGGAAGTGGAAGTATTGGCTTGACTAGTTGGTTTATCTGAATTCGTATGAGGGGATTGTGCTCGAGTGGAGTTGGTTTAGCCGGTTAGGGAGTAGAAAGTTGCTGTAATGGGAAGGACCGTGATAGGACAATAATGTTTCCATATTTGTTGGAGTTTATGCAATCACGTTTTGCATGCAAGATAATTCTTTACCAACATTTATGGAAGCAAAATGAGCACGTGGCATCTACAAGATAATATGCATACGACAGTGTTGGAAGAAAGGACTTGGCAGAACCTCATTGGGTGATTTTGTTTATCACTCGACATGTGGCATGACTCAATTGGCTAATGACGTGGTGCAGAAAATGAAAAAAGGAAATAAATTAGATTCCTTTGGGATATACTGAGGAAGTGGCGACAAAGACAAAGAGGAGGCGGACGTGAGTTTTTTTTGGCTGGCGCGGCGACACAGCCGAGGAGGAGCTGCTGCTACTTCACGGAGAATAGAGTTTGGAGTTGGAAGTTTCATCTCTTTGTTTTGTGTTCTTGCTTAGCTAATTTTGATTTTAATCTTTTTATGGCTTTTGAGAAAGCCATGGATAGCTAGATCCCTATACTGGGTTGACGGAGGAAGCCGAACTTTATACATGGGTGATTTTTAATTTATTTTCTATATGACTTTTGCACTTAATTTTAATTGATTTATGATTCGATAAAATTAGTTGTGATTCAATTAGATAGGTTATGCTTTGAATTAAGATAATCTATTCTTAGGGGATACAGTTAATGTTTTGACGATCTACTTTGGCAAAACAAGAGTCGGTGTTTTATGAGCGATAATTGTTGAGAATGAATAATTGAACTCTATGTTGTGAATGCGGTGGAATTCTAGGCCCAGTGACTCTCTTCTGTTTATTATTTTATTTAAACCTTTTAATTTAATCTTAACAACATCCGAGAGAACGAATCTTTTATTGCTACTACGAACATTCAGAAAAACCTTAAATCATTTTGGCGTCGTTGTGACGCGGAATTGTTTTTAGATTATTAATTTTTAGGTTTATTTTTATTTTGTACAGTCTTTTCTTTTCATTTTAGTTTTTATTTTATTTTTCCTTTTTATGTGTTTCTTTTTCTATTTCTTTTCAGGATGATGACTTCTTTTGAGGAGACGTCGTCTACGATGACGCTGGCGGAATATATGCGCAGAAATTAAAATCATCAGGCAACTTCATCAGAGATGACGCTTGGTGAATATATGCATAGGCAACGGTATGGAGTTTCTGCTCCACATGAGGTACGTGAAGAATCTCCGTTAGAGATTTATGAGAAGTATTATAAACACACACCACTTAGTTTGGAACAAAGACTGAGAATACTGGAATGCCAAAAATTATTTAATGACGACGATGATGAATCTGATAGTGACTCTTTGTCCCAGACTGAACATATATATGACCCTGTGGATGACTGTGTGGAGGATTCGCCTAATTCCACAGATGAATCTACCTCACAAGATCATTCACCCGACTTAGCGGTTGTTTCTAGACCCATAGACTTCCAAAAGTTGCCTAATTTAGGGTTAGAATTGTGTGCTTCTAAAATTTTGTTGGAATACTTTGCATCTAAATACCCGGAGGACTTGCCTATTCCTGATATCGTGCATGAATCAATTAATATTTCCCCAGTTTCAATAGAATCCCCATACTTTGTTCTTTACGCACTTCCATGTACAGTAAAAAACTTGGCTTAGGGGTAAATTTTGTTTTCTGACATTTTCAATGTCCCATTTTTTCCATAAAATAATTGTGAAGCTGTCCTTTGTAAATATTGTATTTTGGGTCGATCCCCAAGTTTTCAGGGATCTTTTATGTACATTCCAGTAGGTATAATTATTTGTTTATTTGTTTTTGTTTATTTTTATTTTTATTTCCCATCTTAATTTTTACGTTGGATGACTCAATTACATTGAGGACAATGTAATATTTAAGTGTGGGGGAGTGGTTAACGTTTTTTTTTTTTTCTGTTTCAGGAATTTTCTTGCTTATCATGACCAGCTGTGGAGCGGGTCTCTTAAAAAAAAAAAATTATGACCAGCTGTGTAGCGGGTCTTAAAAAAAAAATTAATTTTTTTTTCACGATATGACCAGCTGTTGAGGGGTCTAATTTTTTTATTTATTTATGCATTATATGACCAGCTGTGTAGCGGGTCTAAAAAAAATTGCATTTGCATTTTATGACCAGCTGTGTAGCGGGTCTTTTTTGTTTTTTGCATGTTATGACCAGCTATGTAGCGGGTCTCAAAAAAAAATTAAAAAAAAATTGTGTCTTTTGTGGCGTTTGTCATGACCAGCGGGTCTAAGTCCCTTAATTTATGACCAGCTGTGTAGCGGGTCAATTTTCTTCTGTTTTGCTCGAGGACTAGCAAAATATAAGTGTGGGGGTGTTGATAAGCACGTATGTGCTACATTTTGTACCCATATTTATATTAGCTAGGACTCGATATTTCGTCCAACAACACTATTTTAATACTTTTACAGAAAGTACAAGCAATTCTGATTATCGGGAGCATAAATAGCTAAAGCAATGGCGTTTGAGGCGAAAATCATAAAAATATGACTAGCCTGGTATCCTCATATATCATCAGTATATAGGTCATCTCCCAGCAAAAGAATGATACTAATGGAAACGGAGAAATATCTTTGTTTACTTGGACAAGCATGTGGCTCAGGTGGATAATGGTACATGCCAGGTTGACTAGAAGTTTTGTCAGTGGGCTAATTCCCTTGTTTGCAGACACGCAAGGCTATGGGACTAGCAAATGGTGGAGGACATGTCTATTTCTACACCAATGCCTCATCTGTTCTCATGAAACAAGAAGTGCAGTCATTAACTCTTCCTGTTTAAGAGAAGGATTGATCGATCAGGAAGACGATGTCTGAATGGTTTTATATGGTGGCTGAATGTCAGTAAAGAAGAGTTTCGTATGTTGGCTGAGATAAAGCTGTTGTGACCACAAAATACAAGTCAGTGGAGATGTCTCGATGACCCACAGTGGGATTTGTTTGAAACTGATGTTGTTGCAGCTGCCGTTTAATATGGTGGTCGGGTTGTTGTTATAGATATTGGTGCTGTGAAGAACAAAGGTGTTGCTGCCATGAATTTTTTTTGTTTCTAGGAAATGATTAGAAGCTGGAGAAGACGGAATCAAGCACCATAAACTGTTGGCAGTGTTATTGTTCTACCGGCTGTTCTATTGCCTGAATTTGTGCCTGACGAGAAAACAACTAGAACAAAGTAAAGCTTGGTTTTGTACTGAGAATAATGGTGGATAATTAATGGTTATATGAATATGGTTTTGCTTCTGATATAAGGGGTTTGTTGGTCAAGTTGAATCCACCACGGCAACAACAGTGGTGTCCAGGGAAATGGAGTTGGGGGTTGCCGATGGCTCTGAACAATGAACAATGGGTTCAAGATCGGTATGGAATTGACTTTACTGCCATGGGTTGCTGTGAACTAAAGTTGCAGGCACGATGCAGATGGAGTATGGAGATGGCCAGGCTGAGTAACGGTGCTGTGTTCGAGTTGTTTGCAACCAAGTTAAGAAAGGCGCTGGTGGTTTTTATGTGTTCGAATGGGCAGCGGTCGGAACTGAACAGCTGCTGGCAGATATGAGTGCATGTGTGAGTATGCAGGTACCTGGTTGAGCTACAAGTGTGAGATGGAGAAATGTTGAGCTCGAATGGGAGAAGGCCGAAAGTTAAAGGAGCTGGAGTTCGATGGTTAGGGTGCATGTGAATTGAAACCGGGAGAAATGGTGCTGTTCACGGAAGATTAAGGCATTGATTATGATGGCAGAAGATACGAACTGAACTGCAGGGAAGTGGAAGTATTGGCTTGACTAGTTGGTTTATCTGAATTCGTATGAGGGGATTGTGCTCGAGTGGAGTTGGTTTAGCCGGTTAGGGAGTAGAAAGTTGTTGTAATGGGAAGGACCGTGATAGGACAATAATGTTTCCATATTTGTTGGAGTTTATGCAATCACGTTTTGCATGCAAGATAATTCTTTACCAACATTTATGGAAGCAAAATGAGCACGTGGCATCTACAAGATAATATGAAGACGACAGTGTTGGAAGAAAGGACTTGGCAGAACCTCATTGGTTGATTTTGTTTATCACTCGACATGTGGCATGACTCAATTGGCTAATGACGTGGTGCAGAAAATGAAAAAAGGAAATAAATTAGATTCCTTTGGGATATACTGAGGAAGTGGCGACAAATCCAGAGAGGAGGCGGACGGGAGTTTTTTTTTGGCTGGCGCGGCGACACAGCCGAGGAGGAGCTGCTGCTACTTCACGGAGAATAGAGTTTGGAGTTGTAAGTTTCATCTCTTTGTTTTGTGTTCTTGCTTAGATAATTTTGATTTTAATCTTTTTATGGCTTTTGAGAAAGCCATGGCTAGCTAGATCCCTATACTGGGTTGACGGAGGAAGCCGAACTTTATACATGGGTGATTTTTAATTTATTTTCTATATGACTTTTGCACTTAATTTTAATTGATTTATGATTCGATAAAATTAGTTGTGATTCAATTAGATAGGTTATGCTTTGAATTAAGATAATCTATGCTTAGGGGATACAATTAATGTTTTGACGATCTACTTTGGCAAAACAAGAGTCGGTGTTTTATACGCGATAATTGTTGAGAATGAATAATTGAACTCTATGTTGTGAATGCGGTGGAATTCTAGGCCCAGTGACTCTCTTCTGTTTATTATTTTATTTAAACCTTTTAATTTAATCTTAACAACATCCGAGAGAACGAATCTTTTATTGCTACTACGAACATTCAGAAAAACCTTAAATCACCAAGTTCAAGAGAATTGGAACAAGTGCAATGAAACCGAGCAACATACTCAAAAACAAGAGACAGGACAAATACCAATCTTAACTCATCCAAATTTAAGGTTTCTCATCTCCATTTTGAAGAGAATTTAAATAGGAAGAGAGTTCCAAAATAATGAGTTCATTCCAGGTTCGGACGAAGAAGTTATGGCCAAAACAAGTTGACCGAATATCAACGTCTACAGGCAAGTCAGCGAACTTACGGGTTTGCGCATGAATTTTCAAGTCCTCGAACTTAAACTCCTGGATTTTGGTTTTAAAAGATGTTATGCATACTTGGTATGTGTACCATGAAGTCAAAACATCCCGAACCACTATATTCAAACCTAAACATTTAAGAACCTTAAACACGGATCAAGTTAGGTAAAAATGAACGATAAGCAAGGTACATGGATCATTATAACTTCTAAGCAAATAAAAACACAAATGTTTCTCAAGTTTATAGACATATCTTTTTAGACGAATTCAATCGACTTATCGAACATAATCTGTGTGCCACAATTCTCGTGCTTTCCTCACCGTATTCGTAACAGGGAATTCCTTGGTGAGGATGCACTTACAACACATTCAGGTTCTGTTGAGGTGAACAATATCTTGCTCACCACAAGTGACTTTTAGATTATCATGAAAGAGATCACTTTTAGAACCTTTCACATCCAAATCCATCTTTCCAAAGAACTTTTTAAGTTCCAACAACATGGATACTGCCTTTTCCATAGTCATGGAATTTTCTGGGAGATCATTCCTTATCACACTCAAAGAATCATCGACTTTCTTTGGTATCCACTTCTGAGTGCATTTAGGAACAACCAGAACTTTCTTTCCATTACTCTCTTCTAGATTTCTCGAGAGAGAATTGGATTGACTATTCTTTTGCAAGTTACTCTTTCTCCAATTGGGAGCATTGGATCTTGTCTTCGTCTTTACGAAGTTATCCTTTTGATAACCATTACGATTGTGAAAAGACTTCGTATGACATTTATAGGCAAATCTAGGTTGATCACAACACTGATTTCTTTGCCTAAAGGTTGGACAGTTACAACCTGTAATGTTAATGGGATTAGTCTTAACATATGATCTTGGTTTCACAACTTCTTGTGATGCCCAAACAAGAACATCATGAAGTTTCCCATCCCTTATACGGAAACGACATCTCCTTTCCAAGTGACCTTTATTTCCGCAATAGTGGTAAACATAAGGAATGTTCTTACCTCGATTTGTGTGTGCTGACTTTGGAGGTTTATATACTTTTCTCTTTCGAACTTTAACTGCCGGTGAAGGTATTTCACTTTTGCCATCAGTGGAATCCTTTTGTTGAGAAGCATCACTAGCCTTCACAAATTTTACCTATTTGCTAGTACTTGGAGCATCTATTCCCTTATAGCCCAATCCTCATGTATCACGATGATTTTTACTTGCTCCTAGCATAGTGGTTAATTTTCTTGAACTAGAATTGAACCTTTTCAAGTCATCTTCCAACATCTTGATTTTATCAAGAGTAGCAGTTAAATCAGTTTCAAGGCGTTTTTCTCGAGAGAGATAAGCGCTTTCTCTGTCATCAAAACTTTCTTGTTGAGAGTTAATCCTTCCTTCAGTTTCTGCAAGTTTCTCTTCCAACAAGAAGTATTTTTGATATACACGATCACATTAAAGTGACTTTCTACTCAGGTTTTCCTCGGTATCTTTGAGGACCGATTCGCAAGAGCGATTCTGACTATAAAGACCACCGTAGATCCTTTTCAATTTCTTGTTTTCTCGACATATATGAGTCAGAAAAGATGTGACATGAGAAGTTGTAATCTTCTTTATTTTCAACGAATCCAAAAACTTATCATACTCTGAGATTTCCTCATCAACATCTCTATCAATATCTGAATCACCTTCATCAGAAAGTTCATCCATCTGTTCTTCTAGGAGTGTTTCCCAATCAACAGTTTTTACATCAAGAGAATGTTTAGATATTAACTTAGATGTGACAGTTCTATCAGGTGAATCCAAGATTTCAGAATCATCTGGTAATTTCTGAACTTGTACGTTATAAGACATAGACGCGTCCATAGATTCGGATCGCTACAAACACATAATTGTAAGGTTTTAAACATGTTTGCCTTCTCTGATACCAATTGAAAAAGTGGGGGTCTAACAACCTCACCCAATATTTCGATTAGCAATCTGTATGGACAACTCCGAGTTGTTTTCTAGAGAATCAACTAGAATCAATCAATAGAAAATACTCAAGGAGTTATTATCTCAATCTCTCAATTTGATTTACTCAGGAAAATGTGATTCGCGAGCCTAATCAAAGAGAGATAACTTGGATGGTACGAAAGACCAATATCCAAGTGTCAATCAATTTAAACCAACAACCAATAAGGTCAGATATTCTAATTGATTGAACAACACACAACCTGTATTATTTCAATTATATAACAAAATATAATGCGGAAAAGAAATAACACAGACACCAGAATTTTGTTAACGAGGAAACCGAAAATGCAGAAAAACCCTGGGACCTAGTCCAGATTAAACATACATTGTATTAAGCCGCTACAGACACTAGCCTACTCCAAATTAACTTCAATCTGGACTGTAGATGAACCCCCAATCAATCTTACACTCATCTAAGGTATAGTTATGCTCCTACGCCTATGATCCCAGCAGGATACTGCATACTTGATTCCCTTAGCTGATCTCACCCACAACCAAGAGTTGCTACGACCCAAAGTCGAAGACTTTAGCAAACAAATCTGTCTCACACAGAAAAGTCTACAAGATAGATAAATTTGTCTCCCACGAATAAACCTATGAGTTTTGTTCCGTCTTTTGATAAATCAAGGTGAACAGGAACCAATCAATAAAACCAGACTTATATTCCCAAAGAACAACTCAGTTTTATCAATCACCTCACAATAGTCTTAATCGACGCAGCGAAAAAATATATTATGGAATCACAAACGATGAGACGAAAATATTTGTGATTACTTTTATATCTTGCCTATCGGAGATAGAAATCTCAAGCCAATTATTACAATTGTACTCGTACGATAGAAATATCAAGATCAGATCACACAACTACAAGAAAGTAGTATCGGTCTGGCTTCACAATTCCAATGAAGTCTTTAAGTCGTTAACCTAGTTTTAGAAGAAGAAAACCAAAGGTTAAAGGAGAATCGACTCTAGCTTAGCAAACTAGTATCACACAGAAAGTGTGGGGATTAGGTTCCCCAGTTGCTAGAGTTCTCCCTTATATAGTCTTTCAAATCAGGATTTGCAATCAATGTTAGATAAGTAACAAAGCATTCAATATTCACCGTTAAATAAAAACCTGATTAGATACAAGCTAATATCTCTCAACCGTTAGATCGAAAACTTAGCTTGCCATACACACATGTACTTGACGATTTTGGGTTTGTGTAACCGTACCCAAACGTGTACAAAGTTTGGTTCAATATTAGTCAACCAAATGGTTAGCAAAATGATAACTTTCATATCAACCATATTCTTCTTCACCATAACTAGTCCAAATGACACAAATAAACTAGTTAGAGAGTTGTTCAATTGCTATGAGATCTCATGTACTACACAAGACACAATTGAATCAAAAACGATGTGATTCACTCGAATCAGTTCATGAACTATAAAGCCACGGTTTGCAAAAGCATTCCTTAGTTAATTAAGATAAGTTCACGAATCATCATTTTTAGACATAACCGACTTGAGTTCGCGGACTCAGGTTAACCGGTTGGAGTTCACAAACTCCAACAGAAATTCTCGGGTTCGAGAACTTCCGTCAGTTCACGAACTGAGTTCGCGGACTGAAACTTATTTTTAACTCCAGAAGAAATTATCGGGTTCGAGAACTACACCAGTTCGCGGACTGGGTTGGCGGACTGAGTTTACAGCTCACGTTCCGGTTTCACTTGATCAACAAAGTTCGCAAACTTCAGTTCAAGTGCTAAGGACTTATACATATATGTGTTTCCACAATAATGTTTATATCCCCCAATGGTTATATAGTCTAAACTCTCATTTTAATCATTGAAACATTCTCGGAGGACGTCATATAGTTGTTATTCACAAACTAGTTTTCGTCAGAGCAATTTCCAAAGTGATTGAAACATAACATGACTTTCGTCACTAGGTAAAGATGAACTTGGTTAAAGCAAAATCTTTACCAACATACATATCGAGAAAAAGATAAGCGAGAAATACTTAGCTCGAAATGTCACATGTGTATATTCTTAGTCTATAGAGTAAATGACTTTTGTCTCAATATAGGAGATAGAGTAGATAGACTTTTGAGTGATAGATAAGTTCAAGTCTCCACATACCTTTTAGTCGATGAAGATCCACTGGTTCCTTGAGTAGTCCTTCATCTTGTATGATGATTTCCATGGAGTTCTTGAGCTCAACTACACTTTTTATCCTAGTCCGAGACCTTATCTATAGTAGACTAGAAATCAAGACTTTATAGTTTTGATCACTAACATTGACAAACATGCTTGAGATAGCAACGCATGCGAGTTTGACCGAGCAATTATCTAACACCCTTACAACTGATCATTGGGCAAAGTAGCTTCATTCACGGTTTATCACTAGGTATATTTGGTAATATATGTTAGAATCCATTGCCATGCGTTTAAGTTAATTGTATTTGGTTTCAGGGGTGATGTAATTAAAATATATACTTGGTAAAGAACCGTTGGCTTCTTCAGTTCCCCAATGGTTTTTTACATACGGTGTTTCCTAACTAAAAGTATTGTGGTTGAGTGGCATCTACGAGGTTTGGTACATCGCAACTTGAAACCAAAGGTACACTCACATTACGTTAATCGGATGCAACTTTCTATTAGCCAAGAAGTTCAGGTTATTTTTTTATTTTATTTTCAAACTTCAACATTATAAGCTAGGAAATACTTTTTCATACTATCAGGTCTGTTATAGTTAACAACCTTAAAAAAGACAGATAGTGAAGGTGAAGTCCTTTGGATATGAGAAATGACCCAATGTCTGACATTTTTGTAATTGGAAGTTCAAGTGGTCAAGCAGATATTGATGGTGAATGGACAAATAGAATTGATATGCAAACTAGTAATTTAGAATGAGAATCCGGCGACCAATTTTTCTTCTTCAAATAACTGTACTAAAACATCTTGTAGTAAAAGATACTATTTTCATATTCTAGGCGTTATGAGTAATGGGAAGACACACTGTCGTGTATCCGAGTGATTCATTGATGCCTCAAATTAGGAAAGCACCTGGGCAGGCACAACAAGCGTTAGCCACTCACTATAATGGTATTCCATTGGACTTGACTTACATTTTTTTGCTTATTGGGTCCCAAGTTGTTGCCCACACAAGTTTAATTTCTGTTGCATTAATTATTTAGAAAATTTTATAGGCTTTCCTAATCTATAATTTATTCTATTTGTGAGTCATTTTGCATTTTTATATCTTTGCAGGTGAAATAATTTGCATACCATTATTTCGTAATGTTACACATCATTTCCTTGGATGCATCATTGTTGAAACAAACTAGTGGAACGAGGTAGCTATTATAATGGTAAGATCGTTTATATATTTTGTGTCGTTTTATTGCTATCAGCAATACACCGAGTACGTGTTTATAAATATCTAAGTAGTGCTCTCTCTATATTGTTTTTTAGAAATTCCAGTAGTACTAATGTGCTTCCCATATGGTTCTTAAATTTTGTAGGCAATTTTTTTCTCACATACAACCAAATATAATAGTTAATATGGCATGTAAGGATTGAAGCCCTCTTAGTGTACATTTGACTAATTTCGTGGTACCCATTCGATTATATTTATTTTTCACTATCTGTCTCCAAAAACTTAATATGGGAGGTCCAATCCTAGCCAGGGCTTGTAAATGCTGCTTCTGTCAGAATTTAGGTCTTAATCATGGATATGTAGCGTAATGGTAGCGCATCTGACTCCATTTCAGAAGATCACGTGTTTGATTCACGTCGGGTCCAATTGAGGCGTCTTTAAAGTGTTATTTTCTGCTGGTTGAGATGCTCTGCTTTGTTTGTTGGTTGGGTATTTTATATATATGTTGTTTTAGATTCCCAAAACATTGAGAGAGAAGATAGATTGGAAAAAGGAGGCTTCCTGCTTATCGCAGGTTCGAAATAAATTTGTATTCTACTCTTAGGAGAAGTGTAATCAGGTCCTTAATCTGATTAGTAATGCTTATTATAAGAATTAAGGTGTGATTAATGTTTTTAAATTTCCATTCATACATATATGCATCTAATTTCCATTAATGTTGTTTGAATTGAGTGAGGAACTTCATTTAGTCTTCATGATTTTGAATTTCAGAGGCATTTTGCACCTTCCCAATCTTCTGAATTAATGTATCTAATTGTTAGAAATATGATGTCAGGATTGTCGAATTTTACTGGCGCTAAGAATTCAGGTGATCCTCCAATGCATGTAGTTCCATTAGCCATGGTATGGAAGAATACAGCTGCCGGTTTAACTATAAAAGAAGCAATAATAAAAGAAACACCTGCAGCTAAAATTGAGGTATTGGAGCTGGATCTTAGTTCCATGACTTCAATGAGAAATTTTGTCGCATAATTAAAGTATTTGTATCTTCCACTCTTCCAAGATGAACATATTTATGCGAGTATCTAAGAATTCAAGAAGTTTATTTTCATCATCCTTTTGTCGTTTCTACTTTCTTATGGTGTTATTTTTGTACATGAGATGCAATGAGTGACTTATTTCCTAGATTTGAAACACATTTAATTTTGGTTCCGATTCAACTCTCTCACAAGTATCTCAATATTGGAAAAGTGGGTTCTCTATATTGATGAAGCTAATTTGTGGACCATCGAATCTGTCTACTACCTCCATAAGATCGGACATGAAGAAAATCTTAGAGGTAGACTATTTAGGCCCTGTGATTATTAATGTTCCCCTTTTGGTCATTGTTTTGAAGATTCTTCGTTGTTAGGTGTAGTTGTAATTCCTTTACATGTTAGAAATATATGATTACACTTAGAATGGAAGACAGACTGAAAACTGCATATATTTGTGTACATGTTAACAATATTGCACATAAACCATTAAACTTGCAAGCGTGGTTTGCGTAAAGGTTGGTTCTCCTAAAACGTTAATGGAATTTGGAATTTGAGGGCATAGCCTTACTAGCAAGTTGCTGGGGTTTAATCCTTATATGCCTTTTAACAATAACCCTAGTTGTACAATTACTTGTTGGTGATGTTATTGTTACAATCACAAATGTTATTGGAGGAGATGCTATCAGTGCCTTTTTTCCATCTGTTTTGTATGAATGAAGTATTTTTGAGTTAATGATGTTAACTCAAATTAACATGATTTCTTAAAGTTAATTGAAAAAAATTAACAAATGCCATAGGCCGTGATATTTTTGTGAGTTCGTTATAGATAATAGAGTAAAATCCTGGACTAGATTAAACATTATTTTTACATGTAGTGCATTACTTTGATTCCTGAATTAGGTTGCACTGACTCGGGAAATATTTATATGGTTTCATACCAACTCCAGTGAATATCTGTAAGATTCTATTCTAAGTTGCAGCAAGATATTTCATAATAAGTAGTTCTTTTGTGTTTATTTTTTTGATTAAGTTGCATTTGAACTTGAAGTGCTAGCTTCTCTAAAGATATTTCAAATATTTCTTGAAACCAGAATGAGAACGTTTCTTAGGAATCTAAAGGTTTATAGACATAAACTTACATTTAATTTGAATATTCTTATGACAGGGATATGAAAAGTAACTGTAGCTGATGTACATACTATTCACTCTCCTCCAGACTTCTACCTGAAGGGAAATCTATTTTTTTCATTATTTGAATAGCTCTTATCTCTGAAAGAGCAAGCCCTGGATTTCACTAATGTTAACTTGGCAAAACTCATTTATCCGAGGGTTTGTCAGGCATCACTTATTTAGTTAATTTGAGCATTGATTATCATAAATGATGATTTCCATTTGTAAACTAAATTATATTAAGGGATTACGCCAAGTATAATGTCATTTACCTATATTCTCTACATAATGGAGAAAATTAGGCTAACCTTGATTTTTTTTAGCTAACAGAGATAATCTCATGAGAAGCTTGGACAAAATTTTATAGAACTTGATGATTTATGAATTAGATGTAAATATCTTATTTGCTTAACTTTTATATGGATTAGTTTTTCTTTCAGAATACTTATTAAATTAAGGTTGTTGGGCGAGCATAAAATTTTAGATTATGACTTCTAAAATTTTCCAGGTTTCTAGAGAGAGGGAGAGAGAGCTAGATGAAGCTAAAGTATCTGCAAATCGTGTTGCTAATGAATGAAAGGACAAAAATGTAAAAGTCGGGCATGTTAAGCAGTAGGTTGAAGATTAAGTTTGTTACATGTATTTTTTTCCCTTTGAATAAGATCCTACAAATCTATTTTCTTCAGTTCAAACTAATTTTGTTTAGGCTTTTCATAGAGTCAAGGCTTGATGCCATGGATTCCAACTTTCTACTCATGCTTTTCAGATATACTCTTGGTCAATTTTGAAGATGCAAAATTTTTACTAATAGAAGAATGTAAATTATTCAAAGGTTGCTTTATTTCTTAGTAGTGTGGGAAGAAAAAATAATCCTTTGATTCTTCTTTTCTCTTATTTAGAGGAGTTGTAACTAATCGAAACCATGCTACAGGAATGTGAAAAGTTGCAATTAATTGAAACCATGACAACAATTGACATTGTGCTGAACGCTGGCAAGTTAACACTGCTGGCAGAATTATTCAGGTGTGTCTTTCAATCACAGTGTATTAAGTATAATAAGTTGTGGTATACCATCTGAAAAGATAATGAAGCAAATATAGAATATTCATCCATGGCTTGGTGGAAAAGTAACCTTCTCGACTCGACAATGATAAGTTGGACTTGATAAATTTATTTCTGGCATAACAGAGAAAATCCAAGTTTCTAACTAGCAATTAACTTATCTGCTCAATATAGAATCGTATCTGACCAGGTGACCATGTAACATATATAACAAAATAGGTTACTATAGATATGTGATAGCTCCCTGGATGATGATCATATAGTAGTAAATGCAGCTCTAAATGATATATGTAGTAGTAATACATCATATATTTACACATTAAATTGACCCTATCATGCATATCCTTTAGTTAATGACTACAAATTAAGGATCTCTCACTCTCGAAGCCTACAACGGGTTAAAATAATACACATGCCATATATTATTTTCTGTTGAATTTATAATTTTATTCCTTCTTGTAATATCTTTCATCTACCGGTTTCCGATTAATTCTCATGATTACAAGGTTTTTCCTACGGCAAAGAGAAGGCTAATGCCTCAATAAGGGTAAAAATTGGCTATTGTAAATTTTTCACAAAGTAAAATAAGAATTTGCAAAATGAAATGTGTAATCACTATAAATTTGATTCCATTTCTTTTGGCCTTTGGTTGTAGAACATGGATTTTTTTTTTTTTTTTTAATTCTGATGTAAGCTATAAACTTCCTGTTTTTATGCGGTTTTTCTTATTGATTTTGATAACTCTAAAGTTGATAAATACGATTTATTTTGCAAAGTGTACACATTCTAATTTTCCTTAGAGTTCCTACAAAATTACTGCTGAAATATTAAGATTGTGTTACTTATAGTGGAGTTGCGATATTTTCAACGATATTGTTTTCTATCTGAAGTGGGTTAGTGTTTATGTTTCTAAGCTTTTTGCTGTGAAAAGGATAGATGCTTACATAAGCAGAAACTAACCGAGTTTGAATTAGAAGTATGGTGTAAAAATATACTTCCATTGGTAACTGCTTAATTAGAAAGTTATTAAGTTTATGTTTGATAGGATTTATTTCCATGGAATTAGCTATCTTTCCAAGGAAATAATATCTCTTCCATCGTTTGATTACAAATTTATTTCCATGAAATTATGGGCCCATTTAAAAAAAAGCATGGTACATAGAATATTTTAAACTTAATTCCATGGAATTCTATGAAAAGCCTTTACATGCCTCATGCTGATTTCATGGAACACAATTTCTATGGAATGTTCTCTTTCATTGTTATCTAACGCAGAGTGTGAGTATAGTAAGAATGGTTGCCGAGATATTTTAACTTCTTAAAGTTGGAGTCTGTTGAACCAAATGCATATTTTAATTGATTTTCTATGTATTAATTTTCAGGAGCAACTAAAGGATTAATTTAACATCGCTGAAAGATTTAGGAACGTTCATTGCAAGGTAAATAGTTATAAACGAGATATCAAAACTCTATCATGTTCCTCTATGTTAGCGATGATGGTGCAAAAAATATTAGCCTCAATTAACAGCTTCGTATTTTACTTACGCTAAACATTCAAAAATCATAAGTCCCAAGTGTTTGTGCTATAGAAAATCCAACATATTGATAGATGATAGTACATGATTTCCCTAGAAGATATCCATATCGGTGATATATATAATGGGACCCGACTGTCAAAACAATCTTATATCACAATGTTTAAATTTAGTTAAGCAGCATCACTGCATTTGGTCCCGATC
This sequence comes from Papaver bracteatum, assembly GCA_023529315.1. Taxonomy (NCBI): domain Eukaryota; kingdom Viridiplantae; phylum Streptophyta; class Magnoliopsida; order Ranunculales; family Papaveraceae; genus Papaver; species Papaver bracteatum. The sequence continues at coordinate 411,622 of JAJJWX010004631.1, forward strand.
TAATTCTTTTTGTCAAGACTAAATGGTCACCATTCAGTTTATGCTATGTGTTTAGTTGGAAGTACGCTCAAACAACTTCCGAGACGTACTGTTCCAATAATGTGATGGCGGAGCCTGTATCCAATAAGTAAGAGAGGATGACAGTGTTAGTTGGTAGAATAAATGGTTGGTTCGATTGTATATGGTATATAACATTGTATTATTGTAGGTCTTGAATCGCTTAATCATGATACCTGTCAACTAATTTTTCTTCTTAAACTTTAATATTTTACCTAGATATGTCGCAAATTAGGTTCTAGCACACTGCTTTTAGAAAAATGACTGAAATGGTAAACTTTATATTGTACCTTTTGAGATTGTGAGGTCCTGATTCGTCAGTATCTTCGAGATTGAGATTGTGGGATCTCGATCCGACACCATGTTTGAGATAAAGATTATGAGATCCTTCCTATCAGCATGCTCGAGATATAATTAATGTAAATAAGTTCAAATGTGTAGGATTGGTTGATATTCAAGGTTCATGTTTCCATATGGCTTGTCTTTCACCAATCAAATAGGCATTCCAGTCCCATCTTATTTGATAATTGAAGTGTGGATATTTCTGTCTTATCTCCAAGTTCTTCCTTCAAGGGTCATGGATTATACTCAAATATACACGAGCCATAAGAAGTTGTGTAGCTTTCTTAGAATTTTAAATAAGAGGTATGTTGGATGCCGTATTTTATCCAAGTTAATTGAACTTCCGAATGGTTGATTTCAGTAGTGTTTGTCGTACTAATTTTAGGGTCCGTAACAAACTGGTACCTTCTCTTTGTTTTACAAGTATTTTTTATCTCTAAATTTGTATCCAATTTCCCATTGAAAGTTTCTTATTGCAATTAGATATATATTGTCGAAATGTTTTTTCTTCATCTTTTTTCCCAATCTCTAAGCGAGGATTATTTAAAACATATGTAATGGTACTTTCAACATTAGAGTTATCTACCATGATATTCCAAGAAGTCTATATTATTCAAAGAAATAAAATTTGTAGTTTTTGTGTTTTGTCTGTTATAGAAATTTCTTGGAAAAAGTTGGTTACCAATCACGGTGAGAAATTTAAAAAGACGATTCATAGCAATTACATCCATATTAAACAATACTTTTTTGTGACCTTTGTTTTGGTGTTCTTCCTTTCTACATTTCAAAAAGTATTATATCTAGCTTTTGTGATACATATGCTGCAATAATGTAATATAGATACTATAAGGCAGCATGCTACAGTTTTTTTCTCGGTTGTTATTTCAATCTAAGTTTACATGTTTTGCCTCCTTCAAATTTCAACAAAGATGTCTTAGTTTTACATGCTGATGTTTGTCAAAAATTAAGTAACCTTTTTATGTTATTTGATCATTCCACCGCATACACTTTTATAAATTTTTCAAGTTTTAATTTTAAGATTGTGACATAAACCGTTAAACAACTTCATCCAGTCACCGTAAACCCGGAAAATAACGAAGTTTTCGTTTTAAAACAGTTGAAGTTTGAGAACAATAAAAGATATGGTTTTGGAGAACAATAGAAAGAGAAAAATATTTCTACACAACATGATAGTTGAAATTTCGGATCAAAGTAGTTCAGTAGATGAAGAATATTTTGTTATCAAAAAACCAATGTTAGGTACGTCACAACAAAAGAAACCCTACAAACAGAGCCCTTATCTCCTTAATAGAAAACCGATAGATTCCGACAAAAAATATGAGTTGGAAAAATATATACATGGAGAACTGTATGGGTACAAACCACATTTTTGCAGGATTACAATAGGATCTAAAATAGATTGGATTAAAGATCATTATAATAGGATCATATATCTTTCCAGAGAATAGAGAAGACAAAAACACAAAGTGTTATCATCACATTTTTAAGTATGCATTAATCCTGATCTAATTGTTCATGTTTGAAGTACTATAAAAGTCGTTTTTTCTTGAAGCATACATATTAATCTTTGGGTGATAAGCAGAAGCAGTATTACATTATTTTTCCTATCCTAAACACTTTCTTAGCAGACTATGGATTTTAGATAAAATGGGAGCTTTTGATGCATTAGTGTCACTTTGTTATAGTTCATGCACTCTGTACTGCATGTTCTTTGTGTATTCTCTCCATAGCTTGACTTGGTTAGGCTAAAAATCGCGTGTTAAGTAAATCACATATGTTTTGCTAAAAAATAACACGATATTGTGCTTTCGAAGTAAGACTCTTTCATCCGCTTAGACATCCATCCAAGGAATTGACTCTTGCAGATAAATCTTTAACTGAAAATTTAATTTTAATGGAGTTGACCCAATTTGATCCATCTTGCTTTGTATCATTCTATAATATATTGAAATATGTTTTATAGAGAAAAATGTCACCTCATTAGTTTTCTTTGATATAAATCTTCTTACATCAATATCGTTGCAAATAGCTCCTTCAGTTTGGTGCCTATGGCGAACGCTGCAGCTTCTTTTATGTCCAGATGGTATTCGTTGTCATCTTCGAGAATATGAGCAATGCAAATATCCTCTATAGGTTTTTGAGATTCTGAAAACGGTTGTCTAGCACTACTTTTTTGCTTTGTTGTTTTCTTCAAAATCTGGGGCAGTTTTGAGATATCTATTATTGGACATAGTGAGCCGTGTTTTAACTGCCTACGGTTGCACCAAAATTCTAACTGTTATGTTCATAAGCACATCAAAGCTACAAAAAAAAATTTAAAAGAGAGAATAATTGTAGGTGTTTGCTGATGTTATCCACTGATGTATGGGTACCCTGAAATGATGTTAGTTATCTACTGTATAATCGACTAAGTTTTAGTCACTTTTATGTAGTGTTGAAAGCATGTACCTTATGGATAAAATATGTATTCTTACGAATAAAATGAGAGGTGGAGTCGGGGCCGTAAGGCCCCGGTGATACCTAGTTAACCCATAAAAATGTACAAAAAGTAACCACCGCCCACCGGTAGATGCGACTATTTCTCCTAATCTTCTTCGGTTCACAATAATCTTAATTCTAGATGATTATAAAGAGACACTCAATCCTAATCCTTATCTTCAAAGGTTTGTAGTAAGACATAAAACATGAAAAGGAAAGATCTTTGTACACTACGGACATCATTTCTTCTTTTTTTATTTTCATGGGAATGGACATCAGTTCCAGTTGGGGCTTATTTCTCATCCCATATTTCTTTTTTCTTTTTTGAAGTATGCTTATCCTGTATATAGGAACCAAACCAAACCAAAAGAAACAAACAACAACGACATCTTTAGATTGAAAAATGTCAGGAAAAGAAAAAGAGGAAATAACTATGCAAATGAGGAAAAATGCTGAGAGATAATATTCAAGGTATTAGAAGATTAGCAAAAGGAGGGGGACTGAAACACATCAGTGGTTTGTTTGGTCATAGATTTGAGGTTCTGATAAGGTTGAATTTAGAGTTTGGAATTTTGGGTATTTTATGGTTTTTAGTTTGTCAAGGAAGTACATTCAAAGTTTAAAGTATTGTGATGCTCTGGGTTCAGTTTCTCAAATAAAAAAATTTAGTTTGTTATTTGATTTTGATTGATTGTTTGAAGAAGAGAAACAGAAGCTGATTGACCTTTAAGCGTCTTTACATGTGACTGATACAAGAGCAACAGAGAAAGCCATTTGTGATAACTTCACTCTAAAAAGTAGAGACATAATTTTTTGGTAGCAAAGAAACAAATAAAAATGGGTACCCGCAGTTGACAAAAAAACACTCATGTATTTCATGTCTCTACTATTCACAGAAGGAGCAAAAATAAAATCTTTTCCTTGAGAAACTCAAATGATGAGTGGATATCTAAACCTGAACAGATTAGAGATACTCTCATTAACCACTTCCAGGATATGTTCACAAAAGATACAAATGTAAATTCTAGTGCACAGTCACTAGATAATGCTAATAAATTAAATCAAGATGATTGCAGGTATCTTAGTTCAATTCCTAGTGCTGAGGAAATCTTTAATGTGGTGAAGAAAATGGGCTCTTTGAAATCTCCAGGGCCTAATGGATATCCATCCTTGTTGTACAAAAAATGTTGGGAAGTGGTAGGAAAAGAAGTTACTCATCTAATTCAGGACTGTTTTAGATACTCAACCATCCCTCCTGGTTTAAATCATACATATCTGACTTTGATTCCTAAGAAGAAAAATGAAGAAGTTGCAGATGACTACATATCAATAGCTCTATATAATGTTCTATACAAGGTGGTTACCAAGATCATTACCAACAGTTTAAGTCCATTTATGGATAACTTTATTGAGAAGAACCAGTCATCCTTTGTACCAGGGAGACAAATTCTAGACAATATTATTGTGGCCAAGGAATTGTTCCATTCTATGAAGCACTCAAAAACTTCTCAAGGCTCATTTTCTTTAAAACTGGATATGGGTAAAGCTTATGATAGGGTAGATTGGGTTTTCTTGAGTCAAGCTCTTCTAAATATTGGGATCACAGACAGAGCACATGCCCTAATCATGAGTTATGTGAAGACTACTTTTTTCCCATTCTTCTCAATGGTCATCCTGAAGTTTGTTTTTGTAGGGGAAAGAGGCATAAGACAAGGTTACCCTTTGTCTCCATATTTTTTATCATCTGTGCTCATTGTTTTTCAGGCATCATCAATTAATTGTAAAATGAGGGTTCTTATAGTGGTTATCAAATCAATAGATGGGCTCCTAGTGTATCTCACATTATGTTTACAGATGACATTATGTTTTTTGGAAATATTGATATCAAAACCATAAATTCCATCTCAACAGTTCTGCAACAATACTATGAGTTGTCAGGTTAGCTGGTAAACTACTCTAAATCTTCAATTCATTTCAGTAAAAGTATTCCAGACTCATATGATGAATAAATCATTTAAGAATTGAGAGTTAAAAGAATGTCTAAGGAAGAAAAGTATTTGGGTATGAAGATTTTGTAACAAGGAAATAGAGTGTCCAACTACAACTTTCTCATAAAAAAATTTGACACAGCTCTGGCAGGAAGAAGAAAAAACACCCTTTCTCATGCAGAAGGGATTGTTCTTATACAATCTTTCTTGGCTCTCATTCCCATTTTCTACATGGCAACTATTGTGATTCCAAAAACAGTGTTAAACAAGTTAACTCGGATAATAAGAGACTTCTGGTGGGGCCAGACAAGAGACAAGAGAAAGATGCATTTCTTAAAATGGGAGCGGTTTAATTTACCTAAGGAAAAAAGAGGATTGGGATTAAGGTCTCTATCTGATTTAAATTTGGCACTTGTTGCTAATCTCTCTTGAAGATTTTTGCAAGATCAGGACTCTCTATGGGTTCAAATCATGAGAGCAAAATATTTAAGAAAAGGCTCTTTCTGGGAAGCAAAGAAGACAACAAACTGCTCCTCAACTTAGGATGCAATGCTTGAGAGAAGAAAAGAGTTGATGAAAGGTTGTTTATGGTTGGTTGGTAATGGCCAATCTATCAACATTTTTACAGACCCCTAGATTCCTACAATCCTAGGAGCTACTCCAGCAAGGTTAGAAGAAAGCAATATACATCTTCAGAAAGTAAGTGAATTGCTTGATGACTCAACATGCTATTGGGATGCAAATTCTCTTCATCATCTAGAAGACCCATTCACCTGCAGTCAAGTCTTATTATCTCTCCTTATACTGCACTAGAAGACAAACTCATTTGTAAGTACACTCATCATGGAAACTTTACACCCCAATCCTTTCAGAAGATGATACAAGATTAACAAGGTAAGTTATCGTCCACAAGAGAGCATATTTTCCCTTGGAAGAAGTTTTGGGCAGTGAATAAGACAATTCCAAAAATAAGAACCTTCGTTTGGAGAGCTCTACACAATAGCCTCGTTATCTCTAAGAAAAATGGCAGATTCATTAAGGGGGTTTCAACATGCTGCAATTTGTGTAATAACGAGGAAGAATCTGTAGATCAACTTTTGATCCACTATGAGTTTGCTCAAGCTCTTTGGTTTGCTTCTCTACTAGGTCTTAGACTTCAAGAAAATAATCAAATATCTCTCTATAATCTGATGGAGTTATTATTTAGCCAAAACGATGATGAGTCGTCAATTACCATGGGAATAGATATTTGTTGGCCCATTTGGAAGGCTCGTAATGAAAAGGTTTTTAAGCACAAGACCATCAGTATTCAGGGAACTCTGGTAATCGCGCTATACTGGTACAATCTTTTCTTTAGCTTCACACATGAAGAGGATACTTAGATACCGGAGAACAATCAAGATATTCCAGTAGAAGTTGTCAATACTTCATGAAAAGCCCCTAGTTATTCTTACATCAAGATCAATGTAGATGCTTCTTGGAAAGACGGTGTTTATGCATGTGCAGTAGTGGCGAGAGACTGTAATGGCATCTGCTGTGGTGCAGGATCAAAAATGAGAAGAACAGACTTAGTGGTTTATGCTAAAGCAGACGGATTTAAGCTTTCCATTGACTTAGACATTTGGCTAAATCTGAACCATATCATTATTGAAGGTGACAACCAAGTAGTTGTGAAAAGCTAAAACGATGAATTGAGAAAATTTCCTTGGAAGATTTGGAGATTGAAAGAAGACATCACAAGCAAGATGAATTTTCTCAACAACAATGGAGCTTATAGCTATGTGTCGAAAGTGGCAAACTCATCTGCTCACCCTCTGGCAACATATGTCATATCTCATAACGTCCAACAAATGTGGACTAGTTCTATTATTCCTTCTAGCATTGTAAGCCTTTGGGATGTAAACATTTTCTAGTTTTTTTCTTTCTCCTTTTGTCTACCAAAAAAAAAAACAATTATCGTCATATTTTTCCCAATATTTGTGTTCTTTTTACCCGCACATCAAGCAACCTCAGTCGAATTTCATAAACCGAGTTTTGGGATTATCAGGTAGTGGTTTAGTGGAGTTTTGGGATTATCCGGTGGCGGTGCGGCGGAGTAAAGCGGTAAAATTGGCTCTGTGTATCTGAACTCTAATGATGAAAAAGGAAAAGTCAAGCCCAAATTGCTTTTTCAAATTTTCACATTTTGGTCTACATGCAGTTGTTTACTTTATGTGGCCCTGTATATAACATTTTGTGGCCCTGTGAACAGCAGCGATCTAATTTTAAAGTGACTTCTATGATCAAAAATGTTAACTTTACGTGAAAATAGTGTTTGCTTCTACTTCTCCATAACCAAAAACCACTAACAAAAATATTGGCAAAAAAATGTTTTATTTTATGAAAGGTTTTTTTTTTTATGGGTTAGTACATTGATTAGTAGCAATTACAAGGTACAGGATTCGAACCCTTACCTCCTTGAAGGAAGGGAGTATGAAAACCCTCGTGCCACTTGATGGTTCTCAATTTATGAAAGGTTGACTTTTTCGTTTTTAGAAATTGTTACGAAACCTTGCACCTAAATTAATTTTTTGGTTTTTAATTTCTGAAAATCCAAAAGCTTCTTCTACCTTTTTTGTTCTTACTTATGGGATTGATTTCTTCTTCACGATAATCAGAAGTAGTTCTACTCTCGGTATCCGATTCCATACATACTCGCATCTTGGTAAAGAAAGCAAAGCATGGGGCCTCCGGTGTTAAATGCGACAATCATCGATCACAATTGTGTAGGCAGTGTAGCCATTCAAATGCCACACATCCTACATCGCCAATTCTAGAGAGAGAGAGAGAGAGAGCGAGCGAGCAAAGAAACAAACTAATACAAACTAATACTCGATCCACAAAACCTTTTCCATGTATCTCTCTCTAAACGGATAAACATGGCTTCTTCAACTCCCATTCTTTCACCTCCTTCTGCAACTTCAAAATCTCTTTACTTCTCGATCAATTCTTCATCCAAACTTATCTCCACTAACTTTCCTTCAAAACCCATCTCTGTAAATACTAGACCTTCAACAAAACTCAATGTTTCCTCATCAGCAGCAAACAAACCCACACTGAAAACCTCATCATCAAAACCCAATGATCAGGAATCAATATTTTTTGACGGAGGAGCTCATTATGGTGATTTATTAGCTAATTTGGTTCTGGGTTTTACTCTTTTTTGGTTGCCGTTAACTTTAGCAGCAGTATCTAGAGCTCTATTTCTCAGATATAGATTCACTGATTTGAGAGTTACTGTGATATCTGGTTTAACAGGACAAGATAGAAGTGATTTTTCATATAAAGTTATTAAAGATGTTAAAGTTGTACCTCGGTTTGTTGGTGAATGGGGAGATATTATTATTACTTTAAAAGATGGAACAATTGTAGACCTTAGAAGTGTACCAAAATTCAGAGAGATTTCTAAATATGTTCTCTCCATGGCTGGGAAAACTGCAGTTCCTGATGTACAAGAAGCTGGAGCAAAAGGGTTTTAATGGGTGTTGATTGGTATGAGGTATGATTGTTGTTATATGAATTACTCTGAGAATTTATCTACTCTTTGCAGAATTTTGCTGAAAATGTAATTGGGGGTTGGAATATCTTGTGGGGAAGTTTGAAAGAAAAACTGTTTATATGTTGTTTACAAATTACAATGCAATTTGGTTTGTGTAATTAAAATGTGTAATGGGGTTTTGAATTCAAAGTTGGGTTTATAGTTTCAGAATCAGATTATTGAATTGAATGCGTCGGAATGGTTGATAACTCTAAATGTTAGGACTATTCCAATGGGTATGTTAAAAAAATATTGTTTGGCATGCCATGTGGCATATCAAATGAGTTTACTCATTATGGTAGACATGTCAAACTTGATTAAAAACATATATTTAATTGTGTTGGTTGAGATCCTAATGAATAAAAAATATATTTATATTTGTGTGTTGAGTTATTTATAAAAATTTTAGTGATATAATATATTTATGGGACCCTTTAAATATAAAAGTGTATTAAAATAATGAAAAAGAATGAGAGAAGTAGAATTTATATATATATAAAATTAATCGGAGATAAAGAGAATATCGCTGGTATATTGGCATATGAGTTTGGCATACCCATAATGGATGCATATATGCCAAATATCATGTTTTGGCATGTGCATAGGAAAAATCCTTAGTCACTTGAATTTAGTAGTGACAGGAATGAAATTGCCTCTTATCATGTGGTTCGCAAATGTATTATCTATAAACCAAAGGAATGTTGTTTGCAATAGTGTGTGCAAATTCATCATCACCTGTTATGAACTACGAGTTGTGTATGGTGTTGAGTCTGTTGACTCATGTTCGTAGTCGCTGAAAACTGATTGTCAGTTGGTTCCTGAGTATCTTGATAATGCTAATTGTGTTACATAAATGGGACGGTTAGGAATTGCAGGCTGAAGGTGAAGTCTGTTCAAATCTCTCATATGTTCGGAGAAGGCTTGCAACAGATTTCCTTCCAGAGTGGAAACCTTCTACAGAGTACTTAATGCCAAATCCTAATTCCTTTGCTCAGCGTTATTTGTAAATAGAATACACATTACTTATACTTGATTGCTATTCGCTTTCATTTTGGTTTTCTGTTTTCTAGTTGGAGTTGGGGTCTCCTAATCCTTGGTGGCTTAAGCTTAAGCTTAACCCCCCTGCAAGCAGAAGGAATTGGACAGGTTGGCCTTGGCTCATTCTGTAAATCTTAGTTGAACAACATTTGAGCCAATATTTGACATGTTGGGAGGCAATATAGGTTTCAAAAGTCCCTTGACCCGGGATTCCAAGACCTCTAATAGCACTGCCCTTCTTAGTTAAAGTTTATTCCATAATTGTGAAAGGAGAAATAATCCCACATTGCTAGTAATTAAATAATTAACTTAAATATAATATGAAAGGGTCACTTCATTTATTGACAATTGGTTTTGAGTTGGATGCCCGCAGACTTTAACATGGTATCAGAGCTAAGCCCCAGACTCAGACCTGCGTACGCCGGGTGTAGGCCGAGTTACTGGACGAATGTTTAATGTACACCCGGGGTGTAGGTGTCTTGAAATCGGGGTGTAGGCGATCGATCTTGTACCGAGGTGTTACCCCCTGATTTAGTCACTCACCTGTGTGCGCCTGTTTACCTATGGACTAGTAAACTCGTACGTAGGTCCACGTGTGAGGTCCCAGCGACTGGCCTTACACGTGAGGGGGCATGTGAAAGGACAAATAGTCCCACATTGCTAGTAATTAAATAATTAACTTAAATATAATATGGAATGGCCACTCCACTCATTGCCAATTGGTTTTGAGTTGGATGCCCGCAGACTTTAACAATAATCAAATGTGTCATTATATGCTCCCTCAGGAAGAGATGCATTTATTCCATGATCTTCTCTTAATTGTTACAACCATGTTCTTTAACAACATAAACACTCTTATGAAGTTATGATGGATTGATAGTCATTAGGAAGATGTAAAGAGTGGAGTTAAAACGATACAATAAAAAATCTGCGAGGGGACTTGAGCAAGATACAAATTAAGCAAATGTACACCACTTCATCTTTCACTATTTTTAGTTGAAGGCGTCTCTATCTACAAAGACTGCAACAAACACTGAGCAGCAAAAGCTGATTATGGAGTAGAGACTGCAATTCCACTGCCTCCAGAGGAACTGCCCAGCCCAAACTGACATAGCAAAGCAGCTTATGGAGTTAGGCTGACGGTTTTAAAGATGGGCCTCCCTCTTTGGTAGGGAGTAATGTAGTTGGGACTTGCCTGATGAATCCAAAGTTCATTCTTAAGCTGAACCACAAGTATCCATAAACCCAACTGACCAAGTAGTCACGATTCACGAAGCGGGGGGTTAACCATCCATGTAATCATTTTTTCTGTTGTGTGGGTTCAAAGGTTTGCGAGATTTCTGTCATCTGGAGCATGTTTAGGTGGTCCATGAGCTGTAAATCACAGTTTATCAACTTTTAACAACTGGAAGAAAAAGAAGATCAGTTAAGGAGCCTTAGCAGCTGGGTGAATGATGCTCTGACCTCCTCAATGTCTGTACAGAATCACACAAAATTAAATGAGATATGACCGTTGTAAGAAATAAAGACCATGGTCCGAACAACTGATCATTTACTTAAAGATGGCCTCATACACAATCTCCAGTTCCGTCAGCTCAACTCCTTTAGGGACTTGACATACTTACGTCCCCTGATCGGTCCTATTAAAGAATCACCTGGAACATGGTGTGGGTTGAGTCTTTCTAAGGGGCGATGTGATCACTTGGCCAACCTTCACCATCCTTGATTATTTTTTGCATGCATCCCTCTGTCAGTAGACCTCTTTAGTTAAGCATGCAAATCTTTTCAATCATTTCCCATAAGTTTATGCAACTTAAATGTGGCCATTCAGGCATTCACCTGACCACCTATTCAGAATGGTTCCCTATGTATATGAAAGACGGAGTATAACCCGTTTGAGATGTATAGTCGTGATCATGACTGCTAATCTACATCAGATTGGAACTAATCCTAGATAGAATATATCGGCATTATGCGCTTGCACTTATAGATAGGAGAATATCAATTTCAAGGGCATTTTTATCCAGACATTTTGTGCAGGTGGAAACCGTTAATGACTTACTAGTACAGTTATACTGTATGGCCAAACTATTTATAGAGATCCCAACAATGTGATTGTCGGGCTATTAACTTCTTTCTAATTACCATTCCACAATGACGAGATTTTTGCGCCATTGTTGGCTTATTTGAGCAATGTATCTCGTTGTATTCACGCAAAAATGACCGGAACCATACAGTCCATACACATGCTGCATGCATAGACTATACTATACGTAGTTACGTAGATGATATTCACGAGAAAGGAAAAACAAAAGATGAAACCAAGAAGAAGAAGGCAAAGCTGAAACTAAAGGGGATCTATACATATGTCCTGACTCAGAGACTGTTTTTTTGACTACTTGTGTATATCTTGGAGCGACAGTATAGAATCATGAAACATAGGGTTCATGAATGAGATGGGGTGGTGTCTATTCGTTCTTGATGAGATTTGTAGTGTGGGGGAGAGCCGGAGAGGAGGAAAATGCATATTAAAATTAAAGGGAGGTTAGAAGTTGGTCCATTAAATCTGTTTTTTTGCATGTTAGTGTGGTGGTCGTGGTAATAAAATTTCCACAATTCTTTCTTTATCGAAAGGAGAAGAAAGAAGGATGTTAAAGATATAAAATGGGCTCATCTCAGAGTTTACCCTTATTCATTTCCCTCATGTTTTCTTTAACAGTTTTCTACTTTGCAGCGAGTGAGTTCTTCATGAAAAGGCCCGCCACCTTCTGAAAATCCTTTTCAGAGTTACCCTCCTTTCTTTTCTTTATTTTGTGTATTCAAGACTTTATTTACTATTATAAAACATAAAGTTGTTGTAATAAGAGGGATGGTGGATTAAGATCAGTGTGACTTAAGTATGTTTTGTTTGAATAAACTTTTGGATGGAACAGTAGTTATTGTAGACTAAGTGCAGTGCTTACAATTAACTTTTGGATAAAACAGTAGTTAGGAAGGAGATCTCATAAAAACTCCTGTAAACTATTGAACTTTAAATATATTTGCATTTTAGTTGTGTAAGAAGGCTGATTCAGATGATTACCAATCCAGCAGATCTAAAGATTATTATTATGTGATTTATATGAATTTGGTAACCTTGTAAACTTTGCCGACCCCTGTACCAGTTATGAGTAAGTTGTGTACTTGTGTGTGCATGCCAGCATGGTGAAATCAAGAAGCCAACACGCATATAATGTGGAAAATGGGCCTTTCAAAGCATAAACTTATTCTGCACTTAAAAAATTCAAATAAATGGTTGGATAAGAAAATCTCTGATTGACAAGTTTAGTTTTAATTATGAATAAAGCACATAGATTTGGTTAAGACTTCAAATTTTGAAGCTAAATAACTTGGTGCAGAGAATATGAAACAGAACTTAGTGCATTGGATTCTTTAAATCTCTTTGCATCTTTCTCCTTTTCTTACAAGAAGAGCGTGTTACTTGTGCAGAAAAACTATAACTAGAAAAGACATATCGCAGCACAAACAAAAGTGGCCCTTGATAAAAGTTGAAAAATATGGAGTATCGAATTAAACTATAAAGACCACTGTCACACGACTCACATACAGGAATCCCAAGCATTTGAAAACCCTAACATTCATATCAGGATAAATATTAAGGTATCAAAGAAGCAGAGGATCCTCTCACACTTTTATGATCACATTATCTCACATGTTGGACGTTATTTTTACTGATAAAAACAAAACCGTAATGGATTTCAAGTTAATATTTTGGGATATGTTAGTATTACAAAACTCTACGTTCATACCGAAAATGAGTGTATTTCGATAAATATAACACCACCATCTACTTCTTAGAAAATGAGTCGTCGAAAATCAACAGATTTCTAGTCGTCGAAATTAAGACCGGTAGATTGTGAAGTTTTATAACTCGGAATGTGCTCATTTTTGGTATGCATGTAGAATTTGATAATACAAACATATCCTCAAACTATTAGCTTCAAATCCGTAACTGTTTGGTTTTATTCACAAAAATAACGTTCAACGTGTGAGATAGTGTGAAGGGATCCTTCCTCATCAAAGAAAATAACAAGTTGTTAAAAGAGAAAAAATCACTATATACTCCTTATGGTACTGATTACTGAACCTACTATCTTTTTAAATTTAGAAGATAGCTTGTTATAATCTAGTCATATTTTACATTTGTAATTTTGACTTAGTTACTACAGTATGGTGGTAAATTTTAGATGACAGTCTAGAGAGACATGTGCTTGAAATTCGTCAATATCAAATTCTTTATCGGTATCATCAATTGTCCTTTTTTTTTTTTCTTACGAATATATCTCCGGGAAAATGGCATCTTATCCGTTAGAGCTTACAATTATCCTGAGCTTAGAATTGCATTCCTTTCCTCAGGTAAAGAAGCTTCTTTGTATACTCTTGTCTATTGGTCTTTGTCTCTAGAGAACTACTTAACACACTCGTATAATTTTAGCATTGTTTAAACTACATCAAAGAGAATGCATTACATTTTTAATTTCTCATGTTGGACGTTAACGTTTTATCTTTTACAATGAGGAAAGGAATATTTTCCCATATAAAACACTCAAGCAAGCATCAAAACAAGCTTTACAATTTGAAAGAGAAAAATCCAAATAAAAAATTAATGAAAAAAAAAAAGAAACAAAAGAAATAGAAAAGTTGGGTCTCCATTTTTTTATAGCATTGATCAACATCAAACTTTAATATCTTTAGCAATGTTAATTAATAAAATATGTAATCTCTTGAAAAATTAGTCGTTATTTGATGCGCTAATTCATCAAAACGCGTATTCAATCTTTCCGAAAGAAAAAAGGTTGTTTAGATATGAGATTATTGTCGATATCTTAATCCTTAAAGTAGTCTAATTGAAGACTTAATAGTGCACGAAAACTTAAAATATTAGAGCTGTACTTAGTAGATTATCGAAAAGGAACTACATTACATGGAATTTTCTCTTCAAAAGCTAGTTAAAGTCGAGCGCTCGTTAAAGTTTGTGTTGTTTCTAGAAATAAGTTTTCTTGGGGAAAACTAATAACTATTTACACTAAAAAGGTGCTTAATTTTTTCATCGGAACCCAAGTACACAATGCTCCTAAAAAGGTAATTAGGAAACTATAGGACGTTTTAGTGGTGTATGTTACTATGAAAGTTAAAGTTAATTAATTAGATACTAGATTTTGTGATTGTGCTACGCACCGGGCGGACCCAAAAATCATCTATTTTTGATTTAGTGTGGCTCAGTTTTGAATCTAAGAAAATTAATATTTGCATTGACGTGAAGGCTAAGATGTTGACATCAATGGCTTAAGATTGCGTGTTGTTATGTGCTAAAAAAGAGGAGATCACCATTAGAAACGAAAAAAAAAAAAAAAAACTAAAAGGAGAAAGAGAAAGATTGAAATAAGTATAAAAGCAGTATTAAAATATAATTTATAAAGAGATTATGATGTAAATAAATAAAAAAAGATAGAGACGATGATTATGACGTAAACCCGTGCCTCATAATCATCAAGAAATCCATCGAGTGCTAGGTGCTAAGGACATTGATAGAGTTTAAGTTTATTTGTCTTGTATGGTAAAGAAAATAAAGCATCTATAATTTAAGACAATCTTTAAATATAGCATTGTTATCTTGTTGCACCCACGAGAATGTTCTTATTTTTGGATGGGCTAATGGGAAAAAAAAAAACTAACATATTAGGAAAATTTAGTTCATGATTTTTTCAAATCGTCAAGATATCACTGACAATGTAACGGTCAAGATTAGGAAAAAAGAAAAAAACAACTTTGTAATATAAATTTAAAAATTAAAAGTGTAAGTTGAACTTGGTATAAAAACCAATATATGGAAATTAATAAAATTGTTCAAAAAAAATTTGAAATGATTTTGGTATAAAAATACGGAAATTGATAAAAAAAAAATTAGTTTAATGAAACCTTATCATCATAAATTAAGTAAGATGATCAGTTTCGTATTGATTATCTTTATCACCCTTGTTACCTTGTCCATTAATTTCTCACCTGCCGCATTTCAGTCTCACTTCACTAATGGAAACGACGAAACAGACCGTTTGGCTTTACTTGCCCTCACAAGTAAGCTTACGTATTACAATAACCCAAACAAAGCCTCGTGGAATCAATTTGACCATTGTAGTTGGATAGGAATTACATGTAACCGTGATAATCCAAGAAGGGTTACCGCTTTGTATCTAGGTCAACGGGAGGGTTCGAGTTTCAGAGTATCCATACCTCCAGATATAAGAAATCTTACTTTTTTAATTACTCTTCAGCTGGGTTATGATTTTGACGGAACGTCCCTGCTTGACGGTGTTACTTAACGTCCAGTTAAGTATATGGTGTAAACCCGGTGTAATTTTTTAATTAGGTGTAAATCAACATATAAGTCTTGTACACCCACGTTTCTACTAACGGTTTTAGTATTTGGCCGTTAAAATCAGGGGGCTTGGACCAATAACGTTCTCTACTAAGGGAGTGTTTCTAAAAAATAAAATCTTCGACCAATAACGTTACGACACTTGTCTTCTCCAGAATTGGTGTAGTTGAAAGCTTTTATCTAATTTAATTTGAGATGGGTGTTATGCTCACCGTGCAACGTGGGAGCTCATATGACTTAGCCTTTTAAAGGAGGAGTGATGTCCGAAATGATTTTTTTCTTCTTTCTATCGACATTGCAGATCAAATTGGTACAAAGTAAATTTTCTTTCTTCTTGTGAAATAGAGAAAGAGAGAAGGAGATATAAAATGAAACATATTATAACGGCTTCACAATCCAACGGAAGGGGCTTCACTAATAAGATAAAAACAAGTCACCTATTAATAATTTGGAAAACCCCTTATCTTAAATATTTTTATTATGCCGCTAAACTATCCTTGTTCAATTAGTGATAATAATTTTATTACCTAATGATTAGATTAATGAATCTCTTTTATACTTGTAAAAAACTACTCCAGATTAAGTGTTAGTTTAAGGAAATTTCATTTTTTTGGGATTTCTTTTCAAAATCCTAGATTTTGATTCAACCAAAGTGAAGAAATTAATGGCTAGAAAAAATTAGGTATATCTCTAACTTAGTTCCATTGTGTTTTTTTTTTGCACAAAATAGGTGAAAGTAGGTATATCTCTGACTTAGCTCCAATGTGATTTTTTTTGCTCAAAATAGGCGAAAGTAAGTAAAAAAATAAAATTGGATTTTTTTAGATTTTCAGAACGATTTACGGTTGGGTTCTTCCTTCGTAGCCAACCGTAAGACCGGTTTATGGTTAGGTGATGATGGACTCCTAACTGTAACTAGTTAGAATTGAGAACCCTAATCACAAACCAGTTACGGTTGGATTTTTGTCTCTTGGAGCCAGACGTAAATAAATTACGGGTGAGATTTTAGCTTCTCTATCACCGTTTAATTGGGGGGCCCGGAAAATAATTAGGGACCTCACCAAATTTATACCCACTCCATTTATGTTAGGGGTTCAAAAAATGTAGTGAAAATACTATTTTGTCCTTCATTAATAATAAAACTTAAAACTTTATTCACCTTTAACCCCCAAGCCTCCATTTCATTTCCATTTTTTAACGAAGAAAACAGAATCTCTTCTCCACCTCTCTCCCTCTCTCTCAACTATCTTCTCTTCTATTGACGACACGAAGAAATAAAAAACAGTTACAGTTAAAGGGTCGGTCGTCAACCCGAAAATCCTAAAGTCTAACGATTTCTCATATGCAAGTAGAGACTATGAATAATCGTTAGGATATATGAGGAGGGAGAAAAAGACCCTAATTATGGTTTTTCATATTTTTTTGCTCTAAATTAGAGTCGTTACCGAAACATAAAAACATATAACGATCCTTTGCGAACGACTCCATATTAAAAGTTAACGATTCTACATGAAAAGAAAGCAAAAAACGATGCCCATTTTAAAAGTTAACGACTCCATGTGAAAAGAAAGCAAAAGACGGTGCCCAAGTAACAAGGGTCGTCAAGAAGAGATTTTGCTACAAAAAACCTAAAAGATAACGACCAAAGAGCTTAGAAGCTAACGACCCTTTATTACAAAGAGCTTTGTTAGAATTGTCCATTAACGACTCTTGTTGGAGTAGTTAACTTTGAGGGTCGTTAGTGCGAATTTTTTTAAATGACGACCCTTGTTAGAATCGTCAGTGTTCATTATAGTACCATGACGATTTTTCATAATCTCAAAAAGTTGCAGGTTTGAGTCGCCAACGGTGGTATCAATTAATTAACGACTTTCTAGAATCGTTGGGATATACATCCCTCGATACTGATGACTCTTTTTCTGAGTTCTGGCATAGTGTTTATGGATCGACTCTTTCTTCATTTTGAGAATTGGTTTCTTCGTTTTAATTAATGGGATCTTCATCAACACCCTTATTTTGAGATGATGACATCTCTTTAAACCCCCCTCCCCCCTTTTTTTTCTCAAATTTTAATTCTAAAATCTGATTTTAATCTAACCATACTAATTAACTTAACTTAACTAATTATTAACACTAATCATCTAAGGGTAATTTAGCTGTTAATATTATTTTTTTGGATAAGGGATAACCCCCAATTAGGTTTTGATGACCTTTTTATCCCGTAGTGTGAGGCCCCTAATTATTTTCCGGGGCTCTATCCACCTATAATTAAAAGTTTTAGTTATTCCTTTTGAGTAATGACCTAATACCCCGAACTATATCTACTTCCTTGAAATAATATTGGATAACTATTATGTATTGTAAAGATTGTGGAAAGATTGGAATAGTGTTTGGGGGCAGAAATAAGACAGTGGAGGAAGTTATCATTTTAGTTAAACAAACTATTATGATCTGGACTTGTGAATCAGATGTCTTTAAGTTTGTGGACTGCAACAGTGTGTTGCATAACTGGGAAAATGTACTTCATATGTAAAAGACCTTGAGTGTCTTTTTCCTTTGTTACTCCTGTCACAGGCTCTGCCTGCTCTTTTCTCTTAATATAAAATTTTCTTTTTTCAAAAAAAAAAATGTATTGTAAAGATTTGGTAACCGACCGACTGAATCGGTCAAAAAAAATTCAAAGATAGAATGTATAGTATATTACCATCTCATTAGATAAACATCTCCATTTATAAGGAATTATGTCTTTCCACGTGAGCTGATATGTGCAAATTTTGTGTATATAAAACTCATGTATGAGATTATAGATAGCCAACTTTAGTTGGATGTAAGAATCATGAATTTTGGATAAGCAATAAAACATAACTATGTATTAGTCAAAATCCAGCTGTAAATGGTTACGGTTAACTACAAGAAGGTGAAACAAACCGTAAGTAAATTACGGTTGGAAACTTGTTGTGGTTTAAACCTATCGTAATTTTGATTTGAGCGATATAAAATAACACAAGATCTTTTTTACAGTTATTTAAAAAAATCCAATTGTATTACAATTACTGTTGGCGTTTCGTAGATCAAAACCAATCGTAACTAATTTTTTAAAACCTGAAAGTATTGTTATATAGAAATAATTACGGTTAGGTTTTTGAGAGTCGAACCCAACCGTAAATATATTTATGGTTGGAAACCTAACTGTAACTGCATATTTATTTATTATTTTACGGTTAGGAGTTCTTAGTTTCCTAACCGTAACAGCTTCAGAGAACAAGTTACGGTTGGAAAATTGGACGTACCTAACCGTAACTGGTTTGACAACCTAATTTTTCTACTGATTTCAATAAATCAAACAATTTTAAATACTAGACCCTGAGAAAAATAGATGAGTTTTTGTCGAATGAAACATCAAAAAAAAAAAATTGGGTGCGGTTTAGAAATTCAAAATTGCGTACCAGTTTCTTCTTGGTTTTCTTAATTGGGTTGTTGAAGATCACCAACACTATTGACTAGAAGGGATGAATGAAAAATTGATTTCATCTAAGTATTTTTTTAGTGATTAGGTTGAAATAGACGGAAGGGAAATTTATACTTCTTAAATGCCTTTAGGACACCCCCTAACCAACTAAATAGACACTAAGGTCATGGGTGAAGCCCCTATAATAGGTTTCTACAAAATAGAGTAAAGAAAAGAGAAGGAGATTTTCATTAATCTATGCATACAAAGGTTTAGAACTCTATTTATAGAGTATTAGGTCGATACTTTTTTTTTCTTCTGGAATTTCCACTTGAAGAATAAGTATTAGGTCGATACTTGAGACAACACAGTGGGTCCGTAATTCTGCAACACCATCTTGTGGTAGTGGGTTCACCATGTTACGCCGACAAAAGAAAAAAAAAGATTATAGGCGTTGGGCTGATAGATCATCGTTGTTAGTAAGATGACCAGTTTCAGATGATTCTGACTTACTTTTCCAATGAGCATTTCGGTGTTCATTGCGCTCATAAGCTAATGCAGGTGCTTCATATAACGCCTTTATTTTCGCATGACACATGCTCAAAGTTACATTATGGCATGAGATGAAGGTGTCAAGCTTATATTGCATGCAAAGAGGAATATTAAGCTAGTGACAATATTGCACAAGCATGGTGCATAACGAAAGAAAGGCTAATGATTCACATTTTTGTGCATCATTTGCAAAACACCTTTTTGGCCTATGCGGACTAGGCATTTGTTTGGCTTTGTCCTTGCAAAAAGAGTTGGATTTAGTTGCTTTTCCTAGCGTGGATGAACTATGGTCAGTGCTTGATCCCTTCAAGGTACAGATAATGATAGTAGGCAGCCGATTGAGTTACATCATCGGTGGTTCAGCAACTTGTCGTTCATATTATCTAATTTTGAGGTGATTGAGACATATTGGTAATTCATAATATATAGGCCCAGCATTGCAATGAGAGATGATTATTTCCATACCTGATGGGGTAATTGAATTTTGTTCCTTTGATGCTAGAAAATATAAGGCATACCAAATATACCTAATTTTTCGTTCGGTAACCTGTATAGACAAAGCTAAATACAATAGAAAGTAGACCAACTGAATGATTCCTTGACAATTATTATATAGAGTTTATATCTCAAACTCTACTCAATCTACTCAATTATTATGTGTATAGACACAGGGTCCGTGAACCTGATTGTTTAGTAGAGTCTTGGACGATCTCAAAAATCAATATCCAAGATCAATCTAGTTGTATCCAAATAATCCAATCAGAATTCTGCCAAGTTATTAAACTTGTTATCTATCTTTCAAGGTACGAATTCTACGAGAAACAATCTCGTAATCGATTACAATTAATAGGACATATCTACTTAGATTGAATACGTACAAACATGTGCAAATCCAATTATAAAGATACACAATATAATGCGGAAAAGGAAAAACACAAGACTACAAAAAATTTGTTAACAAGGGAACCGCAATAGCAGAAAACTACTGGACATCGTTAAGATTTGAACACCACACTGTATTAAGAAGCTACAGACACTATCCTACTATCATATTTCAGACTGGAATGTATTTGAGACCGAATCCACCCTCCAAGTTATTCAGTTACAGTCGCACTCCTTACGTCTCTTGGACTTCGCAAGTTTCTACACACTTGATTCCCTTATATGAGTCCTTTACAGCCTAAGAGTTGCTTCAGCCGAAGTGAAAACTTTTGGTACCAATCTGCCTCTAACAGTTGAACCTATTTGATTTCCGTTTAGATCAGAGATAAAGGTGTGGAAATTTATTTGCAATAGACAAAGCTAGCAAACCTCATAAATTCAGATCTTACGACTCCCGAAGAGCAACCTAGATTTTTAACCACCTCTTATGAACAATCTTCAAAGATCAACTAAGATCAGTTTTCAAATATCTATGTTGAGGAATCACAAAGTCTGAGACAAAGAGAACTTTATGATTTCTGCCTATCTTGCCTGAAAGAGATTATGAGAAACTCGATAACAGAAGAAAGATCATGATTCATGAACTATCATGGTAAAGATAGTCAAACCTATCTTCATGAATCCCCAAAGCTAAGTATTTTAGTAGTAGGCCTAATTATGTTTCTCAGAGGAAACCTAGGTCAATATAGGATGACTCTATAATAAACTAGGACATAAAGTGTCAGTTATTTATTTTCCCAGTTGAAAGAGCATGTATATTTATAGTTTTTCAAATACCATGGTTAGCTTAATATTCAAGCTAAGATAACTTGAGAATCAATCAAACTTTATTCTTGAAAAATATAATAAAAGAATATACACTTAGGTTAGGTTACTGAACCGTGTACAATGACCATTCAGTTTGGCAAGTTAGCCAACAAACTAAAAGCAATTTGATATTCATTCAAATACTTAAGAGTTTAATCATGATGCACAAACATAAGTGTTTAAGAGATCAATAAAGTCTTAGAAGTGTTTAAATTGGGACAATTGGTAATGCTAAACATATTATGAAAATAAGCATTCAATAAAATATAAATTGGGACAATTTGTACAACACTTTGCCAACCATATGGCTTGTTCACGATTCAAGGTGCTAAGGTTCATGAACCGGGTTGGCAAACCCTACAAGACTTCCGAACTAAGTTGACAATGGTTCAAGAACTGGGTTCGCCAACTATTAGCCTAATGTAGATGCATTTTACTACAAACTATATCCAAAGGATAGGAACGCAATACTCATCTCAAATGAAAGTAAACACTCCGCAATGAACACAAGATATACGTGGTTCGGTATGATTACCTACGTCCACGGGGGTGAAAGGATGAATCTTATTACTTTGAAGTGTTACAAAGGTGTTTCTCTCCGTGGGATTTCCTTACAAGATGCACTTACTACTCACTTACTTCTTCTTAGTGTTCACTCGAGTTTCTCTCCTTCTATCTCTCCCAAAAATACAACCTCCCTTTCTTGAATACAAGTCCCTCTATTTATAGGAGAAGTTCTATACAACAAAATTAAGGTGTTGGTCATGTTACATCTATTTAGCAGTTATGTGATCGGGCCGGTTCACGTCGTCTCATGTGGCCGATGTATCTTGACTCCTCGCCTATCCTTCATTCGGGACGATCTCTTTAGGTGCATTATTAACACGATGTCGCCTATCTTTTACTGTCGTCCTTACGGTTATCCGATGTGACCCGTTCTTTCTTATTCGTTTGACCATAGCTCCTCGTTTGACCCGCCACGCCTTATCTTGTCAGCTTTATCAGGAGTCTGGGTCAAGTCTTGTCCGACATTATTACGCCCGATCCACGTGGCTCCTTAAATCTCGCGCCCGGTAATCTTCGCTCTGTACTTCGCGTCTCCTCGTATTTGGGTACACCGGTTCTAGGATGTTTCCACCTGGATCTATAGATAATTTATACCTACATTTATGCCCCTTCTTTCGCTCGTGCAGCAGACATGAGTGGAATAAAGTCATTTCAACCGCCACGTCCTCGTCCATGCCGCAGATCCCGCCATGCAGCGTCCCACTATCCCCACTTTATTACCTGTAACCGTTGTCATCGGTTACAACTTATTCTCTTTAAATAGCCCGCTCCTTTTTTATTTTTCTTCTTCTTCTCCACTTCTCACTTCCGCCATTGCAACCTCTTCTTCAAGATTTCTTCGTTACTTTGCGCTTAAAAACCCTAGCTTTCTTGTTTTTCTTCCTTCATCTCCTCTTCCCCGATTGTTACTGATAGTTGTTGTCGCCTCATCTTTTTTTGTTGAAAACCGAGCTTTGCATTATCTCCATTAATGGATTCTTCTCCTTCCATGACTGAGAAAAGGTCTGTTGACGACGTTTTTTCCGAGTTTGATGCTCCTCCCCTTGCTTCTCTGTTTTTGCTTGAAATTCCTTCTAGGTATGATGATCGCGCGATAAAATCTATTTTTGCTGATAGCTCTTATTCTATTTCGTGCAGGTCCGAGAAAAGGGTGAAGGATCTCTCTGATGAAGAGTTCATTGAGCAGCTAAATGAGAAGTACGATCTTCAAAATTATGAAGTGACCCTTCTCTCGGGCCAAAACGGTATCTTGAAGAAAACCGATATGAAGAAGCACGAGCAATCGGCTGATTGTGTGGTCATCACCTTTGGTCAACTGGAGCTGGGCCTTCGTCTTCCCTTATACAACCCTGATAGCCCATTTTATTACGAGATTTTGTCCCAGATTCGGCCTTCTCGTGCTTTGGCTCAATGGACTGGCAATACTTTTCGAATTATGAACGAGTTGAGGGATCGCCGCGATGGTCATGGTTCTGATGCTGATTGGTCGACCTACAAGCCTGAGGACGCTCCAATGTATTCCGTTGCTAATTTCCTTGTCAACTATCGGGCCGGTACTACGAACTTGGGCGATCTTGTTGGGTTTGCTGCTAGTCCTCATCGGGTTAAGGTTATGCCCAAGGGTGTTGAAAGGATGATGTTGGATGCCGATCCCATCGGCCAACCCTGCAACAAGCGACCCCGTCATTCTAATGATCTGATTTATCCCCGAGTTCCACTTCTTGTTCGAGGTCCAATTCTACATGGTGACTTCCCGTCGCCTACTTTTCCCGCCGAGCCCTATTCTTTCTGGGTGGTTAATGATGACAAGGCCGATAAGGTATGCGCTTTTCTTGATTTCTATCTTGTTAGCTTCGGGCGCCAACTGGTCATCTTTCTTTTTTTTTTGAAAATTTCAGGTCGGCTCCACCAAGACTGTCGGATCTAGGAAGAGAGGTGCTGGCACAAGGGTTGAGTAAGACCATGGGAAGGTAACAAACATAATGATTTTCTTATAAGTACATGTACTTGCCCCTTTTTTTTTGCCTTCACATGTTTTGACGAGACACTTGTGCAGAAACACCCAAGGCACGATGATGATGACACGGGCGATGTTGACCCCAATACGCTTAGGCGTAATCCTACCAGAGGTAAGAAAATGGATAAGCCACCGCCAAAAATAGGCCCAATCATTGATCTTTCCGATGAGGATGAGCTGTTTGGAGAGAATGTATCGGGTGACAAAGGAGATGAAAAAGGTATGGGCGACCAACAGGAGCCCTCGGAGACTCCCGTCGTAGACAAGGTCGTTACTGATGTACCGGTAGAGCTTCCTTGTGTGCCCCGGATTGCGAGGGATCGTCTTCTAGTGCTGAAACTTCCTTTACTGTCTCTGGCCCGATCATGAACTCCTTGGGTGCGCTTACTTCCTCCAAATTTGGGAAGTATACTGATGAGGAAATGTTGAATGATGTGCCCCGTTATGGCGACATCGCCCTGACACTTGACACTGTGGTGAGCGACTCGTTTCTGTATGGTAATGCCCCGCTTCTGATTTCTGTTCTTAGTGTCGCTTATGATGCAAACTCGGTTGTTTGTGTTAGATTATGAACCGCGTACGCTTGGATGCCGCCAATCGCCTTCGAGATAAGCAGTTGATAGAGTCTCTCCAACTTCAACTTCAGAATGAGAAGGGTCGCGCGAACGAGCTGGAGATCAAACTTGCCGACGCTCAAGGTATATGATCATTCTTAACTTGTGTTGATTGAGTTTATCGTGCCAGCATCCTGAGTCGGGTATCCTTCTTCCTAGCCGAGGTATCTAGTATAGGTGTAGACG
Source organism: Papaver bracteatum (assembly GCA_023529315.1). Classification (NCBI taxonomy): domain Eukaryota; kingdom Viridiplantae; phylum Streptophyta; class Magnoliopsida; order Ranunculales; family Papaveraceae; genus Papaver; species Papaver bracteatum. Next base: position 436,692 of record JAJJWX010004631.1, read on the forward strand.
CTACTTCGGAGTTTAGGATTATGAAGAGAAAATGGGATATTGAGAAGGATCTAGTGGAGAATCTTCATCAACGAATGGCAAACAAAGACGACAAAATAGACCGTCAAACTGAGGAAATTGCAAGACTTGAAGATGAGTTAAAACGACGTCGCCGGTTTGATTATGATCCTGCCAATATGGACAATTTACGGGCTCACTTGGGATCTTCTCAGCGCCTTGCTGCTGAAAAATCTGCTTTAGCCACAAGTTTGGAGAAAAGGGTAGACGCTCTGCAATTGCATAATCGAGACCTTCACGAGGACCGCCGAAGAATACTGAGAGATAAAGATGTGGTGGAGCGAGATAATAGCGATTTACTGGGCCGAGTGAGTGAATTTGATAAAGTTATGGGCGATTTAGAGTGGAGTAGAACGCATCTTGCAGTGCTCCAAGCGTCGCGTAATCGGTTAATGGACGATTGGACCGAGCATAAGAAGTATTGCCCCAGTAACGAGTTCAACGAGCAACACTATAACGAATTAACCCTGAAGTTGTCCAAGGCCGAGGATGAGTTGTCCAAGTCGGTAGAGTCGCTTCAGTCGGTGTTACCCGCCCTGTCAGGTCTCTTAGACGATATGTTGAGGCCGTTCTTTTAGATCTAGATTGCGTTTTATTCTTGCAAAAATGTACCCGATGAATAACATTCTATCTTTGTGATTTTGTAGCCGAGCAAAAATGCTCTCGGGAGCTGGATCTGGAGGTTCGCCGATAGAAACAGGCTGAGGTCGATTTGGGCTCCAAGTTAGCTGAAGCTGAGGAAAACGCTTCCCAGATTACCCAACAACTCGAGGATGAACACATCTCCCATGTAGAGGAGTTAGACCAGAAGGTTCAGGCGGGCATTATGGACTGGGTGGAGAAGAAGCGGCTCGAGGTCGCGCAGAGGAAGGCCGGTGCGGCTCCTCCCAAGGCTTAAAATTTCTTTTTGTGGTGCTGCGTCACTATGTTGCCCCTTCCATCGGGTTGTAAATCGCTCTGAACACTTCTCCCCTTTTTAATTTCCGCTACCTTGCCTGTTTGTTTTAACGGGGGTGCTGCGTCACCGATGTTGTTTGTTTTACTTTCGTTAGACGCTTCGTTTCGCTTGGTCACATGACGCTTTCCGTATTTTCTTAATAGTCGTATGACGCAATCGAGTTCTCCTTTGTTTCATATGTTATTCCTACAATCATTGTTCAAGTAAGTCAGTATTCTAACCATTTCTGTCGAACACACCCAACAAGGAGGGTCATCGGGCCCTATGACATGTCCTGATTGGGGCATCTCATCACTATCTCTTTGGATTTAGTGGAAGGGAATCTATAGGCCCGATAATCCCGAGTGGTTATCGATCAACCGATCTCGGGCAAGTGGACACGCCCACTTGCGATGGTGGTGACCTTTCAGATATAAGTAGGCCACCTAGCTGAGTAGACCTCGCGTCTAAACAACCTTTGGAACTGGTTTCCAACCACCAGAACCCTTAGGCTACCTCGGCACTTGCACACTTCCACTTCCCCGAGTTCGAATAGCCAGCGATGTAAGGCACCTCGGCACTTCCACACCGGGCGTTGCCCCGAGTACGAATTCCCATTCGAGTGTAAGTCACCTCGGCACTTCCACACTGGCTTTGCCCCGAGTACGAATGACCATTCGAGTGTAAGTCACCTCGGCACTTCCACACTGGCATTGCCCCGAGTACGAATGACCATTAGTCGCTCATGCCCTATCCCATACCCCTCACGGTTTCACAGAGATAGAAGACACGTTTGCTTACCGTTTTTTCGCATCGCTCGTCAAGGATGGTAGAGTTTCAAGAATCGGATGTTCCATGGTTTGAGCTCTCTTGTTCCGTCGAGTCGCAGTAGTCGATATGATCCCTCGCCCGCCTTAGATTCGATTATATATGGCCCACCCCACTTTGGTGCTAGTTTTCCGCCTTTTTTGTCGCGCTCCCATTCATCCAGAAATTTCAATACCTCGTTGCCCGGATTAAATTCTCTTGGTCGAACGCGCTTGTTGTATTCCGTTGTAACCTCCTTTGATAATTTTTCATTTTTTGTAACTCCATTTCTCTTGTTTCTTCCAAGTCGTCGAGTTTAGCCAAGATCAGATCGGATGACACGTTTCGCCTCCAAGCTTCGGTTCTTGTGGTAGGAATCATTCCTTATGTTGGTAGAATCTCCTCGGTTCTATAGGTAAGCATAAATGGAGAGAATCCCGTAGCTTCCCTTCGTGTGGTTCTGTATGCCCATAGGACGTTATATAGCTCCTCGCACCAGTTTCCATATTCCCCGTCCAGTTTCTTCTTCATGTTATCGGCGATAGTCTTATTAGTGATCTCGGCCTGCCCATTGCATGGGGTAAATCGGGGTAGCTTTGCTCTTCCTGATGTTGTAAGTGTTGAATAGAAGATCAATGTTCTCGCCCTGTAGTTGTTTTCCATTATCGGAGACGATTGCGGCCGGGACCCCGAAGCGACAAACGATATGTTCCCAAATAAACTTAAAGACATCTTTGTCCCGAATATGCCTTAGTGGTGCCGCCTCTACCCACTTGGTAAACTAATCAGTGTCCACGATCAAATACTTCCTTTGCCCCGTTCCTACATGTAATGGCCCGACGATGTCCACCCCACATTTAGCAAAGGGCCACGGACTTATGATTGAGTTTAACGGTACGCCGGGAGCATGGATTTTCTTCCCAAAACGCTGACATTCTTCGCAAGCTCTTGCCATTTGCTTTGCGTCCTCGTTCATATACATCCAAAAGTAGCCCATTGTTTTTGCCTTAACCGACAAGCTTCTTCCCAAGATGTGATTTCCAGCCGCCCCATAGTGTAGATCGTGTATGATTATATGGCCCTCTTCCATGCTTAAGCATCGTAGGAGTGGTCCTAGATAAGAATTCCGATATAAGATCCCTTCCCTTAACTCGTAGGCGCCCAATTTGCTTTTGATCTTGTTCATCTCGGGCCTACTCTTAGGTAGCTCATCCGTCTCTAAGTATTGATGTATTGGCTTTCTCCAGTCACCTTCTTTGTATCTATCGACTGTGCTAACGGCCACCTCGATCCGTACGTCTAGTGTTTCTGGGATAGACGGGTTAAGAAGCCTCATAACGCGTATCCCTTCGATGCTCGGGTCTACTAGTTGTGAGGCGATGTACGATAGAGCGTCCGAGTGTCTGTTATCCTTTCGGCAGATATGGCGGAATTTAATATCTGGTATTTGCTTGATGTAAAATTGGGCGAGCTCCCAATATTTTTGCAGCACCGGATCATGTGTAGCGTATTGGCCCGTAATTTACCGGATCACTAGTTGTGAGTCACTAGTCAGTCGAACCTCATGCAGCCCCATTTCCACAATTATTCGTAAGGCATGGATCACCGCCTCATACTCGGTGATGTTGTTTGTTGCCTTGAATTCTAACCTGAACGAATGCACGATCTTCCTCCCCTTTGGCGTGGTAAACACCAACCCGAGGCCCGATCCGTCTTTGTTTGATGCCCATCAACAAATACTTCCCATCGTGTTGAGCTACTGGCGGCTAGTAGGTCCGCTGGCTCTTCTTGTTCTTCTACCATTCCCGGTATATCTTCTACCTCGTCCTCATCACTGAGGGGGAAATCTTCCAAGAAATCGGCCACTACTTGTCCTTTGATCGCGGTTCTTGTCTCGTATATCACGTCATATTGTTTGATTATGTCTCCCCACTTGGAGATTCTCCTCGATCGCCCAGCACTATCCAAGACCGCTTCGATAGGCGATTTGGTGAGCACCCGTATTCGATGAGATTGAAAATATGTTCGTAGTTTATAGGCAGCAAAGGCTAGCGCGAGCACCATCTGCTCCATTCTAGTGTAGTTCTTCTCGGCCGGACTTAAAGTTTTGCTAGCGAAGTATACCGGCTTCTCCACGCCTATCTCTGTTTTGACCAATACCGTACTGATGGTATAGGGTGTCGCTCCTAAGTATAGAGTGAGAATTTCTGACGGCTCAGGCCTTTGAAGAACTGGGAGGCTAGATAGATGTATCTTGATATTTTGAAAGGCTTCTTCGCTTGTGTCCGTCCATTGGAATTTTTCTCCTTTCTTCAAGATGTCGTAAAAGGCCTTGCATTTTTCCGATGACCGTGATACGAATCGCCCCAATGCGGCTATGCAACCATTTAGTTTCTGCACGTCTTTTACCGTCGCGGGGGATGGCATTTCAAGGACGGCTCGTACCTTCTCGGGATCTGTTTCTATTCCCCTGGGGGTGATGATTTAGCCTAGGAATTTCCCCGATGTGACCCAGAAGTCACACTTGGCAGGATTAATCTTCATCTTGTGTTTCCTCATTGTCTGAAAAATCTCTCGAAGGTCTCGGACGTGGTTTTTGATTTTCGACTCTCAACTAACATGTCGTCCACGTAAACTTCTATGGTATCGTGAATCTTGTCTTCAAACATGTCGCCTACCAATCTCTGGTATGTAGCCCCGACATTCCTAAGTCCGAATGGCATCTTGGTGTAACAATACAATCCTCTTGGTGTGAAGAAGGAAGTATGTTCCTGGTTCTCCGGCGCCAATGGTATTTGGTTGTATCCCATGTATCCGTCCATTAATGTCATCGCCTCGTATCCCACTATTGATTCTACTAATTTATCTATGCTGGGAAGGGGGAAACTGTCCTTCGGGCAAGCCTTGTTCAAGTCGCTGAAATCAATACATATTCTAACTCCCCTTTCTTTTTCGGTAGCACGACCATGTTAGATATCCACTGTGGGTAGTGGGACTTCCTTATTATTCCATATTCTTGTAGATTCTTCAGCTCGACCTCTACCGCCGCTTGTAGCTCTGGCGCGATACGCCTCATTTTTTGTCTAATCGGTTTGAATTTCGGATCAATTTTTAAGTGGTGACAGCAGACCTTCGGGTCAATACCCTCTAAATCATTCACTTCCCAGGCGAATGCATCCAAGTTTTCTTTTAATAACGTCGTGAGTTTACTCGCTTGTTCGTCCGATAGTAATGCCCCGATCCTTACTACCTTGGGTTCTTCTATCGTTCCCAAGTTTACTTCTTTAGTCGGCTCAACTGTCGAGAAGTTGATTTGGTATCCCTGACTGGGGACGCTTCCTTTAATTGCTATAAATGGTCTTGTTCTCGAGTCTCGTGTGCCAGGACCACTTGTGAAATCACCTCCTCCAATTCCTTTGTTGTCTTCACTTCCTTTGCTTTGTTCTTTTCGTGCCTTTGTCGAGCTCGCCGTTCTTCATTTATTTCTACATCAACTTTCATGCATTGTCGTGCCGCCTGGCAGTCGCCCACAACTTCCGCTATTCCCTTGCAAGTCGGGAACCTTAACCTTTGATGGTATGCTGATGCTACTCCCATAATCCCAGCAATCCATGGGCGCCCGATAATGGCCTCGTAAGGTGAGGCGACGTTGACCACACAAAAGGTGGTTAGTGTGTCGAGGTAGCCACCACCATCTGAAACTCTCAAAGTTACTTCACCCTTTGGGATGGTTACTGTGCCATTAAAGCCGTAGATGCGATATGTTGAGGGGTGAACATGTCGTATGAGATTTTCATTCTTCTGAACGTGTCGTAGAACAGCACCTCGACTGAACTTCCGCTATCCACGAGGATCCTTCTTACTCCCCACTTCTCAATCAATAACGTGATGACCAGTGGATCGATGTGTGCTTGTCCGTTTGCTGGGACATCCTTAGCCGAGAACGAAATGGGCAGCGTCATCCAAGGTTCTATTGGAAGGGACTTGGCTACGCTAAATATTTATTTACCTTCACGATCCCTTTTATGGATCCTAGTGGTGATTACTGGGCCGAGGGTGTAATTTTGCATAGCCGAATGTGAAATGGTGCTCACAAACTGATTCTCCCTATTGATACGGACTTGATGAACTGGTGCATCGGGTGTTGCTTCTGGCCGAAGGGGGTGTCGGACATCTCGCCTCAAATATCCATCGCGGATGAGGTGCTGAACAATATCTTTCACTTCTCGACAGTTGTTGGTGGAATGACCCCTATACTGATGGTAGTGATAGTATTCGGGATGATCTCGGGTCTCTTGGAACTGTACCCCCCTCGATGATGGGTAGTTGATGTCATTTCTCTTCTCCACTTCCTTGAACACCTCTTCCAAAGAAGCGTTTAGAGGGGTATACGATCGGGCTTCCTACTTTGGCTTCTTCCCTTTGGCCATCCATTCCCTCTTCCCACTGCTCCTCGGGAGCGGGTCCGATCACTCTTTTCGGGTCGCCCGATATGGTCGTCCATGACCGTTTTAGTTTCGGTACCAACTTCAAGACTGGCTTCTTGTACTCCTCTATCTCTTGATTCGGCCTGAATTTCTTCCAGGGCAATGTAGTGTTCTTGCATTCTTCTCATCTCCTTTAAGGTTTTAGGTTTTTCGGAAAACATGGTAATCCAGATGGGGTCCGATCTCCCCAACGTGTTTTCAAACCCAAAGATGGCTTGATCCACCGGTACCTTCCCAATTTCAGTACAAAGTTTCCTCCACCTGTCGGTCAGGGTTCTCAAGGGCTCTCTGAATCTTGGGCGAGAGTAAACGACTTGTTCATTCTTGGCCAAGGTCGACTGTTATGCATGTAGGTCTCAAGGAAGGCCTCGACTAGCGCATCGTACCCGTTAATCGAACCAGGTGTGAGCGAATAAAACCAATCTCGCGCCTCGCCCTCCAAACTAGCTGGAAAGAATTTGCACATTACTACCGGGTTGTTTCTCCATTGGATCAATGACATGGTATACATCTTAAGATGCTCGATCGCATCGCCCGTTCCATCAAATCTAGAGGGGAATGAAGGTAAAGTACACTTGGGTGGGAACGGCATTTGTTCCAGTTCTTGAGAGAAAGGCGTTTTTTCGGCTTCACTCATAATCTCGGCCAACTTATTCTCTTCGCTTCCGCTCGAGAGTTCCTTGATTTTTGCTTCCAACTCCTCAAGCTTGGATTTAGTTGTCCGATCTTGTTGTTTGTCCCTTCCTCGCCTTTCTTCGTCGGTGGACGAATCCTCGGGTGGTCCATATCTCTGCGTGGGGGGTACCGGAGGTAATGGTGGCTGACCTGACTGATTGTGCTGATTAAGGTTACTTGGCCCCATCATGTGTGGTGAGTGTTCGGATCGGCCGCGATAACCCGATGTCCCTCGACTGGATGACCCTCTTGATCTGGTCCGTTGGTTTCTCAGCTGGTAGTTCTCATACTCCAAGGCTAGATTCCGCTGATGGAGTTCCCTTAGTGCCGCTTCTTGTCTCCTCTGACTCTCCAAAATGGCCAACAACGTCGGGTCCGTACTTTCATGACTGGAATGTCCATTAGGTTGGTGTGGCCGAGGATGTAATGGTGCAGATGTGGGTGGTGGGGGTAGTATCGGGTTGGTTACACGATCGACCGCGTGAACGGTTGTCGGGCCGATATTACTTGTTGCTGCTCGGCCCAGCTGAATCTGCCTAAGACTCTCTTGTTCCCTTCCCAAAGCTTTCTGGTGCTCAACTTGTCGCCTCGTCCTTTGCCTCTGAGCTCGCGTTGCAAGTGCTTCCTCATCGTCATCGGTGTCTGAAGCTGTGAGTCCATCGATTTGGTCAACTCTTCTCTGAGTCAATATAACCTGGTCGTAGGTAGGGTGTTATCGTCTCGCCCCAAATCTACTTCCTCGTCTACAACAGGCATTCCTCGCGCATTTGCATGAGATTGCTCGGGCGGTGGTTGGCGACTGTCTTCTTGCCTCGCCCCGTTATCCCCGCCGCATCTTTTCTGCTAGTGATCGTACGATTCCTTAACATCCTAATTATCCCTGAAGTGCTAGCCATCGGTCACGTCGCATGATAAGCCGAGTATCGCCCGTCCATACGTCAACAAATACGAAAAAGAACCCCTTACTTTGACCTAATTTTAAAATAAAAAATTCAGACATAAGGGTAAAAAGTTCGACTGTACGACTGCTGTCACTGTGTAAGATCTACTTCAGTTGTTAGGTGGGTACTTTCCCTCTACCTTATTTTGTCCATATCTTCAATCAGGGTCGACTCACTTTCCGTCGCTATCACTCGTGACGACGTCGTTCTCTGTACTCGACCTATGCATTTAAGTTAGTTTTGTCCTTTATTCTACATGTTCCAAATCATAGATCTTATGCACATGATGCTTAGAAAAAAGTATGGCAAGTAACCCCTAGAATCAAATCAAACTTGTACCAGCTCCACTTTCTCGAGATCTAATTATGAACTCTCCGACGACTTATGCTACATCACGGCTAAAAATTCTATACGGTTGACAGTTTATCGCACGATGAAACAGCTACAAACGAAAACTTTTGGTTATTCCAAGCACCCGACTTCATGCCGTAGCTAAAAACAACTCGTTTAGCGCTAACAATTATACAACTATCAAGAACAAATAGTCGTCCTTTCAACAGATTCTTCACATAGCTTCTAACCCGAACTGTTAGTCTCTGGTGAGCTCGTGAAGTCTCTCTGTTGATCAAACTGTTGAAGATGTTAAGAATACGCTGCTATTGTTCTGGCTTTGAAGTAAATGACTCAAAACAACCGTTATTTCGGCCAACAGAGTTCATCATAGCTTCAACTTCAACACGTTAATCATGTATTGAGGAGCTTTTGATCGTCTCTAAAGGTTTTTACGGCAAGGTATCCGGAGATCTTAGTCGTGTCCCCTTAGTCGGCGCCAGAATATAGATGCATTTTACTACAAACTACATCCAAAGGATAGGAACGCAATACTCATCTCAAATGAAAGTAAACACTCCGCAATGAACACAAGATATATGTGGTTCGGTATGATTACCTACGTCCACGAGGGTGAAAGGATGAATCTTATTACTTTGAAGTGTTACAAAGGTGTTGCTCTCCGTGGGATTTCCTTACAAGATGCACTTACTTCTTCTTAGTGTTCACTAGAGTTTTTCTCATTCTCTCTCTCCCAAAAATACAACCTCCCTTTCTTGAATACAAGTCCCTCTATTTATAGGAGAAGTTCTATACAACGAAATTAAGGTGTTGGTCATGTTACATCTATTTAGAAGTTCTGTGATCGGGCCGGTTCACATCGTCTCATGTGGCCGATGTATCCTGACTCCTCGCCTATCATTCGTTCGGGCCGATCTCTTTAGGTGCATTATTAACACGATGTCGCCTATATTTTACTGTCGTCCTTACGGTTATCCGATGTGACCCGTTCTTTCTTATTCGTTTGACCATAGCTCCTCGTTTGACCCGCCACGCCTTATCTTGTCAGCTTTATCAGGAGTATGGGTCAAGTCTTGTCCGACATTATTACGCCCGATCCACGTGGCTCCTTAAATCTCGCGCCCGGTAATCTTCGCTCTGTACTTCGCGTCTCCTCGTATTTGGGTACACCGGTTCTAGGATGTTGCCACCTAGATCTGTAGATAATTTACACATACACCTAATATCCCAACTTTGAAAATTCAGTTCACCACGATTCGCTAACTGGGTTCGTGAACTGTTCACAACTTAACTTGCGATTTGTAAACTGGTTCTCCAACCTTACTAGATTTATGAAACTCAGATATCTATGGTTTGAAAACAGGTTTTCCAACCTACCATGAGTAGAAATATTAATAAGTTTAATATTTTTGTCTTATGATATTTGAAACATTTCTAAGTGATAAAATCATTTTCATGGGCAATTTTTCATTGATCCAAAAATTAATTCATAAAACTAATATTGTTAAGGACCGTTGAACATCTTTGCTTAGAATCATATTTCAAGATTTTCACAAGACAAACTTGACTCAGAGCTTCTTCTTTGTAAATTTACTGGAAGTCACATGATATAGTCTCGATAGAAAAAATGGCAAGATAGTGAGCAAAATAGAATGGTCCAGTCTTCACATCCCTGATACATAAGTTCTCCAAATGTTTTCATCGATCTACAGTCTTCAAGGGTAATATCTGATACTCAACTACAAATTCTAACCTAGTCCAAGACTTGAAATAATATACTAGAAATCAAGATATAGTTTTGATCATCTAACATTGACAACAAGCTTGAGATAACAAAACTTGTGGGTTCAACCTAGCAATGCTCTAAATATGCTTATATATATTTCCTAAATAACTTCACTTGTGATTACTGGTATCCATTAAGTATACTAGAATTTTCTTAAAAACTTCACTAGTATCGGGTTGATGATATTGCCGACTTAGTTTCCCATTATAATTAGTCCAGCTATATAGCCATAGTGTCTCTGGTTGCCTACGATACTAATGTAGATGATGATATGCTATTATGATATCGTAATCCTAGTTAGCAATTCATTGTATGTGGAGAAGTTCGGAACAACAAACGCACGAATACTATATAGATTTGGAAAATTCAGGTTCGGTTAAAAAGCCAGTCAACTTCATAATTCACAATGATTCAGAATGGATTACGCACGTGTATAATTTGTTTTAGAGATATGACTTCAAAACACAAAATTCGGCATACATTAGTCGCTATGTAAAGACCTTTTAATTCATACTATATGGGAGTATTACAACTTAAAATGTAAACAAAATGTAGTCGTAATATATGCAAAGTTAACAACAATAAAGACGTGATGACTTAGTGGTTCAGCAAGTAGATGAAAGAGTTAGGTTTGAGGTCACTCTCCCTGTATGTTTTTCTTTTGAATCCTATTTTTGGGGCTGAAAAAGTCCCAAAAAGTCTTGGTCTTTTGGGGATATTTTGGGTCAGCAAATAGAAATTGAGTTACCCCCTATCCAATATTTATATAATGACGAAAGTGTCCCCATATGATTTTAGATAATAAACTTGATTAACATTATTAATCATGATTAGCAGATGAATTAAGACTAATTCATGTCTTTAAGTTAGGTGTAGATGAAATGAAAACCAAAAAAAAAAAAAAAATCAGAGGGAGGAGAAGAAGAAGGAGAGGAAAAAAAAATTGGGTAATTTTTTTGGAAAATGAGTGATTCAAGCAAGACTTTTGATGTAGGTGACCCTTCATCTTCAAAATATGATAACATATTAATACCCATCAACAATGATGAGTTCTTTGCTAATTTTTTCAGAAAATCAAGAATTTTTTTCTTAAACTCAACCTAACCCTTATGAACCTTACGATGATTTCGAAGGACCAACCCAAGAAGCAGAAGAAATCGAAGAGATCAATGCTCAAGATTACCATTATACCTCTATTGTAACTCCAATTTCAGTTTTTAAGGTCAGAGTGGCAAGAAGTTTCGTTTTTTTCGTTCCGAAAATCCTAGGTTTCAAGCCGCCAGGACTAATCACGGCTGGGAAACCTAGAACTCCTGGCCGTTATCCTGTGTTACGGCTCACATATAATGAACTCCTATCCGTTATCAGAGAGTTACAGCTGGGACGATGAATTTTCCTGGCCGTAACTGAAAAATTACGGCCAATTTTTTTCTACGTGCATGGGAAGCATTTAATACTATCGGTGGCGGTTTGGTTTACCCGGACGTAACTTTTTTACGTCTCATTTTATAGGCCGTAAGCCTACTCTTGCAGTTACAGGACAATGTACGTCTTGGAATACCTGGACGTAATAGGTTTACGGTTCAGAATTGTACTTTTTGACCCAGACGTATATCATTTGACGGCTGGAAAATATCATCGACTCAGCCGTATATGTGACGACGGTTGGGATATAACTTACTTACCCAGCCGTTTACTTATGACGACTGGAAAATCACTGGTTTACCCAGACGTTTGTGAGTGTTTAAAGTTCTTTTTTGAATAATTATGTGACATATGTCATTCTATATAGATTGTACCGTACATTTCGGTGGAAGACCAAGAGGTGCGTATAGAAGATGAAGAGGTGGTTATTGAAAATCAAGAGGAGGTTATGCATGATCAACCCCAACCTGTGCAAGTTTTTGAGGACACAAGTGCTCATTATGCAAACAACTATGAGTGGGGAGATAAGGAAGATGCAAAGAAGTGGGCTCGAGCACAAGGGTTGAAAAAGATGTGCATCATAGTCCAGAATAAACAAGTTAAATCCGACAGTTTTGAAATGGTTTGCGAGTGTAGTGGAAAGTATGAGAGCCATTGTAAAAAGGGTAGTGAGTATGTACGAATAACCACAAGGAAGAAGGGAGTATATAATACGAAGAAGTGCAGATGCCCTTTTAAGCTTCAATTTATAACGCCGATACGAAAATGTGGTATATGGTTAAAGTCGTCTCGGGTTATCATAATCATCCTATTCTAAAGAGTTTGATCAACCATCCTTATTCGGCAAGGCCCAACCCCTTAGAAAAGGAGTTAGTACACGTGTTGAGTAAAAGACGCATAAGACCTATTGATATTCTTAGTGGCGTGAAGGTGTTAAACCCCCAAAACTCATCCTCATTGTCAATTATCTATAACGAAAGAGAAAAATTTAGAAAAGAGTCATGGAAAGAGAGAGTGCTTATGCAAAAATTATTGTTTTTTTTTGAGGAGGCAAAGTACTCTACCTCCTATGATACGAATGATGAAAATGAAGTGGAATATCTTTTCATCGCCAATCCGGAATGTGTACAATTGGCAAGAAGCTTTCATCAAATTCTGTTTATGGATTGCACATACAAAACTAACAAGTACAACATGCCGATATTGAACTTTGTTGGGAAAACATCTACCAAGTCGACATTTAAGGTTGCGTTTTGTTTCTTGAAAGACGAGACGAAGGAAAGTTATTTGTGGGCATTGCAAAAGGTGAAGTTATTGTATCAAGAAGGTTATACTCCACGGGTATTGATTACGGATAAGGAGCAAGCCTTGATATGGGCCATACCCCGTGTTTTCCCCTACGCGCGTCATCATCTTTGCACGTTTCATATACGGAACAATGTGCAAACTAATTGCAAGAGGGTTATATGGACAGCAAAGAAGACCGAGATGGAGAAGATTAAAAATCTACCGTTGGAGAAACAACAAGAAGAATAAGAAATTTTTTAGATGAATGACAAGATATCCGAGGTGCTTTGGGCTGAATTTCAACGTGATTGGGAACAATTAATATGGTCGCTCACGGAAGCATTATATTTCCAAAGGGAGAGTTTTGTAATAGGAAAATGGTCAACCTACCCGAATGTTATAACATATTTGAATAACGAGTTATTGGATCCCCACAAAGAAAAGTTTGTTAGTGCATGGGTAGACCGTTATAGACATTATGACAATCAAGCCACAAGCACGGTGGAGTCGGCTCACTATCGGTTCAAGAGTAAGTTAAATGGTTGTGATGGTGGATTCATTGTTGTTTTTGAAGCTATGGTCGAGTATTTCAAGCGTGATCTCGATAGAATTAAAGGGGAATTTGAAAAGAGCCGATCTAGATTGGTTGTCGACTACCGGGAAAGCCCTTGGGTCTAGGGAATAAGTTTATATATTTCTCAATGGGCAATCCTAAAAATGATAACGGAAGTGGAATATTGGGATGAACATAATTTACCACCGGGAATGAGATGTAATTGTACCATTAAGTCGGCTATGGGACTCCCATGTAGGCATGCGGTAGCAAATTATCCCACAAGGATGATTCCGATCCAAGATATAGATCCATTTTGGAAACAACTAGAATTTAAAGATCCATCACCCGATGAAGGTTTTGGGGATGTGTTTTGCGACACGGAGGTACACAAGGAACTTTTTGAAAAGTATGCTTCTTTACTACCGGAGCAAAGACAACTTTGGTTATATGAAATGAGAAAATTCACCCGTCCATCCACTAGAGATGATATTTTAGAACCTAACAAGGTGCAAGGAAAGGGGTAGGCCTTCGAAGAAGATAACAAAGAAACAGAAAAGGGTGGAAGCTAAGCGAAAGGTTCAGGAGGGTCCACAATTGACTCCTTCAATGCGAAGATATCAATCGGATTTTGAGAAGTTGAACGAGCACTACACCCTCAAACGAAAGGAAATGGAAAAAGGCGGACCAAGCCGAGCTACTGCAACGAAGGTAAAAATCCGCAAGAAGAATATGGTGGTTACATCTCAAGAGAATTCAAAAAGAAAAGTTGATAGTGGAGTCAAAATTAAAGACCGGGAAGTTCCATCCCAACAAGGTTCAACAAAAAAAGAAGCTAGAAGTGTCCAAAGAAAAGTTGGTGGTGCGGTTGGTATTAAGAAATTAGCGAGAAGCCGAGGTAATGATGTCAAAAAAAAAGCACCGATGGTCGAACCATCGCAAATCACTCCACAAAGAGTTGTTAGTAACCTTGTCGGTGAGAAAGAGACGGTTTTCTTGGATGTAGGTCTGATGAAATCACCCCCTATAGATAAGGAAGGTAATTATATCCGACCTACTTACATGATATATAAAAATTATATTCACTTTTTACCATATTTTATTCATCAGTACGTCAAGTCCACCGACGATGTTGAGGGCGACGGAAACTGTGGTTACCATGTGTTCGTAGATCAACTAGGACCTTTTGAGCAGGAAAAAGAATGGGGTGACGACCAAATTACCTATGTAAGGAAAAAGTGTTTGCTTGAACTACGTAGTTTCCCCGATTTCTACAAGGCAATGATGAGATTCGAAAGAACTGACACGGAGGAAATACTAAATGATGCGTTCAAAGCATTTGAACAGCGTTTAATGGGAAACACTACATTGACAAGTGAATATTGGATGAGAATGCCAATAAGTGGTCATCTACTCGCCAACGTATTCCATTGCATTATTCATTCCATCTCCGATGCACATAGTCTTACTTATGCACCAACAAGACGTATTTTTACCGAAGAAGAATATCCAAAGATAGTCATCATGGGGTTCGTGATGATGACCCATTATATCGGCCTCCAATTGAAAGATGGATGCCCATTACCTCCATTAAGGAGGGTAGATGGATGTGACGGAGAAATACCAATGGTTTGATGTCATAGGTTTGAGGAAAGATTTCATTTGTGAGAGGCTTTACAGTTGACGAGGGATGGCCCGTTGTGTGTACTTATGAGTTCCGATGAGGATGACTATGAGTAAATGTGGTGTGAAGGTATATGATAACAATGTGGTGTGAACCTATGTATTTTGAATCACTCATTATATATATATATATATATATATATATATATATATGAAGAATCTAGTTTTACTCTTACTATGTGTTTGTAATGATGATATGATAAAAATGTGGTTATTTAGAGGTATTTACGGCCAGGTCGTACGCTAACACGACCTAGACGTAATGACCCAACTGAGCTATTCTTCTGCAACTCGGCTGGTAAACCTAACCGAAAAGTCAGTAACGGCCAGGAATCCTAGCCGTATTTCTGGGTACTGTCAGTTCTACGGCTGATAATTCTGGCTGTAACTCTTCCTAGAATTTCAGTTTCATTTTATACTTAGTTACGGCTGAGAAACCAAACCGTGAAACAAAAAACGGCCAGGAATCCTACTCGTAAATATGGGTACTGTCAGTTTTATGGATGGTAATCCTAGCCGTAAGTTTTCATATACTTAGTTTCATTTTATACTTAGTTACGACTGAGAAACCAAACGGTAACACACAAAACGGCCAGGAATCCTACACGTAAAACACAAAATGGCCAGGAATACTACCTGTAAATATGGGTATTGTCAGTTTTACGGATGGAAATTCCAGCCGTAATTAGTATCATATTATACTTAAACAACAATCGGATACATTAAGAAGCAAAACACTAATATCCATTCATTCAAAGTTAAGTCTTCATAATGAAAAGTGAGTCAGAAAAGTAAATCACCCAAATCCATAACATAAAACATACTAAAAGTTTGACTTAAAAAAGTACATATCCTACAATCATCCACTACGACCAACAATCGAAGGAACTTCCTCAGAAGATGATGAAGAACTGTCGAGAGTTTGGGAAAGACTGATCCAATCATCCTTGTCGTTAGTATAGATATCATCCTTCGTTGGATTATGTAACTCCTAAAGCCTCCTAATCAGTGTTCTTTGTTCGTCGCAATCCAAATATAGAACCTCCTCAATGTTACAGATCAGTCCCTTGGCAATTCACTTAGCTCTCTTGACCTATTTTCACATCATTCAATTAATGAATCATATAATTTGAGCAACATATACAAAAAAAATAAATGAATCATATACTTAGCCTACGTATCATCATCTTAGCAATATCACACATTGGTAGTTCCTGGGTTCTTTCTCCTTTTCAGAGTTCTCCTAAAAATTATGAAAAATATATCAGAAGATACGACCAATTCACAAAGGAGTGATACAATTACGGTTTGGAAATAACATATAACTCATCCGTAAAAACAATTTCGGCTTACAAATATGCGGACCACCTCGCCGTAAACATAATTTCGGCTAGAAAATAAATAAAACGGCTAGGAAAAGTTATTTACGGTTAAGAAACTCCCAGCCGAAACAATTATCACTCAATTTTACTCTGCAAACACATGACAACTTACGGATGGGAAATACCCATCCGTAAATGTATTTTACGGTTGGGTTACCATATTTTCCGAACCGCATTAACCATTAACGGTTGGGATTTCTTGACGTCCCAACCGTTATATACAATTACGGCTAGGACGATATGATATCCCATCCATAAATGCTTCAGAAAACCATTTTTGGAAACCCTAAAACCATCAATCGAACCTATTTTTACAATCTAATGGTAAAATAACTGGTGGGTTTTTCGATTCTTACCTAGTAGGATTCATTTGTGGAGGATTCGCAGGTGTTTGAACAGATTGGTTCACCACATCTCCATTAAAAGGAACATCAATAACTTGCCCTGTCAGGGTTCAGTCACCCGGATCTTGTCACTCTTGATCTTGCTGCCATCTTGAGCTTCTTCAGAAATCAGTGGAGAAGAAAGAGAGAGATTGTTAGGTTTTGGAGAGTGTTTTTGAGAGGTTTTGGAGAGTGTGTTTGAGAAAAAGAGAAGAGAAAATGAAAATGAAATGGTTTTGATTTTTGGGTCTTGAATTAGGAATAACTTTTAAAATTGATTTATTAGGAAAGGGTAAATCTGACTTTTTAACACTTGAGATCTCCCCCTATCCATTTCTTGGCTACCCAAAGCAATTTCGCCCCAAAAAAATCAAAGGGAAGCGGCCCTAATAATAGTAGGATTCTTTTTTTTTTCTTTTTCTAAAACAACGATTAAACTCGGCCAAACTAGTAAAGCGAATTATTCGGGTAAGCCATAAAACACTCATCTTTGGTTCAAAACTGGCCGAGTTCGGATATATTATTCATGCCGATTCACGAAGCGTGTAGTAAAAATTCGACGAATTGCAAGCTACGGCCCCAATACAATATGGATATTTCTTTTTTTTTTATAACCAGTGCACTTTATACAATATGGATATTTCAAAATATCCCATTATATCATACAAAGCTTAAAAGACATGTAAGTCTATATATTCTTATTCAGAGATTTAATATAAGTTGTTTAGGATTCAAATGAATGTGTAGGAAAATCCATTATTAATGTTGCACTAACCTTGGTGGTGACTTGAGACAATTGGTCCCGTAGTCTAACATTAATAGGTTGATTGATCGACTTAATTGTACTAATTATTATAAAGAACAAGGGAAAATGATGGAAGCAAAATAAGATACTTATAATGAAAAGAAAAATAGAAAACCCTTTATCTAGAAAGATCCCAATTAGTGCTCATAATCTAATAATTTCATGAAAATTTCTGTAGAACACATCTAAAATATTGTTCATAGAGCCCAACAAATAAAAGACCAAGTCAAGCATGATTTTAATGTCCCATTATCTGTTTCATTACATTGACTTATTATCTTTTCTTCGATTATTTTTGTTTTTTATTCAACCTTTTAGTCTTTTCCCCTTCTAATTAATCTTCTTTTTGGTTGCTAAATGAAGTTGCTGCTTTAGTTAACATTCTAAAAAGAAAGCAAGAAAGGAGGATAGGCCCACGTGTGGGATAAAAGGCTTGTTAGGAGCGTATACACTTGCCAGTTCGTTATTGGATGATGAAGGGACTGAATTGATGATGAGGTCTAATGAAAGTAGACGCGCACGTATGCCCCCCACCTACTCCATCAATCTCTTTTGGAACTTGGGTCATCACATACTCATTCTCTTCCACTCTCTTTTAACGGTCACCTCGGATGTGGCCCGCCCGACATGACTCAAGTAAAAATTACTACTAATATTTGTTAATGCCGCCGGTAATTACCATCCGCGAGTTCATTTGCGCGCCATCAATAAATATCTTGTGTATGTCGATCCGGTTTTTCATGTAACTCGTTTTCCCTCCGTAGTAAATAATTCTTTGCAGTCAAATTTCAAACTATGATCACGAGTATGTTCACCCAATAATTTTACCACTGCATTTTATATTGTAATATATGTCCGTAATGACGTTAGTTTTCAGCTGGATTTGTAAGCTCTCTAACTCCAATGCATTTACTATGATTTCTAAACTTGCCAATCAAAAAAAAAAAAAAAGAACAAACTCAATGATTTCATTATACCTGATTGGATGTACCACTGAGTCTGCCAACGTTGTTCTTGCAAAATAGGGCTAAGTTAAATGCCTCAATATTTTGGCTACGAGTAATAATACTAAGATTTAATAAGACAAAAGATATGGGATTTATGACCATATTTGTACTAGTGTCTTCATGACTTTGTCCCTCTTCATAGTATCTGAGATGAAATCTTCCTTGTGCAGCTTCGTTGTAGAGTAACTGGAAATGATCTAGAATGTCCATTGATTCAGCAGATATTGCGATGTTTGTGTGATGCATCTCTTTGGCCCACTGGAAAGCTAGGTCAGCGCCTCCTGTGACTCCCCCTTCTCCATAGTGTCCTGGATGTCCTCTAGAGCCAATGATGTTTCCTGCAAAATCTTTCATAGTTAAGGCAGTGAAGTAAACAAAATTCTCAGAATCTTGAATAGTGCAGATACTGATATGTTTCCCAAATCTTGTTTCTGCATTCCAGGAGTAATGTGCATGAGTATTGTCAACTTCCTCTGGTAACAAAGGGAAGTTGTTCAAGATATGATTTGGCTTTGCATGAATTATATTATGGTTGCACAAACGTTGCCTTATTCTGTGGATGATTACTCCCACATTAGGCTGGATTTGTTTAAATATAAAATCACATCTAGCTTTCCAAATGTACCAACATGTGGTGGAATAGATGCTGCAATCAGTGTTTCCTAGTTGAAACAAGGAGTTCATCCAATCAATGAAAATAGTATTGTTATCAAAGAGAGCATGAGAGGTGCCAAAAATTTCCTGCCAAATTGAGACAGCAGTAGTGCAATTTAGGAACATGCGATTCATGGTTTCTTCTTCTCCACTATTGCAGACAGTGCATAAAGGATTGATGTAATGAAGTATGCTAGTTGTCTTGGCATTTGTGGGAAGAATTCCAGGTGCACATTTCCAAATAAAAAATTTGATAGCTGGAGCCACCTCCATGTTCCAGATGTTTTCCCAATTGCCAGTTGAGGTATCATTTCTGTGGAGGTGATCAATTTTTGCCTGATAAAGATCCTTGACAGATAAAACTCATGTGTTGTTGATGTTCCAAATTATTATGTCTTCTTCATTGGGGTGTGTCTGAAGAGAAAGAATAAGATCAGCTTCCTCCCTGCTGAGGATGTTAGAAATTTGAGTTTCATCCCAATTTTCATTTGTCTGAATCAAGTCTTATAACTTATTTATATTATGAGGGCACTGGTGAGATTTTTGTAGTTTTTCTGTGAAGTTTGGTAACCATAAGTCTTCCCAAATTTGGATCCTTCTTTCATTTCCAATCCACATGGAGCAGTGATGTTGTATGTTGCTTATACCTTCTAGGATTCCTTTCCATATCCAGGAGTCACCATCCTTGGATTTAGTGTTCATGCTGAGAACATTTCTGCCTAGAAGATATCTGGCATCCATAAGTTTATACCATAGAGAGTCTTTATCTTGCTCAAGTTTCCATCCAATTTTTGTTATCATGGAGCTGTTAAATAATTCCATATCCATGAATCCTAGACCTCCCATAGCTTTTGGCTTGCAAATAGTTGTCCAGGCTTTAGGGTAGTAACCAGAAGGATTCTCTATGTTCTTACCCCATAAGAAGTCTCTTTGGAGATTATTGATGTCTTTGCAAGTTTTCTTAGGCACTTTAAAGTAGTTCATTTGGTAGATGCAAGCAGAAGATGTGATAGATTTGATGATTACCTCTCTTCCAGCAGGGATAAGTGGTGTATGTTTCCAACCAGTGAGTCTCTGCTTCAATTTTTCAACTCCAGGCTTGAAAGAGTTGATTTTGATTCTATGAGTGAATAAGGGAGATCCTAAATATTTATCATCAAGCTGGAGGACTTGAACTCCCATAGCATTGCTAATTTGAGAAATGAGCTCTGGGTTGGTGTTGTTGCTGAAGAAGACTCCAGATTTGTGGAAGTTGATAACCCAGAAGTATTTCCAAAATTCTGCAGGAGCTGCATAATATTTTGCGCTTCTATTTTATTTGCCTTGCAGAAGATCATGCAATCATCAGCAAATAGGAGATGACTGATAGAGGGTGCTTCCTTGCAGATCTTTATCCCATGAATAATGCCTATCTCCTCAGCATGCAGTAAAGTTCTTGAAAGGGACTCCATGCAGAATAAGAAAAGGTAGGGGGATAGGGGGTCACCTTGCCTTAGTCCTCTAGAGGGTTTAAAGAATTTGTCAGGAGAACCATTAATGAGAACAGTTGATGTGGTGGTTGATATGCATTGATAAATCTTCTTGCACCATAGATCATCAAAGCCAAGTTTCTTCATAATTGTTATCAAAAATCCCCAGTCCACTCTGTCAAAGGCCTTTGCCATATCAATTTTTATTCCCATAGAACCAGAATTTGCTTTTTTTCCTCTTTTAAATCTCATGGTGTGTATAATTTCATGGGCAATAGCTATGTTGTCAGATATTTGCCTCCCAGAAATGAAAGCAGATTGGTATGGGGATATGATTTTGTTTAGTAATGGCTTCATTCTTTGAGCTAAGAGTTTATAGATGATTTTGTAGGTGGTGTTACAGAGGCTGATAGGTTTGAAATGGCTAGAGGAAGTTGGGTTATCAATCTTGGGGATGAGGGATATGAAGGCGACATTCATCTCTTTTAGAAAGTGCCCAGAGAGGAAGAAGTTTTGAACCATTGAGACAATATCATTACCTATAATATCTCAGTTGATTTTAAAGAAGTTTGGTGGAAAACCATCTGGACCTGGAGTTTTGTCATTAGCCATACTGAATAAGATGGCCTTAATTTCTTCAGGTTATGGTCTTCTGTTGAGGGTGATATTATCATCATGAGTGATGGTTGAGGGCATGAGATTGATTATTTTATAGGAGGGTTTGATAGTTTCAGTAGTTTTCATATGAGAAAAATGGTTTGTAAAGCAGTCTTTTACCTCTTGTTGTTCTGTGATCCAACTGCCTTCTTCAGTTTGAATTGTTTTAATTTTATTCCTTCTTGCTCTACTTTTTGTGACTCTATGGAAGTAGCTTGTGTTTTGATCCCCGGGCTTGATAAGTTGATCCATGCTCTTAGTTTTCCAGAATTTCTCTTCAATGTCATGCCAGTTTTTGAGTTGCTTTCTTGCATCAGCTAGAACTTGTCCTCTGTCAGTTCTGAAGTAGCAAGTTGGTAACCAGGTTAAGTGTTGCTTGCACTCTTCAATGTTGGTTTTAATATTTCCATATACTTCCTTGTTCAAAACTCTGATTTGTAATTTGATGTCTTTAAGCTTTCTCGTAATTGAGAAAGCACTTGACCTTGGGGTGACCTTGTTCCAGCATTCAGCAATAATTTTCCTGCAATCAGCATGATCTAGACAATGACCAAAAAAATTGAATGGTATCTTACCATTCTTCCAGTATGGATTAGAATTTAAAAGAATTGGGTGATGGTCAGAATCAATAGCTAGCATATTTGTGATAGTAGTGTTTGGGAAAATATCCAACCAACTATCATTAGATAGACCTCTATCCAATCTTTACTCAGTTAAAGAAGGACCTTTTCTCTTGTTTGACTAAGTGAAAGGGAAGCCTGAAAAACCAAGGTCAATGAGATCCAAATTTTGAATTTTTTTTTATTGAATATAGAGGCTTCATTAGCATCAATGGGATGAGAACTGAACGTTTCATTATCATGAAGGATGAAGTTGAAGTCTACAGTAACCAACCAAGGAAGTTTATGAGAGATAGAAGTTTTCTTAAGGGATTTCCAAGAGTTTATCTTGGATTGAGTGTCATAATGATTTCCATTGTAACCTGTAAATAACCAAGGGGGGCTGTTGGCACTTATGATGACGGCATTAATGTGGTTTATAGACCAATCTAAGATTTCCAAGTTTAGATTGCTTTTCCAAAATAAAGCTAAACCACCTGCAGTGCCACTAGCCCCACCTGAGTTAACATACCATAATTTGTTGACTCCTAAGTCATGTAAATTTTTCTTGAGTTTATCATGTTTTTTCCTAGTTTTAGACAAGAACATTATGTCAGGGTTTAATTTATTAAGCATGTCATTGAGTTATCTTTTAGCATCCCTAGTGCCCAACCCTTGACAATTTCATGCTAAGGAAGTGAAGAATTGCCAAAAATATGACACTGCTGGATACTTAGAGGTATGCCTTCTAATAATTCTATCATAATGCTTATGAAACAGGAATACCACAAGAGAATTAAGCAGAATGTTAGAGTAATAATAATAGTAGCAATGGACTGGGTTGAGATTATAAACCCTTGCTCCAGCAGCAGAGCAATCCAAAGAGCCATTAGCCAAGTAGTTGAGGTTGTTGTCCATCTTCTAAGTAGAGTCAATTTGATCCTTGTATCTTTTAGCACTTGTTATTTCCATGTTGTTTACGACACCATTTTCTTCATTTGGAATAGCCTTTTTTCTTTTTCAGTCCATAAAGGAGGTAGAAGAGGTTTTGAGGGAAATGTCTTCAAGATTCTCAAAAGTATGATCTTTTTTATTTGCTTTCCAAACAACTTTTTTCTTCTTACTTGCTTCAACATCCATATTTGCTTTTATCTGAGCCAATGTTGGGAGGGAGTGAGGAGGAAAAATTTTTGGTGTAGTGATGACAGGGAAGAATTGTTCAGCAGCTTGAAGCTCAGCAGCAGTGGTTTCCTCATCATTCTTACTCAAAGTGGTGTTGTTGTTGGGAGAAGACCTTGCAGCAGCTTTCCATTTTGGGATTTTTTTCTTGTAAGAACCTGTTATCTTCTTTGCCAAATCTAATCTTTTGTGTCTAATTTGACAAGCTATGACATCTGGGTGAGGAGAGTCTTGAGCTTCAACAGTAGGGATCTGGGTTTCAGCATTATGAGATTGAGCTCTAAAGAAAATGTTACTGTTTGATATAGAAGCAATGTTTGCTATTGACTTTTCCAATTCCAATATTTTAGCATTTTTCATTTTTGCTTCAAACACAGCAGCTGCATCATCATCAAAGTAGTGCCTGTGAATGATAGCTTTTCCAGCTTGGACCTGTTTTTCTCTAGGATTTATAGGTGCAGGTGCTGCCTGAGGGGTTGGTAAGTGATTGTAACCATGCGTGTTTTGGTTTGGGGGTGCAGGGCAAAGGGGGCTTGGGTGATCAAGAATTCTACAAACTTTGCAGAATTTGATGCCATTAAGAGCATAAGCACACTCCATCCAGTGTTAGATGGTAGTAGTTTTAAAATCTTCTATACCAAACTTGAGAGATCTTGTTACATTGATGGTTACCTTGACTTCCACATTTTTTTCAAATCTGTCTATGCCATAAGCTTTTTTCTGACCTTGGTAGACACCAATTGGTTGAATAATGTTTGGTATGTCTGGTATTATGTGAGTGGGTATTCTCTTAATGAGAAGCCAAATCATAACCTTAGAGAACAGTTTATCATCTATAAGTTCAGGACCCATTACTGGTACACCCACTAGAACCATTATCTTATCAAAGACTCCTCTAGTGCCTCCATCCCTCAAAGTAGAGTAGTATTCTTCAGTAGTGGTTCTGAGAATGTAGAAATTTCTTCTTCTATTCCATATTTCAACTTCAATTCTGCCAATCATCTCCAAGTGAGCATTGATGAAATTGTTAACGATTGATGTTTGGAAGCAGATATTACTACAGAGTTTGCCGATGAAACATCCTTTCCAATCCTGAGCTTGTTTTGTTTTGATATTCTCAGAATTGAGAAATACTTTTTGGAATAAGTCCTCAGGGATGGTTAAAGATATATTTATTTTCTTGGCCAGGTTATCAATAGAAGGTGGATTAAAATTGGAGGAGGAGTCCAGAAAGTAAAATAGGTGAGAGGATTATGTTTGCCTAGATTGTGAGAGTTATACAAGAGCACAATGTAGTTGATGGTGATGGTGATGGGACTAACTTTAATTTGAAAAAAGTTCACAGGATAATTTTGCGCCTTGTCGTAATTGAAAGGGATAACAGTTGCAGTTGAGATGCTTATGTAGTCGTACTTGTGCTTAGAGCAGACACAGCTAAGCGCTTGTTGACTTGGTCGACTATGGATAATGGCCCTTTGGACTGCAACCTGTCAAAATTCAAAATGCTAGTTTCTAATATGTTAGTGACATCAGAATTCGAGAAGTGAGAATTGATTTTTACCTTTTTACCGTGCTGCACATTTACCTTGTTACTTATTATGATTGGAGAGGTGCCTGAAGTAAATAAGTGTGGTTTCCCCCATATCAGTTTTGTCCACTTAGAATGTAATTCATCTTGCATCTGAAAACGCATGTGAAATATGACCCCCCGAGTCAGATAATCCAATAAATCCAGCCCAATCTGAGAATGATTAATCAGATCAAGTTTCACGGGTAAGACCCATTGATATGGTCTCAGAGTCCGACCTGCTAGAGTGTTCAATTCGTCCACGCCAAGTGTTTGTTGCCGTTTTGCATGATCCAATGAGAGGACGTTGCTTTTGCTAGACCAATTTATGTAGCCCTTAGGCTTGTTAATGCGGGTAATCTGACAATACCAATCTCTAGGAATGGAGATCAGAGTGTCAATCTCTAGCCCTTGGGTAATTGACGATTGAGATTGAAAGACTGTTGCTCTTCCCATCCCAAAGAAATAGTAAGTTCTATCAGTTTTCTTAGTGAAGTACCAGGCCACACATCAAATTCTTTGTGTCTAACAAAATTTCAAGAAGAATACAGTTCTTGAGTACCCAAGCAATGAAAGGAGATTAGGTATCCCATGAAGGCAGTCATAGTGAACCAAAAAGGGCCTGAGTCAGTCAGCCTTCGTAGAAGGTAAATAATTCTTAATTTCAAGCGAATTTTGGATTTAAATTGAGTTCTAAAACATGAATTCCTAATATGGGTAGTGAAATTGATTAAATCTTGTGTTTTGGTGTAAATTTGTTTTAGGATGATGCTTCGAGGATGAGCAGAGGTGGAGATGTTATGCATGCATAGGCTGGGGGTGGAAATCAGCAGCAAAATATCGAGCGAGGTCGGATCGAAAATGGACAACTCGTTGGTGTTAATGATGGTTGGGTTCTGTATACGCTTTATCCCAAAAAAGACCGATTTGTAGTCAATGAAGGGGTTGTGTTGGTGGGGGATGAAAGGGTTGTAAGTGGGGGTGCTCGTCGGGGATTTTTCGCAACACCAGTTCCTGACGACGTCAAAGCTCAAATTTATTTGAATGATTCCCTTTTTATTCTTGTGGACAAGGTACTCTTCCCTAACATGTTCATGCTTGCTCCAGCAATCCGACAAATGGCTGTAGATGTTGCAGAGATAGACAAGGCAGGGCTTGGAGAGATAACTCATCCACAAGAAGTACTAGTTGACGAGCCATTTCCACCAGGAGTTGATGCAAGAGTTGTAGCTCAAGTGTACAAAGATGTTATAGCCAGAGCTGCAAAGAAAGCTACCAGTGCATCTGGAGATGCAGGGAATGTCTAGCCAGGTAGGCTTCAAAACAATGCTCAGAGAGATGTGAAAGTTAAATAACAAACAAGTTATTTTAAAAGTTGGTAACAAACAGTGCATGACATTCTGGATATGGTATGCACCTAAGCTGCAGAACAAATTTGTGTTGGGTTTAAAAGTCGGTTTTTTTGTTGTTAAAATTTTATGCATGCTATCGGTATTGTTTCTTAAGACAGTTATGCTATGATTTCCAACATTTACTAGAGTGTTATTGTAGTGAGACCTGTAGGCATATATGGAAGAGCTCACAAGATTAGGACAGTGATTAAAATTATAGGAATATCTAGAGATAGATGTTTTTATAACATGATTGGAAAAGGAGATTCTTATGTAGAGTTTTGGAGGATATAAAATGCTGAAAGAAATAGAAAGAATCAAAATCTTACCCTCGGAATGCTTAGCCAAACTAGAATACAGATACATACCGGGGTTTAGAATTGCAGATTCTGAGCAGTTGACCCATAGGCATTGATAATCCAAATACCTCAGAGCTATAGAAGGAGATTGCTGTAGAAAGATATCAGGCAAAACCTTATGACCAGATTTAGAGCCTTTGCCAATAACAAAGTTGTACCATTTGTAGCTACCACTAAGAGATATCTCCAGGGAATCATAACTGAATGACAGATTTTCTAAATAGAGAGTGAGATAGTAATATCCAATCTGAGCTAAGACAATTTGCCTTGTGATTGAGATACATAAACTAAATAGAGCTCTGAAAGAATTGAGAGTGGTTTGTAGATCATTGAAACGCAAAGGAACGAGTATCTTAGTTTCCTTGAGTTTTAAAAATTTCTGATTCTATTTTCAATTGAATCAACATCTGTGAGTTGAGCACTGGTGAAGAACAAGTGATTATAGGTTTTTTTGGAAGGGGAAATTCCATCTTCCAATCTGATGTAACTAGTGATTCGGGTGTTGTTAATGTGATTTGTGTGATTGTCGATGTATGTGATTGTAGTGATGCTAGCAATGTTTGTGATTATTTTCATTGTTTTTGTTCGGTGATTGGGTTCAGGTAGCATTTTGAGTGATTGAGCAGGCTTGAGAGGTGAAATGAAACCAAAGAACACAAAAGAAAAGAAGATTAACTATTGGTGTAGTAATGCATCATCAGAAGAACAGATACAGAAGACAAATTCGAGAGAAAAAAGAAATTCCGGCAGGGACTCCGGTGAAATTCGATTGTTGGAGCAGGCCGTTGAAGGAAGACGACACACAAAAATGGCTAGAAAAGTTGACGGACGGGAAAACTCAGGGAAGGGAGAGAGGAGAGAGGGGAGAGCTCATTTTTTTCCTCTATGTATAAGAAGAAATTCTCATTATACCTGATTTTTTTGTTTCTTTTGAGACCTATTTACTTTTCTCAATTTCGATTCCTATAAAAGGTGGAAAAACAAAAATCAATAATGCTCGACTGCGACCCGACCTGATTTAGTAATCGTTGGAATGTCATTGTAGCTAGCACTACATATTTGCATTTGGATTGGTATGCTTTATGTGGGACGTCAGTTCCATATAAAACAGGTGTGGATTCTCGTTGGAGTAATATGAATGTTAGACAACCAAGTGAAAGAAAACTACACTCTGTTTACACTCTATTACCTTTCCTCAAAGGCTCAAACTGAAGCAGAAGGTAAACACATTACCAACGCGTTCATTTCAGATTATCAGACCCATGAATTCAATTTTGGGGTAATCCTTTTTCTCCGGAATCAAATTCAATTCCACTGGTCTATGGATGTAATGAAAAAATTCAATTCCCAAAGTTTTGCGTCTGTTCGGTTGAATCCAATTCTTAGGCTCCCAAAAACCTGAACCGAACACGCTGTACAGGTAGAGAGCATTAAGAAAACAAGCAATGAAGGTTTGAAAACATGTGAACGTCAATCAAAGAAGAAAATAGATGTATATTAACATGGGGTAAGACCCACATTTTTAGACTTTGTGCAACACTTAAAAGACATTCAATCAAAGAAAATATTGATTGAAATAAGCCAAAAATAGTTATTGATCCTAATTTAACTTACTGAAATCAGATTAATTTACTTAAAAGGATTATTACAACAGATGTTAAGAAATCTAGAAGAAAGTAGAAAGAGGCGTGGCGACTTTTTGCATAGGGTTCTATGTTGGATGGGTCGACCGTCCCTTTAACAGATTTCCTCACCATCGGCTGCATGTGGGTCAAACAAACAAATTGCACTCACTAGCACACCGACCTCTGACTACACTACAGGCTCCTACTGTAAATCCTACTCCATCACATCATCTCTTCTTTCCTTATCTTCTTAAAGATTCCCCAAATTCTTTCTACCTATGTTCCTGTTTATTCCTTCAAATTATTGACATATCTATGTCATTTGATTTGATTTTATTGTTTTTGATTTTGGAGCATATGTCATTTGATGTGCATATATGTGCTGTTTTATCCTTCATTCCCCTGTTTGCCGTTTTTTGAATTGTCACTCTTGGCGGGAAAGTTCATTGTCAGGCAGCAGTGTTAAGAATCTTTAGATTGAAATAGCCTGGGCATGGATCCCGTGCACATTTGTCTTGTTGCTAACACACAAATTTTGCCACTCTCTCTGGATAAGTATGGGATTGTAGTTTCTTGTACAAATTACAAGTGCGTGTATTAGATAACCAAAATCTTCTAGGAATCGGGCGAGCCGGTGAGGATCGGGCTCGTAAGTTCGTAACCTTTAATAATAAGCACTTTTTTGATCGGCACTACTGGTGCTAGTTTTTGTTCGGTACTGCTAGTGCTCATTTATTCACTCTCTGTTCTATACTCGTGTGGATGACGAAAATCTAAAAATAACTACTCATCAAACCGGGAGAACAAACAATCCAGATGACCTTGAAAATGAACATAGTTCTATCAATGAGGGACTCTGCAACTAAGGCAGGAATTGGGCTAACTCTTTATGACTACACAGGGATAATCAGAGAAACCATATGACTCAATGTAAACTGCACTTCCTGGGAACAACTAGAGATCCAAGTGGCTGAAGCGTTAATCTGATGGGCAACATAATGGAGTGGTCACGCTATCTCGTTAAGAAGCAAGGTACCTACTCTACTGCTGTTGATAGGAAAATACGTAACACCAAGGGAACAAAGATACAAGATAAGTGCAGATTTCAGAAACAAGATGAAGTTTGAGATAACTTCCTAGCCATGGATTTTATTTTAGTTAGAATAACAGATGTAATATGGGCTGCAAACTTATCAATTTTTTGTAATAAGTATGCCATCCACCATACATGAAAGGACACTACTCTAAATGCTTTATTAATCTATTTGAACATTCAAAGCTGGAATGAATATGTAACGGCAATCTTTCGGAGTAACAACGGAAATTATAATTCTATATTAAGGGGAAACCTCCTTTTTTTCAAAAATACATATATATATATATATATATATGACTATGAGCAATAGGCCTTGGCCCTTGAAAACGAAGGAAAATGAGACTTTTATCCTTCTTGTTGAAAATAGGCGCTCCGCTTGATTATTTTTTTGGATCGTAAACAGAAAATCATTTGAAACTAAAGCAAAGACTATACTAGGCCTATACACTATTCCTATTTATTGATAGGGAAATTGAAGATCATGATTGAACCTAAGTTTAGTAGGGATGTAAGTTTCTGATATACAGGTGTTTTTTCCCCCACCTTCCACCAAGGAGGAGAACAATAAAGACACTAGCCAGTGGTAGCTACTAGTGTCTGCCCCATTTGAAGGCGATCAAAAGAAATAAAAACCAAAGAAAAAAGTGGGAGGGAAAGAGAGATATGACAAGATATACACATCTTTCGCAACATGCTCTCGAGTTGCTAGTAGGCAGCTGTTAGATCTTTTTCAGTCGGGTTTCGAATGGGACCCTGATTATTGATAAAAGTCTACAATTAGATTTGCTTGCATATACACATGTATAATGTATTACATGGGATATGAAAGCCATTGGTCAACAATTTCCATGAAGTTATGCCGTGAAATGCTATCACCTGTTATTATGGAGCGGAAAACTGAGCCTTCTTGGAAGAGAATCCAATGATGGGCATAGTGGTAGGGAAATAGATGGAAATATAGATTGGGTTTGGTATTCTCCCCCAACTTGATCAAAACAAATACAAAAATCATGAAATGAGGAATTTTGAGATCTCCATGCCTTAATTACTTAAAAACAGAAATGTTCACTAAACCCAAACTTCCTCATCACATTTAACAGAAAATTCCATTCGACCCTGTCGAACGGACATGTCTATTTTTAAACCCATTAACAAAAAAAGTAAAAAGAACACACTTAAGACGTGGAAGCTTTGATTAAAAAAAAAGAAGGTGTTCTTGTATGTACCCCTCAAAATTACTAACGGAAACTACATTTTTTTTTTCCTTTGGTTTCCTTTTCATGTTTTGTTCTTCCACCACCATTTGACTTGCCGCCCCTTTCTCACATTGCTCCATTCCACTTTCCAACCCCCAATTATCACTGTTTGAAATCCTGTTTTCCTGCCCCACATTATCTCCTCCACCTCTTTCTTTCATTTGAATTCCTTTTTTGAGCATCAGTGCATTATTGTTTGGAAGTCCAAACCCCTTATGATTGGGTATTGAACTCTCTCTCTTTTTGTTACACCGCCCCATTTGTGTAGCGAATCCTATTTCAACAGCATAGTTGGTGATTTGAAGCCTTAGATGAAATGGCCCGGTTTTTGTTGACACATCTTGAAAATATTCCCACTTCGCAACCAAAAAGAGTAGAATTTTAGTTTTGCAGTCCTCATGAGAGAGAGTAGAATGATCAATAGATAGACTAAAAACTAGGATACTCCATAGCTGTAGCAAACCTATTTTTGAATTCACTTTGTTAGTTAGATAATTACAATGGATGAACACATAAAAATAGGTCACCAGGGAACTCAATTGTTGCACCGCTTGGAATTGTAACGGACATCAACCCTTGAATTTATTTTTCGGAATTCGATGATATAGTAAGTCATATAAACATGAAGTTTTGATAAGTGTTTACTATTCCGGTGTTTTTGTTGTTTTTTGAGAGACTCCCCTTTCATAACCATTGAGGTACTACAATGGAGTTACTGGTCGATGAGGCAGGAATATCTTGAGGAAAATGTATTACATGGGATATGAAAGCCGATTGTGATTGGTATCAACAATTTCCATGAAGTTATGCGAGATAGATGACGGTGAAATGCTATCATTGCTGTAGAACTGTTATTATGGAGTTGATGGAAAACACCAATGAAGAAGATTAAATGTTTTTCTCCCCTTGTTAAAATTTATTCCTTGTTGAATTTTCTTTTTCTGTCGTAGAATTCTTGATCTTGTTTTCGTTTTAGTGTTAATGAACAAATTAATTGGTGATTCCGTTATTTTTCTTTCCTTGAAGTGGATCACCTAATAGTAACTTGCACTCTTGAAAAAGTTAAGTTTTTTTTTATAATATCATGGAAAAACGATGAAGATAGATTGATAGTAATTTGTTTGGTTTATTCAAAATCTTGTAGCTCAAAACATAACAGAATTGATCTAGAAAACAAATACAAAAATCACACGTTATTATGGAGCGGAAAACTGAGCCTTCTTGGAAGAAAATCCAATGATGGGCATAGTGGTAGGGAAATAGATGGAAATATAGATTGGGTTTGGTATTCTCCCCCAACTTGATCAAAACAAATACAAAAATCATGAAATAAGGAATTTTATTACTTAAAAACAGAAACAAAAAAGAAAAGAACACACTTAAGACGTGGAAGCTTTGATTTAAAAAAAGAAGGGTGTTCTTGTATGTACCCCTCAAAATTACTAACTACTAACGGTACCCCTGTTGGATATTTTCTTCAATGCAACCGATGTTGACCTGCATTACAATAGTCAAAGAAAGAAGAAGATTAAAGTAACTAAGTATAGATCGAGTCGAGTATTGGATACTCTGTCCTTAAGACGAAATTCGCTTCACTCCGGTGCTAATGGGTCTTAGTTGCGAAACATCTCCCAGGATACAACGATCTTTCTTCCTCGAGTAGAAGCACTCCAAACTCAAGGAAACGGCGAACCAAATTTAGTGTTTATCTCTCAATACTATGACAACAATGGATGCAAGTAAAATCTGATTTTGGTGTGTGTTTTTCTTATTTGGAATGAACCATGAGTGGGGTTTATATACTTGATTGGTGTCTCATAGGAAATGACATAGTGTCTCTTCGCGAAGAGTCACATCTCTTGTAAGAGTCCTTTCATGGAGAGTCACACCTATTGGAAAGAGTCCATTCATGGAGGGTCACATCTCTTGGAAACAACCCTTCAATTATAACTAACATAATTTCTTTTCAAAATTTCTAACAACCCCTTTATAGATGTACCCATAAATTCTATCTTCCTACCCATCAAAAATGTAAATTTTGTATACCCCTTGCACATGATTTTGACACACTATGTAATTTATCTTTAATGTTGTCAATAATAATTCTTAAATCTATAATGATTTGATATAATCTCTATTATCATGATCTTGTATGATTTTTGATCGATTTGATAACCTTTATATAAGGGTTTTCGAATTAAAAATTCAGGAAAAAATACAAAAACAACAAATTCAATTGGTTTGGTTCTTTTATATAGTGATAGGATTCTGATCAAAAAGATTATCTTGTATCTTGAATTGGGATCGGCGACTACAAGTATTTATAAGTTGATGGTATCTTTTGGTGCATTAATCCAGAAGTCGTGAAAGCAAGCATCACACAAGTATAATTGAGATAAAGAAACAATACATTGAAGTTTCAACATGCAGTGATGAGTGAAGGATGGTTTACGAAAATTCAAGCTATTAACGAGGTTAACCAGAAAGATAGAAAATTAAGGATTGTTTGATCAGTAGTTTCTCATAAATGACTTCGTATTATTGAAGTTGTTAATAAAAATAACACTGCCAAGTTATTAGACGTTCTTTATTCTAAAAATCAAAAACACTACTTTGGATTCAATCCCATAAAAATTTGATTCGTGATTGATGCCCTAATTTGGGTGATTCCGATATTTCGCGATTTAGGGATCTTTTTATTCATGGAAATGTAAGGTACGGTATGTGTATATAAAATTTCCATAAAACTTACGATTTTCATATTAATTGAAATTTAGTTACGCAATTTTTTTAGTTAAAGGGGATATCATTAGTATTTTTAAGGATTTATAAAGGAACACCCAAAAAAAAGAAAAAGGATCATTCTTAACAAATCAGCAAAACAAAGACCGTTAAGTTATATGTTACAACTTGAGTAATAGGACAGGTCATTGACTTGATTTACTAACTTAATTTATAATTTCTCTCTTAAATTAAACATTAAGATACGATAGATATCTAATGTAGTTTACAAAAATGGACTATGAATTTCAGATTCATGATTGACTTGCTGTGCCTAAAAATAATAATAAAAAAAGAGTCTTGTCATAATTTGGGATTTAAAAATCATATCTTCCCTATAGAGATAACCTGAAATTTTAGTTTTGCTGAATTTTTTTATTTATTTTTCGAAAAAGAAGAAGATCCTCATACATTGATAGTATTTACTCTTCTCCTCGGGTAGGAAAGAGTATTGGTTACATTGACATTCCAATTGTAAATATATAGATATGTCATAATGGCTATTACACTTTTGTCAGTCCATCTATGTTCGATAGAAAACCAATTACAAAAAATTGAGAGGTTTGAAGGATATATAAGTTCATATCTACAAAGTAAAACATAAGCTAAAACTTTAAAGTTTATATCAAAATGATTGTTTCCCTCAAAATCATCGTTTTGTTCATATCTTCTTTCCCATGCTTCGGCATACATTCCTATCAGCAACAAGAGTATTGGTTGTGAGTCTCTTTGGAATATCAAATTGTAGTCACTCCACACCGTTGCCCATTTGAAAGTTGGCTTAGCCCCTACTTCTTCTAACTGCTCTAGTGTGGTATAATTTTCCCATTGTCCCCTAGTTTCAATGATATTACATGTATAATCAATCATATTTAGTCCGATTCCAGATCTTGTTACAGGTTCCAGCATAGATAATACCACATTTATCTTAACTGCCATGAAATCTATATTATATCTCGGTTGACCATTGGTTACAACAAGAGTATCATTATTCATAGGATTGTAGTATAAAGATTGCATAATGTTATAACCAGCTTTATGTACCCATAGAAAACTGTTTATAAATTTTACTATCTTCCTAGCGGTACATGCACTATTTTGTTTTTCTTTCCGAAATACCATGTTACATCTAGCATTCCATATATGCCATGTTATGATACTACAGAAAACTTCCCATTTCATTATACTTACTCCTCTATCTATTAAGTGAAACCACTCATTTAACCAGTCATGAAAGCTAGTATTATCATTGAAAACAAAATTCATGTCAAAGTTAAGATGCATCCAAACCTGTTTTGCAAAGTTGCATCCCATAAACAGATGATAATGAGATTCCTCACCTTCATTACAAAGAGTGCAAGTTATGTTAATATTTGGTATTATAGTAGCCATCCTCACACTATTAGGAAGTATGGAATTAGCTGCCTTCCAGATGAACATTTTCATTGACGGTGTTATTTTCATTTTCTAAATCCTATTCCAATCCATGTTGTTGCCTCCATTAAAGTTGATGTTGTTATATAAATATTTAACATAAACTTACCTTTGTCGGTTAGGGACCAGATCAGAGCATCCAATACTCCACTTCCATTGATAGTTAATTTTTTGATAATTTATACAGTCGACTCATCAAAACAGATGTTCAATTTTCCACAATCCCAAGTATAATTATCAGTAAAAAGATGACAAACTTTTGTGATTATTTCAGTTCCTATTTCAGGTCAATGAAGCGGATGGGTTAAGTTTGGTATCCACCAATCTTGCCAAATATTTATAATCTCTCCATTTCCTATTTTTCCAAAAGTATTTGTCCTTAAGCTGAAAAATACCTACTAATAGACATTTCAACATCCAGTTGTCACTCTGTTTTGGAGTAAAGTCTATATGAAGTATGTCACAGTTAGAATAATACTTGAATTTCAGATTTTTAGCACAAAGAGAGTCGGGATTCTATTGGAGTCCCCACCCAACCTTAGCTAGCTAACATAGCTAAATTAAAATTTCTCATGTTCTGGAAGCCCAATCCTCCATCAACTAATGATTGACACATAGAGTCCCAACCTTTAAGACAAACACCTTTCTTACCATTTTTATTAAGATCATTTTCATCCCTACCCCACCAGTAATTTCTCCGTAGTTTAGTAATTTCAATACAAGTTTTAACTGGAATTATAAAGAAATTTATTTGATAAACACAAGTGGAAAAAGGAATATTTCTTATCATTACAGTTCTCCCATCATAATTTAGAAGCTCACATTTCCATCCTTTTAGACGATTTTTCATTTTCACCACCAACGATTCAAAACTTTTTATTTTAGAAGTATTAGTAAATAATGGAGCACCTAAGTATCTATTAGTTATTGGTATTAAGTTCACTTCTAGAATTTGTTGGATACTGCTTATGATAATTGGATCAATATTAAGGCTAAAGAAAACACCTGATTTATTCAAATTTATTAGCTGACCCGAGGCTTCACTAAAATCCCTGAATATTTTAACAAGATTGTGGCTAGTTTGTTCATTAGCATCACAGAAAACAATGCAATCATCATCAAATAAAAGATGACTCACAGATGGAGCAATTGTATCAACTTTTATCCCTCTTATAAGACCTTTGTCTTTCGCATTTAAAAGACTTCGTGACAGAGTTTCCATACAAAACAAAGATATATTAGGAGATATAGGACATCCTTGCCTCAAGCCCCTAGTAGATTTGAAAATCTTGGTCATAGAACCATTTATAGGATGACTACGGTAGTGGTGGAAATGCATTGATGCACTAAGTTGTACCATTTTCCATTGCAACCCATTTTAAGCATAATCTGGATTAGAAAATCCCATTCGAGTCTATCAAATGCTTTGGACATATCAATTTTTAGACCCATTGACCCTTTCTTTTTCTTTTTGTGTTTCTCATTTTATGAATCAATTCATGAGCTATGGTTATATTTTCAGAATCTGCCTTCCAGGGATGAAGGCAGATTGGAAGGGAGAAATGGTTTTACTAAGTAAACTTTTCATTCTATTAACCATTAACTTACATATGATTTTGTATGTATTGTTAGCTAAGGCAATATGACGAAATTCAGCAGATGTTATAGGATTAAGAGTTTTTGGAATCAAAATGATGAAAGAGGCGTCCTTTTCTTCGGATATAAAACCATTTTCAAAAAATATTTGTATCATGTTTATCAAATCCGGGCCAGTTGTTTCCCAATTCCGTTGAAAGAATGTAGGTGGGAAACCATCTGGAATTTTTTGTATGATTCTATATTTATAACTTTTTTCATAAAGAATAATTAGTATTTGGTGTCAACTCGATATAAACCTAACCAAAATATATATGTTGTATGTTTTGTTGAAGCAGTACATATATATTGTGTCATGTGAATTTTGTTTACTTTTTGCTTATTGTTATTACTTATACTTCGATATTGTAATTTATTATCTTAATATTCCAAGGTTTTATAGTTTTTATGGTGTCTTAAATTAGGTGTTCGTGGGAAAGGTGTTCAAAACCCGCAATTACGTAATCATGGTTCCAAGAAATGTTTATCTCTATTTGGGAACTGCGTTTACTTTATTATCAAGGTGAGGGGTTTCCAATTTTGAATATAGGAAACTTTATTAAAGGTTATCTATGTAATATAGGTCAATTTACACGGGGATCAGGGAAATTACACTATATAAGGAACTTATACAATGTGAGTTTGTATAAGAGCATTAAGAGTTTTTATTCCAGTTTTGTTGATACCACAAATAATTGAGCTAACTCCATGATCTACGGGTTAGTCACGGCTAAACCTAAGGAGAATGACTGTGGACTTGATCTATTCATGGGTACTTGTCTACGAACTCAAAGAAAGTAGGGTTTGGACCTGGAGTTACCTAAAATCGGTGATAAAAGTAGAATTTTACGTTTTTGAAAGTAAGTTTTGGGAGGTTCAGACGAATAGTCCTCACTTAAAGCAAGAGAGATGGTCGTACAAGGACTGCTTCAGTCATATGAGAGATATGGATGACTTTATGGAGGGAAGCAGAGGAGACAAACATAAAAATCTTAGAATTATGAGTTTGCAGAAAAGTCGCTCTGAGAGTTTCTTTTTGCTTGGTCGATGGATGTCCTATTTATAGTAGAACTCTCTAGTCTCAAGTCACTGAAAATAGGGTTTTCTTTCCGTTCGGAACACTCTTCCCATATATTCAGGAATATCTAAGGATAAGATAGTCTGACCTTATCCTTTGATTCCTTTTGAACGACTTTACTCTTTTTTGTAAGAAATAAGTCAGGTATTTCTCACATGTGTCGTACACCGCCAAACCAAAATCCTAATTGGTATCCCCCCATTTGTAGGACTAAGTCAGCCTCTGTGATGATATTTTGACAGGGTATAAATATTCTCTATAGCCGACGACATGGTAGTAATATTCTCCATAGCGGCGTTTGACTTAAATGGAGTAGCATTTGTTGGAGCATTACTCGGCTGAACTCACAAGTTTTGATATGTCACGCTTGTTTTCAACGTTATATGTATAAAACCATATCTTGATTTATAGTATACTAAAGTCAAGTCTCAAACTAGGATTAGAGTATGGTTGTTGAGTGTCAGACATCATTGAATAACCTTCAAAGACTGAAGAATAAACAAAGACATTTGTGAGAACTTCATCAACAAATAGGTATGTTAAGACTGACTTATACTGAAAAAGTCGGGGTCTAACAACCACACCCAATATTTCATTTCGGAAATCTGTATAGACTAACTCCAATATATTTCTAAGAGAATCAACTAGACAGTCAGACTCAATCAAGGAAAATACATCCAAGATTTATATCTTAGTTTCTCAATATAATCAGCAAATCAAAGAGATAGAATCCGTGAGCCTGATTATTATGAGAAACAACTTGAACGGTACCGAAGACCAATGTTCAAGTGTCAATCAAATAATATGAACAACCAAATATTTAATTATCTATTTGATTGGACTACGCACAACCTGTGATATTTCAATTATATAGAATATATAATGCGGAAAAGAAAGAACACAGACACCAGAAGTTTTGTTAACAAGGAAAACAAAAATGCCGAATAACCCCGGGTCCTAGTCCAGATTTGAACACCACACTATATTAAGCCGCTACAAACTCTAGCCTACTTAAATTTAACTTCAGAATGGAATGTAGTTGATCCCTAACCAATCTCTATAATGACCCGTCCCTCCACCGATACTGTCCCCACTTAGCCACTGCGGATATCCGGCAGTGTGGGGTTTTCAACGGGCATCGCTACGGTAATCCAGCAGAAACTTCCCGGATGGTCACCCATCCCTGGATTACTCCCGCCCGAGCACGCTTAACTGCAGAGTTTTCTGCCAACTCTGGAGCCAATTGTGCTGAAAAGGCCTCGGTGTTAGGAAAGGACAAACCATTACTTATATTTCATTCGGCCAACCACTGCCGAAATCGGGGTATTACAATACCACCACCTTAAATTGGATCCGTCCTCGGCTCCATAATATATTTTCAATCTCAGATCTCCGACATTCCCTGCCCCTCATGAGAAGCACCTGGACAATTCCCGCAAGCGTACCTTCCCACCCTCGGCAGGTGAACCGTCGTTAGCTCTGATACCATTAGTAAGGACCCGTCCCTCCACCGATACTTTCCCCACTTAGCCACTGCGGTTATCCGGCAGTGTGGGGTTTTCAATGGGCATCGTTGCGGTAATCCAGCAGAAACTTCCTGGATTACTCCCGCCCGAGCACGCTTAACTGCAGAGTTTTCTGCCAACTCTGGAGCCAATTGTGCTGAAAAGGCCTCGGTGTTAGGAAAGGACAAACCATTACTTATATTCCATTCGGTCAACCACTGCCGAAATCGGGGTATTACAAACTCAGTCAAGTGTACTCATCAGGCCTCGGTATAATTTAGACGTTCCTTGTCTCATATGAGAGCAGTATCTGGCATAATCCCCCAGCATACTCCCCCACCCAAGCACAAGCGAACGACCCCTAGTTGTATCCCAACTAACACCGATATTGTTCCCACTTACCCACTGCGGTTATCCAGCAGTGTGGGATTTTAAACGGCACTAATGCGGTTATCCAGCAGCAGCTTCTCGAGAGGTCACCCATCCTATGACTACTCCCGGCCGAGCACGCTTAACTGGGAAGTTTTTTTTCCACAACTCAGTCAAGTGAACCCATCAGGCCTCGGTATAATGTAGACGTTCCTTGTCTCATATGAGAGTAGTATCTGGCATAATCCCCCAGCACACTCCCCCACCCGAGCACAAGCGAACGACCCCTAGTTGTATCCCAACTAACACCGATATTGTTCCCACTTACCCACTGCGGTTATCCAGTAGTGTGGGATTTTTAATGGCACTATTGCGGATATCCAGCAGAAGCTTCCCGAGAGGTCACCCATCCTGTGACTACTCCCGGCCGAGCACGCTTAACTGAGAAGTTTTTTCCCACAACTCAGTCAAGTGAACCCATCATGCCTCGGTGATAGGAAAGGACAAACCATTACTTATATTCCAATCGGCCAACCACTACCGAAATTAGGGTATTACAATACTACCACCTTAAATTGGAGTCGTCCTCGGCTCCGGAATATATTTTCAATCCCAGATCTCCGACGTTCCCCGCCCCTCATGAGAAGCACCTGGACAATTCCCGCCAGCGTACCTTCCCACCCTAGGCAGGTGAACCGTCGTCGGCTCTGATACCATTTGTAATGACCCGTCCCTCCACCGATACTGTCC
The DNA here is from genome assembly GCA_023529315.1 of Papaver bracteatum. Classification (NCBI taxonomy): domain Eukaryota; kingdom Viridiplantae; phylum Streptophyta; class Magnoliopsida; order Ranunculales; family Papaveraceae; genus Papaver; species Papaver bracteatum. Next base: position 476,662 of record JAJJWX010004631.1, read on the forward strand.
CCACTTAGCCACTGCGGATATCCGGCAGTGTGGGGTTTTCAACGGGCATCGCTGCGGTAATCTAGCAGAAACTTCCCGGATGGTCACCCATCCCTGGATTACTCCCGCCCGAGCACGCTTAACTGCAGAGTTTTCTGCCAACTCTGTAGCCAATTGTGCTGAAAAGGCATCGGTGTTAGGAAAGGACAAATCATTACTTATATTCCATTCGGCCAACCACTACCGAAATCGGGGTATTACAATACCACCACCTTAAATTGGAGCCGTCCTCGGCTCCGGAATATATTTTCAATCCCAGATCTCCAACGTTCCCTGCCCCTCATGAGAAGCACCTGGACAATTCCCGCCAGCGTACCTTCCCACCCTCGGCAGGTGAACCGTCGTCGGCTCTGATACCATTTGTAATGACCCGTCCCTCCACCGATACTGTCCCCACTTAGCCACTGCGGATATCCGGAAGTGTGGGGTTTTCAATGGGCATCCTGCGGTAATCCCGCAGAAACTTCCTGGATGGTCACCCATCCCTGGATTACTCCCGCCCGAGCACGCTTAACTGCAGATTTTTCTGCCAACTCTGGAGCCAATTGTGCTGAAAAGGCCTCGGTGTTAGGAAAGGACAAACCAGTACTTATATTCCAATCGACCAACCACTACCGAAATTGGGGTATTACAATCTCACACTAATTAAGGTACAGTCGCGTACCTTACGCCTTGGAATCCCAATAGGACTCTACGCACTTGATTCCCTTAACGGATCTCACCCACAACTAAGAGTTGTTATGACCCAAAGTCGAAGTCTTGATAACCAAATCTACCTCACACAGAAAACTCTATTGAATAGATAAATCTTTCTTCCACAGAAATACCTACAAGTTTTTGTTCCGTATTTTGATAAATCAAGGTGAATATGAACTAATTGATACACCGGTCTTATATTCCCGAAGAACATCCTAGTAATATCAATCACCTCACAATAACTTCACTATATGGTAGTAGAACAAGTTATTGCGGAATCACAAAGAATGAGACAGAGAGCTTTGTGATTACTTTTTGTATCTTACCTTTAGGAGATAAATCTCGAGTAGATATTAGAGAAGACAGTACTCAATACGATAAAACAAAGTAAGATCAGAACACGCAACTACAAAATAAATAGTTGGGTCTGGCTTCAGAATCTCAATGAAGTCTTTAAGTCGTTAACCCATAATGGTTTTAGAAAAAACCTAGGTTAAAGGAGAATCGACTCTATTCGCAACTAGTATCACACAAGAGGTGTGGGGATTAGGTTTCCCATTTGCTAGAGTTCTCCCTTATATAGTCGTCAAATCATGGTTTGATAACTTTGGAACAAAGCAATCAATATTCATCGTTAGATGAAACCTGATTTAAGATTCAAGCTAATATCTTTCAACCATCAGATTCTCTTAGCTTGTTTCACACAAATGAAATACTCCCTCTGTTCCACTTTAGATGAGTGTTTAGGGTTATTTTTTTGTTCCACATTACTTGATAGTTTTCATATTTTTCCCACAAAACTACCAACAATAACCTAACATTTTGTCTTGGAACCATAAATTTATTTCAAAAACACTAATAGCAATTAATGTTTGAAGACTTTTCTCAAGGGTATAAGTAGAATTTTTTTATATCTCTCTCCATTTCTTAATCTGCGTGAAAATTCCTAAAACATCATCTAAAGTGGAACAGAGGGAGTATACTTTTATTTAGGTATGGGTAACCATACCTAAACGTGTATACTGAGTTGGGTCAATAATAGTTAACCGAAGTTAGCCATATGAACACTTTTCTCTTAACCTTGTTCATCTTAACACTTCTAGATCAAATGATACTCAAATGAATCTAATTGTGTTACCCATAGAGTTGTTCAATTGTTTATATTCTAATAGAAGTATACAAGATACAATTGAAGCAAAATCGATTTGATTCAAAAGAATCAGTTCAGGAACATTTTAGCCACAGTTTGCAAAGATTGCATTCCTTAATTTATAAATGTATTTGTTCATGAGTATGAAATCACACTTAGCCAATTTAAGAACATGAACCCCTTAAGTTTGCGAACGGTTATGTGAAATTAAGTTTCAGACATTGGTCACAAGCCAACAATTTGCAAACGGGTACGCAAACTTTAGATCCGGGCATTTGCGAACGGGTACGCAAACTTGGTTCTCGGACTTCAATAGTTAAATCAGTTTGCGAACGGGTATGCAAACTTAAGTACCCTGAATTAAACAGTTGAATAAGTTTGAGAACAGGTATGCAAACTTCCGGTCCTGAATTCCGTCAAACAATTCGTACACTTAGTACACAAACCGTAATGTATCCAGACATGGGTTTTAGCTCTTAACTCTCGTTTCAATCATTGAAATATTCTTAGAAGACGTGAATAGCTTTCTCATATAAACTATTTGAAAATACGGGGGTACAACAACCATACCCAACAATTTGTTTGGCAATCTAAGAGGAATTACTCCAATATACTTTCTAGAGAATCAACTAGACAGTCAAACTCAATCTAGAGAAAAGTATATACAAGAGTTTATATCTCTAACTCTTAATTCAATATGCAATCAGCAAATAGAAATTTGTGATCCTGATTGAATATAAGAGAAGTAACTTGAACGGTACCGAAAACAATGTTCAAGTGTCAATCAACAACCAAAGGTTGGATTTCCTAATTGATCGATACAATACAACATGTGATATTTCGATTATATAATGAGGAAAAGAAATAACATAGATACCAGAATTTTGTTAAAGAAGAAAACCACAAATGCAGAAAAACCACGGGACCTAGTCCATATTTGAACACCACACTGTATTAATCCACTACAGACACTAGCCTACTACCAATGAACTTTGGACTGGACTGTAGTTGATCCCCAATCAATCTCACACTGATTCAAGGTATAGTTGCATTCTTTGCATCTCTGATCCCAACTAGATACTACGAACTTGATTCCCTTAGATGATCCCACTCACAACCAAGAGTTGCTACGACCCAAAGTCGAAGAATTGATAAACAAATCTGTCTCACACAGAAAAGTCTATTGGAATAGATAAATCTATCTCCTACAGAAATACCTATGAGTTTTGTTCCGTCTTTTGATAAATCAAGGTGAATAGGAACCAATTGATAAACCGGTATTATATTACCGAAGAACATCCTAGTATTATCAATCACGTCACAATAATCTTAATCGATTAATGAAACAAGATATTATGGAATCACAAACAATGAGATGAAGGTGTTTGTGATTACTTATCTATCTTGCCTATCGGAGATATAAATCTCAAGACAATCTTGCGATTGCACTCACACACGATAGAAACAATAAGATCAGATCATGTAACTACAGAGAAAATAGTTGGGTTTGGCTTAACAATCCCAATGAAGTCTTTAAGTCTTCAATCTACGGGGTCTCGTGAGAAACTTAAGGTTAAAGGAGAATCGACTCTAGCTTATGGAACTAGAAACACACAAAAGTGTGGGGATTAGGTTTCCCAGTTGCTAGAGTTCTCCTTTATATAGTTTTCAAATCAGGGCTTGCAGACTAAGTTACCTTGGTAACAAAGCATTCAATATTCACCATTAGATGAAAAAACTAATTCAACCAAGCTAATATCTTTCAAACGTTAGATCGAACTTAGCTTGTTACACACAAATGAAATGTACCCTCATTTAGGTTTATGTAACCGTACCTAAACATGTACACCATGTTGGTTCAACAATAGTTAACCGAAGTTAGCCATATGAACACTCTCATATCAACCTTGTTCATCTTAATCATAACTAACTAAAATGAAACTAGTTAAAATGTTGTTCAATTATTATATTCTCGTAGAAGTATACAAGAACACAATTGAAGCAAAATTGGTTTGATTCACTCGAATTAATTCATGAAAATTATAGCCACGGTTTGCAAAGATAGCATTCCTTATTATATAAATGTTTAAGTTCATGAACACAACCTATTTTAAAACTTTAACCTTCAAGTATTCAAAAGGGTACGCATACTTGAAATACCCGGACCAAGATTGGGTTTCGCCAGTACGCTAACGGGTACGTGTACTACCAATCCCAGCAGAAACATGAACCTTACGCCAGTAAGCGAATGGGTGCGCATACTTAGGTTTCCGGATTTCTCAAGCCAACTGGTACGCGTACGGGTACGCACACTATGGTTCCCGGACATGGATTACATATGTACAAGAGTACACAACATGTCATATCAAATAATGGTTAAGTGTTCTAAAATCTTATTTCAATCATTGAAACTTTCTTAGAGGATGACAATAGCCGTTTTCACACACTATTAGCATCAAAGCAATTTTCATGTTATTGAAATAATCATAACGAAACGTTCTAAGTCTACACCAAATGATTGTGTCACACAAACCATGTAAATGTTACTCGGCAATTTTCACATGATCATCTTTTGACTTGCTTCAAGAATATAAGATGAACTTGGTCGAATCGAAAGCTTGTCAACACATATTCCGATAAATATGTAAGCGAGTAAAACTCAGTTCGAAATTTCAAATGTGTATAATAGAAAACTATATTGTAAAACGACTTATGTCTCAATATAGGAGATATAGTAGAAATAGACTTTCCAAGTGATAGATGAGTTTCAGTCTCCACATAGTTTTTTTTGATGAAGTTCCACAAGCTCTCCTAAGTAGTTCTTCATCTTAAAATGATGAACGCCGTGAATTCTAAGTCTCAACTACATAATCTATGTCCTAGTCCGAGACATCTATAAATAGACTAGAAATCAAGACTTATAGTTTTGATCACTAACATTGATAAACATGCTTGAGATGGCAACGCATGCGAGTTCGACCGAGCAGTTCTCTAACAATCTCCCCTTTGTCAATTTTAGTGACAAAACTATCATTACATATGGATTACAAAATAAATAAAACTTTGTATCTTCTCATCTGAATGCTTGATCTCCTTGGCATATTCAACACGACTTGAAATCTTCGTCACTTCCAAGTACTCCATGATTCTAAACGTGTTCAACTCAGCATCATAGTTGTTGAAGATCCGTAGTGATAAGAATGAGAAAACAAGTGCCCTAAATCATTATTATACATCGTCATAGTATCACTACACAACATCAAAGTTCAACTATATCACAACTTTGACAACAATACTACGGTGATATGTATCACTCCCCCTTAGTCAATACTTCATCTCGACATGAAAACCACTCCCCCTTACATAATGATTTGTAAACCATATGTATTTTTAGTATGAAACTACACATTAATTCTCCCCCTTTTTGTCAATATAAATTGGCAAAGGTATGAAAACTAGTGGCATCCTCATGAAATTTTCATAGAGATGCTTCATGGCCAAAAGAGAATAACATACCAACTTATTTAGATGCAATCATATAGCCGAAGAAGATAAATGCATTCATCAAGGAGTTTATAAATATACAAGATAACTCCTATAATATTCCACAACCGCACACTCCCCACAAAGATTTGGCAATTAAGCACAAGTTCAAAAAGAACTCTCCCCCATAAAATTTCATTCCCGAAAGAACAACAAGAGTGACCTTAATTTTACGAGAAAAGAAGGATTTCTTTGGACATAATCAAATCACATGAGAACATGAATTTGTATCCAAAAATCACAATTGAATTATCCACAAAAATGATCAATTCAATTGGCCATGCTCAACATAAGAGAACTTACGGAGCAACACAATATATGCACAAAGATGTGGATCAGGGAAAGACCAATACTGCGGAATAAACAAAGATTCATTCTATTTTTCATCACTATTTGCACAATGACATATAATAGACTTAATCTTTGTAAACAAAAGTTCATCCTTTCTTCCATCAATATTTTCATAATGACGTAAAAGGCTTAACTTTTGTATTCAAAAGTTCATTCTATCTGTTATCAATACTTTCATACTGACATAATAGAGATAACTTTTGAACAAGTATGGGAGAGTCAAGGTTCACGGACGTAAACAACATATCCCATAAAAATTTGCAATATATGAAACCGTAAAGATTAATACTACAAAAATCATCTACCAAATAACTTAGAGTTTAAATAAATATATCTAAAAACATAGAAGTTGAAAACGTAGGAAATAGCTATGTGTACTCACAATAATGGCTATTCCAAACCCTAGTTATCCTTCTTAAAAACACAAGAATAAAATTCTCATAAGAAGTTTCCTAGACATTGAGACCTTTGTAAAAAAAAATATCGTCCCCGAACTCCTTGTCGTCAACATCCATGGGAACATACGGTTCGTGAAGAAAGGAGTCAATTCCAATAAATCTTCTAGGCTGATGATGTCGAACTAGGGCTTTTTGAATTTCAAGAGTTCTCATAACAAAAGCCTTTATTTGTTGAATCTCCTTCCTTGTTTCCTTTAACTCGTCAAGAATACCAGAAAACTTCTGAGAGTTGGAAGGAACAACTCTTGGCTTCCTCACATTCCTTCTTTTTCTTTTCAAAGTTGAAGGTAACTGAGATCTTTCTTTTTCCTTCATGATTGATGACTTAACAATCATATTGACATCTTTTCCATCAGAAGACATGATGCTTGGAGTATCCATATGCGTAGGGGTTTGTGAGAGGAATTCACAATTTAAACTCAAGAAGCAGTCTTAAGATATAAAGAGTTTCAGAGAAGGAAAAGGAATGTAAGGTTACAAAACCTTTAAACACAGCTTCGTGCACGCACAACTCATAACCTTAAGAAGGGTATAATTGTCAAGAATAACCCTCTTTGCAAAACACAGCAAAGCTAAGGGAAAAAATAATAATTAAAAAATTTCTCTTTTCCTAAAGCCTAAGGTGTGCACAATCTTGTTTCTTTGATCACGTAGGATCAGAATATCTCAACATCTATACCCTTGCGAAATATATTGCGAAGACATCGCAGATGGATTGAAAAAGTGACGTAAAAAACGACGACAACATAAACACAAGAAATACGTAAAGATCTTGCGAAATGAAGAGTGTCGCGAATAAAATATTTATACGCTTGTGATAATCTCGCAAGCTAGATCCGAAAATAAAGGACAACTTAGCTGTCATCCACTATGTAATATCCTATATAAAGAGCCGAATAGGCTTAAGGAGGGGAGAGATCTTTTTGGAGTGGAGAGAAAGTTTTAAGGAGAGAGAAAGTCTAGAACAGTGATTGTATTCTTGATTTCATTTTTTTCTTGTAAAATTTCTGGATTCAATTAATGGAAAGTGTCATTGTTGATCTTAAATATGTGTTAATTATCATGAATTCTTGTGAGGGATGTATTGTAGGAATTCCTGCAACTACATAATGGCGCTAGAAACAGGGAATGAAGGATTGTTTTAAGGTGAAGATTGATATTGTGATTTAAAAGTATCTGGAGTAATTGGTGAATAATTTTATTTAATTTTCAGCAACTCGTTAAGATTGAAAAAATGGCCAGAAGAAGAACTACATCAGAACAACCAACAACTATTAGGAGGAGTAAAAGGCTTGCTGGAAGAGGTAGAAGCGAAATTGGGGAATCTTCTAGAATGAACGCAAGAAACAATGGATAAAATCAAGTTCAACAACCAATTCAACATACACCGGTACAAAAAAGAACTATGGATTATGACAGAGTGAGTATTCACACTTGGCAATCCGATTCAGCAGATGAAGCGGAAGAAGATCAACAATTAAGACATGATAGACGAGTAGAGAAAGATCAAGAAGCGGTTGGAGGAATAATTCATGGAAATTAAGAGATTGAAGCACTAGAGGCATTAAGGCAAAGAATACACGAAGAAAGGAGACTAGAAGCAGAAGAACGTGCAAATTTTACAAGACATAATCATGAATTGAGAATGGAGAACATGAGATTACATAATAGAAAGTCAAGAAGCACTACAAGATCAAGTTCAAGACCAATTAGAGGAGAAGTAAGACGAAATTCGCCTGTAGTAAATGATAATGGAAATATTCAAGAGGAAGTACAAGATCCAGACGAAGAACGTCGTGAAAGAAGAGAAATAATTGAAGATCGTTACATTCCACGTGGAGAAATTCATCAAAGTGGATAAAGCGACAGAAATCAGGGAAATAGGAAACGTCAAGAAAGAAATAATCAAGATGACGCAGAAAATCAGGAAGAATGAAGGAGAATATTACAAGGGAGAGAAACTCAAAGAAATCAACAAATAATTGAAGACGAAATCGAGAGACACTATGTTGAACAAGCACTTCTAGCTTGCGAAATAGAAAGACTAAGAGCGGAAGTGGAGGAACAAGAGCTCCAAGAGGAAATACGCCAGAACAATCATGATAATCGAGAGAGAAGACGTGAACAAAACCGCAATAGTGGTATTATCAATGAAGAGTATGATAGGGTACAAAGGAGAGTTGAAAGACAATGAAGAGAATTAACAAGGAATGAACAAGATCGCAGAGGAGAAAACGAGAGGCATAATCATGTGCAAATTCATGAGAGAGAAGATCGCAGGAGAAGGCAAGATGAGGATAATGAAGAAGAAGCACAAAATTTCGCAAGGCAAGAAAGACATGAACAAAGAAGAAGAGAAGCAGAATTAAAGGGGCTAATGGACCAAAATTCTGGTGTAAATGAACAAATCTTGAGAGGGCTGGCGGAGATGGGAGGAATGTTAAATAACAAAAGAGAAGGAGGAAGGAGACAATTGGACGAAGCCATAGAAGAGGCTGTGAAGACACCATTACACAAGAAGTACAATTAGGAGGAATACCCCCAAAGTGCAATCTTCCCGCGTTAACTAGCATTTTTGACGGAACAACATGTGCCATTCAACACATCAAGGCTTATGTGAGATGTATGCTACAATGGGAAAACCATGATGACGTGTTGTGTAAGTATTTGGCATTAATTTTAACGGGGGAGGCACTAAAGTGGTTCGAAGGTTTTCCAAAGAATACTATAACATCTTTCAACCATTTGCAGACTACGTTCTTAGGGGCGTATATAAGTAACAATTCCTCGCGACCTGACATTGAAGATGTATTTGGGTTATAACAAAGGATTGGCGAAAGTTTGAAACACTTAACCATAAGATGGAAGACAATGTGCAGTGAAATGGCTGGCCGTGTGGATGAGAGATACCTAATTCTCTCATTCATTAACGCAATGTTAGCAACCAGTTTGTTGTATATTCAAATTTTCAGAATTAAGAATACAATCACAATGACTGAGTTGCGAGAGCTTCAAGAGAAGTATATTGATCTTGAGGAAAAACAAAATGAGATGGAATCATACCCAGTTGCGAACACAAAATCAAAAACAGCGAATACAAGTTTATTGCCCAAATTGATAAACACAGTGGCGAGCACTTCGCATGGACAACAAGAGAAGATGATGGGTGATTGTCAACAGAAGTTGGTGGCTATGGGAAGCTGCGATCAAGAAGAATTCAAGAGAGAAATAAACTTCTATAGCCGAGGTGGAAACAACAAAATTCAAAGGCTTGATAAGCCACAAGAAACTTATGAAGTTCAAAGGAAAAATCATCATAGGGGACAGGGAAGTCATAAGATAATATGAGAAGAAATCAAAATGCCACCTCTGAATGCTAGTGTGGAAAAATATGGGAAGCTATAATCTTGATGTAAAACATACCAGCACCATGAAATATGGGGAGTGAACCACCTCTAAGCCACAGAAGTCATGAATTTTGTTCTTATCACCATTTTCATGGACATTCAACAAATGATTGCAGAAATATAAAGAGAATCATCCTCAGAATGACAGATCAAGGAAAACTAAATCATTTCCTAAAAGACCAATCTCAGTCTCAACCATTACCACCTCCACCAGAAATTCGCAGAACAAACACAACGAAGGAAAGAGAAACTTTTGTAATAGAAGTTGGGGCGAAGGAAAATAATTTGTTTTTTCACTCTATTGTACATTCATATAAAACAATTGAAGATTTTCACGATAATATTTTGAGTAGAGTCTTCGCAAGAGATATTGATGGAAGAGAAATAATAAACATTGCGAAGATTTCGCCACTAAAAGAATGGCAAAAGAAAATTATTTCCTTCAGCGCAAAAGAAGTACCCGAGAGAGGAGAAATGCATGATAACCCATTAGTGGTAAGATTAGAGATTAACCCAAAACCTAGTGATGATGAAGATGATGAATCTGAGGATTCATGGGAAATCAACAAAGTTTTAATTGATATTGGAAGTTCCGTGGACATCATGTTCTATCATGCATATAAAACTATGGGATGGAAAGATGAAGATTTAATACCCTCAACCTATAAAATCTATGGTTTTAACGGTACTGCAAATAAGCCAAAAGGAGAGATTTCTATGCGAATTCTATTGAAAGGATTATCTTTTGAAGTTCTATTCTGTGTTGTTGATGTAGAGTCTCCATATAATGCTTTGATTGGCAGACCTTGGTTACATGGGATTCTAGGCGTAGTGTCAACATTTCATCAATGCATCAAATTCCCTCACCCTAGTGGAGTTGGCATCATTAAAGGAGATCGGATTGAATGAAATAAGTGTTATGAAATCGATGTAGAATCATGCGAAGAGCGAACTATAAAAAAGGTGAATTGGAAGTATAACGTCAAAGAAATACAATGAAATGAAAGGTTAATGGTACATGCAATAGAACAAAGAGAAGAAGAAACTATGCGAAGCCAATGCTTGCTGAAAATAAGAAGTGGCGAAAATGTCGCAGAAGGTAAGAAAGTAGCAAAAAACAACAAAAATACAGAGGCAGAAAGAAACAAAGGTAAAAAATTTAAACTGTGAAATGAAAGAAATATTAAGAAAAGAAAAAGAGATGTATGATTGATTTGTTGCAAAAAATCTCAAAAATATATTTTACTTAATGACAAAGATGAGATTGAGAAATTACAACAGAGCTAAAATACAAAAGAAAAAATAGAATAATCATCAGAAAGGGGCGAACTTACTATGGCGTACACCCTAGTTCGCAAAATCAAAATTTTGCAAGAGGAAAATGTAAGACCTAAAGTGCGTCATAGAAGGGGTACATGTTACATGACTCAGCGAAAAGGTTATACCGCCCCTGGAACCCGAGTCATGGAGATTTTGGGTCAATAAAGCCTATCTAGAAGAGACACCTTGGATTTTCAACTTAAACTTATGATTTAGGTTGGACGACTGGGGGTCTCTTATAAGGAGTGCAGAGTATGATCAAGGCGCCGAGGTACACGGTTGAGCCAAGAGTGCCTGGGGCGTTTGGAACGTACCTGGACATTCTTGGCAAGTCTTGACTATGATGTACTTGGGCCGAAGAAAACCCCACTTAGGGTGCAGTCTCGTAACCATAATCCATATAGGCAAAAGGGATAAGGGGTTGCGAAAACAACTAGTTGTTGTTAAGACCTAATGGGAGGAGCCAACCTTATATGGTATAGGTACATCTCCTTGAAGGGGAAACCAAGGGGAGATAAGGGCGGCACCCTCCATTAGGGAGATGATAAGTGTCTTAAGACGCAAATGTCATGAGGCCTTATTTTCGCAAGAATATTTAGGCTTGTCATATTTGTGCAAAAATCCTGAAGAAGCAATAATACAAAAGAGAAAGATAATACAAGGTCAATGGGTCAGTACATGAAAGTGTAAGGACGTCCTGCGATTTTGTCACATGACGGCAATGTCACGGGGCTTTGTTTTTGCAAGAATACTTAGACCTGTCATATTGTCGCAACAAAAATGACAAAAGAAAAAAGTTAAGGCAAGATCAATGGGTTTCTGCATGAAAGTGCAAAGACGTCCTGCGATCTTGTTGCCATGACAAGAGGTGGCAAAATAATACCTTTAACTAGGAAGGAAAAATAAGACCACATAAGAGAACCAGAAAGAATGAAATCTTGGAAAAAACCAAGACATATCTCTCAAAATATATGATTGCGAGAATATGCAGAAAAATCTGTGAAACTGAGGAAAGTATATACTTATTATTTCGCAATTATCTTATTATTATTCAATAGAAACTTGCTTAATCTTTCATTTGGATACAAATAATAGAGGCAAGTATGGGAATGAATAGAATAAGAACATGTTATTTGCCTCCATATGATAGATTTATGCATAAAATAAAAGATTAATAATTATATATTGATTAACCATATTGCAAAAAATAATTTTTTTTCTAGCACATGCAGGAAGAAACAAAAAAAAGATAGAACTTGTATTTGAAGATTGAAGAAAGTCGTAGTAAAAGACTACAAAGGTAGAAGATTAAAGGACGAATGTACAAATATTACAAAAGATTAAATAAGAAAGCAGAATTATTTCTTGTTTGATCCTTCTTCTTCTTCACCTTCATCAGATTCTTCTTCAGATTTATCTTCTTCACTAGCATCACTATCAGAGATATCCAAGTCATGAACATTCTTCAGAATTTCTTCTAAAAGGCAAGGATATGTGGAATGAAGAATGATATTATCATCACAAACCATCTTAATAGTTTGATTGCGAAAAAGAATATCATCGTTCTTAAAGTCCGCAACAGTGATCTTTAATTGACTCTTCATCCTAGAACATTTGTCATTTGGAGAAGAAAAATCCTTTGAGAGCTGCTCCTTTTCAGCCTCAAGCTCTCCAATTCTTCTGCGAAATATCTCTTCAGCTTCTGCGAACGTATAATCATGAATCAATAACTCGGTAAAAGTTTATAAAGGACAAATAATTAATAAGGAAATACAGTTAGCAACCTTCTCTTTCAAGAATCATATCCCTAACCAAGGCCATGTGCTCATCCTGGAGACTAACATTTACACCTAGATTATTTCTGGCATCATCTAGAACTTTCGCAGCCCAAGAAAATTCATCATCATTATTTATGAGAAGACGTGAACAAACTTGACTCTCTATTTCGCTAAGCATAGCATTTTTGCGGTTAGCTTCATCTCGTTCAATTTGAACCTCAATAAGAGTTTCTTGGAATTTTGCTAAAGCTTGAGCACCTTGGCTAGCGATGCGATCATTATCATCTATGAAATCACTGTTCTTAGACCTCAAATTATTAATTTCTTCTTTAGAATTCAGGTAGAAATGTTTAAATTTCTAAGAGGCGAAGTTTGGATCTGAGTTCATTTGTGGAAGGAGATTTAATTTTTGTCATTTGAAAAACTATTTAAAGAATTATTAAGGCGTTCAAGAAGGGTATCATCATCTATATGATCGAGAAAAGAACGAAGGAGTGTAGCCTCATCAGAAAGACCATAAATGTCTGCAAAAATGGTTGATCAAATAAGATAAAACAATTGGATAAAGGAATTAAGGGGAAGAAGGAAAAATTCATACCATAGAGTTGTTGGTTTGCATTCTGAAGGCTAAAAAATTTATTTTTCTGAGCAGCAGTTTCGGATTCCAATTGTTTGTTCTTTTCGCGAAGGTCAACAGCTTCAGCCTCCAGTTCTTCATTTTTCTTGCGAAATTGAATATTCTTCTTCTCAAGAGCTTCACGCCTTTTTTCCAAATCTGAGGCAACAACGAAAGAAGCCTTTCCAGTCTGCGAAAGAAGATGAAAAATTATAAAAATAGAGTATAATTTTGAATCATAATAATGAAGAGACAAGAAAATGAAAGGCACACCAGAATACCCAGTGAATTCAGAAAACTAGGAGTCACTGATATGGAAACTCCGCGAAGAGAATGATCACCATCCAATAATGGAGCGTCACAGATGTTCGCAAGAGCCTTGCATGTGTTGGTAAGACCATAATCTCCAATCCCTTGCATGGAGTCCGAAAAGATGCTAGACAGTTGTGCCATAGAAGATTCGGGTGGAGAATCTCCCCTTGCGAAGGAATCATCATCATCATCATCACCAGAACTTTCGCCAGAATGAGAATTTTAAGGGGAGGGAGAACGAACTTTTCTATTCTTTGAAGACGGGGCAACTAATTTCTCCTTGCGAAGAACACCTTTACCTTTGATCTTAGTCTTTGCAACTTTGACATACTCTTCTTTTTCAATGATAACCTTTACACACAGATAAAGATAAGAAATAGAGGCAACAATATATTGTTAATAATAATAAAAGAATATTTCTTACTTCATATGTGATTGAGAGAAGAGCTGACAAGGTGCTAGATTTCCCGGTTCTATTGTAGCTTGCTTTCAACTTTTCAATCTGAAGAATTTCGCAAGAATTAGAGAGTAAAAGGATAAAGATATATAAAATACTATGAATAGAGTGAAATTTAAGAAACATACTTCTTTGTTTTTCTCAGGCCAGTTAAATACCCAAGGTTGATATGTAGCGAGATTCGCAGGAAGTCCAGTTGAACCAGAAATGTAAGGCCCTTTTAGAATCAATGGGAATACACACCATTTGTCATCTTTAGACTGGCGAGGAGTATTTTTCTTACTAGAATGCCAATCGATATCTTGCATAAGCAGTTTATCTTCAGCGATATTATTTTTTCTCTTCAAACGAACACCCCAGCGAGTGCTCTTTTTCTTCATGGGTATTAGCTCATAATTTTCAAAGAAGCTCTCTGCTATGTATTTTTCAGCGAGTATTTCTAAATTTTCAAGATTAGGATCCCTAACTTGTTTTGGATAAAGAGAGCCTTTACCAGCGCCATGGTTAGCGAATTCGAGTATTAAGCGAATATAGTCCCCACTTAATTGGTAAATAGCTCGCGAGAAATTCGCATGGGCATGAATTTAGTAAAACAAGGGAAGGTTTGGATCGTAAAGAGGAATAGGAAGGCCATCGAGAATTTGACCAAGAGAAACTACAACTTCTTGATCATCACAATGATGATCAGAAAATAGTTTAGCAGTAAGAATAGATTTATCACTTTGACCAGGATTGGTAGAAAGTGTAAAACCTCTCCCTTTGAGTTCGTTTTGGACTCCTTCGAATGTTTTTTCATGTTTATGACCACTTGGAGGCATATTTAAGTATGGGAATGAGGAAATAAAGATCAAAAAAGAGAGAAGGATGAAAGATTTTAGTAGAAGAAGCGGAATTTGCGGAAGAACAGTAAAATTGCAGAGAAGTTGAAGGAAAAGTAAAAAAGAAGAGAAGAGAAGAATTAGAAGAATATATATAGAGAGAAGAGGTCTTGAGAAGATAAACACACTTAATGCGAATAGTAGACGTGAATGGTTGAGAAATAGTGGTTGAAAAAGACGTGTCAATAAATGGGTGGAAGAAAAGATACATGTAATAAATACTGCGTAAAATACAGAATCGTGTCAGTACAAAAGAATATGGATAGATGAACAGCTGCGGCATTTTGAAGTAAAGTTTCTCATGAAATTCCCCCCTTCGCAGAGAAGACATGAGAAGAGGCAAGATGTAGGATCAGAATATCGTAACATCTATACCCTTGCGAAATATATTGCGAAGACATCGCAGATGGATTGAAGAAATGACGTAACAAACGACGACATCATAAACACGAGAAAGACGTGAAGATCTTGTGAAACGAAGAGTTTCGCGAATAAAACATGTGTACGCTTGTGATAATCTCGCAAGCCAGATCCGAAAACAAAGGACAACTTAGCTGTCATCCACTATGTAATATCCTATATAAAGAGCCGAATAGGCTTAAGGAAGGGAGGGATCTTTTTGGAGTGGAGAGAAAGTTTTAAGGAGAGAGAATGTCTAGAACAGTGATTGCATTCTTGATTTCATTTCTTTCTTGTAAAATTTCTGGATTCAATTAATAGAAAGTGTCATTATTAATATTAAATATGTGTTGATTATCATGAATTCTTGTGAGGGATGTATTATAGGAATTCCTGCAACTACAGATCAGGCACATGAAACAAGATGTACCAAACAACACAACCAAGTTGTGCTGCGATGAACAACAATTTGTCCACCATAACCTTTTTGAAAGGAATTCTTAGAACTCTGTCTTTTTGAACGTTTAGACCATAGTTTCTTCTCTAGTGGTCTTGTATTATCCTTGGAAACTAACTTCTTCGAAGAAGATAAAATATTACATACCTCAGAGGTTTATTGAATAAGTTTGAGCTTGTTTGCTAATCGATTCGCTATTCGTTGAAGTTTGTTGACATACCTTATTTTGTGTTTGTACTTGAAACACTTTGAAAGTTCATGACCTTTGAGTGAATAATAAGAGCATGTCAACCTGGAATATGATCCAGATGCCTGAGATGTGCAAGATGCTAGACACATAGTGGAACCTGAAAAATTTGCCAGAGAGTTTCCAACAAAAAGGTCAGCTTTTTCTTCTAGATTGGTTGAGTTTTCTTCTGAAAGAATATCAAGATTGATGTATGTATTGCTACAATTATCAAAATCAAAATTTTCACAAAGAATCTCAACATTTGATTTTTCGTCTTCATTAGAATCATAGTGATCAGACATTTCATCAAGAGTTGCAGCAAGACCTTTGTTCCTAGTGTATTTTCTACGGTTCGGACACTCATTTGCAAAATAACCAAAACCTTTACACTTAAAGCACTATGGCATATCCTCGTCATCAGTCTCGTCAACATCCCTGTTTTTAGGAGGAACACGATTGTGAGGTTTAACTGATGACTTAGGTTTATCTCTAGAGGACCTTTTACTTTTATTCAATAGAAGTTCTCTAAACTGTATTGTGATCAAAGAGACTGACTTGTCAAGATCTTCATCTGATGAATCAGCCTCAGAAAGATCATCTTCAGAGATGCAAACACTTTTACTTTTGTTAAGTAATTTAGTGTTCTTTTATGCTTTGAAAGCAACATCCTTTTCGGATTTGGATGTATGCTCATGATCAAAGATTATTAATTTCCCAACCAGAGTATTTTTGGAGAAAGCATCAAGGTTATTTCCCTCAACGATGGCATGCTTCTTAGAGTCGTATCTAGATGGCAGCGATCTGAAAATTTTCATCACAATGTCCTTTTTAGGAATAGTCTTACCCAATGCAAAAGATGCATTAACAATTTCAGACACTTTGTGATTAAACTCATTAAATGAATCTTCATCTTCCATACGAAGGTTTTCCCAATCGGAATTTAGGTTTTGAAGCATGGCTTCCTTTTCACTGGTATTCCCTTCAAATACGGTTTCTAAGATATCCTAAGTATCTTTAGACCCAATACACGTAGTCACATGGTGCTTAAAATCTGGGGTAATGGCATGAATGATTGCATTCAAACCGTCGAAATTTTGCTTTGCAGCAAGAATATCAGCAAGGTCATATGCACCAATATCCTTTGGAACGGTCTCATCTCCTACTGCAACAACGGGAGCGTCATAGCCATTAACTACATAAACCCATGATTGAAAATCACGTGCTTGGAGAAAGGCACGCATAACACTTTTTCACCATAAGTAATTTGAGTCATCGAAGACTGGTGGTACGTTTATAGAGATAAAACTTCTGTCTATATCAGATCGCTACAAACATAGACTTATAAGGTTTTTAATGTGTTTGCCTGCTCTGATACCAATTGAAAATGCGAGGGTACAACAACCACACCCAACAATTCATTTGGTAATATGAGAGGACTTACTCCAATATACTTTCTAGAGAATCAACTAGACAGTCAGACTCAATCTAGAGAAAAGTATATACAAGAGCTTATATCTCTAACTCTTATTTCAATCTGCAATCCGCAAATAGAAATTTGCGAGCGCGATTGAATATAAGAGAAGTAACTTGAACGGTACCAAAGACCAATGTTCAAGGATCAATCAATTTCAATCAACAACCAAAGGTTGGATTTCCTAATTGATCGATACAACGCACAACCTGTGATATTTCAATTATATAACAAAATATAATGCGGAAAATAAATAACACAGACACTAGAATTTTGTATCGAGGAAAACCGCAAATGCAGAAAAACCCCGGGACCTAGTCCAGCTTTGAACACCACACTGTATTAAGCCACTACAGACACTAGCCTACTACCAATGAACTTCAGACTGGACTGTATTTGAACCCTAATCAATCTCACACTGATTCAAGTTACAGTTGTGTTTGTTACATCTATGATCCCAACAGGATACTACGCACTTGATTCCATTGGCTGATCTCACCCACAACCAGGAGTTGCTACAACCCAAAGTCGAAGATTTGATAAACAAATCTGTCTCACACAGAAAAGTATATTGGAATAGATAAATTTGTCTCCTACATAAATACCTATGAGCTTTGTTCCATCTTTTGATAAATCAAGGTGAACATGAACCAATTGATAAACTGGTCTTATATTCCCAAAGAACAGCCTAGTATTATCAATCACCTCACAATAATATTAATTGATTAATGAAACAACATATTCTGGAATTACAAATGATGAGACAAAGGTGTTTGTGATTACTTTTCTATCTTTCCTATTGGAGATATAAATCTCAATCCAATCTTACGATTGCACTCACACACGATAAAAATAGAAAGATCAGATCACGCAACTACAAAGAAAATAGTTGGGTCTGTGATGCGTGTCATAACCACAAAAAATTAATTAAGATATTTCCTACTAATTAACTAGTAATATAGCGTAGTAAGGATCGTTCCCACAGAGAGCTGTGTAATTGATAGGTTCTTTATATTAGCAAAACAAAGGAAAACACAAAGGGGGTTGAATAAAAGTAAAATAGAAAGAATAACAAATAAAAGAAAGATTATCAAGGAGTCCTTCGCCATTACCAAACGTTGAATCAATAGTATACTTATCTATCTTTGTTAGAACCATTCATCACCAATTGTAGGAAAGCAGCTAGAGCAGTGGTATCCCAAAAGTTCCTCTTGTAACCGGATACCGAAGTGCTCTCATATCAAGTTTTATCCAACCGAACCACCAAGTAGTAGCGCACTGAAGGTGTAACCCAATCGGAAGCTTTAATATATGTGAACTTAGGTTGATCCTATCAGTTAGACTCTTAGCGTAAGGTCCACTTACTAGTGTAAGGTCCACTTACTAGTGTTGTCTTATCAGTGTAAACCCATTGATTATTCTATTACTAGTGTAAGGTCCTATCAGTTAGACTCTTAGCGTAAGGTCCACTTACTAGTGTTTTCTTCACAGAATCCCTCTACAAGGTCTCGCGTTTTCTACTTGTGTAAGGATTATTCAACAATTACACGGATATCCTAACCCTTTACTAGCAATAGAATAATCAATAGATTAATCTAGTGTGCACTCCAAACAATCTAATTAATCAATCATAAACCCTAGAAATAGTGAAAACAAACGATTATGTGATTAAAACTCTGAATATATTTATATAACTAATAAAGCTTCACGCTAGAACATTGAATTCATCCTTAATCAACAAAGGTTTAGTTTCACATATCTTCAAAAGAATGGGTTCCCCCTAAAGGGGTAAACCCCTAGGTTTTTATATAAAGGATGTGATATGATAGGTAGAGACATGATATGATAATGTAAAGATACCTTTTTTTAGGCCTTTAGATGTCTTTTTTTATAGTCTTCAATGCCTGGCCTTCAAGTTTCCTCTCTTCTAGGGTTAGGAAACCCATTGGGATCAAGTATTCACCCTTTAGAAGTACAAAACACATCCAAGAAGTCTCTCTTGGCTTGCCATAATCGTTAGTCTTGTCCTCCATCTTTCTTCCGATTGTAATGTCCCAAAAACTCATGTTTCATGTGCCCAAAAGTTCCCATAATCGGTAGGCTCGATACCCAACTTATCTACCGATTATAATACCTCCAAAACTGATTTCTCATGATGCCAAAATCACCTATAATAGAAAGTTAAGGAATCCCCATTATCTCCCGATTGTTGTGATGTACATTTTACTTTATTCATCCCAGCTGTTTTGCTCGTAACTTCTTCGTCTGAACTCGGAATGACCTCATTCTTTCGCCGTTCACTTCGTATTTGAATTCTCTAAAAGATGATTATAAGAACTCCTAGATTTGAATTAGTTGAATTTGGTATTTGTCCCTTCTTCATGAACAACACTTCACTTCCTTGCTCATTTAATCACTTTGCAGCTCCTTTTTGGATGACTCACCTGATATGACACATAAAATAGAAAATAATCATAAAAACAAGTAATATGCAACAAAAAAAGCTAGAACAAGTATGGAATTGACATTATAAACATGTAAATTAATCACTTATCAGTCTGGCTTCACAATCCCAATAAAGTCTTTAAGTCATTAACCTACGGGGTCTCGTGAGAAACCTAAGGTTAAAGGAGAATCGACTTTAGCTTATGCAAATAGTAACACACATAAGTGTGGGGATTAGGTTTTACAGTTGCTAGAGTTCTTCTTTATATAAGTTTCAAATCAAGGTTTGCAATCTAAGTTACCTTGGTAACAAAGCATTCAATATTCACCATTAGATGAAAAACCTGATTCAACCAAGCTAATATGTTTCAGCCATCAGATCGAACTTAGCTTGTTACACAAAAATGAAATGTACCCTCATTTAGGTTTATGTAACCGTACCTACACATGTACACCATGTTGGTTCAACAATAGTTAGCCGAAGTTATCCATATGAACACTCTCCTACCAACCTTGTTCATCTTAACCATAACTAGTTCAAATGACTCAAATGAAACTAGTTAAAGAGTTTTTCAAATGTTATATTCTCATAAAAGTATACAAGAAAACAACTGAAGCAAAATTGGTTTGATTCACTCGAATCAATTCATGAACATTATAGCCACGGTTTGCAAAGATTGAATTCCTTATTTTATAAATGTTTAAGTTCATGAACGCACCCGATTTTAGAACTTTAACTTTCAAGTATGCAAACGGGTACGCATACTTGAAATACCCGGATCAAGATTGGGTTTTTCCAGTACGCAAATGGGTACGCGTACTTCCAATCCCAGCATAAATATTCGGAAATGAACCTTACGCCAGTACGAGAACGGGTGCGCATACTTAAGTGTACGCATACTATGGTTCCCAGACATGTTTTACATATGTGCACGAGTACACAACAATTCATATCCAATAATGGTTAATTGTTCTAAACTCTTATTTCAATTATTGAAACTTTCTTAGAGGATGACAATAGCCATTTTCACACACTATTAGCATCAAAGCAATTTTCAAGTTATTGAAATAATCATAATGAAACATTCCAAGTCTACACCAAATGATTGTATCACACAAACCATGTAAGATGTTACTCGAAAATTTTCACATGATCATATTTTGACTTGCTTCAAGAATATAAGATGAAATTGGTCGAAACGAAAGCTTGCCAACACATATTCCGATAAATATGTAAGCGAGTTAAACTCAGATCGAAATCTCAAATGTGTATAATAGAAAACTATATCGTAACACGACTTATTTCTCAATATATGAGATAAAGTAGAAATAGATTTTCTAAGTGATAGATGAGTTTCAGTCTCTATATACCTTTTGTTGATGAAGTTCCACAAGCTCTCCTTAGTAGTTATTCGTCTTCAAATGATGAACGCCGTGAAGTCTAAGGCTAAACTACACAATCTATGTCCTAGTCCGAGACATCTATAAGTAGACTAGAAATCAAGACTTATAGTTTTGATTATTAACATTGACAAACATGCTTGAGATAGCAATGCACGGGAGTTCGACCGAGCAGTGCTCTAACACTATTAGCTTCAAAGAAATTTTCAAGTTATCGAATGATCAATGCGAAATATTCCGAGCCTGCATCAAATGAATGTATCACACAAATCATGTAAGATGTTACTAGGTGATTTTCACATGATCATCTTTTGAATTTCGTCAAGAATAATGATGAACGTGGTTAAAACAAAAAGCTTTCCAACATATATTTCGAGAAAGATATAAGAGAGTTAAACTCAGCTCGAAATATGAAATGTGTATAAAGTAAAGTCTATATAGCTATACGAATTTTGTCTCAATAGGAGATAAAAAAAGAATATACTTCTGAATGATAGATGAGTTCAAGTCTCCACATACCTTTTGTTGATGAAGTTCCACAAGCTCGCCTTATTAGTTCTTCGTTTTCAATCGGTGAACGCCATGAAGCCTAAAGCTCAACTATACATTCTATCTGAAAAAGCGGGGGTCTAACAACCTCACCCAATATTTCGATTAGCAATCTGTGTGGACTAACTCTAATATACTTTTAAGAGAATAAACTAGATAGTCAGACTCAATCTTAATAAAAAGTATATCAATGAGTTAATATCTCTATCTCTCGATTTGATCTATACTCAAACAAATAGAAATATGTGAGTCTTTAATACAAGAGATATAAACTTGGATGGTACCAAAGACCAATATCCAAGGATCATTCAATTTCCAATCAATAACCAAAGGTTGGATTTCATAATTGATCGATACAACGCACAACCTATGATATTTCAATTATATAACAAAATATAATGCAGAATAGAAATAACACAGACACTAGAAATTTTGTTAACGAGAAAACCACAAATATAGAAAAACCACGGGACCTAGTCCAGATCGAATACCACATTGTATTAAGCCGCTACAGACACTAGCCTACTACAAACTAACTTCGTTATGGACTGTAGTTGAACCCTAATCAATATTAAACTGATTCAAGGTACATTTGCGCTCCTTACATCTCTGATCCTAGCAGGATACTACACACTTGATTCCCTTAGATGATCTCACCCACAACCAAGAGTTTCTACGATCCAAAGTCGAAGACTTTAATAAACAAATCTGTATCACACAGAAAAGTCTATAGGATTGAATAAATCTATCTTCCACAGAAATACCCAAGAGTTTTTGTTCCGTCTTTTGATAAAATCAAGGTGAACAAGAACCAATTAATAATCTAAATCGTATGGTAGCGAAACTAGATATTGCGGAATCACAAACGATGAGACGAAGATATTTGTGATTTCTTTTTTATCTTGCCCTATCAGAGATATAATCTCAAGCCAATTATTCAATTAAACTTGTACGATAGAAAATGGCAAGATCAGATCACTCAACTACAAGAGAAGTAGTTTCGTATGGCTTCACAATCCCAATGAAGTCTTTAAGTCGTTAACCGACAGGGTCTCGAGAAGAAACCTACGGTTAAAGGAGAATCGACTCTAGAAAAACCAACTAGTATCACACGGGAGGTGTGGGGATTAGTTTTTTCAGTTGCTAGATGTCTCCTTTATATAGTTTTCCCATCATGGTTTGCAATCTAAGTTACCTTGGTAACAAAGCATTCAATATTCACCGTTAGATGAAAAACCTGATTTATCCAAGCTAATATCTTTCAACCGTTAGATCAAAACTTAGCTTGTCACACACACAAATAAAATATATTTCATTTAGGTTTGAGTAACCGTACCTAAACGTGTACAATATTTGGTTGATTCACAAATAGTTAACCAATGGTTAGCCATATGAGCACTTTCATATTAACCTTATTCATCTTTCTCATAACTAGTTCAAATGACTCATAAGAACTAGTTGAAGAGTTATTCAATTGCTTAGATCTTTATGCATAGACACAATTGAAACAAAATCTGTTTGATTCACTTGAATCAATTCATGAGCAATATATCCACGGTTTGAAAGATTGCATTCCTTATTGATTTATTGTTTAATTTCATGAACTTCCGATTTGCGAGATATAACTAGCTTGGGTACGCGCACGGGTACATGTACCATAGCTACCGGATTTGATTTTACAAACTTAGCAGAAATTTTTGGTTTGAAAACTCCCATGGGTACGCGTATGGGTATGTGTACCTAAGGTGACTGGTTTACTAGTTTGCAAACTACAAACTCAGCAAAAAATTTCAGTTCGAAAACTTCCGCTGGTATGCATACGGGTACGCGTACCCAACCTGTCTCCTTCACCAATAACGCATGCACACATATGCACGCACTTGGTTTTCGACACATGGATTTATACACTAATGTGCGAACACACTATATATGCTTACATCCATAGTTGGTTACATAATCTCAACTCTATATTTCAATCATTGAAATATTCTATAATGTTATAACAATCGTTATTCACGACTATCGTCATCAGAGCTATTTTCAAGATTAAAACGTCATCATGACTTTCGTCACGGGTAAATATGAAATTGGTTAAAGCAAAAGCTTACCAACACATATTTCGAGAAAAAAATAGGCGAGTAAACTCGGCTCGAAATAACAAATGTGTATGTATGAAAACTATCATACTTATATGACTTTTGTCTCAATAGAAGGATATAGAGTAGACTTTTGCATGATAGATAAGTTCAAGTCTCCACATAAATTTTAGTCGGATAAAGTTCCACTGGTTCCTCAAGTAGTTATTCGTCTTCGTAAGATGATTGCCATGTAGTCTAGAGCTCAACTACACTTGACTATCCTAGACCGAGACTTAGTCATAAGTAAACTAGAAATCAAGACATATAGTTTTGATCACTAATATCGACAAACATGCTTGAGATAGAAACGCATGCGAGTTCGACCAAGCAATGCTCTAACACTATCCTAATCTGAGACATAGCTATAAGTAGACCAGAAATCAAGACTTAAAGTTTTGACAACTAAACTTGACAAACAAGCTTGAGATAGCAACGCTTACGAGTTCGACCGAGCAGTGCTCTAAAATATACTATTTATGGTACTTACATTCTATCTTATGAGACTATGTCGTATGATTTTAGTAAATTTAGTATTGCAAAGAAGAAATTTTGTTGTCTTGGTTAACTCTCGAAATATGATTGAACCAATTGATGTTTTAGATCCTTAACAATATTAATTATTTAAAAAATTATTGTTCAAGAAATATCTTTGTTTCAAGTATATGGCTTTTGGGAATGCTTCAAATTAATTATGTGAGAAAAAAGATTTCTTGGAGATAGGTAAACATACTTGTATGTTTTACCAAAATCAGTCTGAATTCGGCAGACTGTTTAAGTTTGCAAACCTGTTTTATAAACCATGTACATCTGAGTTCAGGAATTAGGTAGGTTCGCAAACCCATTTTACAAACCACTACCAACTGACTTTCCCGAACTGCCGAGGTTTGCAAACCCTTATGGCCCGAATTTTGCGAACTGTCAGGATTTGAGACCCGTTTTGCAAACCCTTGTTCCCTAAATCCGCAAACTGTCATAGGTTCGCAAACTCGGTTTTCAAACCTTCTAATTTACATAATTAGCAGAAGGTCACGAACTAGTCTACCTGAGTATGTTCGCTTTTGATATAATTCTCATAGATATATATAAGACAACTTTGTTCACAAAAATTATTTTGTGCTTGTGGATCTTTGATTAGTCTTGGGTGTTATTGAACATCCCTAGTGCTTGTTAATTTCAAAGGCCACTATTCTGCCATAAACTATAATGGTGCACAATTCCAGAACCTGGACCATAATGCATATTTTTCTGTATAATTTCAAGGAGGACTCTTCACATGCTTACATAAATTTATAATAAGAATTTCATCTAAACTGATAAAGTGTTTCTTAGAGCCTTGAAAATCTATAAATAGATAGACTCTTGCAACTGAATTTTTGAATTCATGGCACTCGTGTGTCCTAGTTACTAAGATAGAGCCGTGCTCTATAACCTAGGTTTACTTTTATGTTGATAGTTTTGTCAATAAAACTGATAAAAGGGGAAATTGTTAGAGAACTTCTCGATCGAGCTTGCCAGTTTTTCTATCTCAAGCTTGTCAATGTTAGTAATACAAAACTATATTTTAATTTGTAGTCTACTAAAGTCAAGTCTCGGACTAAGATTAGATCATGGTAGTTCATAGGTACATGTACTCCTATATATAACTACCCATTACGAATTTTGCTCATAAATCATTTTCACAAATATGTTTGGTATTGCTACAACCCTCATAAAAAATTGTAAGACAATTTTGATCACTAAATAACTTTGTTGTTATGATTCATGGTATAAGTCTTTAGTGTTAAATGAACATGATTATTTCTTATAAGTTAT
Organism: Papaver bracteatum; assembly: GCA_023529315.1. Classification (NCBI taxonomy): domain Eukaryota; kingdom Viridiplantae; phylum Streptophyta; class Magnoliopsida; order Ranunculales; family Papaveraceae; genus Papaver; species Papaver bracteatum. The sequence goes on from JAJJWX010004631.1 coordinate 502,568, forward strand.
AAAGGAATACTTGGCATGAACTATCATTATACACGGTTCAAGTACCTTGGACCATAATGTATATTCTTTTATGTAATTGCAAGACAAACTTCTCACATACTTACATGAACTTCGTACAATAGTTTCATCTAAACGGAGAAAGTGTTTGCTTGAATCTTAAGTTATCTCAACTTAAATTCAAAGCTATCTACAATTTTGAAAGTCTGTAAATAGAGAGCCTCAATAAACTAGGAATTACAATCCCTAGCACTTTTGTATCTTAGTTATATGCTAGAGTCGTCATCTATTAACCTAAGTTTCTTCTGAGAAACCTAATTAGGTTTATGACTAAAAGACTTCACTTAGGGATTCGTGAAGACAGGCCCGACTATCTTTACCTTGATAGTTTGTGTATCATGATCTTGTTTTTATTGATATTCGAGGTTTTAGTTATCTCAGATCAAGAACGAGATAGATAGAAATCACAAAGTTCCCATCTTCTCAAACTTTGTGAGTCCTCCAATAGATATTTAAAACTCATCTTTGTTGATCGGTTTAAGATTTTTCTTGAGAGGTGGTTAGTAATACATGCTTCTCATCTAATTGAGTGTAAGTGCTCCAGATTTGTGAGGTTCGCCAGCAAAAATATTTTGAAGCCTTGATCTAAACGATCTAAAGGGAAATAAAATAGACTTATTTGGTAGAGGAAGATTGGTATGAACAATCTTCACTTAGGTTGAAGCAAATATTAGGCTGTAAAAGACGTCAGCTAAGAGAATCAATTGCGTAAAGCTTACGAGGTTCAAGAGACGTAAGGAGAGAGATTGCAACTGAATTTCTTGGAGGGTTGATTCGGTTTCAATTACATTCATGTCTGAGGTCTAATAGTAGGACAATGTCTCTAGTGGCTTAATACAGTTTGGCATTTCAATTAGAACGAGTAACTAAGGTTTTTCTGCAGGTGCAGTTTTCCTCATTAACAAAACTTCTAGTGTCTTGTGTTTTTATAATTCCGCATTATATTACACAAGTATTACGTTTTCGGTCTAAGTAATATAACTCCTTATTATTTGTGATCAATTGCTAGACTCGTTCTTGTAGAATTCATATCTTGAAAGATAGATAACAATTTTCATACTTGGAAGATTCTGGATCCTCTTGGCTTGGATACGACTTGATTAATCTTGGATATTGATTTTTGAGATTGTCCAATAACTTTTCTACACAATCAGGTTCACGAACTTTGTTGTCTAGACATATTGATTGTGGAAGAGATAAGAGAAAACTTTATATACATATTATTCAAGGATCTTTTATCTAGATACTTACAAGTTTTGTCCATATAGGTTGTCGAACGATTTTTTTTATGGTGTACTTGGTACCCTCTCGTTTTCATACGAAGTCAAAGATATCTTTCTATATGACCATCGAAAGAGGAAAAATGCTGCATCTTAAGTTTTTGTAAGAAATGAGATTAGTGTATGCAAGTTGAAGAACTTAGTGGAAGTGTTTGATGAAAATCGTAACAATTTGGACCAAATTTTCATGTTTGTTGTAGAGAATGTCAAAAAGTTGGGGAATATTTTTCTAAAAAAATTCACACGCGAGTTTTTTTCTCCGAAAGAATGTGGTACAATGGATTATGTCCAAAGTCGGATGGTCTTACTAATATTCAGCATCCTTAGGTGTTGTACGGCTGAAGGTGGTGGAGATGATATACATGAAGTGAAGGATGAAGAAGGGTTCCAAAGGATTATTGACAAATGAAGAATTCGTGAAGTTTGTTGGCAATATATAAGGTTTCGAAACCCTAATTGGGTGCTTATGAAATAACCTATTGCGCGAATTATACTAATTTGGGATTTTAGCAGTGTAAGATTGCGTAGCGGAGTTTTGAAACCTAAGTGTTTAGTCACAGTTTTCATAACACATGCATTATGGTTTAGGGGCTTCCTAAATTGAATTTATGTTTCATTTCCTACCAAATCTAAAGGGTTTCCCAATTTTGATTAGGTATGATATTAAAGGTTTTCCATGCCTTTGAGGCCAAGTTTCCTGAGATGAAAAAAATGTAAACATTATATAAGAGGGTTTATATGGTATGGGTTTAAATGAGAGTATTAAGAGGTTTTCTTCTAATTGTTATCCTTTCATTCACGACCTCAAGGTTTAACTTCCTAGAAGCATTCTTAGCTTTCAATAATGAATTCTGATTTACTATAAAAAGTGGGATGAAGTTTTGGTGAAACTAAGTGGATTAAAAACTTCAAAATAGATGGATAGCTCCATGACACACACACTCTTATCAAGACTCAAGTGATTCACCAACATGCCGACACATTGAATCAAGTGTCAGTAGAGGGACTTTTAACTGGGAAGAACCAAACCTTTTGACGATTTACTATGCATGTTTGTTTGTTACTAATAGATAAAGCTATAAATGTTAGATTACACTACTCTTCGAAGAGTTGTAAGATTAAACAAGGTGTGAATGGACAAAATCTTGCCTAACCACTGTAAATATTATGTTGTGGTTTGCTTTCATTATTTCTTCTTTGGGTGATAATTTGATGTTATATATCATTCGTGTGTGTGGTTGCAGGATCTGGAATAAGTAGAATGCTTGTGCCGAGTATGTTGGTTTTCCAAGTTCAAGCAAGAATACATATTATCCTGAATGGTGACTGACATTTACGATGTTTCAAGATTCAAGTTATCCACGCCCAATGATTTGACACATAGAGTAGAGTCGTTGTATCACCAACGGGTGTAGTAGTATGATGGCTCAGATTCTTTGTGTCCAATAATCGGGCACAAAAGTAAAATTTCTCCACGCCAAATGGTTGGGCGCAAAAAACTTGATTCAACTTTACGTTCAAGCACTTGTTTAATCCACAACTTATATCAGTAGAATAAGCAACCGTTTTCCAACTTGAATCTTGAAGTTGGAAAATCTTAGTCCTAAAAGATCTTAACACTTTCTTCATGAAACCATTATAACAATAAAAATGCTTTATATATCGAGGTAGGAAAACCGCAGTTAAAAATCCGATAAACACAAAGGCGAACCCTCTACCAGCCTCATTTGTGCTGGTTTTTCTTTGTTTTTTACCTCGGTTCGTCTAGAACGGTTGGCGGTTCATTTGACAACAAACAAGCAATTTTATTATATTAGTATATTTTATGTTTTTAATAAATATTTAGGTATATTAATATATATTTTTTTTCTGTTCTTTGAGGAGGCAATAAGTATAGTTAGGTAGACGTCAATGTCCAGTTCCAAGTCTCCACTTAATACTCTAAATCCTAATTTTAATACGGTGACATTTTTTTATAAATGATCCAATATTTTATCATAAACTTGGTCACTGTCATTGCAAAAGTAAGTTGCACTTAAATTTTAGAGTACTCCTTCCAGCGCCGGCTAGGCTATCCAGATTCAGAGTGGTTTAAATAACAGATCAATCTAAGTAATAAACATAGCACAAGCGTTCATAATAACTAAACCCAAATACTAATATAATGAGAATGTCAGATTAAAGCGCACAACGGTGGATTCGCTATAACGGTCATCTTTTAAACTACACTATTAAAATGAAAGTTACAATACCTTGCACAAATACTCTCTACCAGTCCAAGTAAGTTTTCCCGACATTTTATCCACGTACCCAGATTAAAATAACAAACCGTTAACAGAAAGAAACCGAGTACTAGGGAGGGAATTTTAGTCACAACAACATCGGATGATGTGCACAACATGTTCAGATTCAGACAGAGCCTTGGACAACTGTCACCCCACACTAATCCAAAATCTCCATGGTCCACTTTAGTAACTGCTACAGTAACCGTTGTACATAATAGTATCGGCGGTTTAAATACTAGCTAGTCACTAGTCAGTACTCGGTAGAACCTTTTAGGAAACAATAAAATACAAGCTAGTTCAGTACTATTTTGGAGAATGGTTTAACTTCCAAAAGAACCGGATCCATAAGTCATTTAACGATCCTGTGTTATACTGGCCCATGACATTCAGTATATCATGAGCTTGTAAGGGTTTGAATGAAAGTCACTCACGAAAAAAAAAAAACGGGGACAACAGGTGGGGATATGTGGCGCTTAGAAGATTTAGAGTTCGATTCTGCTTATAAACAACCACAACAACAATAGAGCTGGATTTTGAAAACAAACTAGTAAGTAACAACATTTCTAGAGAGAGAGAGGGGAGCGTAGAGTAAACTTGGGTGTGAGGGAGCGTTGTGTATTTCCATCCATAATGTGTGTTGTGAGTGATGGACAGAGAAGAGAAAGTAAAAGAGCGCATTGAAAAGAAGTGAAAGAGGAGGAGGGGTCACGAAGAACGTCATCTGTCGTTAAAAACAGTATGAATGATGATTTACCTCACAAGTCCCTCATCTACTGCTCATAGTCTTTGGATTATTAATATTCTCGTGGATTTCAGAGCGTTTTTTCAAACTCCTCTTCATACGCGCGCAAAAAACCAAATTTAACTAAATAAATATATACAAACAAATGCCCCCAAACAAAAACCTAAAAAGATCAAACCCCCTTCTTCCTTTTTCATCTCAAAAATAAAAATTACAACCTCCAAAAAGCTCTCTTAACTTTACGATTCCATCTTTAGTAGTACTTCACATGCATACAGTCCTTGCCCATTTCAACTCGTATCCTTGTTCTATTTCACAGTAGAAAAAAAAAATTAAAAAATCTGAGATCATTCTTCCGCTACGAATTTCTCTCCGGTCTACAAAGATTTCAAGTAGAAATACAGAGATTACCTTTTAGACATCTTGAAATGATCAAAAAGGATAGAGGATCATCATGATATTATAAATTCATACCCCCTATATCTACCGGGGTTAATAAGATCGTAGATTATAGATAGATAGTACTAGTAACCAATTTCTTAGACTGCGATTTCGTTCATTCAATCTGAGAAAGCTTATAAAGTTTGGATTGAAAAGATAGAATCCAATGTAAATTTGTTCAAGGAATATTAAGACAATCAAGCTAATCCAGTAGTAGTTCCTTGTCACCAGTTGGGGTTACTGTCTCGTTTAAAACGAAATCGAACAGTAGTCTAATCAAAAACCAGTCTTCTTTTTTCTGCTATTTCATAAGCCTTAATATGCCGGTTATTGATGATAAAGAAATAAGAAATATTGAAGTGACAGAGAAAGATAAGAAGAATCAGGATCAAGCATGAAGCACCAGGAAACTCGTAGTCTCAAGTCCGAATCTACGAAACAGAAAGAAAGACACATCGTTACTTGGACTCAACAGGTCTATATCTTCTTCTGATTCTGCTGTTTTGTTTTTAGTTTCGAATCTCTTAATCCGCTGATTTTATTTAAACTAAATGCAGGAAGATGATATCTTAAGGGAGCAAATCAGTATCAACGGGACTGAGAAGTACCATTCAGTGTTTTTGTTCGACTTTCCTTCTGATCATTTCATGTTCTATGTATCGGAATCTAACTCTGCGTTGTGTTTTCCGGTACAGTTGGGCTATTATTGCGAATAAATTCAAGGATAAAACAACCAGACAGTGCAGAAGAAGGTAAAATAAATAAACTATCAATAAAAATATTCCTTTCTGTTAATCTTAGTCGGCTTAGTGGGATTTCTGATTTTATAATACTATTGCAGATGGTATACTTACTTGAATTCAGATTTTAAGAAAGGAGGTTGGTCACCGGAGGAAGATATGGTTTTGTGTGAGGTAACTTGGGTTGCAGATAAAGTTCCACTAGATGTCCATAAACCACCAGATGAAAACATGATCTTCTTGTGTATTGTAATCTTCATCATGAATGGTATCTTTTTCTATGGTTGCTTTTAGTTCTGAAAGCATCTTATGATGTTTCCACATGATGATGGGTTTTTTTTTAACATAAATGTTACCTTTGTTGATTCCATCTTTATGGAAGTGCTTGTGACTGTGCTTTGGTCTTAACTACAAAGATTTGTGTTCAGGCTCAGAAGATATTTGGCAACAGATGGACTGAAATTGCTAAGGTAGTTTCAGGCAGGTAAGCTAACAAACATTATGTCCAAATCTCCGTTTTTTATAGAGAAAAATCTCTCTTGTTAGTGCAGCAGTCTTAAATAATTCTTTTGATGCAGAACGGATAATGCAGTGAAGAATCGGTTCACTACCCTGTGCAAGAAACGAGCAAAGCATGAGACAATATTGAAAGAGAACAAAAGCTTATGCACCAACCCGAATAATAAGAGGGTTTTATTTCAAAATGGGCTTGTTACAGAGGGAACATCTGAATCTACTGCACCTCTGAAGAAGATGAGGTAATATTTCAAGGCAGGAAGCAACTAGCTATGATATTACATGAATGTCACTTATAATGTGTTCTAATGCAGGACCAACATTTCTGATGTAACCGAAAATTGCGACCGTGAAGGAATATTACTTGGGATGTGTGGAACTACAGAAGCTCAACAGCTGAGACCACCCTTCGCAGTAATATTTCCAAAGTCTCATGGGGTTGATGACTTGCCAACTCAGCAACATGTCAGCAACACCATTAGCATAACATCAACTGATGGTAATTTCCAGCTTTTCAAAATCAATTAGATACATCATCCATAGAGAAGGCTAAGGCTGAAACATTGAAAACAGAAGTATTAGCAACCGAACTTCAAGTGTTATTCTGCCTAAAATTGAAATGAATGAATTCGCATACTGGAAGGAAATTCCCCACTGAATACTTCTCATTTGACAGGTTTTTTTTTTTTGTTGTTTTTTTCCCTTACCAATATGCTGACTTTGCTGATGCAAAACAGTAGGCAAAAGTAACGATCAAGCTACATTTCTTAAACGGAACGATCCAAGGATCACGGTTTTAATGCAACAAGCGGAACTGCTCAGCTCGCTTGCAGCAAAAGTCAATTCAGAGGACAACAATCAGAGTCTTGACAATGCGTGGAAGGTGATGATAGTAAACTGATGTTGCATTTTCTGTAAAGCAACCTAATGAAAATTATGAAATCATCAATAGATTTCAAATGGACATTGCCTTTAATAAAAGTTTAAACAATGATAAATATGAACAGAATTATGCGTGTCATCTAATGTTTGTCAAATCATTGATTCAGGAACTTCAAGATTTTCTAAACAGAAACCACAAAAGCAATCAACTACAAAGTGAGTTACCAGACACGGATTTTCACCTAGAAGGCTTGAAGGAATTGATAGAAGACTTGAGAAGTAATACCTTCGGAGGACACCTACACTGGAGGTATACAGAATCGTGGACTATAGCAGCGAAATATATTTAATCTGCACCATTTTCATCTGTCTGATTTTTACTTTAATATTTAGACAACAAGATTTACACGAGGAGTCTTCAGGCAGTTCTGGAAACAGCACAGAATCAACACTCCAGTCTCATTCAGCAGGCGAGAAAACTGAACTACCTCAGGGTGAGGTATGTTCATTATACCAAGCTACTGGTGTTGAGCCACAGTCTATTACATTAGTAGAGAGTGATGGTGCTGGCGGTGAGGATGGGTTCTTGTGCACTAGAGTTGCCAATGTTGGGGGAGGTAATAATGCCGATGCAGGTGGTTTGGAAGGATTTCACACTGGGACTATAGTTAGTCAAGGTGATTGTTTAAAGCCTTGTACATATTCTCTCAACAGTATTTCAAGGTTTATAATTTTCTTATTGCTACGAAACATAAATACTTTGTTCTTAATGCAGTTGAACTCTTAGCGTCCTCTGCTGAGCCAAAAGGAACTGATCAGCTTGTTCCTGCCATATCAAATGCTGAATTCAGTTCCCCAATCAAAGTAACCCCACTTTTCCGGTCATTTGGAGCAGCAATTCCAACCCCACTATTTTCTGAAAGTGTAAGTCATCTGATTGTTAAAATTCTCATGTTGCCATCTCCTTTAGCAACCTAAGATGGACGAACATATTAAGCAGAAAAATCGCATAGGAAACGAACGAAGAATGAACTAGCCAAACTTTATCAAGTCCAAATACAGGAGACGCTATCTATGGGGTAGCAAATGTGAATTGTCAAAATCCATTTTTTTGTGCTTCTTAGCTCAAAAGTTTCATTATGATACTAACCACTCCCTTTTTTTTGGTCATGTGTATTTTTCAGGAAAGAAATTTCTTACTGAAAACGTTTGGTTCAGCATCATCACCCCCCAACCCAAGTTCAAACCATTCCCAACCACCTCCATGCAAAAGATCCCTCCTCCAAAGTCTCTAATAACCAGTTCCAATTTCTCATACCTATAACCCTTGTGATGGAGAAAAAGTTTAGCTCATCTTCTGAGCACTCAATTTCCCATATACGGTCCTTTTTTTCATCTGTTTTCAGTTGAGTTTAGTTTTGATGATACGCAGACAATTATTCGCCTGATTTTACCAAAAAGGCGTCTTATGATCTGTATTAACCCTTCTGTCATAGCGTGTTCTGTCTCTGCTAAACAACAGACACATGAACACCTTTCAAAATACTCGCATTGAGTATCAGTGTGTTTTGCCTAATTCTTTTAATCGTTCGAATCTTCCCATCGAAGATGTCTTTCTGGGTTAATTTGTATCCAGATTTTCCGTGATATGATTATGTACATATCAAGCATTATAGAGTCACTAGGATTTTAAGAGTGTAACTAATTACAAAAATAGATAGACACCTCCCATTCAATCAAGGGAGAACAAATCAACAAGAAGTTGAAAGCTACGTCAATTTTCGGTTTTATTTCGGGGTGCAGAGAAGGTATAGAATAAGAAGATTTTAGTTTGTGTTGTATTTTCCTGGTTGTTTGAGGGATGTAAGAAGAAGGCTGTAATTTTCAGATGGAGTATGATATATTGGTTTTGTGTGGTATGAAGCTCTTGTTCTACAACTTGTTTTCCTTCAACATTATGCATGTTGTCAACCTAACTTGAAACAAAACAAGCACCGATTCTAAGACACATCTGAAGAAACCCTAACAAAGTCTCATCCAAAATAATAATAAAAAAAAAAAATCATTATTAAAGAGAAAAAGAGGTTTAGTAAAAAAAAACTGTAAGAGAAGAATGTGGTTTCACTTACAGGTGAAGAAGAACAACTTTCCTGCTTTTTCCTGGTTTTAGGAGGTCTCCTCATGTCCCTTGTCATACTCTGTTTGTGGGAAATGAAGGGTTTTGAGAGACAGTGAGAACTTGTGGTCAAAATGTTTTAGATGGAAACACTAACAAAAAGAGCACTTGTCAACTTGGGGAAGGGTCCTACCATAACATGACCAATTTGCCCCCAAGATTTACAAAACAATATACAGTTTCAAAGGCTGATTTGCAGTAAATTAGTAACATATCACAATGACAACCTAAAATCTTGCCATATAGTACTTCTTTTCCCATCTTCTCAGAGAGTTATACACAGAAAATTGTATATGCCAAACACATTGTGATGAAATTCAAGGAATAATGAACTGCCCAATTCTAATGACCTTTCTGAGCAAACAAAAAAAGAAAACGTCACTGAAAACCAATATAAGACATTCAAAACCACAACTTGAAGCATTTATAACTTACACTGATTAATTCGCAAAAAAAGTTGCTACAAAAATGTTACGAAAAGAAGTTCTGATATCAAAACTGTGGTTTTACAATAGTCAATTTTCGATTACATTAATGTTATACATGTACCAAAATCTATCTAAGATTTCAGGGATAAGGAACACCTTAGGCTTTTACCCATATACCCTAACAGAATGATACTAAGAAAGGCTTTAATTAGATAAATGTATTGGTAAAAAGTAAGAATATTGAATCCTTACGTGGTCTTTTTCTTTTTCTGCATCTTTCTCCACTTCAAGTATATTTGGTACGACAGCCCGGAGAAGACCATCATAACACTTCCCCATTGCTTTCCTGACAGTGGATTGCCAGTCACCAGTGAAGACACTACAATGCTTACAAATTTGCGGGTTGTTGTGATTGTGGTGTTGGCCAAGGAGCCGAAGCGGCTGATTGTCAAGAAAATGAAGTTCTGACCAACAGCTCCACACAAACAGAAGAGGAAAATGTCCCATGCTGCCTCTGGATGCTTTATGCAGAACTGATATGTCTCAAAACCATTCCCATATGGCAAACCAAACATGTACACCAAATTATATATGGTACCCCATAAATTCATTCCCAGCATTATGTCCCATGCACTCGTCTTTGGGTACCTGAGAATAAAATCTAAGTTTAGTGATGTTGATCCATTTAGTGGAATGTTTTAGGATTTGAAGCAGAATTATATCATCACGGCAATTGTTACTACTTGAAAAAAATGATTTAGCAATTTTAGATGAAGAATAAGCACTACGAAACATTATATTCTTGAATCGGCATACCTTGATGTGATAGAATCTTGTGTTGCGTTCGTGAAACCATCAAAAGTCAGGTTCAGAAAACATAGCCCATATCCAAGGGGGGCATTTGGGTGAGCGAGCTTGCTTATGGTCTTTGAACTAGTCTGCCATAAACAAGAACAACAGAAGGAAAGATTTTAGAAGAAAATAAAACCTAGCCTCAAAATATTGGAAGCGAAACATCTATTTTACGGATCAGAAGAAAACATTTGCACTAGCTAGTAAGCCCGTACCAGTTTTCTTGCTAGAAAAATTCGGCTATAACAAGATTTTTAACAAATAAAAAAACAGAAAACACAAACAAAAAATGGGGCATAATGCCAAAACCTCCAGAAAGAGTTATTAGGTAGTCAATGTTAACACATAACTAAGAATTAAAATACATAATGGTCCTCACCTTTGCAAGCGCAAATACTGATACCCCGCCAGCAACAAGGAAGGTGCATACGTACTCAGGCAACGTGTATTTGATCCCGTAGACTAGGGTGCCCATCAACATCACTGCATGTAAGTAAAGTTTGCAGCGGTCAATAATGTGAGCAGTTATTCTCACGAAAAGCTCGAACGAGAAAGTTATAACAAGGTTTGAGTTTGAGTCTCAGTATAAGCCCACAGATTCACGGAAAGAGACTGAAATAGATGCACAAGAGCACATGAATCCTCCTTGATATAACATGAATAGACAGTCTTGCTCAGCATTCAGTCATTGATTCAAGAAAACAATAGTTTGAATAGCCTAAAACTTTTAGCTATTGTTTTTGCATGTAATAAAAGATGATTAAACATTTTATATTTTTATTGGATGGACAAAATTTTACGCATTTGTTTTCTACTGGTCCTTAGTTTTTGCAAGTGTGCTAGGTTTCATTTCCGCAATAAAACCATATAGATCCAGAGTGATTATCAATGAACTTCAATCAATCACAAGAAGAAGAACTTAGGCACGAGAAATCAATAGTTTGAATAGCCTAAAACTTTTAGCTATTGTTTTTGCATGTAATAAAAGATGATTAAACATTTTATATTTTTATTGGATGGACAAAATTTTACGCATTTGTTTTCTACTGGTCCTTAGTTTTTGCAAGTGTGCTAGGTTTCATTTCCGCAATAAAACCATATACATCCAGAGTGATTATCAATGAACTTCAATCAATCACAAGAAGAAGAACTTAGGCACGAGAAATCTTACCTGGAATCATTTTTGACGATTTTGCTAGGACCTGCGTATACCAAGAGAAGATTGAATGAGATGCCATAATTAGCTTCTCTAACTTTGAACAACAGCGTAGTTTAAGAAAAAAAGAAACCCCACATACGATTTTAATTCTAAAACTGTCACTCCTTTATATAAGAATCATTTAACTCATTGTTTTGGTTTTGATTTCCAGTATTCCACTTTAAAATTTGTAAATAATCATTTGTGGAAGTTACACCTTCGCAATTTATCACATTGCATCAATAAAATATAAGGAAGTGCTGAAGATACATAAATGAGTAAAGCATATAAAAGTGATAGGAAGCAATTAGAAAAACATGCCTGTGCTGGGTAACTGATGTATTTCAGAGCTTCAATTCCCATAGCTGGACCTATTGTGTTTGTGATACCAGCACTCCAATAACTCCACCATGGAGCACCACCACTACTACTTCCAGACCAAAGCTTTAACACTGTTCGCATACATTCGTGAATTAGTAAATTCTATACTAGCTTAATCAGCTGAAGATTTAATAAACAGTGAATATCCAAACTTACTTATAAATGACCAGACCAAACAAACTACATTTTGTGCAAGGTTTAAAAAGGAAAGATGTTCAAAACGTTCCCCGTCAGGGCCGAAGCGCTTAGTGGACCTGAAAATCAAATGTCGAGAAGATATTCAAATGAGTATGATGTTTCTAGACATAAACAATCCTTTTGGGTGTTTCAAAGAGAAATGCACACATACTAACAAAGTAAATAAGAAGAAAGATCATTACTTCAAATCAAATTCGTAAATAAATCACAGGCATTTCTATTCTTTCTCAAACATGTCTCCACATACATAGTGATTAACCAACCAACTTTCAATATGACTTCAAATGCTAATTTCAAGGTTCAAAGACTAAAATAAGGTCTCAATTTCTTCACAAAAACTATTACTTTTTTCATTCGCACAAGTTCTATACCTACATTTCTCAAAATTCAAGGCTTTATTTGCAAATTGAAAAAAAGAAGAAAAGAAACCCATATCGAATAAACATCAGATCTCTCTCTCATGCCAACAATGAAATTTGTAAAAGAATAATCCCCAAAAGAGAAAAAAAAAAAAAAACATGACACAGAAAAAGAAGGGAAATAACATTATAAACTAGGGTTAGTTATGTGGATAACTTACAGAGTTTCTTGAAGAACACCTTGGGTAATATAAGCTGACCAAATTCCAGCGATGCAGAAACACAACACCATCACACGGCTGGCTCCTCCACCGTGAGACTCCATTTTTGGTTCAAACTGACACTCCTACAGAAATGTACAGATCTGGCAAGAGATTGCTGAGAGAGAATCAAACTGAATCTCTCTCGTTCTCCAACTCCTATTCTGCAGAAACTGTTTTTAGTATGGAAGAAGAAGGGGAATGCAAGTCAAGAAATAACGAAATTATGAAAAATGGTTGGGTTATTTTTATCGAGACGGGGACCGGGAAGCTTACACTCAAATGCTGATGTGGTGATGTTTTATTGGTTCTGACTGAAAACTCTGATTTCCTATTGGTTGTTAAGACGCGTTGCCTTTTAAAAACGAGAGTGGGTCTTTACGAACGGTCCAACAACTGCAAGAGGGCGTCTAGTTCACGTCTATAATCAACTGGGCCTAGGTTTGTAAATAATGAACCCTAATTTGGGGCATACACACTTAGAAGGCACCCAACACAAAATTATAAGGGCTGCCTAAATGATGGTTAAGTTACTATAATACCCATACCTAGTATAAATGACAGTACTACCCTTCCACTTAATTAAATTCTACTCCTAAAACAATCCCACTAATTAACCCATCCCACTAATTAACCAACCACCCACTAATTAACTCACTAACCATTACTAATTAACCATTCTCTCTCATTCTTCTTCTCATCTTCTTCTCCAAAAACACAAACAAAATTTTGAAAATTTCTTTGTTCGATTAAGTTCTCGATTAAACACATTAATGGCACCTCGTGTTAAGCGATGCCCTAGAAATATGGTGTTGAATCCTAGTATTGCTTCTGTAGCATCTCAATCTAGGGTTTTTGGAAAAGATGGTGATGAAGAGGATAGTGGATTGATTGGAGTTGAAGAGCGAGAAATAGAGCCCGATTCTTTAAAATTGCACATAAAAAGGTATTTCCCACAAACCCATTGCTTGGTTTTTCGTATTTCGTTGATTTGTGACATGTAATCGATGATTCCTATGGGTTTTGGAAGTTCCAGAGTAGTGTTCGGCTGAAATTTAACATCCGAACTTCTTTTTTTTTTACAGACGAAGAACAGTTCGGCTTATGTTTTGAAAATCGATTGCGCTGAACCTTTGTGTTCGGCTAATACCTTGCCAACCTGAAAAATGAAATTTACCCCAGGTGGTTGTCAGGTTCGGCTGACTCGATTAGATTACTTTTAAGCCGAACTTATCTCTATAAACACTTCGAAAATCTTGCTTTGTATGCTCCAGGTTCGGCTAACTCGTGATGATGAGTTATCATCCGAACTTATCTCTGTACTCTCATGTTTTTAGATTTTATTTTGGCCATAACTTCTTCGTCCGATGTCGGAATGGCCTCATTCTTTTTGCGTTGTTTTGGCATTTTCATTCTCTTGAAGATGATGATAATATATCATTGATTTGAATTAGTTTACATATCCACAAGTACAAAACTTTAGTTTTATTAATGATTTTGCATACAACATACTTGAAAATTAATAAAAACATAAACTACGTTAGTTACCTACCAAGTCAGTATGGAAGTGATCTCTAGTATCTTCATGAATGACATCAACATGCGGTGGTTGATCCTCCATAGTTTCCATTTCCATTTCAGGTTCGGCTCACACGCACTACTTTATGAAAGTCGAACTACAGGTTCGGCTAATTCGTGTTTGACTTATAAAGCCGAACTACATGTCAAACATGGATTCGGACAATTTGGGACTAATATTATAAGCTAAATCCTAACACTTGAAATTTCTAAAAATTTCCAAAAACAAAAATTAGTGTTCGGCTAGAGAACGTGTAAGCCGAACATTACACTGTAACTCGTATATTTTTTTAGATATGGTTCGGCTTTAAATTTCACTTCACATTTGAGCCGAACCATGAAACTTATTTGGCGCGAAAATATTTAAGTGAAAGTTCGGCGTACATATTTCTCAAATGAATAAGCCGAACTGTTCTTGTTTATTATGGTTCGGCATACATATTATTTGCCGAACCTTACTCTGTTGCGCCGAACTATTTGCAAAAATCATAACTTTTGGTGAAATCAAGCTACAAAACGGACATTAAACAACTTATACAACCATACATGTCTATTATTAGCATTGGGTTCCTCATCAATGTACTCATCTGCGGGATTTGGCTCCATAAAGGAATCATCTTGAGCTTGAGAAAAATGTTGAGTTTGGGTAAAATCATTTTCATAATCCAACAAATCAGCCATTTCCGGATCTCCATCGTAATTGATATGTATTTTCTTAGCTTTATGTGATGAAGATTCACCTTCCTCACTCGAATTTGTATCACACATCTCTCAATAATCACAAAGATCACAAAAAAAAAAGTTCCTCCTCTCCTTCTTTTTTCCTCCTTCTTTTTCTAAAATAACTCACTAACTAACTATATTTAAACAAAAAATTATTATCATAAATTAACACTAAACTAACTATAATCATTAACAATTAATTAATTTAAATTATCACTAATTTAACACTAATCTCATAAGGGTATTTTAGCCTTTTTGAAAAAAGGAGGATAAGAGCCACCCTTGAAATACTATTAGCACCCTTTTTTTGTCTTATATGTATGCCCCAAAATTTTGGGGTATGCCCCAAATTAGGGTTCTAAATAATACCTGAAAATGCTCGGTATGCATGTACCCGCCCAAGTATGCTTGCACCCATAGGAGTCCAAAGGATGTTACATCTCGTTATGGGTGTTTCCCTGGTCTGGTTAGCTTAAATAAGCGGCTCGAGCTTTTTCTAAATTTCATGGATTTTAAAAGCGTACGTTTGGCTCCGAAATTCTCCAAAACACTCCGAAGCACAAGGGTGAAGCGAATCTTACATGAAGAGTAAGATTTCTCTTGTAAGATACGCTTCAAAGAAATTTCCACTTAAAAAATTTAAAAGAAAAAGAAGATTCTAAGGGGGATTCTGAAATTCTCCAAAACACTCCGAAGCGCAAGGGTAAAGCGAATCTTACATGAAGCATAAGATTCTCTCATAATATACGCTTCAAAGAAATTTCCCGCTTAAAAAATTTAAAAGAAAAGAGCGCTTTGAACTAGGGATGCCAACGGGTACCCGATTACCCGAAATCGAACCGGATCCGGATGTGTCAGGTCCGGTTCCGGGTCCCAAGATTGGAACCGTTAGCAAAATCACTACCCGGAGGGTAAGACCCCTTAGGAACCGATAAGTTTCGTGTCCTAACGGGTACCCGAATATCTATGTTTTACTTGTTAATTTTACATAAAGTAGAAAGATTTAGTATAATTTCGTTCAAATTTTTTTCATTAATCCTTCATATTCTTATGTTTAATCTTAATTAAAAAATTTACATAGATATAATAATAATTTTATATGAAAAATTATTAGATTCAAGCTAATATAGCAAATATATAAGTAAAATATGAAAAAGTTTAGTTGATTTTTAAGGACCCGGTAAATACCCGCACCCGACGGGTAATTAGTGTTTTTATCGGGTCCGGTTCTGGGTCCATCAATTTAGCAACCGGACCCGGAACCGATTAAAATTACCGGTTCCGGTTTCGGGTAGCACACTACCCGGACCCGATGGGACCCGTTGGCACCCCTACTTCGAACCCTACACATGCTAGTCACTTATAGTCGAGTAAACCACTGAGCCAAGGCTATTTTTTTTATATTAATTGGACTTATATTTTTTTTATATATAAATATTATCTTCTTAAATTTGCATTTCACACCTACCTAAGAACAACTAATATTATTGTGTCATAACCCTAGTTATGAATATCCCCTTAAGGGCCACCCTAGTTGTTGTTAGCTATTAACCGAGTGCCTTAATAGTCCTTCATGTGAAGGCTGTGTATTTATTTCTCGGCCAGTACTCTTTGTTGCTTAGTGATGAATTATTGAGTAGAAATTATCTTCCTCTCTCTCCACTATTATCTCTAGTACTTCTTCTTGAATAATTCTTATCTTCTTCCATGCAACTCTTCTTCTACCTTATACTTGAATCCCTTAAATGAGTAGTACAAGTCCTTTGTATGTGTAGACCACTACATATTGGTATTCAGAGCTGTTAAATCCTCAGGGTTCAATGGCTAATAGAGCAGCTATTGAAGAACTTACTAAGAAGATCGACGAGCTTACCCAAAAACAACAGGAGTACGCTCAAAATCAAGAGATATTTACTCAAAAACATGATGCTCTTTTACTTACGGTTACAGATAATCGTAAAAAACCTTCTGATGATGTGAAGTTTTTTCTCATATCTTAGAAAATAATACTAGAAATAATGTTAATAGAGATGTTCCTCCAGGATTTGGTGTTCTTGGTGCTTCACCGGGGTTTTCTAATAAATATTCAAGATCGGCATCAGAGATCTACTTTTCTAGGTGATGGGAGTCATACACATCGTACTGTAGCAGGTTTTGGTGAAAGCAGCTTTCATCAGCCTAAACCAAAAGTAGATTTCCCTAGATTTGATGGACATAAGCCAAGATCATGGATCAGAAAGTGCAGAATTATTTTCTAGATCAACCCTATGGATGATGATCACAGGGTAAATCTCTCTTCTCTTTACTTAGATGGTAAGGTTGATGTATGGTTTAAAGATTATCAATCATGTAAGCAAGTTGTAGTATGGGAAGATGAAGCGTGTCGTATGCGTCAAAAATAATTTCACTTTCTCACTCTACTAAATATGAATGTAGTATGTGATAAGAAAGAGTTCGTATCCACAGAGAGGCGATTGTTGTTATGCAATTTTCAGATTCTTAAGTAACCAAAATAACCCAAGAGTGTGTTTTGTTTTTATCAAAGTAATAAAACTAAATAAAGCAAAGTAAATAATTTGAATAATCAATAATCAATAAAGAGAAAATATTGGTCAAGGGATAGTATCATTCACAAACATGTATTTTTCATCTATGATTAGAATTGGTAATTTAATCTCGCAATTATCAAAAGCCCTAGGATATCTTGATCGCAAGAGTATCCCGTTTATTTCCTGATTTTATCACAAACAACATTAAAAGATGCTATTGTGAAATCTTCTTAAAAAGCAACCTAAAGGGTAAAAGCACAATTAGATTTAACTCCCTAAGAGCAATAAGTTCTATGAAATAAGACTAATCAATGCAAACAAACGTGTAAAAGCACTAACTCATTTTAACAAAGGTTATGATTCATATGCGATTAAAAAGATGTATCACTACAAGTATTAACCACAAGATGCTACTAAAAATCAGGGATAAAAAACTTTTACGTATTGAAAACCCTAATATAGCCATAGAGATGAAAACAAGTCCAATTTATTCCGGACTCAACCAAACTAGCATTCAAATCATATGATAATAAAAATAATGAATCATAAACGATAGAATTGAGACAAAACTAATTCATAGAATCAAATAACATGCTTGAACAAATCAACTTTTATCCCATAACCAATAGTTGTATTTAGTTACTCATATTAATGGAGTTCATCATCATAATATTCAAAGAAAGTAGATGAAACATAAAAGAAAGCAAACCCTAGAAGTAGTTCTCTGCAAAAGCTCCAAGAATTGAATAAAACGTTATCTAAGTTGTAGAAGTCTTTTTCTTTTTGTAGCTTTTTCTCCCTTCCAAAATTAGGTCTAGTCTTCAAAGTCCATTAGTTGGAAATCCACCCGGCCCACAAGTAAGAGAAACCCGTGTAGAAAATATGTCCAAAAAACGCTCGTCGAAAAACTGTGTTTTTGGCCGGAATCTGGATTGACGAGATTCTTTTTTCTGTAAAACAACTTGATGAGTGCCAAATATTCATGTTCATACACCTTTTCATTGGCACTTAACTCATCGCCAAAGTCATATATTATCCCAAATTCGCATTTTTACCATTTTTAAAAGTTAACCATTGACCTAACGGTCATCTTTAGTCAACTAGGTCAAGGCTACACTGAGTCAGGACCAACTGGGCTGAGTGACCTGACTGGGTTGAGTAAGATCTAGGCCAAAACTATCGCAACAGCCTGAACCTGTGTTGTGTTATGATTGCATTCAATCCAGCCATGATGGCTGGACTGCAAACCAGCTCCAACTGCACTGCCATATCCAAATCCATCTCAAACCCTCTCTTTTTCCAGCTACATATCACCAATTCAAAATCAAACGCAAACCCAGCTCTCATCAGAGACCCATTTATCCAACGCCCATATGTATCTTCTTTTCCACCAGCTCCAATGCATTCAAATTGCCACCAAATTCAACCGTTGAGAACACCACAGTTCAACTCAGTCCAAACCCATATCAACTTCATAATCACAGCCCAGACCTGCAATTCCATAAAGCTTTATTCGTAGACTAACATTCACCAGATTTATAGCATCAATTCAGTCTCAGATTCACTAATTCAGTCACCGCCAACATCTTCATAGCTCTGATTTCAAACCTCTCTTTATCTGCTTCATCTTTGCTTCAATTCATTCTTCTTGTGTTCTTAACTGCAACCTCACATTCAACACCAATAGTACAAGCCTCAGACTGCCATCACATCTCATTGCCAGCATAGCAACAACTCCAATTCCCCTTCTCAGTAATTCTATCACCTGTAATGTTAACTCCTTGCATTCGTTCACACATTCATAGAAGCAGCTGCACCTGTTAATCCTAACATACATCTAAGTCGAACCATTCATTATAGGCTGCAATCAACTCTCAACCCTTGTACATTCCTCTACCATCAGCTCAAATCCTCACTACAACAGCATTATCAGCTCTCATTCAATTGCAAAACCAGCACAATCTCAGGTTAACTGCAGCTCAAGCAAGTTTGACTTACAGATCCATGTTCTGCAATTACCTGCTCAGCTCAATCTCCACTGCTCATTCCCTATCTGAGCAACACTCCTTCTCTGTATTTTTCATCTTGAGCCATTCTCCATTTCAATTTTTGCCTTGCATAACCATTGCATCTACCATTATTACTTCACCTGTGCCTCATGCCATACTTCATTGCACCCTTATTTGCATTTTCCTGCTCCTAGCCTTGAGCTTCAGTTCAGCTGCAATACCAACAGCTGCACCACCAGCCCAGCCTAACCCATCTTAATCATAGCAGAACCCAATTTCTACAGATTCATGCCAATAAACCCATCTGTGTTTCATGCTCTCCTGCTCCATTCATTTGAAACCATAGAATCAATTCTTCCAACATCAACTACACAATGACCACCATTACCAATCCTTAGCAGCTATCAGTAGCTTCATCAATTTAATCTTCCATTAACACCTTCTGGAATTTAGAACCAACATCACAAACCAGTTCAATTCAAAACAGCACCAACATCACACGAATTCGACCCCATATATTCACAGCTTCAGTCAACACCACTGCCAACCCATTTTGATTCAATATCCATAGCAGCAACAATGAACTAGGTTCTTAAGCCAAACCCATATGTCAATTCGACCTCTATTTCAACAATAATCCGCCCAAACCTCCATGAATCTCTCGAATCACCACCAACCCATTACTTTATTCTTCAATTGCAGTGATGAGACAAACCCCGATTCCATTTCTTAACCTGGTTTCTTTAATTAACCTTCATTGGCAGCAACTGACGAGAAAGCTCGCAAATTCCTCCATCTGAGCTCCTACATCTCAACTCTCAGGTCTCTCTTTACTCACTTCTTCTCGATCTCTCGGAGTCAGCAGCCATGGCTGCTGTTCTTTCTCAGTTCTAGTGATGGAATGAATGAAAAATTATTGGGAGGAGATTACTCTTCTCGATTTAGGGTTAGAAATGATTGGGTGGTTATTGACACTCCAATACATAGGCTAAGGGACACCCCAATACATAGGCTAAGGGACACCCCAATGGGTACCCTATAACAGCTAGCCACCCCTTAACATCAGCGGTCTTTAGTGCTCCCGTAGAATTGGTCGACCCTCAACCATTACTCGACTCTCCGGATAGTGTTCGCCTAGGAAATGACAACTTTGCCCCTTTATGCTCCAAATGAATTCTCTTCCACCAGCTGCAGCCGCCTCTTGCATCTCAAGTCCACTTCTTCTCTTCAATAACTTAATCATCATTAAAGCCTCCATGCTTTTCAGACATAATTCGCATCACTAAAGGTGGCATACTTTTCAGACAGAGATGAAGAAATAAAAGCAAATAATGAGACACAATCCGCCTCCAACGCTTTTGTCATGTTTCCTCTTCTATTGATCTAAATGACTCCAAAGTACCTAAATACTCAAAAACAAAACATAAGATACATAATTTACAAGAAAACTAGCAGAGAAAGCATAAACAATAGATAAATAATAAGGTGTTTTAGACACCTATCAGAATACTTTCTTAGAGATATTTGTAAACGTTTTCAAGAGCTTGGACATGATGATATTGTAGGAGAATTTATTAAACTTTGTCAGGTTGGTACTGTTAATGACTACCTGGAAATTTTTGAAGAATTAAAAGCTCTTATGATTGCAAGGAACCGTTATTTAACTGAAGCTTATTTTACTTCAAGCTTCATTGGTAGGCTTAAAGAATAATTAAAAATGC
Source organism: Papaver bracteatum (assembly GCA_023529315.1). Lineage (NCBI taxonomy): Eukaryota > Viridiplantae > Streptophyta > Magnoliopsida > Ranunculales > Papaveraceae > Papaver > Papaver bracteatum. The sequence goes on from JAJJWX010004631.1 coordinate 523,943, forward strand.
ATGTACAAATGTTTTCTCCCACTACTTTGGATCATGCTGTTTATTTGGCTAAGATGCAGGAAGCAGTCCTTGAGAATGCTTTTAAAAAATGGAGAACAACTCATAAACCCCCACAACTTTATGTTCCTTCCTACACCACTACTAGCAAAACTTTTTCTCCCACCACCAGTCCCATGGTGCATCTCAAACCTATTTCCACAGGAAACACTACTCAACCATCTACTTTGCCTCCCATCAAGAAATTATCCTATGCAGACATGAGATCTAGAAGAGAGAAATGTCTTTGCTACAATTGTGATGAGGTATTTTCTTCTGGTCATAAATGTGTCAAGCAACATCTATTCATGCTAGCAGCTGATGAATAAGAAGGTACTTCCTCTGAAGCTACATCCCAGATACTCACTTTCAAGTGGATCATGAAGTGGATGACGAGGTAGAGGTCTCATTACATGCAATCTATGGTAATGTTTCTAACTCCACAATCAAAATTAATGCTTCGCTAAGAAACAAGGGCTTACAATTATTATTGATAGTGGAAGTACTCATAGTTTTTTAGACCCTAAAGCTGTTAAACTATGTGGTGCCACAATAATACCCACTGCTGCCTTACAAGTTGTTGTAGCTGATGGTAATAAGTTGTTTAGTGATGCCAAATGCCCAGCCTTCAAGTGGAAAATGCAGAACTACAATTTTCAGTTTGAAATGAGACTATTAAAATTAGGGGGTTGTGACATGGTGTTAGGTATTGGTTGGATGAGAGAGAACAACCCTGTGGTATTTTATTTCAAGAAGCTCACTGTCTCTTTCACCACCAATGGCACTAATATCCTTCTACAAGGTCAACCTGACTCTACAAAATTATCCTGCATGTCTGATATGAGCTCCACAATTTTTTTCAAAAGAATAAACATGGGTTGGTAGGACAATTATTTTCTTTTTCTTCTGACACTCCATCACCCCCAATACCACCACCCATTCAACAATTACTTCAATCTTATACTTCCATTTTCAAGGAACCTACTTCACTTCCCCATACCAGAACTCATGACCACCATATTCCTCTTAAACCATATTAATTACCCCCAAACTAAAGACCTTACAGGATCCCTTATGTTCAAAAAGAAGTGGTGGAAAAACTTGTCCAAGAAATGTTGTCCTCTGGTGTTATCCAACCTAGTCACTCTCCCTTTTCTTAACCAATTTTACTTGTCAAGGATAAAGATGGGAGTTAGATGTTTTGTGTGATTATAGAAAGCTTAATGATATTACTATAAAGGATAAATATCCAATTCCCATCATTGAAGAGCTTTTGAATGAACTGAAAAGTGCTACTGTGTTCTCTAAGATAGACTTGAGGTCTGGTTACCATCAGATTCTGGTTTACCCTTTTGACATACGTAAAACTTCTTTTAGAACACTCCATGGGCATTATGAGTTCTTAGTGATGCCATTTGGGTTGACCAATGCACTAGCATCATTTCAGTCCCTCATGAATGATGTCTTTGCACCTTATTTGAGAAAATTTATTTTGGTCTTCTTTGATGACATCTTGATATATAGTCCAAACCTTACTTCTCCTTTACAACACCTGAAGATTGCCATTTCTCTTCTCCAACAACATTCCTTATTTGCCAAGATGAGCAAGTGTATATTTGGAAAACCTCAAATTAAATACTTGGGGCATATCATTAGTGGTGCAGAGGTAGCTGTTGATCTCACCAAGGTGGAATGTATGCTGAAATGGCCTCCAGCAACTTCATTAAAAGAATTAAGAGGCTTCTTAGTGTTAGAGCATAGCTTGGTTGAACCCACTAGCATTGGTATGTCAAGTTAGTTGTCAATTTTAGTTTCCAAAATACATTCTTGATTTAGCATACTAAAGATATTTTCGGACTAGATTAGGTCTAAGAAGTTGAATCGAAGTTATCCTTAAAGGATGAAGATTGAAGATTGAAGACTACAAGAACACATCAACAAGTACTTCATCAACAAAGGTATGTGATTGATTTAATTTGGATTCTTGTCAAATTCTACCTTTCTAATCTATCGAGATAAATGCTCACTCTATGGAACATTTCCAATGACGGTAAATGTACATTTATGTATATATACTTGAGGTTATTTGATTCATGACCTTGGTGACAATAACCTTTATCCCTATAAAGGATCTCATGTTATAGTGAATGATCTTGTGAATTCAACGAGCCAAGAATCACTCAATTCCGAGTTATAACGATAAAGTTATGAGTGATATAAGTTCATTAGTAGGAAACGTTCCATGGGCCCTTGAGTCCGCGAACTTGGGCCCAGTATGTGACTGTTTCTTTATCTAGGCAAGTTATCTATTGGTCCAAACACTTTTGATTACCATATTAAAGTGTTTATGATTCTTGCCTGAGTTAAAATGTGATTTATTCACATAAATATAATTTTTGCTAAATAAGTTATTTATTTAATTATTTTGGCAAGAGTTTTAACTTGGGAAAGACTCCTATTTTTAGTAGAGTCTTGTAAAAGAAAAATAGTTAAATAAGTTATTTTCTTAGCTTCCAAGCTATTGTTCACTATAAATAAAGGGTTCATGAGTCTACACGTTTTTTATCCCCTTTGGAAAATTGGTGTTAATTTCATAAGGTTGTTTTCCATGTCTTATGTTCTTCGTGAACAAGAGTGAGATAAAATTCTTTGTATTGGGGATCACAAAGCCAAGTTGAATCTAGTCTTCGTGATTGATTATACAACTTGTAATCTGGGTTTTTCACCTCTTGTCATATAAAACCATTCAAGAGTTTTTGATCATAAGCCCTAGGTTTTGATAGATTTCAGTTTCCGATCGTATACCAACACTTATTAGTCGAAATCGGAGACTAGAAAGAAAAACTTCTATTGAGGCATCTCGTAAAAATCCTTGAGAAGTTTTAAACAAGATATCTCTAGATTTATCTATTTTTTCTTGTTGTAGAATTATTAGGGTTTTCTTAACTTGGAAATTGATCTTTGGAATCACCCAAGTTCACTTACGAAAATCAGGTTCACGGACTTCTTGTGAGTACGCATACTAATTGTAAGTTAAAACCCTAATCTACAAGATTTCCAAAACCTTGATTTACATCTAAAGGGAAATCAAACTTGTGTTTTGTGTAAACAAAATATTGAATCATATCAATCGTGTTGTTGTATCTTCTAAAGAGAGCCTTCGGTTCTGCTAGAAGATTTGTGTGAAGAATTCCTAAAGAGAATCGTGTTCTGCTAGGAGTTCTGTAAGAATACAGCTGAAGAAGGTATTACATCTAGTCCGAATAGGTAGTAGGAAATTGGTGTAACAGCTTATAATCAGTGTGTGTTTATTCTAGACTAGGTCCCGGGGTTTTTCTGCATTTGCGGTTTCCTCGTTAACAAAATTTCCGGTGTCTGTGTTATTTCATTTTCCGCATTATATTGTTTATCTTTATAATTGAAATAATACAGGTTGTACGTTAATCAATCATAGTTGTTAAATCCGACCTTGTTTGTTGGATAAGACTTGATTGATTTTGAACAATTGATTTTGGTTATTTTCACATTGTTAGACCATTCCGGACTAACCTTGTTTCAAGTAGACACCGTGTTGAAATATTCCTTAAGTGATTGTTGCTTAAAGAGGTTTATACAAGGTGGATATTGAATAGGTTGTGATTAACACAAAAGCTTATTTCAAGAAACCTCACACTAAAATCAGGTTTACGGAGTTGCTTCTGTTTAACTATTGATTGTGTTGAGAAGGAGATAAATCTCTTTAATATTATTTGTCAATTGATTTTTTATTCTTGAGATTATATTTAAGTTTGTTCTATACAGATTGTCGAATGAAATATTGGGTGTGGTTTTTAGACCCCCGCTTTTTCACTTAGGCCTCACTAGGTACTATAGAAAGTTTGTTCAGAATTATGGTATTATCTGCAAGCCACTTACTGACTTGTTGAAGAAGAATTTTTTTAGTTGGACTTCAGCAGCTCAATCTGCCTTTAATAAACTCAAGATAGATGTCACTTCCACACCAGTTTTGAGTCTGCCCGACTTATCCAAACTATTTGAACTGGAAACTGATGCTTGTGATGTGGGAGTTGAAGCTGTGCTTATGCAAGAAAAAAAGCCTATTTCTTATTTCAGTAAAGGCATGGGCCTCAGATTTGTAGATAAATTAGCTTATTAGAAAGAGCTAATGGCTATTGTGTTAATCACTTAACAATCTTTACTGACCATCAAAGTCTTAAATTTTTTCATGGAACAAAGGATTCACTCTATGCTACAACAAAAATGGCTCTCAAAATTATTGGGGTATGACTATTCAGTGGTGTATAAAAAGGGGACTGATAACAAGGTTGTTGATTCTCTTTCAAGAATGCCACAACCTAGCTGCCAACTTATATCCACTGTCCAACCAGTTTGGCTAGAGGAGGTAGTTAAGAGCTATGTAAGTGACTCTTTTGCCACAGCTTTACTACCAAAAATAATGGTCAGTCCTACTGCTCATTCCCCCAACACAACAACACAGAGTATTCTTAGGTACAAGAACATAGTTTATATTGGTTCTGGTGGTACCTTTAGACATCAAATAATGGATGCAATTCACTTTTTTTCTTCTGTTGGTGGCCATTCTGGCACTCAAGCTAGTTATCAGAAAGTTAAGCTGTATTTTTATTGGTTGGGCATGAAGAAGGATATGTATAAGTTTGTCAAACAATGTGACATTTGTCAACAACACAATAGCACCAATTCCTAACCAGTTGGTCTTTTACAGCCTCTGCCCATTCCAGATCAATCATGGAAACACATTAGCATGAATTTCATCAGTGGGATTCTTAAATCTGAAGGAAAAGAAATCATTCTAATGGTGGTTGACAGGTTTACCAAATTTAGTCACTTCATAGCACTCAGCCATCCATTTACTGCTTCTTATGTGGCTAAGATGTTTATGGATCATGTTTTTAAGCTACATGTTCTTCCAAAGTCCATAGTCTCTGACAGAGATAACATTTTTCCGAGCAATTTTTGGCAAGATCTATTTACTAGATTGGGCACCTCTTTGCAGATGAGTACAACATACCATCCCCGATCTGATGGCATCTGATGGCCAAACTGAGAGAGTAAACTCATGCATGGAATCTTATTTAAGGTGTATGACCAGCTATAGGCCAACTAAATGGGTTAGATGGTTGGCTCTTGTAGAAAGGTGGTTTAATACTAACTACCACACCAGTCTTAAACTAACTCCATTTCAGGCCTTATATGGATATTCTCCACCTCAGTTTGGACTTTTCTCTCATTAGCCAGCTACAAACCCTGCTACTGAAGATTATTTGCAGCAAAGACATGCTATGGGTATTTCTTTGAAGTCTACCCTGGAGGAAGCTCCGCACAGGATTAAACAACAGGCAGATAAGAAGCGCTCTGAGAGGTCCTTTATTGTTGGTGATTGTATTAATCTCTGACTGCAACCCTATAGGCAAACTTCAATTCAACTGCGCAAAAATTTAAAATTGGCAGCAATTTTTTTTGGACTCTACCAAGTGGTTGCAAAGATTGGCACAGTCGCATACATTCTGCAACTTCCTCCAGACTCCAAAATCCACCCATTTTTCCACGTTTCATAGCTCAAGCCAAAGCTAGGACTTGGTTCTCTGCCTCAGACTTCGTTGCCTACACTAGACTCTACTGGAAGTTTGAAGGTTCATTCATTGCAGGTTATTAACTCTCGCATCATCCGTAAAGACACACAGCTTGTTCAACAAGTTTTAGTCCATTGGGCTCATTCCACTGCAACTGACGCTACAATGATTGCATGCTTCTTAGAATGGTATCTAGATGGCAACGATCTGAAAATTTTTCACATTATATCCTTTTCAGAAATAGACTTTCCAAATGAGAAAGAAGCATTAATTATCTCAGAGAGTTTAATATGAAACTATTCAAAAGTGTCGTTGTCATCCATTCGAAGGTTTTCCAAACCAGACATAAGAGTTTGAAGTCTAGCTTATTTCTATGATGTATTCCCTTCAAATACGATCTGAATATTATCCCAAGCTTCTTTCGAAGTTTGACATGTTGATACATGATGTTGTAGATCACGAATTACATCATGTATAATTGAATTCAAACCATCTGAATTCTGCTTAGCAAAAGCCTTTTCTTCGTTTGAAAAATCCATAAAGCGTTTAAACTCCATTTCCGAAATTTCTACTTTTGGGCGATTATAACCATCGATGACTAATATCCATGTATTAAAGTCTCATGATTGAAGAAAATATCTCATTGCATATTTCCACCATAGATAGTTTGTTCCGTCAAATCTTGGAGGTATATTAATTGAAGTCGATTCATGAGAACTCGAGTTCATTTCCTATAGGATGGATCGCACCAAACACAGATTGTTAGTTCCTTTCGTGTTTGCCCACCCTGATACCAATTGAAAATACGAGGGTATGCAAATATACCTCAATCTAAAACTTTTCCACCTATAATTCCTTTCTCCGAAAGTGATTGTCTATGGACTGAGTCGAGACAATACAACAAATCGGTTCACACTTCGTGTGATCGTCTATGGATACGAGATCGAGATAATATGACAACAAGATAACTTGTGTGATTAGATATGGATACAAGATCGAGACAATACAACAATGAAGTATGATTACTTTATAATAGGTTCAGAGTTAACCAAACTCTATAGGATTGATATCAAGTATATTCGGAATTAACGTTTGTGTATTTTACTTCTAATTATAATAAATCAATTATAATTGCGGAAATAGAAAAGTAAAAGACACAGCAAGATTTTGTTAACGATGAAACCACAAATGCATAAAAACTCCGGGACCTTGTCCAGAATTGAATACTCTCAGAATTAAGCCGCTATACAAAATCTAAACCAACTTCGTATAGTTGAGACCAAGAAACTAAACCTATAGTTCACCTAATACCCTCAGTATCCATGCGCCTCCAACTTGTAATAAGTCACGCACTTGGAATAATTCCTTTCATTTGTACTCCAAATAGTAAAGGAACAACAAATTATTCGGTAACAACTCTTTTCAAACAACGTGATATGAGCTTGACAAAAGGCTCTTACGTTTATCCCTATAAACTCCTTTGTTAGGTTTTTAGATCTATTTATTCAACAACTACCAAAGTAATTGTTTAGACTATGCAATCAATATTATGAATCACAAAGAAATATATTGATGTCGATCTACTCAACTAATCAATCAAGGTTATCACAAAGATAAACCAATTATAGTTGGATCCCCAGCCGATCAAGTTTTGTGCACACCAAAGATATGAACTCGAATATCTTCTTTGTCTTCAAATCTTCTTAGATCTTTAATAAATACCTGCACACAAACAACTGGAATCTCTTGTGATCAATCACACACATAATGGAGTTTGTTAACGATGGATTATCACAATACGTCTTTAGATCTACAAACAGTCTAAAGATCCCCGTCGATACTTCGATCTAGTTTGAGTGAATCTTATATCAGAAAAGAAGATTCTCAAGTATAAACAAACTAGGTGCAATCAAAGTTCAACAACCGTTAGTCAATCAAATTAATTGAAAAACTAATAATAAACTGCAATTATCTAGTTTCCCATCAACGGTACTCGTAGATCTTCTCAATCCCAAAAAAGTCTTTAAAACGAGCGGTCGTAAGAGATTTCGCCTAATTAGGGTACTTTCCTCTCCGAATAGACGGATCCACTAGTAACAACACAACTAGGTAGTTTTGATGGCTCTAAGGATTAGTTTTCTCAAAATGCAAACTTCAATTTTTATAGACCAAGGAAGTTTGGACACCAAGGAATTTTCAAAACCGGATATTCTCGAAGGTATGCAATAAAGTTCAAAATCGGTTTTCATAATTCCTGGAAATGCACTGTCCAAATATTGACCGAAATCTCAGTAGAAATCTCCAATTAGTAAATGCACATTACCAATTTTTATTTTCTAAAGATATGCATTTAATTGCTGGAAATTAAAAGCATATATAAACTAAAAACCTTAATTAAAATATTCTCATTTTTTTTCGATTTGGGATTCTCCTTTTGTTAGAACGCGTAATTGGGGGATATAAAATCTAATTGGGGGATATACGTAAAGGACAAAAACGGGATCCAAATATCAAATCAAGGTCACCCCTTATCTAAATATTTTTTAAATTCCTAATTTACCCCTCACTAATCCTACTTAGTGTTTAATTATAATTAGTAAAAATATTAAGTATTTGTTATAAGATTAGTGTGGGGTTTTATTTGTATTTATAAGATTAAGGAGGGAAAAAAATTGGGAGGGAATTTTTTTTTGTGAAATGGAGGATGATTGTGAAGAGAGAATTGATGTTGCTGAATCTTTAGCTCAACTACAACAAGGATCATATCCTCAACCTTCTGCGAATGACAACAACTCACAATTGCAAGTTTTTGTGGAACCAACACCCTTGAATGATGATTTTTACGAGCATGAAGAGTTTTTTGAAGAACCTATACAAATCAAGATACAAATAAAGCCGGCACTACCACCGGTATTGTCATATTAAAATGAATTAGTATGCCAGAATAGGTTCCAAATTTGGTCTTCAGTTTTGGTTCAGTTATACCATGACGAAACCTTGGTCGAGCATACCGGAACTATCCTCCGGCAGAGTGTTTTAATTTTTTTTGGAACTAATTTATTTTATTTTCATTCGATCCTTAGGTGGTGACATATATTGATCCAACAAATGCAAAGACGCTTGGTCGGGATACGTCGGAATACTATAAAATGCCTCTTATATGTTACCAAAGAATACTTTTCACCTAGTATCTTGACCTTACTAATGGATTGCTTGTAATGAACCTTCTAATCTCCCATTGTTTTCCTTGTGTAGGGAATAAAAGATCCAAAGGAAGCAATCACTTGGGCTAAAGAGACTTCTCTTAAGAACATGTGTGTGTTGGTGAGGAATACCCAAGGTTCAAATACTCATTTTGAGATGGTTTGTGAGAGAAGTGGGCAATACAAGGAGAAGAATAGCCACAAGAGAAAGGGTTATATATATCTAAAGAAGACTAATAAGGTATACAAGACTCGTACGAGGAAGGATAATTGCCCCTTTAAGCTTGTATTCCATCTAAATGACATGAACGAGGAATGGGATTGTGCGGGTTGGTTCAGTTGCCATAACCACCGGGATCCGAAAGATTTTGTTGGTCACTCCTTAGTTGCGAAGCTAAAACCTCATGAATTCGAGGATGTAAAGAGATTGAGCTAAGCATTTATCAAACCGAGACAAATTCTCAGAGGATTCAAAGAAAAGGATAAGATGAACGTGTTTTCTCTAAGTACAATTTATAGCGCACAAGCAACTATTAGAAGGGTGGAATGGGAAGGGAGGACCGTTATGCAAGAATTTGAGAAGATAGTTTGGATCACAACTACACACGTATCATTAAAAAAGGGCCGGACAACAAGCCCCTTCAAATATTCATTTCGCATCCTTTGCTTTCACAATTTGCAAATACATGTTGTGGTGTTCTTTTGATGGATTGCACCTACAAGACAAACAAATACAATATACCCTTATTAAACATCGTGGGGCAAGAATCGGACAAGGTAAAATTCATATTGGCTTGGTGTTTAATGGAAAACAAGAGGGACTATAATTATCATTGGGCATTACGACAATTGAAATCATTCTTCCGGAAAAATAAACTTCCGAGGTTCATCATAACTGATCAAGAGGACGCCTTAATGAATGCAATATCTGATGTCTTATCGGATGCACAAAATTTCCCATGTACATATCATATACGTCAAAATATTATAAAAACTTGTCATGCCTTGTTTGAACCCACCAAGGCGGATATTAGAAGAGAATAATTGTTCAACTAGAGGAAGATGTTCACAAGAACAAACTATCCCCCGAAGAAGAAGATGATGAGAGAGGCAAGATAAAAGAGCGAGTGGACAAAGAACATGCAGAAAATCATAAAAAGTGGTTGGAATTTCTAAGAGATTGGGAGAAAGTTTATTGGTCTCATACCGAGGTTATTTACGAAAAGAGATTGGACAAGTTTATTGCCGATTGGAACGAATTTTATCCGACTGCCATCTGGTATTGTTGGAGTCAATGGTTGGATAAGTTCAAGGTAAAATTTGTGTGTGCATGGACAAACATGTATAGATATTACAAGAATGAATCAACTAGTGTAGTAGAGTCCACTCATGGGAGATTTAAAGATCTCATCCAAGGCGGCCAAGGCAACATGCTCACCAACTTCGATTTGGCTTTCTAATTGAGTTGGATGAACCTCATTATCTTCCTCCTCACTTTCCTCTTCATCTTAATCATCATGCTCAATTGTTGCAGTAGGTTCATGGATTACAAGTCGACTACGGTCACCACCACTCTCCCAAATTATCCTTCTTGTATCAGCCCCCAAACGCTTTTTGCGACCTTCATCTTTCCCTCAAGGAGGAAGAGACTGGGGAGTATCAAGACCGTCCTTCCTTCTTCTCTTAATGACAAGACCTTTAGTTTTTTTTTTGTTAGCTTCCTTGGCTTTTGACTTATATCATAAGCACACGAAATGAATATAAGACAACTCACTTTCAGTTTCATTACTGGCATAAAAACGTAGCAAATAATTAATGCCGGTACATAGTTCCGGCAGTGAACAATAACTATCGACAATGCCGGTAGTGATAAGTAATCCTCCTGGATACCAAAAGATGACTACCGACACTCTCAAAAAAGTCATTTCCATGTCGTAACAGGGTACCGGCATAAAATGCAAAATAAAACCAATGTAGGTACTGGTGACAGTTTTAAAGGCTTTCCTGTAAGTTTTAAGTCCACAACATGTATACTCGAATATTAATAAAGGAATGCCGTAACCTAAACCTGACATAGTATTCAACCCAATTTCTATGCTGGTACATAACATTCAGTTTCAGGCGACTCTGGGTTTGGAAACGGCATTGCATTCATGCTAACATCTAGTTCGTAACTTAATACCGGCACTGAATTCATTCTAGATCGATTTTCTTAACACAGTACCGGCATTGTATTCATATATATTTCTGTGCCGGTACTCTCTGTAACTCAATTGTCTCAGTTAGGGTTCATGATTCTAACCTAAACCCATTGCTATAAATATATTTAAACAATCATAAAGTAGTTTAAAATCACTTACCTTCTCACATAAACCATTTTTGCGAGAGGTTGATTGTCCGAGTTCGTTGCTTCTTCTTTTTATTTCTCTTGAGCAATCAAAGAAAGTCTTTGTTTTAATTTCTGTTCACCAATCGGTTTTGTGTTCGATTGAGCATTAGGTTTCTTTCGTGGAGGCATTGTTATGATTCGGGCAGGTTAATCGACAAAGAAATTTTTGAATCGACGAAAAACGGATGAAGAACAACGAAGAAGGATGAAGAAAAATAATAATTCAAAAACCTAAACCTAAGAGAGTGTCGGTACTGATTTAAGAGAATGAGGGATATTTGAGTTTGTTTTTGGATTTAAAGTTTTAGGAGAAAAGGTATAATAGTCTTTTCATAAAGTTTTTTAATTAACCAAAGGGTATTTTGGTATTTTCATACCCAAAAATCACCCCTTAACAGCCACCACTGGTTGGGGGAAGTAATCTATATCCCCCAATTAGATTTTATATATCCCAATTGCTGGTTCTTTAGTTATTAAGGAATATCTTTGAACAATAAAAGATAAGAATTACTGCACATGTTGAAAGTATGTCGACATCTTTACTTTGTAAATCCTTTTTCATATTTACAATCTTGGAACCGATTTGCCACACTTCCAAACAAGTTTAGAGTTGGTTCATCTGACTTCCAAGAACTATGTGATTAATTATCCTATCAAATCACCATTAATGGGTTTCACGGATCTACCAAAACACAAAGCTTCGGTTCTACCCAAGGTAATATCGTGTATCGGCCGGGTCCGATACACCTATACAAAAGATATTACCGGTTTTTATCGATAATACGTCATTAAAATAAGAATTTAAAATATTTATAATACCTTAGAATAAATAATAAGAATCTAGAATATTTATTAAATATAACCAAAAATGAAAGAAAAATTAAATAGCAGGCAAGCGAACAATAAGAATCATACACGTATCTCAAATTTCTAAATCGTAAGGTGGCAAAATCTTACGCGTTGTGACTGCTGTCCAATTTTTCCGGTAAAATATTTCTTATTATCCTTGCTTTATAATCGAAACAATCACAAATACAACTACGTAGTCAATAACAACCGCTCAAATTCTCCACTATCTTCTCCAGTATCAATTCATTTAAAAAGATGAATACACAACAGCTATTTTCCACTTTATTGTACCGGCATTGTCAGTACCCGACTTTTGACGCCGGCAAAGAAGGTTTATGGTTTATGTTTTAAAAAAATAGCCATTGCGCATTGAATGTTAGTTCTCGACACAGAACTATGGTTCTGAATGTTGCCGGAACAAACTACCGGCGTCTAAATACATATAAACTCTACGTCGGCACCTAATACCGCCTAAAAAGTGTCCAAGAGTTCAATGCCAGAATCAGGTTTGTTGCACACAGAAATAATCAAAAAATTGACACTCTATCCCGGCATGTAGTAATACACTATATTATACGCCGGGATAGATATGCCATTCAAATATGTTAGCATATTATACCGCAACTATAATTTATTTCGAAAGTAATCCTTGTCGACGGAACAACGAATGCACTTAGCATGTGCATCAAGCCTTTGAACCCCTAGGCGACCCTAGTGGACGAGTATAGACTTGTGAGGGTTTATATAGATATCTATCCACAAGACCTACACTAAAACTTCTAAAGCCATCAATCTTCGTCCGAGGAAGATACACCCTCCATCATCTCCTGGCCATACTCCGGGATTTTATCTTCCATGAATTTATAACTTGCATCGAATGCGAATGCTTTCCTCTTTTCCTCCAAGTAGCGCGCTTTGACGACTTCATGCTACACAAACATAACACAAACTTACTTAGTTGGTGGTGTTTAGTAGGAAGATCAAACTTATGTATAATGAACCACAAAAATACTTACAAATTGTTCAATGGACAAGTTAAAGTTGGTAGCGTTGAAAATCGGTTTTTGGATAGCTAAGTAACCAAGTATCGCATTTTCATCACAATTAAACTTCTATGCCGGTAACTTATTTTCTTACGTTCAACTTCTGTGGACTATGTAGATGGTACCGGATTAGTTTTAACGAGACCATACTACGCCGGCGGTTGATATCAGCAAACAATGTGTTTTTGCGACAATGCCGGTACACGTGAATTTAAAAAAAAATGGATAGTTTTTTAAAAAATAAGACCGTTGGGGCTTCAATCTATATAACCCCCCCCCCTTTACTTTACAGAAATGTACACAAAGCACCTACCAAATACTAAATATCCTTCTCTCAAGAAACCAAGCCTCTAAAAATAGATCAAGCTAGCACGGTTCCAGGATCACAACTACCTGCAAAGTAAGTAGATTAAACATTACTAAGGATGAATTGGACATTTATAATCTTCTACTAGGACGAATCACTAATATAATCTTCTCTTACAGAGCCATCTTTGCAGCTGTAAAATTTGCAAGTCACCTTCTCATCTAGCCTTGGATTGTCCTTTAATTTATTATAAGTATAGAAACTGTGATGGGACACGCTGGTTTTGGGTTGCGAAAACTGATGATGCTGAAAATGGAAGAATGTTCCTAAGGTGTTTGAATCACCCAAAGTGCGAAGAGTTTCAATGGTTTGACAAAGTTGTTACACTAGCCGAAGCAAGAGAAAACCACAAGGGCCATTGCGAGCCTATTGATGGGTGTGATGAGTGTTATATGAAGGGAAAGGAGTATGTTGAACGTGAAGATGAACCAATGAATATGGTCCTTGATACCGAGATTCCAGACGATGTCTTCGAAGATATTTGTGAAAGGCTCAAAGGTTCCGTAATTGTTGAAAAGGGATGGAAATAGATTATGAGATCATCTTTAACCAAAATTACTCAATTACATGTTTTTTAGTATGTTTTAATTAAAGTTTCAAATCTAATGTAATAGATTACTGAGGAATGAAATAAAAGAGCATTCAGAAAAACTGCCGGAATAATTTAAGTTCCAAATTCAGTACCGGCATTGTAGTTTTTTCCAAATCAATGACGGTTTTCTGGAAAAACTATCCAAATTTACCAGAATCAGATTTTCGGCATATGTTCAATCAATAATGCAATGCCGGGACCTATGGTCTAAAGAAAACTTGAACGAAACATGCATTTCAGTGGAAATCTAAACATGTTCAACATAAACAAACAACTGGATTGGTCTTAAAAGTTCTTAATCCAGCTATGTATCAGTGTACCAAAAGTAAACCATACAACTAAAGAACTAATCCAAAAAGAAGTTGGGAATTGTTTAAAATGTAACAACCAAAGAAACACAACTAAAGAGTTAATCACTTTGTCTTTTGCTTCTTCTGGACCGGAACCTTCCTTGTTTCCCCAAACAAATATTTTGCACTTGGATCTTCAATTTTATCAAGCAATTCCTCGACTTCCTTCATTTCTTCAAGGGATAACACCTCTCTTTTCTCGTACTTGCAACCAAACACCTTCTTCATCTTTCCAAGCCGACGCCTCTGGTTTTATACATCCAACACATAATTAGTATATATATGCTAATATAAGAGTATGTGTGCATTAAATGACTGAGGAATTAATAATACTCACTAGCAATCCAAGAGTCTTATTAAGTTTGGCCATTGTAGGTGGTGTGTAATACCTTGATTTTTTTTAAATTTGGGTTATGGGAAATGATCCCAACCCATTTGTGTAGAGATGGGATTGTGCTTTGTGGGAGCACAAGTCCTAGTATTTTGCACCATGCATGTTGAATGTTAGGTGAGAGCTTTGAGCCCATGGGAGGGTGCAATTACTTTTTTTTCCCACTCTTTGTGATAAGGGAAGAGTAAATTTATTGGTACCATAGAGTTGACTAAGACCCCACTTGACCACCATCTATTTGATTACATGTGGTGCATCCATTTGAGTACATGGTGCACAAATGTCATTAGGGGCATTTTCGTATTTTGTATCAAAAATCTGATTTTGTTAGAAATAAATTCCTCAATTCTTTGTCTTTCTCCACCATTTTATCTTCTAATTCTTCTTCTTCAAGATTATAACAAATGAAGAGTGATCGTTCTTTTTAAATTCAATTTTGGAAATCGACTAAGAACTCTGGCAAACTTTGAGGTAAGGTTTTTTTTTCTGTCCTTTGATTTACTGTTTTCTATGTGGTAACTAACTGATTTAGGTTGGGTTTGATTGAAATCTTCATAAAACCCTCACTTGTTCTTACAAAAGATGGTGCTTTGATTCTCAATAGATTTTGCTACTTTCTGTTTCAAGGTAGGGGTTTTATCTTCATTTAATTTTGTTGTTTTTACTTGTGCCAATTAAACTGATTTTGATGGTATTTGAATCTTCTTTCTTCCTTGTTTCGATTGTCCATGCTTTTTGATGATTTTGTTCAATTGGAAACATGCATGGTTTAAGAATTCCATATATGCTCTTTGTTTAATTTTTGTATAATGAATTGCATGCAAATTTATATGCTTAAGAATGATTTTTAAAGATTAAAAATGGTTTTAATTCATTCAAAGTTCTGAGTTTCATCAAAAATCAAGCTTTCAAATGAGTTTCTAAAATAGCCCATTAAGTGTTTGTGAAAAGAACCTTAAATTCCTGTGAAGGTACTGCTTTCCTGTTTTATTGAGACATTTATACACAATTATGAACCCTTTTGCTTTTGATTATAATTTTTGTATTAGAGAGGGGATTCTTATATTTCCAAAGAGACCAAACTTGTTGAATTCCATCACCCAATGATTTTTGTACTAATTTTCGATCGGAGCATGCTGAAACTGTAATTTTTCTGAAAACATGTTTCTTCCCGGTTTTATTGAGACTTTTAGAAATAGCTATACAACTGGTAACTCTTTCTTATCATTTTTAAATTAAATATAGTTCTCTTAGATTTTCAACGAGAACAAAATTTCCTAATTCCGATTCCTAATGAATTTTGGAAGAATTTTCTACGGTACACTACCAAGAACTGCTATTTTTTGAAAACAGGATTACTGTTCTGTTTTGTCAAAATATTTTGACACAGCTGCGAACCTCGTTATTTTTGCATATAATTTTTATGTGATATATGGTTTCTTCTAGTTTCTAAAGAACTAAAATTTTCTGAATTTTATCGCACAAAGAAGCCGGTGTGAATGGTTGATTTACGACCCCCAAAACTGAAGTTTACACAAATAATTCATGTCATAACATTCTTGTTGTTTTAAATTCTTGTTAGACTTGCATTAAGGGTCATAATATCTATTTTTGCATACATGGTGGTTGATTACATCTAATTTCTAGTATTTTGAATTATTTCATTGATTATGGATTATACATCTTACTTTGTGGTAAGTGATTCTCACACTCATTTGCTGAGTTCTTATGCGACTGTTGCCGATACTTGTTCAAGATTTGATTCCGGATTTATGAGACTTTCATAACTTGATTTTGTGGATGTTTCCTTGATGAATACTGATTTGATTTGGAAACAAGTGAACTCTACTATAGGACCATCGGGCCTTAATTGGCACCCCATCTACGGATGGCAACCCGGAAGACCGTTTGTGTGATAACGGTGGCTGGTATCGGACTACCCTGACGTTGGCACTGGCCTTGTAAATAGTAGAGTAATTTTATCTCCGTTTAAATGAATGACAGCTTAAAAACGTTTAATTTGGAATGAATATTTTACATGAATTTCATATTTCAGTTTGAGGCTCTATTGTTGATTTTATTTTGTGACACTTTATGATTTATATCTTGGTACTCGGTTATCATTATATACCCTACTGGGCTATGGATCACCCCGTTTTGTTTTGTTTTCCCACAGAGTTTGGAGCTAGCTCGATGTAGTAAGCTGAGGGAAGCTTACGATGTGGAGCTATGGACACAATGTGGTATATATTGTTGTCCTTGTATATATAAATTATGGGCAGTTTTTGGGTAGTTTCAGGTGGGAACTGGATTTTGTTTTCTTTTTCATGCTTTTGCCCTATATAGACTATGGTCTTAATTTTGGAATGTTTACGAGATTTTGAAAATCCTTTTTGCTGTCATTTCAAATGAATTGAAGGTCTCCTGTGTACTAGCTACCTACTACGGTTTTATTCAACTATTATGTTGACCTTATTTGACCTATGAGATTGAAAGGCATCTGATCCAATTTGGTATTTAAAAAAACTATATGGGAAGCTTCCTTTGACTTCAAATATCTATGCATCTAACTTCCTTTTCATATGTATACGAGTAGAACCTTTTAAATACTGTTAATTTAGTTAATTTCCTTTTCAAAAGTCTATTGCATACTAATGAACTTAACTGCACGTTGATTAATTTTTGAAATATATTATGTGTCAAAACTTTTAAAAGGACTGTAATACTAGTACGGCTCATTTTTATTATTTGATGTACTAGACTTTGACTAACTCCTATTGCCTGAGTGTAGGAGTATTATGACATTTGAATTTTATATTTTGGCAGTCCGAAATCTCGAGAATTTTGTGTGACTACGTCCAAGCTACGGAAAAATAAAATTTCATTTCTTACCTTTTATTAATGGTCTTAGGAACTAATTATTATTTGAAAATGAGAATGAATTAATATATTTTTATTTAGTTTTCGAGTGATGCACTGGGGATTTCAGCCCTGCTGGACGGGTTGGATTCCAACTCGCTAGAGGAAAAATTCCAGTCCGTTACAGTTGGTATCAGAGCATAGTTCCGATTTACTTAGACTGTGAGTTTTGGACTTACCTAGTTTTCGACGTGGTGTATTCGATTTAATGATATAAGTAAAATGTCTTGGTTGGTATTGTTTACTTTTGGTTTTGATCAGGCGAACGGTTTACAAATTTTATTGTGAGACTATTTGTTTTATCGATTTTCCATTTCCTTGGGGTTGGGATTGAAAAGTTCAAAGCCATGATATATGTATACAACTTGATGCGAGTCTTTGACTCTTAATTTAGTAAGTCTTGCTAATTAAAGGGTATGATCCTAGTGAGTTTTCTTGTCTTTTAAGATATAATAAAGTGCAAGTTCGGAAACTACATCAGCTAGAAAGGAGAAAGGTTTTAGTAACAAAGTGCGTTGCAACGAACTTGGAGTGAGGAACATTGCGTGATTCAGTTGTGGAGTTGAGATCGTGTTTGTATCATCTAAGTTTCGCAATTAGGGGCTTTCTTCCATTTCATTTATCAATCTTTATACATGCTCACGAATCATGTTGAATCAAGCTTTATTTAAGGTTGGTGATTTTCTTTACTTAGGAATCAAATGGATATCTAAACTTTGTTAGTCCTGAACATAGTCATCCATGTGTTTTGCGAAATTAACTTTAGAACAAAATTTTTATTTGTGCTTAATTTTAAGTTGAAGATTGCTTAAACTTCCTTCAATTTTTACAGAACTGAATTGGATTCGCTTTTGATTTTGATTATTTAATATTATGTTTTTCAAATGACTCGGATCTTTTTACTTCCATTTTCATGAAGGAAATGTTTTGGTTTATTGTTTATAAATGCTAGATTTACATTTGTGTCTCTAAAGGTACTCTTCCTTTCATCTCAATATTTTTTATATTCCTCTACACTGGATTTGTTAAGCATTTGGTTGGATATTTTTGTCTCTGAATCCTCTCGAAAAGTAAGAGTGAGCTTGTATTAACTAGATGTTGGAAATTTTCCTTAGCTTTTGTCATTCACTGAGGGTTTGCATCATTCCAAGCAAAACTAAATTTCAGTTTAGCTCTTTAGCACGCTTTATACCTTTACATGGTGTCTTGTATTTTTATATGAACTTTTCACTTTCTCGACACTTGGTTATAATTTCAGAACGTGATCTTAGTAATCCAACTGGAATGAGCAACTTCCATTTGTTAATATGGCACACGAAAGCTTTCACAAGGTCGCTTCGCATAGTAGTTTAGCAACAGTTTGATGTCTTACAAAGTTCTGCGCGGTAAACCACGTAGTACTCTATTGTCTTGCGTGGAATTTAGCGGAAGGTGTGTTACGGGCCGAGAATAAATTCTAAAGATAAGGATTGTCAGAGAGTATTCGAAATTAGCTATGCAGACTTGAAGAATAAAGTTTTGGAGTTCTCTGAGATTGAAAAGAAGAGTAAATTGGATGCACTATGGGGCCTCTTAAAAGTTTTCATCAAATTAAAGGCATTGTTGTTCTCCATTATCATTACCGATGCACAATGTATACCCAAGCCATGACATGAAAAATACTTCCAAGAAGGTGATAAAGTTATCGCTATCGATAATAATATGGAGGTAATGTTCTTAGCTCTTAGTTTTGTTTGATTTTCGGGACGAAAATCTTTTTCTAGTGGGTAATGCTGTAATACCTTGATTTTTTTTTTAAAATTTGGGTTATCGACAATGATCCCAACCCATTTGTGTAGAGCTGGGATTGTGTTTTGTGGGAGCACAAGTCCTAGTATTTTTGCACCATGCATGTTGAATGTTAGGTGGGAGCCTTTAGCCCATGGGAGGGTGCAATTACTATTTTTTTTCCCACTCTTTGTGATAAGGGAAGAGTCAATTTAGTGGTACCATGGAGTTGACTAAGACCCCACTTGACCACCATCTATTTGAGTACATGTGGTGCATCCATTTGAGTACATGGTGCACAAATGTCATTAGGGGTATTTTTGTATTTTGCATCAAAAATCTGATTTTGTTAGAAATAAATTCCTCAATTCTTTGTTTTTCTCCACCATTTTATCTTCTAATTCTTCTCTTCAAAATTATAACAAATGAAAAGTGATCGTTCTTTTTTAATTCAATTTTGGAAATCGACTAAGAACTCTGGCAAGCTTTGTGTAACTACGGAAAATCCATAGTTACACCCACTTACTAATTTAGATTACACAAAGAGTAAATCACACACGAAATGAAACAAAACTTTTATTTTTATTATTAGTTAAAGAATGGGAAGATACAAATCACTCAAGAATACTCACAAGAACCCTAAGTTGTCTCTCTTAACAATCTCTCACTTATCCCTCAAAACATTCCAACCCTTTACTCCATGGGCTATGTCCTCTATTTATAGGGGAAAATACTTAATGGGTTACAACTCATTTTACTTCGTTGGGAGTCACATAATTCACGTGACTCTGCTTTTTACTTCGCCAGATCCATTTTCAATAAAGTTTTCGCTTACTTTTCGCCTTATTAATCGGTTGTTGTTGGGGACAGCTGTCATATTTCTTGCGTAACAATCCACACTTCACTTCCTCCACTTCGTATACTTTATCTTTTCTTGCGCCACAATCCACACTTCGGGTCTTCTCTTCGCGAGGTATCTTCATATGCAAATCGTTTCTACTTCATAAATTAATACTTCACTAACTTCAGATCTGACTTCGCAGATCTCATATTCATTAAAGTAGCATGTCACTTGATTTGACTCTTTACTGACAATTCCCTGGGAATTAGTAAATAATATCTCGCCTGGAGATTTACTTCGGAGTCTCGTCTAATCTCGTTTGAACACGTGGCGGGTAAGTTTCCTATACCTATATTTTTCCTTTTCTCATTCCATTCGCGGGGATCAAGAATGGAAAGAGAACCCTGCATTAAATTTGTAACCGCCACGTATCCGGGTTTCTCGCTCTCCTGTCTCCCATGATTCTTTGTAACCGTCGATAGTAGGTTCCCCTTCTCACATAACTGCTTCTTCCAGTCATGCCTTGGTCCACTATAAATAGTTTTTCTTCCCTTTTCCTCCTTTACTTTACAAACCTCAACTTCTTCTACTTCGGTGTCGTTGCTCTGCAAAATTCTGTCTCTCTACCCCTTTTTGTTTCTCATCTTAATTAATTATTTAGTCCCATCACCTTAAATTCTTGCCATAATGGCCCCAAAAAATTTCCTCCTACTACTACGTCAAAAACACTTGAAGATTTTCAAGCAGACTTTCAGAAAAAAGGGTTTATCTCTGGTTTCGGCGGTGGACTCCTCCGTTTCTCCTCCGGTCATAGCAACAAAATACATTGAATTAAACTATCGATGGATTCAGGCAGACACCTGGACTTCTACTAGGATGATCACCAGGTTAGGTTAATTACGAGATGGTCTCATCTTTCCATGTATGATCCTAAGAATCCCTTGTTCTATGAGATTCTAGTCAAGCTTAACAAGGGTGTTTTCCAATGGAGCGGGAATGCAATTCGCATAGGGAATGAATTCGTGATACGTTCTTCCGGCGGTAAGTCTCAAATTCCACTGGTGGCGAAGGATTTCGACTCAGCAGACCACAACCTCGATTCCTTTTTGGAGAACTATGTTGATAAAACTCAATCTCGGAGGAAATATCAAGAGTGTGGTATTTCTCTCGCTCGTAAGAACATGGAGGATCTATCCAAAGTACTTCTTCTCGATGTTAAGCCCGTTGGTACTTAAAAGGGAGCTCCGAAGGTCCCTTCTCTTCGCTTGTCTAATGATGAAGACTGGATGATATTTCCAGTAATTTTTGAAGGCCCCTGGTCTGGGGTTATGATGAGGATGGGAAAGATCGAACTGATCCTCTCCGAGCACATTCATCTCTCTCCTTACGATCCTGGTAGACTTCGCTGGTCAGAAATTCCCATCGAGGTGAGTTCTCTATGTCCCCAGACTTAATTTATTTTCATGTTCGGCCCTTTAAATTTCTTCATTCCTCTACAGTATCCATTTCCTCCTCCGGGTTTAATCAAGGATCGGTCGACCCAACCGAAGAAGGGTTCTGCTGAACCTCCTAGTTGTGATCAGGTATTTACTCTTTATCTTGCTCCAGATACCTTTATTTTTAACTTCGGTGGATAATCACCGTATCTCGTAGGAGGATGACCTCGTGGAGCCTCAAGCCATTGTTACTCCACGAGTTTTAAAGAAGCGTGATCGTCAAGAGGGTTCCCTTGCTGCTACCAAGGTACTCCGCCATTCTTTCTATTTCGTGTCCATATGTCTCTCCTTATTAACTTCGTGCTTACATACTCGTTTGTATAGACTTCTTGTTTTTTAGGATGCTTCGCCTCAATATCCTTCTGCCAATGACCCCCCCCAAGTGACGTAGGGGTTTGGATATGGATACCTTAACCCGCATTCCTTCTTCCAAGAAGTCTTCAGAATCATCTGCCTCCCCTCCACCCAAGGGTAAACCTGCCAAGGTACCAAAAAAAGCCGTTCCTTCTCAGATTCCGAAGCCTACTATGCCGACTCCTGTCATTGATGTGGGTGACTCCTCTGTCAAGTCATCTATCAGTCATGCTGGTGGTTTTCAAGGGAAATCAAGGAAAGTATTTGAAGTGGAAGATCCAGCCTATATGCCGGACATGTATCTTCTGAGGAATGATCTCCTTCTAACTCGTGACGCTCCTTTTGTCAGATCTGCTGCCACCGAGTATTTGATATCTTTCAGCTCCGATTCCTTTCTATCTGAGGATCAGTCTTTTATTTTGAAAGCCTCACTGAACCTTTCCACCAATCATCATGCTTCTATTATGGCCTTGGTGAGTATTGCAAATTTCAGCTCTGCTGCTTGCACGAATTATTCTCTGAATCATCCCATCTCGCAGGAATTCAATCGCCACATGGCTCAGCTCGTGGAGTCAAGGGTTGCTCGTGGGAATCTGGAAACTGCCAAAACTCGAATTCAGGATCTCAAGAATAACTTGCTGACGAAAAGGAATGCTCAGCCAAGAAGGATCAGAGGATTGATGAGATCCGCAGTAAGTTCAACCTCTTCTCTATTTCTTATTTTGCCTTAGTCTTGTCTTAACTATTCTTCTATTTTCGTCAAGGCTGCTCCACGAAGTGTTATATGGATTATCATGAAGCCAAGGCATCTGCTGAAGATTTTTAAGCTGAACAAGCGAATCTATTATCTCAAATCAACTGTTACTTGACTGAGAATGAGATTTTAAGAGAAAAGTTGACGACGTCATATTCTCTGTCAGAGCGTTCAGCTAAAGAATCTGCTAATAATGAAGAATTGAGCTTTCATCTTCACGAAGAAAATGAACGTTTGAGGGTTGAGTTACAACGAGTTAATAATCTTCTTACAACTTCGTGGAATCTCCATTCTTCATCCATAGTTCTGAATAAGCGGTTAAAGGAAGATAAAGAAAGGATAATTAAAATGAAGGATAGGTCTGAAGCTGATCCGCGTAAGCTTAGGAATGAGATTCACGACCTAGATGCAGAGAATAGTAAGTTGAATATCGAGAATGGTACATTGAAGGATGAGAATATTAGGTTAAATGGTGAGATGGCCTCCTTGTTATCTCGCTTGGAAAGATTTCAAGGTAAGAAAAAAGTTGCTGCTTCCCCAGTGAAGAAAAAACATGTTTCTCTTCCGAGAGGAGGTAAACTAGTTATAAGGTATCCTGATGATGATAAACCCGTGTCTAATCCTGATGAAGATGTGGATAGATCATCTCGTGAACTCCACAATTTTCTTGAATCAGAGATATCAAGACTTGACCATTTAAACCTCGACATTCAGAAAACTTTAGACTCTGTTATCTCACATAAATAAGGTAGTTCTAGGAGTTATAGGCTATTATACTTCGCGTTTTACTTTGCTAATTTTGTTTCTCACTTCGGTACAGTTTTTCGCAGAATCTGAGGATAGCTGGAAGAATCAAGTCTTGCATCTATCTCGTCAAAGGGATGATCTTGCCAAGGAGGTGTCCAGTCTAAAGGAAAATCTTGTGCTTCTGAACGAAGATTGTGAGATGGAAAAGGATGCTAAGAAGGTTGCAAAGTTAACCCGCAAAAATGCCCAGGAGGAAAAGGTGAAATTCCTCACTGAGTTCTAAGTTCTCATGGCATCGCCTGTCCTTCCTTGAATCTCGAAGTCTTCTATGATGGTGAACCTGCTGTTGAAGTCGATGATGAGGATGTTGAGGAACCCAAGGGCGAAGTTCCTTAAGGCATGGGGTATAACAATGGAGCTGGTGCTTGTGGTGATGGTGCTGGGATTCAGGGATCCAGAAGTGGTTCTGTTGAGGGAGAAGATGGCAAAACTGTTCTTGTTCAGCAACCTACTTCGCAACCTTGATCTTTTTATTTTGATAACAGTTTAACCTTTTAATCCTTCATTTCTTTGACATTTTATCTGGGCTCTCCCAAGCTTGGGAGGAATAACATTTATCTCTTTCTTGTTTCTTGCCTTA
Source organism: Papaver bracteatum (assembly GCA_023529315.1). Lineage (NCBI taxonomy): Eukaryota > Viridiplantae > Streptophyta > Magnoliopsida > Ranunculales > Papaveraceae > Papaver > Papaver bracteatum. The sequence goes on from JAJJWX010004631.1 coordinate 548,293, forward strand.
GTATATCATATTTGTTTCTTTTCCCCTTTTAGTCTTTATCTCGTTTACTTATCTGCACTCAACATGGTTAACATATCTAATTCATATATCCAATAGTAGTTTCTTTTGCCTTAAGCTCACGGAATTTTGCAATTTCGTAAAATAGTAAGATATCCAAATTAATATTTCGATCTATATCATATAGAGCAATTATGGTTTAGCATATTAATTTCCAACAAGTATATACTTGCGAAGAAAATAATCAAAGAATAATAACTTTGAAAAAAGTATATACTTGCCTCTTATTCTTTGGATATTTTCGTAGTATAGCTGGGGTCTAGGATATAAGATGCTATTATTTGTCTGTGCAAAGTAGTAGATGCGAGATAAATTCTCAAAAGAATAATAAGTTTGAAAAAAGTATATACTTGCCTCTTATTCTTTTGCGGATTTCTGTAGCATACCTTGTGTTATTGATATTTTGTGTTTCTATTCTCCTTGCCTTGATTATTTATTGTATGCGCCTTAGATTCTTCTTTGCATTCCTTATCGTTCCCATCTCGCATGTTAATTATACTTCGTTGCCTTTTAGGGCTTGTTCCTGCATCATTAGTTATTCTCATTGTATTGTAATCAAGTTAGCATATGTATTTTTGTATGCAATACTTTGATTGCAAATATTTCTCATTCAGCAAAGATTTTTCGAATCTTCATGATTCTTTATCATTACTTCTTGTGATGTATTCTTTTGTATATATATATATATTTTGTTGTTTACTTCAAATCTTATTCGCTTGCCTCTTGCCTTGCTTTGTATTTTGCGTTTCCGTTTTGCTTCGAGTTTCATTTTTGTTTCACCTTGCTCCTCCTATCGCCGAGCTATTCTATGAGGGATTAATTTGCCCCCTAATTAGGGACTTATTGTCTTCTACTGGTAGTTGATTTCTCAACTATTAGAGGAACCTTACCTGCCATGAGATGGTCTTAACGAGCCTCATTCTTCTACTTGTTTGCCTCTTGACTTCTTCATGTTTTATTTAATATTTTGGGGTCTTATTTTTCCTCCTAGTTAAGGTCTTATTTTGCCCCACCCTGTTGATTAGGGTTTTGCGATGAAGTCTCAGGCACTCTTTACTCTTGCGAAGTAAAGATCCATCAACCTCGCCTTAACTCGCTCATTGATCTTATTGTGCGACAATATCACATGCCTATCTATTCCTGTGAATACCAGCCCCGTAATATTGCCGTCTTTTTTTGGTCACTCAGCTCCCTAAAGGAGGGTGTCGTCCCTTTATATTCCCCCTGAGTACCCCCTTGCCTTTGGGCTTAGGTATCAGTTGTTTCGTGACCTCATATCCCTTTGCCGATATGGCTCTTGGTTACGAAGTCACACCCTAGGTGGGGTTTCTTTGGGACCGAGTTGAGGAATCTCACCAGGAAATCTACTATCTCCATTGGTTTCGTTCCTACACCCCTTACCGAGTGGTTACCGGCCCATTTGGGGCCCTCAGAAGATGAGTCTTATTTTTGCCCCTATTTGATGTTACTGAGATTGTCTATGACGTGCGTTAGGTCTTATTTTTGCCTCTTGCACTGTGTGCGAACTAGGTTGCATGCCACGAGGTCTCAGCCTCCCTAAGTAGAGGTTTTATAATCTCCCTAGAGATTTTTTATTTTTCATGTATTCTTTAATTCATATTTATTATGCAGCCTCCTAATGAGGTCTTACTTGCCTGCTTTGAGGTCTTATTTCGCCCCGTATTTTTTTTATTATTTTCATTCATATTTTCATTTCGTATTCTGCTTTTTTTTTCTCATGCTTCATGTTTTGCTCGGTAAATATTTCATTTCATTTCTTTTTATTTGATGAGTACAAACTTGCTTCTTCATTTTGTAGTACACATCTTCATTTATTTTATTTTTTGCTGATGGCTAAGGATAATACTTATTTATATAGACCGGATCCCAAGGATGATCCAGCCTCCGACCTTGTCTCTCTACCTCGCCATATATGATATTTCCTTCATCATCTGTGTCTTTGCCTTGGCAGTCCGCGAGTTCATAGGATCCATTTCCCACCACTCTTTTTACGATGAATGGGCCTTTCCAAGTAGGTTCTAGCTTTCCTCCAGGCCCTTTCTAATATGGTAGTATTTACCGCAATACTAACTCGCCGGGAATGAAACTCCTTTCTTTCACCCTTTTATTATATTAACGAGATAGTCTTCGGTGGTAATTTGTCATGTGTTGTAGTGCAGTTTCCCTATTCTCCTCCAAATCATCCAACTTCACCAGAATCATGTCCGAATTCATACCCTTCTTCCATGCCTCCTGCTTAGTTGTGGGAAACATTATTTCGGTAGGTAAAACTGCTTCCACTCCATATGTCAAACAGAAGTGGGACATTCCTGTTGCTTCTCGCCTTGTTGTTATGTACGACCATAGTACCTTCGGGACTTCTTCACACCAGTCATGTAGGTGCCCTTCCAATTTCTTTTTCAAAGTAGATGTTATTGTTTTATTGGTCGCCTCCGCTTGTCCGTTACTCTGCGGATATAACAGAGTTGACTTTCCGAATTGTATCTTGAAGGTTGATGAACACAAAAGTGCGACGCAGTTTTACCCATAAATGCATTAGCTGGGACTCATTTTATCACTAATAAACTTGTTTGTAGGTGTTTTTGTGAAATAAGCTCTTATGGATAAAGTTGCTCGAAAAGTGGTTTTTGTACCCCGGAGGACACATGTTACTCGGATTCTCACTGTTGGTTAAGGGGCACCTTCTTTACTAATCAACACCTATTGGTATTCACACTCCAAAACTCAGGATAAGGGGCAGTACTCCATCTTCCTCACTTACAAAAGAGAAAATTGGCGGGAAAATAATATATTCACCTGTTTATTTCCTATATTGATTTTGGGAAGATTTTATTGAGATTTTCTCACAGATTTTATTTTGGGATGAGTTGTCATGACAACACACGGTTGGTAATTGCTTCGGATTCTAAAGGGAAGATTTCCATTTAATATTGAATAAAACAGGGAATGAAAAATCGTTTAGAAGATACGTAAATTATGAGAGGATATTCACAGAGGATTCATATAGATCCAATATAAAGAGTTTAGGAAAGTGTTGAGATGCCCAGACATGTAAAGAAATACAAAGAAAGGAAATTATCTTAGTAGCATGCATAGAAAGAATATATCGGGGGTGTTTGGTTGCAATATTTGGGAATTACGTGGAGTTTGAGAGGAGATAAAATATCCCAGATTTTATTCTACCTATTTTGGAAAGCATTGAAAGCCGCATAGGAAGTTGAGAAGAAGCGGAATAAGAATAAAATCTCCGAGACTTTTAAAACAAAAATATTTGGCATTTACTCGAGGATTTTCTTCACATGTGGAGTATAAAAATGTATTTGGGAAGCATAGAGAGTTGAGGGGGGGAGCCGGGAGCCTGTACCAAGCAACAATAGTTTTTATGATTTTCTTTTTTTCTTTTTGTAATAATGAGTAGCTAAACCCCATCACTGGGTCGAAGGAGGAATCCGAATTATATACATGGGTAAAATTATTTTATTCTCTGTATGACTTTAGCACTATTTTGAATTGATTTATGATTTGATTAAATTAGTTATTATTTTATTAGATGGGTCATGCTTGCTTAGATGTTTTATGTCCCATGCTTACGATTTATAACTAATGTTTTGATAATCTACCTTGGAAAAAATAAGAGTCGGTGTTGTTTTACTTATTGAGCGATAATTGTTGAGAATAATTAATTGTGCCTTATGTTATGTATTCGGTGAACTCCTCGTCCCAATATCTTTCTCTTTTAATATTTTATTTAAACCTTTTAATTTAATCTCAACAACATCCGAGAGAACGAATCTTAATTACTACTACGAAAACTCAGAAAAATATTAAATCAAAGGTGTTGAAAAGCATGCTCACATTCTCGCCTTCGAACTGCTTCCCTTTATCAGAGACGATTTGTAGTGGAATCCCAAATATTCAAATTATTTGCTCAAGAATGAAGTCATATACGTCACCATCTTGTGTATTCTTCAAGGGTTTTTCCTCAACCCACTTCGTGAAATAGTCAGATGCCACTATTAGGTATTTTCGCTCCTGATTTCCCGTGACGAATGGCCCCACAAAATCTACTCCCCACATGGCAAACGGAAATACACTCAATATTGAGTTCAAGCTCGTTTCTGGTGCATTTATGCGCTTTCCAAACCTCTGGCATGCTTCACACCTCATCGAGATGTTTTTTGCATCTTTATGCATGTGTGGCCATAAATACCCTTGTGTCTTGGTTTTGTGAGCCAAAGATCTCGTGCCGCTGTGATTCCCGGCATCACCATAGTGGACATCTTTCATGATATGTATTCCTTCTTCTTGTGATAAGCATCGGAGCAACGGGCCTAAGAATGACCTTCTATACAAGATTCCTTCTCGTAGATCATAATTTGTGGACTTCTCCTTGATCTTGTGTGCTTCAAATATGTCACGAGGTAAATCCCCTTTCGCTAAATACTTATAAATTGGAGCTCACCAATCATATTCACTTAGTTCAACAGTTGCATTCTCATTCTTAATCATCAGGACTTCTTATCCTTCCAACTCGTTTGTGACTAATGACTGCATTAATCATTCAATTAGGATGTTCTTCTCCGAGGGGTCTTAAATCATTGATGCTATGAAAGCCAGGGCATCAACATGTCGGTTATTATCTCTACTCACCTGCCTCCAGATTATATTTGGTATTTTCTTTGAATATTCTTTCACGAGTTTTAAGTATCGGTTCATCACAACATCATTTGCCTGATATCTGCCTTATATTTGTCTGACCACCAGCTGCGAGTCACTGGTTATTCTTACCTCCTCTAATTTCATTTCGATAGCTAGCCTTAGTGCCTATATGACTGCCTCGTATTCTGTTTCATTGTTAGTTGCTTTATACTCTAGTCGAAAGCAGAACACTGTTCTTGCTCCTGCTGACGAAGTAAACATAATTCCCATTCCTCCTCCTGCACTGTTGGATGATCCATCCACAAATATTTCCCACCTTCTCGGATGGTTTTCTTTTAGAAAGTCCGTGGGATCTGGGCGATCTTCATCTATGTCCAGTATTTCCTCCACTCCTTCGCCTTCTCCTATGGGGAATTCGGCCAGAAATTCTGTGATTATGTGTGACTTCGTATTTCAACCCAAATTGGTCAATTCGGGTATTCCACCTTTCAACTCGCCCAACTCTCTTCGTATTCTTCAAAGTTGACTCTATTGGGATTCTAATCAGAACCTTAATCTTGTGAGTCTGGAAGTAAGTTCTTAACTTTTCTGATGAGTATACCAATTCTAGAATCAGTTTTTCGATCTTTGGGTAATTCTTTTCTGCTGCATTGAGAGTCTTACTGACATAAAAGATCGGATTTTTAACACCTTTATCCGACCAAAGTAGCACTGAACTTATTGTATTTAGTGTAGTTGCGAGACAGATCAGTAATTATTCGTCCGGTTCGGGTTTTTGGAGGATTGAAAAGTTGATGAGGTGTTCTTTTATATTTTGCAATGCTTGCTCACATTCTTGTGTCCATGCGAACTTGGCCCCCTTCTTCAAGATATCAAAGAAATGTTTGCATTTATCCGAAGACCTGGAAATGAATCTACTCAAAGCATCTAACTATCCATTTAGCCTTTGTACATCTTTTATTGTTGCCGGCGAAGGCATGTCCAGTATAGCTTGAACCTTGGTTGGATATACTTCGATCCATTTTTCGGACACGATGTGCCCCAAGAACTTCGCTGATTCTACTCCAAATATACACTTCGAAGGATTTATTTTCATCTTGTACGCCCTCATTTGTTCGAAAATTTCTTTTAGATCTTCCACATGATCTCCTGACTCCTTAGTCTTCACCAAGATGTCGTCAATGTATACTTCTAACTTGGTGTGTACCCATTTGGCGAATATCTTTTCAACCATCCGTTGGTACGTGGCCCCTGCATTCTTCAATCCAAAAGGAATTCTCGTATAACAGTACAATCCCCTTGGGGCGAAGAAATCCGTATGCTCCTGATCTTCTTCAGCGAGTAGTATTTGATTGTAACCTGAATATCCATCCATCAATGTTAATCGTTTGTACCCTGAGGCTGACTCCACCATCTGAGGTATGTTGGGTAATGGGAAACTATCCTTCGAAGAAGCAGTGTTTAAATTGCTGAAATCTATACATATCCTTATCCCCTTGGTATTCTTCGGTACTATCACCATATTTGCAATACAAGTTGGGTACTTCGCAGGTCTTATTATTCCCGAGTCCAGCATATTCTGCGGTTCTTGCTCTATTTTCTCGTGGTATGCAGTGGCTATTTTTCGAATTCATTGCCTTATCGGCTTGATTGCTGGGTTAAGATATAATCTGTAGCATGCAACTTGCGGATTTATTCCCGGCATCTCATTCATATTCCACGCGAAGATATCAAGATATTATTTTAGAAGTTCTATCAATATTTCTTCTTCGTCCACCTCCATTGTCGTTCCAATCTTCACCATTTTTGCATCTTCATCATTACCCAAGTTTATTTTCTTCGTGGGTTCTACTGCAGCGAAGTTCATGACTGGTTCCCCAAGTGGAGATGGCTCTTTCAGTTGCAATAAAGTTTTATATTTGTCTTCGGGAATCTCACTTGGTATTGCCCTTCCCTCTTTCGTTTTGACCATGTATATCATTAATTCTTCCTTTTTCTCTGCTCATTCTTCCTCTTCAGCTTTTCTTCGTAGTTATGAACATCTTTCTCGTTGAAGTCTTTTGCGTCTTTCTGATCTCCTTATATTTCACCAATTCCACTTGGCATAGGGAACCATATGGCTTGATGGTAGGTTGATGATACTCCTTTTATCCCGTGTAACCATGGTCGACCAATCAGAGCATTATAGGGAGATTCTACATCCACCACACATACCGTTACCTCGGTTTCCAACTCTCCTGCGAAGATTTTACAACCAACTCGCCTCTTGGATTCGATGCAACCCCGTTGAACCCATATATATTGTATGTTGATGGCACCAGGTATGAGTCTCTATAGTCCATGGTTTTGAATGCATGATAAAAGAGAATATCCACTGAACTTCCCATGTCCACCAAGATTCTGTCTATCGCCCATATTTTCTTTTTCCTCTCTGAGTCATTTTCCCACTTCGTATATTCTCCGAAGTTTAAAGTTATTACCAATGGGTCCGTGTGCGAAGCTCCTCCGTCTGGTGCATCTGCTGCTGAGAAAGTAATTGCTCTTTTTTGCCACTCTTCCAATGGCCCTTTCTTCGCAATGCTAAATATTTCATTTCCTTCGAAGTCTCTTTTGTGAACTCTTTTTAGTACATTATCGTGGAAATCTTGAATGTTCTTTGCAGAATGAATTATAGAGTTACAATTCAACCTTTGGGTTCCCCTATCAATTTCAATTCTATACACTTGTGTTTGATTTTGATCGTTCTTACGAGGTGGCGGTGGTGGTAATGGTCCTGTGTTTGCCAAAAAATGCTTGAGCTTTCCCTTTTCGATTAGGCGAAGTATCATTTGTCAGACATTCCTGTAGTCATTCATGCGATATCCATGAAAACGATGATATTTGTAAAAGTCACCACTTCTTGTGCTTGGTAATGGTTCCACCCCGAAATTACGCGGTGGAGGAATTTCTCCAGTTAAAACAATAGCTTCCCATATCTTTTCTACTGATGTGTTAAGCTCTGGTAGTGCTACATCTTCAAAAGGTGGTCTCTTTTCTCCATATTTCTGTCTTGGATTATATCTTCGCTAATTCCTCGAGTTGTCACCCCGCGAATCATAATTTCTTTGCCTCGGATTATTATATCTCGGATGTTGATCGATCCACTCCTGATCTCCACTAGACACTGCTACCAACTTTACCGGAATAGTGGTTAATGGTTCAGCTTCTTCGTATTGCGTGATATCATCAACTGTATTTGCTACCCTTGTGTTTGTGGGTGAAAACTATTCCTGCTAATTTTGGTAATTTGGGGTGTGGATGAGGAATGAATCTAAACCTTAAGCAAATGCACTGCGCGGTGAGTGCTTGTAGATTCGAGAGATCAATCTGTGCAAGTCTGGCCTAAACCAAGAAATGGCCGTTCCAGACTTGTTTCGGTCACAAAGTGAAGGAGATGGGGTTGATCTTAGGGAGGGAAGCGAAGAAGGTGTTGAGATTGTGAAGGTGTTGGCTGTGTATGACTTGTATCAGAAAGCTGAACTGGCTTGTAGGATGTCAGCTATCAGTTCCGTTGTTTGAATACAGTTGTATCAACACTTGCCTCTGTTATCTTGTCTTGTTCTGTTCTTGTGAAAAATAGGGCGGAGAACCTATTTATACAAGTCTTTTAGCCTAACCTTCATATCTCGTGGGAAGTGGAGAAAGTGGAGTGATAGAGTAGTGGAGTAGTGTGTTGGTGTCACACGACCATGCTTGCCCACTTCTCCCATAATCACTAACCGTCCATGACTTCCTGACACGTTCTTGTGATAGCGCGTTGTGCGCTGTAAAACGCCAGACCAATACCCCAGTATGTATCCCCCAATTTGTGACATGATTGATGTCTTGAACGTGTAGATCATGGGACCCACAAAAAATAGCATGTAATGCTACGTTATTTAGGAAATTGATACTTGTGAAGTATCGTGTGTATACTATGCAAGTACTGCATCGAGTATATTCAGCATGTATGAAGCATCGCTGTTTGAGAGTCTTAAAATAATCTCATGTCCAGCCTACTTCATGTGATAGTTTGGAGGTTGCGCAAACTAGTCCTCCCTTGGACGACCACATGGTGTGGTAGAGTGACGGGTAGTGATCACCATAACTCCGTACTGACCAATTAACTCCTGACCGGGGTTGTATAACCAAGCCGGTGAAGTTGGACGGACGAGATGGTCTCTGAGACACGCATCTGCGACCGTTGGTGAAATTAGGGTTTTGGAGAAGGCGCACAAGCACCACTCTTCAGCCTGATCGAATCCAAGCTTGGGATACGAATTTTGGCTGGCCGACCATACATGCATGTAGATTACATCACGGTGTAGGCTCCCATACCTCATTGTATCATGAAAGTGTGATTTGCGCCACTCAATTCGTCCTGCGAAGTTGTGTGGTTAAGATCAATTTGCGACAGAAAACTGGTGCCGCAAAAGCCGCTCTTCATGCCATCTTCAGGCGCACGTTCCAAGACGACCAGGCTTGGTCGGTCTTGGACGATTGATCCAACGTGTAGGTGGTAGGCTGTATTTCACGTCCATACCCTGATATCCCATAGAAACATGATCTAAGCCACTCAATTTGTCCGGTGAAATCGAGTGGTCAAGATTAGTTTGTAGCTTGGGAGGTGCGACCACGCTAGTTTGGGCGGAAGATTTGGGATAACTAGGCATGGTATGCCTTGGACGATCAGGTGAGGGGATAGATGGGTCCACGGTGGTCATGTTGGTATGACCGGACCTGCTTGATCTAATCTCGGACCCTCCATTTGTGCCATAGAAAATGGACGCTCGTGATTTCAAAACCCTAACTTTGGGTTTCAAGGTCGTGCGTCATGCTCCATTCGAGCGCATGGATTGGAATGACCATCCATAGTTGGTCCTGACCGATTGGTCAGATATGTAGGTGGGCCCACGGTGATTGTGTTGACATGCTCCGTTCCCTTTGAATCAACATCTGCACCCTCCATCTATACCTGCGAAGATGGATGGTTGAGACTATTTTGCGACACATGTAATATGCCGCAAACCCTAATTTAGGGTTTTGCGTCCATACTGCTATGGTTTGGACGTTTTGGAAAGATATGCCAATCTTTTGGGGAGGCCGACCATGCGGGGCCCGCATTGGTTCAGCAGCGGATGCTCCATACCTGCTTGGGGGTTATGGAATCGATCTGGGCCATCCAATCATGCTGGCGGTGTTGGATGTTTGTGATCATATCCAGATTGATACGGTCAGTCCGGATGCTCAATCGGGCTAGTATAACACACCGAGAGTTGCAGCCTGTACGGGTATTTCGTACATGTTTCATTATAATGCTTGGAGATTCGTGTTTCTCTACTGAGATCAACACTCAGTCGTCATTCCGCACTGATAATGAGTACATGAAATACAAGGTTGGTTGCGCATTAATTAATAATGCTATAAATTCACAGGGTATATGGGATTGTTGCTACATGCTCCAACCTGGATGAATTTCATGTATTTAATTCATAGAATGGTATTGTTGCCACATGCTCTATTCAAGGTGAATTAGTAAAGTGAAGAAGTATTCAACACTTATTAATGGCTTTATCTTTTACAAGCTGTTAGCGCATAATTTTTGGCTTTTACAATCTTAACCTTAAATGAAAATCCACCATCAACACCTTGGTAAAAGGCGTGAACTTCCCTCCTTGGGATGTATCAGAACTATCTCGTTGACTTCCATTTGCTTTTATTCTAGCGCTACATACTCCTCCTGATACTCTCTGAGCTCATTCATTGTTATAGTATTTTGGATTATGAATACTTGAGTGTAAGAGATCAGTCGGAATCAAAGTATTCACAAATGCTAGGATGAAATTCCTCTCATATACTCTCCATGCGAGCTCGCTGCATATTGTCCTCCATCTCGTTATCAGACTTCGCAAACTTTTCCCTAGCTTCCTCCATCTCGTTAAATAGGGTTTGTATTCCCGGTCTTAGCGAGTTATTGCTTATGTAAGTTGTTAAAAATATTCTTTGTAAGTCTTTGAATGATGAAATCGACCCCTCAGCTAGCCCATCAAACCACTTCGACGCTTCCCCAGTTAAACTCGCAGGGAAATACTTGCATAATACATCTTCGTATTCCGCCCACTGCATCAGGGAAAGAGTATAATGCTTCAAATGTTGTACTGCACTTCCCGTTCCATCGAATACATTCCCGAAGGTAGGTAAAGAGCATCTCCCTGGAATTCTTGCCTATAGTAGTTCGTGTGAGAATGGGGATATGCCTACCTCCACTATCGCCTCATCCAGTTATACTCGTCCTCCTCTTCGCGAATTGGTAAGTAATGACCTCATATCCTGTAATTCATTCATAACTGCCTGACTGATCTCATCCCTTCCGTAATCTTGCATGTGCCTCCTCCTTCTTCTTTCTCGTCTATCATATTCTTCTCTCCTTTATTCTTCTCGCCTCCTTCTGTCTTCATCACGTCTCCTTTCTTCTCCACGAAGTATTTCTTCTTCACGAAGTCTCTCTTCCTTGCGTGTTTTTTCTTCTTCAAAACGCTGCCTTTGATCTTCCCATCTAGTTTCTTCAAGTGCTCTCCTCAGCCTTCTTTCTTTGCTACCTTCTCTCCTGTGTCTCCTCCTTCGTTCTCTCCTTTCCTCTCCTTGTTCATTATCCAATGGTCCTCCTTCTTGACGTAAGTTCATGCATGTTCTCGTGTTTGTCTCTTCACCTTGTGGATCATGAATAACTCTTTCTTCGTTAAGTTGGTGGTTTTGCTGCATCAAGGTGGCGTTTTGCCTCATGAGCATGGTTCTTTGTTCCGCTATAGATATCTCTCCCTTTTTATTTCCAGTGGAAGTACCTCCCTGATCTGCTCTATAGTCATGTTTTCTTCGTTAACGTTCTCTTCTCCACCTCCTCCTGTTGGCTCCTCCTCTGTCTCCGTGTTGGAAGTATGAATTGATCCTTCACGGTAGCGATTATCGTTTTCTTGACGATCTACACCACGTCTTCCTCCTGCGTTTGACGTTTCTCCTCTTTCCATTCTTCCCCCTCTCCTTTATGATAAGTGTAAGCTTCTCCTTGATGCAATGATGTGCTGCACCCGATCTGGAACTCTTGACATCAACAACTTCCACCAGATTTCTCTCTACTCACCGATCTACCAACTGCTTCTCTTGACCAGACCTAACTCATTTACTTTTAGGATGACAAATCTTAGATATACTTCTTTCCCTAAACTCCACCACAATCTCTAAGTCACTAGTCTCTAATTTTATGAAAGAAAAGATCACTAAATGATTTCTTGATGAAAATTCTAAAAATGATTACAACTCTCTCAAACTATCTCAAGTGAGAGTAAACTCTCAACATGAGATCCCTATTTCTGGGCGCCAAAATGTAACTACGGAAAATCCATAGTTACACCCACTTACTAATTTAGATTACACAAAGAGTAAATCACACACAAAGTGAAACAAAACTTTTATTTTTATTATTAGTTAAAGAATAGGAAGATACAAATCACTCAAGAACACTCACAAGAACCCTAAGTTGTCTCTCTTAACAATCTCTCACTTATCCCTCAAAACGTTCCAACCCTTTACTCCATGGGCTAAGTCCTCTATTTATAGGGGAAAATACTTAATGGGTTACGACTCATTTTACTTCGTTGGGAGTCACATAATTCACGTGACTCTGCTTTTTACTTCGCCAGATCCATTTTCAATAAAGTTTTCGCTTACTTTTCACCTTATTAATCGGTTGTTGTCGGGGACAGCTGTCATATTTCTTGCGTAACAATCCACACTTTGCTTCCTCCACTTCGTATACTTTATCTTTTCTTGCGCCATAATCCACACTTCGGGTCTTCTCTTCGCGAGGTATCTTCCTATGCAAATCGCCGCTACTTCATAAATTAATACTTCACTAACTTCAGATCTGACTTCGCAGATCTCATATTCATTAAAGTAGCATGTCACTTGATTTGACTCTTCACTGAAAATTCCCTAGGAATTAGTAAATAATATCTCGCCTGGAGATTTACTTCGGAGTCTCGTCTAATCTCGTTTGAACACGTGGCGGGTAGGTTACCTGTACCTACACTTTGAGGTAAGGTTTTTTTTTTCCTTCCTTTGATTTACTGTTTTCTATGAGGTAACCAACTGATTTTGGTTGGGTTTGATTGAAATCTTCAGAAAACCTCACTTGTTCTTACAAAAGATGGTGCTTTGATTCTCAATGGATTGTGTTGCTTTCTGTTTCAAGGTAGGGGTTTTATCTTCATTTAATTTCATTGTTTTTACTTGTGCCAATTAAACTGATTTTGATGGTATTTGAATCTTCTTTCTTCCTTGTTTCGATTGTCCATGCTTTTTGATGATTTTGTTCAATTGGAAACATGCATGGTTTAAGAATTCCATATATGCTCTTTGTTTAATTTTTGTATAATGAATTGCATGCAAATTTAAATGTTTAAGAATGATTTTTGAAGATTAAAAATGGTTTTAATTCATTCAAAGTTCTGAGTTTCATCAAAAATCAAGCTTTCAAATGAGTTTCTAAAATAGCCCATTAAGTGTTTGTGAAAAGAACCTTAAATTCCTGTGAAGGTACTGCTGTCCTGTTTTATTAAGACATTTATACACAGTTATGAACCCTTTTGCTTTTGATTATCATTTTTGTATTAGATAGGGGATTCTTATATTTCCAAAGAGACCAAACTTGTTGAATTCCATCACCCAATGATTTTTGTACTAATTTTCGATCGGAGCATGCTGAAACTGTAATTTTTCTGAAAACATGTTTTTGCCCTATTTTATTGAGACTTTTCGAAACATCTATACAACTGGTAACTATTTCTTATCATTTTTAAATTAAATATGGTTCTCTTAGCTTTTCAACGAGACCAAAATTGTCTAATTCCGATTCCTAATGAATTTTGGACGAATTTTCTACGGTACACTACCAAGAACTGCTATTTTCTGAAAACAAGATTACTGTTTTGTTTTGTCAAAATATTTTGACACAGCTGCGGACCTCGTTATTTTTGCATATAATTTTTATGTGATAGATGGTTTCTTCTAGTTTCTAAAGAACTAAAATTTGCTGAATTTATCGCACAAAGAAGCCGGTGTGAATTGTTGATTTACGACCCCCAAAACTGAAGTTTACACAAATAATTCATGTCATAACATTCTTGTTGTTTTAAATTCTTGTTAGACTTGCATTCAGGGTCTCAATCTCTCTTTTTGCATACATGGTGGTTGATTACATCTAATTTCTAGTATTTTGAATTATTTCATTGATTATGGATTATACATTTTACTTTGTGGTAAGTGATTCTCACTCTCATTTGCTAAGTTATTATGTGACTGCTGCCGATACTTGTTCAAGATTTGATTCCGGATTTATGAGACTTTCATAACTTGATTTTGTGGATGTTTCCTTGATGAATACTTATTTGATTTGGAAACAAGTGAACTCTACTATAGGACCGTCGGGCCTTAATTGGCACCCCATCTACGGATGGCAACCCGGAAGACCGTTTGTGTGATAACGATGGCTGGTATCGGACTACCCTGACGTTGGCACTGGCCTTGTAAATAGTAGAGTAATTTTATCTCCGTTTAAATGAATGGTAGCTTAAAAACGTTTAATTTGGAATGAATATTTTACATGAATTTCATATTTCAGTTTGAGGCTCTATTGTTGATTTTATTTTGTGACACTTTATGATTTATATCTTGGTACTCGGTTATCGTTATATCCCATATTGGGCTGTGGCTCACCCCGTTTTGTTTTGTTTTCCCATAGAGTTTGGAGCTAGCTCGATGTAGTAAGCTGAGGGAAGCTTACGATGTTGAGATATGGACACGATGTGGTATATATTGTTGTCCTTGTATATATATATCATGGGAAGTTTTTGGGTAGTTTCATGTGGGAACTGGATTATGTTTTCTTTTTTATGTTTTTCCCTATATAGACTATGGTCTTAACTTTGGAATGTTTACGAGATTTTGGAACTCCTTTTTTATGTCATTTCAAATGAATTGAAGGTCTCCTGTGTACTAGCTACCTACTATGGTTTTATTCAACTATTATGTTGACCTTATTTGACCTATGAGATTGAAAGACATCTTATCCAATTTGGTATTTAAGAAAACTATATGGGAAGCTTCCTTTGACTTCAAATCTCTATGCATCTAATTTCCTTTTCATATGTATACGAGTAGAACCTTTTAAATACTGTTAATTTACTTAATTTCCTTTTCGAAAGTCTGTTGCATACTAATGGTCTTAGGAACTCATTATTATTTGAAAATGAGAATGAGTTTATATATTTTTTGTTTAGTTTTCAAGTGACGTACTGGGGATTTTAGCCCTGCTGGACGGGTTGGATTCCAACTCGCTAGAGGAAAAATTCCAGTCCGTTACATGGTGCCTCTGTAGGAGTTGGAACCGGAGGGTTTTTCTGTGGTGGAACTCCGCCGTCGTCTAGACGCACGACAAAAGGATGTGACCATTCCAGGTAATCATTAATGTAGGAGGGATCGGCTTCATCACCATTGTTCACAACCTCCTAATTACTGATATCTACCAAACGACTTGGTTCCCTATCCCTCCAAAGTGTTGGTTCTGGAACTGGATCATACACTACGCTCAACTTTAAGGTATTTGTAATGGACTCACCCAAGTCAAGAATGTACCTTGAAGTAGATACTGTCATGAAGCCAGGTAATTGCTTATATCCAAGTTGCTGCATCACATGTCGAGAATCGGCCATAACGTATCCCTTTGGGTGGAACAATGGTCCATTGTAGAATGCAACGTTCGGATACCTCAAAATTTGGCGGTTTTCTCTAGCCTCCTTATAAGGGTATAACACAACGTGTTTGGTAGTCATCGTGTCCAGAGACAATCTCATATCTATTAGTCGACCATTTTTACAGGGCTTCAGAGTATTGTTGAGCTGGTATCTCTTAGCTCTAGGCACATTAGGTTCAAGAAGGTCTATAATCTTCAAGCAGGGGTAGTCCTTGAACAATGTTGGGAAATGTTCATAAGCCCACACCTATACCAATGTGGAATGATACATATAAGAAGCAGTAAATTTTGTTTCCGAGTTCATAAAAAGAGTACGATATATGTCAACAATATACATAAGAACATAAGTTTAAAAACAAGATTACCTGGAGCAGAGTGAAATTCCCGACAAATTGGTTTGTAACAGCCTTAGAGGCCCTTATCATCTTCGTCATCAAATTTTACATTACCACGGTGCCCCAAGAATAGCTAAATACTTCTTCAAACGGATCCAAGTATTGAAGGAGGCTTGCGCTAACCTTGTTGCCATTAGTGTCGGGGAATACCTTAGTGCCCAAAATGAATAAAAGGTACGCAGCGGCTGTATAACGAATATGTGCAGGGTCCCATCCATCCTCCAAACTTCTTTTCTGGGTTTTTTCAAACTTCGTCTTAATAAACGTCAACTTGATTGTCTTTGTCGTACTAGACTTTGATACATAAAAGCTTTCAACGGAATTTATGTAGTCACAACCCAACAGCTTGTTAGTCAAAGCTTGCAACTTCGACCATTCTAGGTCTGGACAATGTTCTCCTTATGTTATTGATTTTCCAATAACATTCAAGCCTAAAATATTCTGAGCATCATCCGGGATCAAGGTCATCTCCCCAAATGGGAAGTGCATGGTATCAGTTTCGCCATGATACCTTTCGACGAAGAAATTGACTGTCACAGCATTACACTTCACATAATTTTCAACCAAAGCATATAGACCAGAATCTCTTACTAATATTTGGACCTCTTCACATTCCAAAGACAAATCCCAATAGGATGTAGCTTGGTTTCAAAAAACACGCATAGCCTTCTTGTGATCCTACCATTACGAGATAATACAGTTAAAAGATTTTACATGGATACACAATAATACATATGCACAAGATTAAAAAAATTCTTACATATGTTTGATAGATAGTGCGAGCCCACGAGTGATTGTAGCCAAATAGAATTCTTGTATCTTGAGCTTCACCCCAAATTCTACCACCATCAAGGTCAGGAATCATGTCATCAACATGAGAAAGGTGGGAACCTTTAACTTTTACTTTGCCCTTGACTTTGGCTTTGCCTTGTGTCGGTTGTTGACTTGGCCCACCAACTTCTCTTTGGCTTGTAAATTGACTTGGATGAACCTCATTATCTTCCTCCACACTTTCCTCTACATCTTGCTCATACTTCTCAACTGTTGTAGTTGGTTCATTGATTACAAGTCGACTACAGTCACCACCACTCTCCCAAGTTATCCCTCTACAATCAGCCCCCAAACGCTTTTTGCGACCTTCATCTTTCCCCCGGGGAGGCAGAGTCTTTGGAGTATCAAGACCGTCTTTCCTCCTTCTCTTAGTCACATCATCTTTACTTTTTCTTTTCTTAGGTTCCCTGGCTTTTGACCTATATTATAAGGACATGAAATGAATATAAGAAATATCATTTTTAGTATCAGTACCGACATAGATTTACTTCAACAAACCACGCTGGTATGTTGTTCCGGAAATAACTATTAACTTTCGATAATGCCGGTAGACATATATAAGTCTCCTGGATACCAAAAGAATACTATCGGCACTATAAAAATAAATCAATAGTCTTCCGTAACTGAATACCGGCATACAATGCAACCAACAATGAATGCCGGAACTGGTGAAAAATTCTTTAGTGTTCCTGTAAGTTTTAGTTTACTACCGGCATACGCGAATTATCAAGAAAGAATGCCGTAATACAAAACCGGCATAGTATTCAACATAATTTCTATGCCGGTACATAACATTGAGTTTTAGGGTTTGAAACCGGCATTGCATTCATCATAACAAATAAGCCGTAACTCAATACCGGCACTGAATTCAACCTAGATGGAATGCCGTAACAAAAAACTGGCATAGTATTCATACACAATTCAATGCCGGAATCTACTGAAACTCAACTGTTTCGTTCAGGTTTCGCAATTCTAACTTAAACCCATTGCTATAAATCGATTCAAACACTCATAACTGAGTTTAAAATCGCCTATATTCTCACAGAAGCCATCTTTGTGAGCGGTAGATTGTCCGAGAGCGTTGCTTCTTTTTCTTCTTCTTGCTCTTGAGCAATCTTAGCAAGTCTTTGTTTTAATTTCTCTTCACCAATCGATTGTGAGTTCGATGGGGCTTTTGGTCTCTTTCGTGGAGGCATTGTTATGATTCAGGTAGGTTAATTGACGATTTTTTTTGAATCGACGAAGAACGGTTGAAGAACGATGAAGAACGATGATTTTTTTTTTTTTTGAAAAACCTAAACATAAGAGAGAGCCGGTACTGATTTATAAGAATTGGGAGATATAAGATTTTGGTTTTGATTTTAAAGTTTTAGAGGAAAGGGTATAACAGTCTTTTCATAAAAAAATTTAATTAACCAAAGGGTATTTTAGTACTTTCATATCAAATGGTCACCCCTTAGCAGAAATCATGGGTTGGGGGAAGTAATCGGTATCCCCCAATTGCGCGTTCTATGAAAAATAATTACTATATACATTTTGAAAGTAATTTAAAAAACAAATAGCATTACCAAACCGGTCTTGGTAACCTAAGAGCATCTCCAATGAAGTATGAGTATTTATCATATGTGAAGACATAAAAAAAATGTATTTAATAACATAGAATCCAAATACAAATCTTGTTTTGATAAGCATCTCCAGTGGTAGTTGTATCTATATCTATTTTTATATACTTGTCGCTTATTTATAGAAAAAACATTTCACAAAATCTAAAAAATTAATTAAATAATAACAAATTGATGACGTGGGTATGGATGGGAGTCTCCAAAAACCCATACTCTCCTCCAAACTCAAACTTCCACGTCATATTAAATTCACAAAATTGGTTAAAAAGACCAAAAGAAATAATTTCTGGGTGAAAAAGACATGTAAAATTTGATACTGTTTAAATGGACAAAAATGTAAAAATAGTCTGGATGTAAAAAGTTTCATCTTATCCATTTTTAAATACTTTTTCATATTTTTAATTTACATCAGGATGCATCCTGTTTCATCCTCACTATTTTTTAAGTTTAGGTCAGGATGAATCCAGTTTCATCCTTGCTAATTTTTTGGTGTCCATTTCACCTATAGGTGTAGATTATCCACAGGGCTAGGTGGCAACATCTTAATCTATGATGTACCCAAGGATGAAGAAGCGAGAAGCATGGGATAGAGGCTGTCAGGCGCGAGGATTAAGGAACCACGTGGGTCGGACATGACCACTCTACAGTTGTCGGATAAGACTTGACTCCAGACCTCTGACAAAGCTGACAGACGAGACGTATTTGGTCAAACAAGGAGCGTTAGTCAAAGGGATAACAAGATACGTGCCATATCGTCCAACTGAAAGGGCGACATGATTAGAAGGGCGACATCGCACCAAGGGAACACATAAAAGGATCGGCTCGGATAAGAGTCTGCTAAGGAACCAAATTACATCCGCCATATTTACAGAAGGAGAGACGATACGAGCGGGCCCAACACATAAATTCAAGATTGATATATTGTGACCAACACCATAGTCTGGTTCTATATAGTCTCCCCTTTAAATAGAAGAACTTGTATCCAAGAGAGAGGGTTTTTAATTTGGAGAGGGAGAGAGACTTGAAATCGCACTAGAGAGAAAGAGAGTTGGGAACTAGTTCATCTTGTAAGGAAGAGAGTTCAACTTGGAGAGTGACACCATTGTAACACCTTGAAGTAATAAGATTCATCCTTTAACCCCCGTGGACGTAGGTAATCATACCGAACCACGTATATCCTTTTGTATATTGTTAAGTTCTTACTTTCACTTGCATGAGTAGAAGATTTCTATCCTTTGGATGTAGTTTGTAGTAAAATACATCTACATTCTGGCGCCGACTAAGGGGATCCGACTAAGATCTCCGGATACCTTGCCTAAAATTCCTTTAGAGACAATCAAAAGCTCCTGAATACACGTTTAAGTGTTGTAGTTGAAGCTAGGATGAACTCTGTTGGCCGAAACCGCCTATTTCTTGTTGTTTTGAGTCATTTAGTGTACATGCAAATTTAAAGCAGTAGCAACGTCTTCACAAGGTGTAGTAGAGTTCTCGTTTCTTCGCCCACAAACGGTTTGATCAGCAGAAAATCTCCATAAGCTCACCGGCGATCAACATCACAGGTTATGAGCTAGGTTGAGGATCTGCTGATAGGATGATTGTTTGTTTTCGATGGTTGAGTGAATTTTAGTAGTAAATAAGTTGTTTTCTTGTTGCAGTACAAAGTTTTGTGTGCTTAGAATTACAAAAGGTTAAGTTTAAGGTGTCTTTTGCATGATAAGCTGCCGATTTTAAACTTCCCGTCGTGGAAGTCATGTTCTAGATGTTTCTTTAGTAAGGAGAGTTTGTTTCCAAGTTTTTAGTAAGAATTTTTGCGTTTGTACCCTTGCTTCATTGATCGACAACAACCCACATTGTCTGATCAGAAGAAGAAGAAAAAAGGGAGAAAAATCTTGTCCGGCGATGCTGTCTAGTCGTCGGAAAGTTCTTTGAGAGGATCCATGGAAGACAACCATGAAGAGATCTTGAGGAAATAACAACAGTAGAGACTTGAGTTAATTTTTTGACTTACATGCCATAATGTTCAATCATCACGTGCATGAGTTTAATGATTTGGAGCATATAGAATGAAGGACAAACTAGCTTAAATGCGGAGGTCAAGTACTGAAGGCGTCGTCGTACGGAATGATAGTGACGTAGCGTAAAATCTTCCACAAAGTCAGCATAGAGTCAAAATAGGGTAGATAGGCAGAACCCATTTGATAACCGGAGTAGGCTTTATATCTGCAAGCTCTGACGTAGTGACAATTTTTGTGTCAGTCGAATATTTTTCACCTTTTTGAATGTTTATTTCCAATATTAGGTCAAAGTAAGGTGTTCTTTGTATTTGCTGACGTAGGTAGGGATGACACTCGGCTCACCACGCGCCACACCCGATGGCTAGTACTTCAGGGACAGGAAGGACGTTAAGGAATCATACAATTACTAGCAGTAGCATGAAGGTAGGGGTAACTGGGCCGAGGCAAGAAGGAAGTCGACAACCACCGCCCGAGGAATCTCATGCAGCTGCACGAGGCATGCCAACTGTTGATGAGGTAGTGGATCTTGGGCGAGATGATGACACCCTACCCTTAGACCAGGTTATCTTGACACAGAGGAGAGTTTACCAAGTCGATGGACTTACAGCTTCAGATACAGAGGACGATGAGGAAGTGCTGGCAGCACAAGCCCAGAGACAAAGAGCAAGGCAACAAGATGAGTACCAGGAAGCCTTAGGAAGATAACAAGAGCGTCTCAGGCAGATTCAGTTGGGGTGAGGAGCAATTAGCAACGTCGGCCCTACACCTGTCCATGAAACTGGTCATACAACTGATCTGATACTACCCCCACCACCAACATCGATACCATCACAGTCTCGGCCACACCACCCTAATGGACATTCTAGTCATGAAAGCACAGACCCGACGATATTGGCCATTTTAGAAAGTCAAAGAAGACAATAAGAGGCACTAAGAGAGCTCCAGCAACGAAATCTCGCCCTGGAGTTTGAGAATTATCAGTTGAGGAATCAACGAACCAGATAAAGAGGATCGTCCAGCCGAGGAACGTCGAGTAATCATGGCCGATCAGGTCAACCGCCACATATGACTGGGCCGAGCAATCATAGTCAGTCCAGACGACCTCCCATACCCTCCCCACGAGGATATGGACCACCCGAGGACTCGTCTACTGATGAAGAAAGGCGAGGAAGGGGCGGACGACAGGACGGGGCGACAAAAGCTAAACTCAAAGAGTTGGAGGAAAATATTAAGGAGCTATCGGGAAGTAGCGAAGAGAACAAACTGGTAGAGATTATGAGCGAGGCCGAGAAGACACCTTTCTCCCAAGAACTTGAACAAATGACGTTCCCACCAAAGTGTACCTTACCTACATTGATGGTATTTTCAATGATGTTGTAGTATTAGTAGGTTCGTTGAGACTTGTGAAAGCAGATTTTTAGACTTAATTTTTAAAGCAAAAATATAACAAACTCAAAATAAAAGGCAATGTGAGAATTATGGAGAGACTGGGGCTAGGATTCCGCTATTTACCAATTCCAAAGTGATACTAATTACAATCATGCAATTTCACACGTTCAATTTGATTCTCAACTATTGCAAAAGTAGATTTTTTCGAAACAACAAATGTTAATCCAAAGCATGGGATATCAAAAACCCTAGGCCAAGCATATTCCATCAATATAAAACACAATTGTTTAACAAAAATCATAAAATCTATTTTCAATCTAGGCAATTAATCATAATTAAAAATTGCACAAATTAAATAATTAAGAATTACCACTTTTTCATTGGCAAGATAGCTTCCTCCGTCGCCCCAGAGGATGGGTCTAGCACATCATGTTGGAAACACGCTCAAATTGATTTTTCATTGCTCACAATATGCTTTCAAAGATGAATAGAGTGAAAATAAATTGAAAATCGGGTGTTTGCAATGTTTATAAATGTTGCAAAACACTTTTACAAAGAACGATAGCAGGTGTGCGTCACTGGTTTTGTAGCGTTGCTACCCTAGATTCCTGTCGTTGACAATGTTTAAGAACGAAGGTTTTTGGCCATATGTTCTTCGTGTTCTTCAGTTAAACACCAGCAGAAAAATATCCTGTAACTTAATGATTCTTCACTTTGCTCTTTGCCCAAATCCTCCGTAACACTCTATGGCACCCAAACACCCTTTATAAACTCGACAAGGCCAAGAATATCACCCCATTACTCCGAATGATCTTCATAACTTCGGCAGTAAAGAAAATATTCTCGGAATAATTTTCTTTCCTTTCTTGCTTCTGAAGCTGTCAATTCTCCTTATTTATCTTCTACACGCTCCAAATGGTGACTCAAATCTTCCAAGCACGTGTATAACTCCCTGTAATTCACGCAATCCCGTGAATATCTCCATGCATGAGTGTAGTTCCCTGTTTTATCAAAACTACGTGGGCTTCAATTTTCTTTCGAAACAAATTTCCATACAATCCCTGTTTAGGTGAAACAGGGTCGAGTCAATCAAAACATCCGACAAAAATGCAAAGAAACACGTCCAATTCTGTCCCTGAAATATTCGCAGCTGAAAAGTTTGTTTTCCCGCCAAATTCTTGTTTAAACGGTGAAGAAGAAAGGTCTCCCCCTAACCAGAGTGGGGGTGCGAATAGAAGCTGGCTCCCTGGGGGTGCCCTTATCCAAAATGAGGGTGCCTTTATCACTTTTCTCCGGGGGTCCAAAAAGCACTTTTCGAGCAACTTTTTCCACACAAGTGTATTTCTCCAAAAACACCTAAACAAACATAAAAACACCAAAATTAGTACATAAATCGAGACTAACAATAGAGACACTGAGAACAATTCAGATACAAAAATGTGTCTATCATACATCTCCTTCTAGATTCGACGGAACAGGAGATGCGGTCGAGCATCTAAAAATACATACCATATCATTGATCCAATAGAAAAACAACACGTTAGTCATGTGTAAATTCTTTCCGTCCAGCTTGGAGGGCGAGGCGAGAGATTGGTTTTATTCACTTCCACCTGGATCGATCGACGGTTATGATGCACTAATCGAGGCCTTTCTGGAAACCTATATGCACAACATCCGACCTCGGCCAAGAATGAACAAACTATTCACCCTCGTCCGGAGGTTCAGGGAGCCCTTGAGAACCTTGACCGATAGGTGGAGGAAACTGTGTACTGAAATTGGAAAAGTACTAGTAGATCAAGCTATCTTTGGATTCGAAAACGCATTAGGAAGATCGGACCCCATATGGGTAGCTATGTTCTCTGAAAAGCCAAAAACCTTAAAGGAGATGCGAATAATGCAAGAACATTTTATCGCCCTAGAAGAAATTCAAGCCGAATCGAGAGATAGGGGAGTACAAGAAGCTAGTGCTGAGGCTAAAGCAGTTATGGACGAACCTGTTAGGCGTCCCGAGAAGAAATCAAACCCTCCACCAAGAAGCAGTGAGAAGAAAGAATGGGTGGCCAAAGGGAAGAGGCCGAGGCATGAAGCCCGATCATATACCCCTTTGAACGCTCCTTTGGAGGAAGTATTCAAGGAAGTCGAGAAGAGGAACGATATCAATTACCCAGCATCAAGGGGAGTCCAGTTCCAAGAAACCAAGGATCACCCCGAGTACCGTCGCTACCATCAGTATAGGGGCCACTCCACTAATAATTGCCGAAAAGTGAAGGATATCGTTCAACACCTCATCCGAGATGGATACCTGAGACAGTTCGTCCGACATCCAGCTCAGCCGATAGCAACACCCGATGTGCCGGTTCATCAAGTTCGCATTGATAGGTCAACTTAATTTGTGAATACCATTTCACACTCACCTATGCAAGACTACACTATCGGCCCAATAATCACTTCAAGGAATCACAAGAGGGATCGCGATGGAAAATGAATATTTAGCGTAGCCAAGACCTTACCGATGGAACCTTGGATGATGTAGCCTATTTCATTCTCGGAGAAGGATGTCTCAACAAATGGGCAAGCACACAGTGATCCCTTGGTCATCACGTTACTGATTGAGGAGTGGGAAGTAAGAAGGATTCTCGTGGATAGAGGAAGTTCAGTCGAGGTGCTATTCTACAACACGTTCAAGAGAATGGAGTTGTCGGACGACATCCTCGTCCCCTCAACATATCGCATATACGGCTTTAATGGGACAGTAACCATCCCTAAGGGCGAGGTAACTTTGAGGGTTTCGTACGGTGGGGGCTACCTTGACACATTAACCACCTTTTGTGTGGTCGACGTCGCCTCGCCTTATGAAGCAATTATAGGACGTCCATGGATCGCTGGGATTAAAGGGGTGGCATCGGCATATCATCATAGATTAAGGTTCCCGACCTACAAGGGAATAGCTGAAGTTGTAGGTGACTCCCAAGCAGCACGAAAATGCATGCAGGTTGATGCCGAAATTAATGAAGATCGGCGATCTCGACAAAGGCGAGAGAAGAATAAAGCCAAAGAAGTTAAGGCTGCAGAAGAATTGGAGGAAGATATTTCACAAGCGGTCATGGCGTACGAGACCCAAGAGAAAGACCCTTTATAGCAATTAAAGGAAACGGCTCCATTCAGGGAACCTAAATATAATTTCTCGACAGTTGAGCCGACTCGGGAAGTGAATTTGGGGACAGTGGAGGAGCCAAAGATATTAAGGATCGGGACATTGCTCTCAGATGAACAAGCAAGTCAACTCATGATAGTGTTAAAGGAAAACTTAGACGCGTTCGCTTGGGAAGTACACGATTTAGAGGGCATTGACCCGGAGGTCTGCTGCCACCACTTGAATATTGATCCGAGGTTCAAACCAGTTGGACAGAAAATGAGGCAAATCTCACCAGAGTTACAGGCAGTGGTTGAGGCCGATCTAAAGAAGCTACAAGAGTCCAGGATAATTAGGAAATCCCATTACCCGCAGTGGATATCTAATATGGTCGTGGTACCAAAGAAGAAAGGAGGAGTCAGAATATGTATTGATTTTAGTGACTTAAACAAGGCCTGCCCGATGGACATCTTTCCTCTCCCAAGCATAGACCAACTAGTAGAATCAATAGTTGGATATGAGGAGATGACATTGATGGATGCATACATGGGCTACAACCAAATACCGTTGGCACCCGAGGATCAGGAGCATACTTCCTTCTTCACACTAAGGGGGATGTATTGTTATACCAAAATTCCATTTGGACTTAGGAACGCCGGTGCTACATATCAAAGATTGGTAGGAGACATGTTCGAAGACAAGATCCACGACACCATAGAAGTTTACGTGGACGACATGTTAGTTAAGAGCCGCCGAGCTGAGGATCACGTCCGAGACCTTCGCGATATTTTTCAGACGATGAGGAAACAAAAGATGAAGATTAACCCCGCCAAGTGCGACTTTTGGGTTACATCGGGGAAATTCCTAGGATATATCATCACCCCCAGAGGGATAGAAGCATATACCGAGAAGGTTAGGGCTGTCTTAGAGATGCCATCTCCCGCGACAGTAAAGGATGTGCAGAAGCTAAATGGTTGTATAAAAGCATTGGGGCGATTCGTGTCACGGTCGTCGGACAAATGTAAAACCTTTTATGATATTCTGAAGAAATGAGAGAAGTTTCAATGGACGGATGCTAGCGAATAGGCCTTTCAAAATATCAAGTTACACCTAGCCAGCCTCCCGGTTCTGCAGAGGCCCGAGCCGTCAGAAATCTTCACCCTATACTTATGGGCGACATCATATGCCATTAGTGCAGTGTTGTTTAGGACGGAGGGGAATGCGGAGAAGCCGGTGTATTTTACTAGAAAAACACTAAGTCCGGCTGAGAAAAACTATACCAGAATGGAGAAGATAGTACTTGCACTAGATTTTGCCACTTCTAAACTCCGAACATATTTTCAAGCTCATCGCATACGGGTGCTCACCAAATCGCCTACCGAAGCAATTTTGGATAATGCCGGGCGATCAGGGAGAATCTCTAAATGGGGAGCTTAATCAAGCAATATGAGGTAGTGTACGAGACGAGGACAACGATCAAATGACAGGTATTGGCCGACTTCCTAGCAGATTTCCCACTAAGCGATGAAGACGAGGTTGAAGATATACCTGGGATGATGGAAGAACGAGAAGAGCTTGCTGACCTATTAGCAGCCAGTAGTCCTACACGGTGGGAAGTTTCGTCGATAGGGCATCAAACAATGAGGGGTCAGGCCTTGGGTTAGTCTTCACCACGCCGAAAGGAAGAAAGATAGTGCACTCGTTCAGGCTGGAATTAAAAGCAACAAACAATGTCACCGAGTACGAAGCGACAATCCACTCCTTACGGATAATTGTAGAAATGGGGCTACAGGAGGTTCACTTAACTAGTGATTCACAGTTGGTGATTCGGAAGATTACGGGCAAATATGCGACACACGACCCCGTGTTGCAAAAGTATTGGGAGATCTCCCAATTTTAAATCAACCAAATACCAAGCATTAAGTTCCGTCATATTTGTAGAAAAGATAATAGGCACTCGGACGCTCTATCTTACATCGCCTCACAGCTGGTAGACCCGAGCATTGAAGGCATTCGTGTTATGAGGCTCCTTACTCCCTCAATCCGAGAAACACCGGATGTACGGATCGATGTGGCTATTAACACAGCCGATCGATATAAAGAGGGCGATTGGCGAAAGCCGATACATCAATACATGGAAACGGGCGAACTACCCAAGGGTCGGCCCGAGATAAATAAAATCAAAAGTAAGTCGGGCGCCTACGAGCTAAGGGAAGGGATCTTATATAGGAAATCATACTTAGGGACACTTTTACGATGCCTAAGTAGAGAGGAAGGCCACACAATCTTGCATGAATTACACTATGGAGCCGCCGGAAACCACAGCTCGGGGAGAAACTTATCGTCCAAGGAAAATACAATGGGCTATTTTTTGATGTACATGAACGAAGATGCAAAGGGAATGGCGAAATCTTGTGAATAATGTCAACAGTTTGGCAAGAAAATACAGGCACCAGGAGTACCTTTAAACTCTGTTATAATCCCATGTCCCTTTGCCAAATGGGGGTAGATATTGTCGGACCGTTACATGTAGGAACAGGGCAGAGGAAATACTTGATCGTGGCCACGGATTACTTTACCAAATGGGTAGAGGCAGCACCACTAAG
The DNA here is from genome assembly GCA_023529315.1 of Papaver bracteatum. Taxonomy (NCBI): domain Eukaryota; kingdom Viridiplantae; phylum Streptophyta; class Magnoliopsida; order Ranunculales; family Papaveraceae; genus Papaver; species Papaver bracteatum. The sequence continues at coordinate 575,846 of JAJJWX010004631.1, forward strand.
GCACATCCGAGACAAAGATATCTTCAAGTTTATCTGGGAGCATATAATTTGCCGCTTTAGGGTCCCAGCAGCTATCGTCTCCGATAATGGAAAACAACTCCATGGGGAAAATATTGATCTTTTGTTCAACACGTACAACATTAGAAAGAGTAAAGCTACCCCCATTTACCCCCAGAGTAATGGGCAGGCCGAGATCACCAACAAAACAATCGCCGACAACATGAAAAACAAATTGAATGGGGAATATTGTGACTGGTGTGAGGAGATATACAACGTTTTATGGGCATACAGAACCACACAGAGGGAAGCTACAGGGTTCTCGCCGTTCATTCTTACTTACGGAACCGAGGCGATTCTACCAACGGAAGGAATGATCCCTACTACTAGGACAAAATCTTGGAGGCGAAACGTCTCGTCCGATCTAATTTTGGCAAAACTCGACAATTTGGAAGAAACAAGGGAGATGGCGCTAAAAAAAATGAAAAACTATCAAAGGAGGTTACAACAAGCGTGTTCGCCCAAGAGAATTCCAACCAGGGCAGCAAGTGTTGAAGTTTCTGGCCGACTGGGAGCGAGACAAAAAGGGCGGAAAGCTAGCACCAAAGTGGGGTAGGCCATATATAATTGCGTCTAAGGCAGGAGAGGGATCGTATCGACTAGTGAGACTTGATGGAACAAAAGAGCCCAAACCCTGGAACGTCAAGTATCTGAAACTCTACCACCCCTGAAGGAAGGTGCGGAGAAAATGTGAGCATACTTGTCTTCTATTTCTTTAAAACCGTGAGGGGTATGAGATAGGGCATGAGCGACTAATGGTCATTCGTACTTGGGGAAACGCCAGTGAGGAAGTGCCGAGGTGACTTACACTCGAATGGTCATTCGTACTCGGGGCAAAGCCACTGTGGAAGTGTCGAGGTGACTTACACTCGAATGGGCATTCGTACTTGGGGCAAAGCCAGTGTGGAAGTGCCGAGGTGCCTTACAGTCGCCTGGCTATTCGTACTCGGGGAAGTGGCAGTGTGCAAGTGCCGAGGTATCCTAAGGGTTGTGGTGGTTGGAAACCAGTTCCGCAGGCTGATAAGACACGAGGTCTTCTCAGCTAGGTGGCCTACTTATATTTGAAAGGTCGCCCCCATCGCAAGTGGCTGTGACCACTTGCCCGAGATTGGTTGATCGATAACCGCTCGGGGCAATCGAAACTAGAATTAGGTTGACTAATACCCTTCCACTGAATCCAAGAGATAGTGATGAGAACCCCAATAAGGGCATGGCATTGGGCCCGATGACCCTCCTTGTTGGGTGTGATCGACAGAAAAGGTTAAAATACTAACATACATGATCAACAATTGCAGGAATGACATAAGAAACAAAAATTAAAGCGACAACGTCATACGCCAATTAAGGAAGCACGAAAAGCGTCATGAAACTCCACCAAGTAAAAAGTATAACAGGGATAAAAAGAACATCATCGGCGACGCAGCACCCCCTTAGTGTATTAGAAGTAAAAAAGGGAAGATTTGTTCAAAGCAATTTACAACCCAGGACAAAGGGCAACTTAGTGGCGCAGCACTACAAAAGGAGAATTCAAGCCTTGGAATGAACAACGCCGGCCCTCCTTTGCGCGATCTCGCGCCGCTTATTCTCCACATACTCAGCAATAACCGCCTGGACCTTCTCGTCTATCTCCTCTTCATGGGAGACGTGTTCATCCTCAACCTATTGGGTAAGCTATAAATTGGCTACCTCGGCATTGGTCAACTTGGTACCCAAATCGGCCTCGACCCGCTTCAACCGTCGGACCTACAGATCCAATTCCTGAGAACATTTTTGCTCATCTACAAGATCACAACAACCCGGGATTATTCATTGAATATGGTTTAGCAATTTCACAAGTACAAAAAATAATCTAATCCTAAGGAACTGCCTCAACACATCGCCTAAGAGACCTGAAAGTGCTGGTAACACTGACTAAAGCGATTATACCGACTTGGACAACTCATCCTCGGCCTTGGACAATTTCATGGTTAGCTCGTTATAGTATTTCTCATTAAATTCATTACTGGGGCATTACTTTTTATGTTCACTCCACTCGGCCATTAAATGATTGCGCGACACTTAAATAACTGAAAGCTGCGACCTACTCCATTCTAGTTCACCCACCATTTTGTCAAATTCACCCACTTTGCCCAGCAGATCCCTATTAGTTCGCTCCACTACATCTTTATCCCTCAAAATTCGTCGGCGATCCTCGTGAAGGTCTCGGTTCTGCAATTGTAAAGAATCTACCTGCTGTCCTACGTCCGTGGCCAAAGCAGTTTTCTCAGCAGCAAGGCATTGAGAAGAACCCAAATGAGCTCGCAAATTGTCTATTTCTTCAGGGGCATACTCAAACTGTCGATATCGGTCTAATTCACCTTGAAGTTCTTCGATCTCATCAGCTTGGAGATCTATTTTCCCATCCTTGTTTTTAATTCGCCGACGAAGATTCTCCACTAAATCCTTTTTAATATCCCACTTCCTCTTCATGATCCTAAACTCCGAAGAAGCATTTAAACCTATACTAGCTATCTCGGCTAGCAGAAGGACACCCAACTCAGGATACTGGAAAGATAAACTCAATCAACACAAGTTAAGGTTTGTAGAATTGTAACACACCTTGAGCATCGGCGAGTTTAATTTCTAGCTCGCGCGCACGACTCTTCTAGTTCTGCAATTGAAGTTGGAGAGATTCCACCAACTGCCTATCCCTACGATGATTTGCGTCATCCAACCGTACCCGATTAAGGATCTGATATAAGTAAACAAGTTAGAATGGAAAGTGACAATTAGGAAGATATTAAGGAGTGGGGCATCACCCAGGCATACAGAGTCACTCACCACCGTATCAAGAGTCTGAGCTATATCGTTATAAAGGGGCACTGCACCGAGCATTTGTTCATCAGTATACGCTCCAAAGTCGGGGGAAGTAAGCGCTCCAAGGGAGTTCAGGATAAGGACAGAGACGGTAAAGGAGGTTTCAACACTAGACGTAGACCCATCAGTGATCCGGGGCAGACGAGGAAGTACTTCCGGTTCAGCATTAACAACCTTTTCCAACTCGGGCGTCTTCATGGGATCTTGTTTGTCGCCTACCAAATCAGCTGGCACGACCACCTCATGACCACCCTTCTCGCCCATCTCCTTCCCATCGCCTTTGTCATCCGATAAATCTTCGCCGAATATGTCATCTTCATCGGTAATCTCGATGATTGGCTTCTTCCTCGACTGCGGATTAGTAACAACATTCTTGCCTCTAGTAGGATTACGCCTAATAGGTTGAGCATCAATCTCATGCACATCGGACCCACCGGCTTCATCATCATCGTGCCTAGGAAATTTCTGCACAAGGCTTCTCATCAGAACATGTGAAGGCATACATGTACTTATAATAAAATCACTGTGTTTGTTACCTTCCCCTGGTCTTCCTCAACCCTTGTGCCAGCACCCCTTTTTCTCGACGATGCGGCTGCCTTGGTAGAATCACCCAGAGACTTTGATGACAACAAATAACCAATTGGTGTCAAAACTAACAAGCTAGAAATTGAGGAAGGCAGAAGGAGACACATACCTTATCAGCCTTGTCGTCATTAACCACCCAGAAAGGATAGGGCTCGGCGGGAAATGGAGGCGACGGGAAGCTACCATGTAAAATGGGCCCTCGGACAAGAAGTGGAACTCGGGGATAAATTGGGTCATTGGTATGACGGGGTCGTTTTTTAGAACCTTGGCCGATGGGATCGGCATCTAGCATCATCCTTTCAACATTCTTAGGCATAGTTCTGTGACGATGAGGACTAGCAGCAAAACCGGCAAGGTCACCATTGGTTGAAGTACCGGCTCGATAGTTGGCAGCGGTATATTCTGAAGCGTCCTCGGGCTTATAGGCCGACCAGTCGGTGGTGGATCCAAGACCATCTCGGCGATCTCTCCATTCATCCATAATCCGAAAAGTGTTGCCAGTCCTTTGAGACAGAGCACGATAAGGCTTGAGCTGGGAGAGAATCTCGTAGTAGAAAGGGTTATCAGGATTGTACAAAGGGAAACGGAGACCTAGCTCCATCTGGCCAAGAGTGATAACCACGCATTCAGCCGACTGCTCGTACTTCTCCATGTCGGACTTCCTCAAGGTGTTGTTTTGGCCCGAGATCAGGGTAACTTCGTAGTCTTGAAGATGGTACTTCTCTTTCAACTGCTCAATGAATTCTTCATCAGAGAGATCTTTCACCCTTTTCTCGGACCTACACGAAATAGAAGGAGAACAGTCAGGAAAGATAGATTTTATGGCGCGATCATCGTACTCAGAGGGACTATCAAACGAAAATAGGGAATCAAGGGGAAAAGCATCGATCTCGGAAAAAACATCATCAACACACCTTTTCTCAGTCATTGAGGGAGAAGAAGCCATGGACGTGAATAGTGAAAAACTCAGAAGCTGGTGAAGAAGGTTGGGACGACGGAAACGCAACCACAGCTGCTATAGCACTCGGTGATGAGGATGTGAAGGAAGAGAATAAAGAAGATAAGGGTTCATAGAAGCAGAAAGTGATGAAGAAAAATCCCAGCGAAAATAGTTGCATCGGCTGGAGATTGAGAAAATGGTGAAGTAGAAGAAAGAGAATAGGGAAATGGAGTATTTAAGGGAAGAAAGAAGTGTGACCGGCACCGACGGTTGCAAGTCATAAAGGGGAGTTAATGGGGGACTGCATGGCGGAAATCGCGGCATGGACGGGGACGTGGGAAGATTGAACCATTTTCTTCCACTCGTGTCTACCACACGAGCGAAATAAGGGGCATAAATGTAGGTGTAGATTATCTACAGGGCTAAGTGGCAACATCTTAAGCTATGATGTACCCAAGGATGAAGAAGCGAGAAGCATGGGATAGAGGATGGCAGGCGCGAGGATTAAGGAACCACGTGGGTCGGACATGACCACTCTATAGTTGTCGGACAAGACTTGACTCCAGACCTCTGACAAAGCTGACATACGAGACGTATTTGGTCAAACAAGGAGCGTTAGTCAAAGGGATAAGAAGATACGTGTCATATCGGCCAACTGAAATGGCGACAGGATTGGAAGGGCGACATCGCACCAAGAGAACACATAAAAGGATCGGCTCGGATAAGAGACTGCTAAGGAACCAAATTACATCCGCCATATTTACAGAAGGAGAGACGATACGAGCGGGCCCGACACAGGACTTCAAGATAGATATATTGTGACCAACACCATAGTTTGGTTGTATGTAGTCTCCCCTATAAATAGAAGAACTTGTATCCAAGAGAGAGGGGTTGTAATTTGGAGAGGGAGAGAGACTTGAATTCGCACTAGAGAGAAAGAGAGTTTGGAACTAGTTCATCTTATAAGGAAGAGAGTTCAACTTGGAGAGTGACACCATTGTAACACCTTGAAGTAATAAGATTCATCCTTTCACCTCCGTGGACGTAGGTAATTATACCAAACCACGTATATCCTTATGTCTATTGTTAAGTTCTTACTTTCACTTGCATGAGTAGAAGATTTCTATCATTTGGATGTAGTTTGTAGTAAAATGTATCTACATCACCCATACTAATTTGTACTCGTCCATTAGAACCATGTTTTAAAAATATTTGGACAAATGATCCGTTTTTCGTATTAAATTTTGATTATCCAACCACCACTGGAGAGGTTTTTGTTGTTGAGAGTTTCTAAAATTCTACGTGGCATCAATATTTTTTAAAACCCATACTCCATTGGAGATGGTCTGAGGAGCAAAGTAAACACCTATCCGTGAATCGGAAGAATGAAAATAGATAGTGTTCACACTTTCGGATTCGACGTTATCATAATGGACAAAAATATATTTTTCATTTCTAATTAGTGTTCACATCTTTATCGAAGGTCAAATTTCCATGGTGTTTCTATGTGTACGGGTAAGGTGGGGAGACCTCAACAGGAGCGGTTTTTAAGATGACCCTCTTACTTATACGTGTTGTTTGGGTAATTGAGTGAGTCTTGCTCCGCAATACTTGTCAAAACAGCTTCTGCTATTTTGACATTTTGCCATTTTCTACACGGAAGAGGACCGCATCCGCTATATCCCCCAGCTCCACCGGCCACCCTCGTCTCCAATGTTAGAGGTCAAAATCATCTTATATGGAAGTCTTATACCCTTTGGTTATGAGTCATTTACTACATAATAAAATAATATAAAGGTTAGACTTTCTACCTATATTCCATCTCCAATTCCCAAGATCTTGCCTAACACATTTTAGTATTTAAATATAGAGTCTAGAAAGAGTGGTGATAGACTCACTGACAAACCTATTGAGAAAATATCCTGAAAGGGGATCGTGTGTCTCATGCAGCGCCTCTTTACATCGGGATTATAAAGGGTTTAAAGTGGGGCCTGCTCTTTATCTCAGTCGGGAATTTTTATCGAGGTAAACTCTCGGTAATCTTATCATTTCCGATCTAAAAATAAAAAATGATGTGGACATAAGACCCGGGATCATGATTTTTATTTTATTTAGGCTCTATACTTTACCCGCATTTAACCATGTTATTTTTTTCTATTACACTCGCCCTTGTATTGAAGATGAAATTTTAGTACAAAAAATCTTAAATCCTAAGTGTCAAACTAACTTAAGACCCTAACCAGGATACTTTACCACTGACTGTCCCAGACTCCCACTCATAAGTTGGCTTAACTGTTGGCCATTATGCCCTTCGTCATGATTAGGCTAACTAGCAGTCATTGTGTGTCTTGTGGCTACTCAGTCGGAACTCTTTCACAAAAGGTTCCTACTTTAGAAACAAGTCATCAGGCAGAGAGGCACACTCATCGTGTCATTGACGCCCAACATTGACTGCATTAATATATATTTGTATTTGTACTCATGTGGCGCGGCTTGAGACCCACAGTTTTATTTTGCCTAATTCTCCACCAAACTGGTTTCTCAGTTCTCACTTGAAGAATGATTCATAGAAATAAATCCCTTCCTTCCTTCCTTAATACGCAAATTTCACGTCTATCATCATCATAATAATGATAAGAATTTAATTTAAAATGTATTCTCATTTCTTCTTATACGTGTGTAAAAAGTCTTGGGATGATATCTATTTCATCCATAAATTGTGTTTACGGATCCAGTTAATATGACAATGAAATCATTCACATCGTACATTCGTACCAAATTACATTTCATTAGACGTGGTTTTCTCTTCTTCATTTGCTCGGAGCATAATTCTACACATGTGTTTCTCATACCAAGTCTTATGATCTTTGGATTTAGATGATAAATAAAATAAGTAATAACGAAATAAGCATGGAACTCAACATATTTTAAACTTGGGCTCTTCTATTGGCTTCAAGAACTGCAACAGAAAGACAATGGCCAAAAGTCATATTTGAAACTGACTCACAAAATTTCCTGTGCTTCATCACTTCCTCTACCCCCTTCTTGGCACATTTCAGGGATGATTGAAGAAATAAATAATAGATTCAGACAGATTCCACATGCGGCCATTCAACACAACTACATGGAAGGAAACCAACAACAGATGGTTTAGCCAATCATGCAGCGGATGAAAGCCAAATAGGAAACTCATCAACTAAAATATGGGACCAGGCAATCCCGCCTTTTATTGGTCAAATTATATTTCATGACTCTGTGGGTATCACATACCCACGACAAATTGTAACGTAATTTTTTATTAATAAATTTCATGCTTCAAAAAAAATAGATTTTTGTTATAGGGAAAGCTGATTTGTTTAGTGGGAAAGCATTTTAAGGGGAAAACTAATATAATATAGATGTTTACGGGGGGGAAATATTTACTGGAATTGACTTTTATATATTATTTTGTATTACCAGGCTACCCCTGACCAAACCCCACTTCCAACTAAACTCACCTTGAGCTTCACTGGAATTTAAGCCATTTTATTCTAAAAACGAATTCATCTCATGTTCAATCCATTTCTATCCGTTGTGTAGCAAATGTTGCGACCAAATAATTGTTTTAGTATAACTCTGATCTAATCACGAGGTAACGTAACCGACTTTGTTTCTAAATTTTCTCTAATTTAATCAAATTTTGTTTTTGAAGTTTGGGTTTGACAAAAGTTTAGTTATTGAAATTTCATTCATAAGTATGTGATGACTGTATGCTCGGTGCCTGTTTGATAAAATGTGTAACAGATTTCCATGGGTGAATTTTTGTACGACATGTGAGAATTTCCTTTACCAAACACTAAATTAGATATTTCAATTTAAGATAAGCACATTAATCCCTGGTTTTACCAGTATCATCACCATCATAGGAAGCAAGTGAATGTGAGATAGAGATAGAAACAGACTATTCCTTTGTTCTGTTTATAGTAATTTGTATCACCATCATAGGAAGCAAGTGAGTGTGAGATAGAGATAGAAACATACTACTCCTTTGTTCTGTTTATAGTAATTTGTATCACCATCCTAGGAAGCAAGGGTGACTGATAACTGAGAGGGGGTATGCCATCTATTACTGAGTGTGAGTAATTTTGAGATTCTTGAGTTTGAATGTTGCTATGGAGAGGGTTAGTACAGACTGACACTTACAGCTGACCTGGAGAGTGTAATTTGAAACATTATGGTTAGTTTCTAATTATCCAGGGGTTCCAGGAATGCTATCTTAAACTTGTAGAGTTTAATAACATCCGTTTCTCTGTTCCGCATCTTCTAACTGGGGGTCTTAAATGATGCCTTCCAGATCATGAGTCTGATGTAGAGAATGCTTTCAACAGTGCAATGACGTAGCTTGGAGATGATCTAGGAGGTATTAAAGATCCTCAAAGGCAACAATATCAGCTGGGGATTGGTACTTACTCACATTTCCATGGTCATTTAAGCTTACTCACATTTTCATGGTCGTATTTTAATTAAACTTTCGAACCTTTTACGGATAGACCAAAATGAAATTATATAAATAGTTTCGATAATTATTTGCATTTGCAGTAAGGATTGGTTCACTTAATTCTTCTTCTAATATTTTACCACTTATGCCTCTTTAGGTGTAGTTGGTTATTAATTACGCCCTTCCAAAGAATCATCAACTTTACGTTCAAAAAAGAAGTTATAGTAGTAGTATTCTTCACTTACATATATATATATATATACTGTAAAATTTTACAGATGTCAGAAATAATGAAATCCTAGGATTAACTAGGTTAATACATGTTCATCTTCTTTTTCTTCCTGTTCATGTTGTTGTTCTTCTTGTAAATGTTCTTCTTCTTCTTGCTCTAGAAGTTCTTCTTGACGGTGAAAAAATTCTACTCTGGGAAAACTATTATCATTTTCTGTAATCGGGAACAATAACAGATTAATTTTCATCTTTTGTAGTTGATCTATAATCGCTGAAATAGGCATCTTCATTGTTCATGTTGTTTGGTGTGAAAACTTTGTGGAGGGAAAGTGATATGGTTTAATCATGAAATTGATTTAGGGTTAATCACGTTTATACAGTGGCCAAGGATTAGGCTAAGTTAAGGACAAAACGGTAAACTTCCCTGTTTTTTTTTAGGGGGAAATACAATTTTTTGCTCTCCCCTTTAAGGATTAACAGTCAAACTAAATACACCATAGTCAAACTAAATACACCATAGTCGAACAATTTTAACTTTCCCCTAAACAAATCAGCTTTCCCTATAACAAAAATCAAAAAATATATTTTAAACGGCAATAGTCTAGAATTCCGTAACCTTTATATATTTTAATTATATTAAAATGACTCAATGGATAGAACCTACCCTCATGTAACGCATATTTCAACAATATATTTCATTTTATGTCCCTAGATTTTTTTCTAATAGATAATAAATTGCTTATTCTAGAAAAATTTCCACAACCACAAATTAGATATATAAACAGAAGTCAACCACCTACAAATTCGGTGACAAAAAAACGAGGATCAGAAGCCTTCAAATATATATCAACCAACATGTGCCAACGAGTATAACACTCGGGCATTTTATCTGATGTTTTGGATAAAAATAAGTTTGTTACCGTAACTTATCATACTATATTGCTTGATTAATCTGTTAGGGTGGATTCACATGTTCTGTGGTTACAGGGTGAATCCTCGGTTCAAGTTCAAAAATCCTACCTTTTTCACGTGGATCGTCGCTCTTCACTTTCGTTTATCTAGCGTCGGTCCCTCCGATAAATTTCACCGGCTCAGGTCCCACTTAACCACCTCGTCCCATGTCAGTTTCGGGCGGTCTCTGCGCTTGATGTGTCCTACGAACCGGTGCATCAGGCGCTCTTCACTGGAGATGATCAAACCAGTGTAGCCGATGTCGGGTGAGCATCTCCACATCGAGTAGGAGTCTAGGTCCAGCTTTCACACATAATTTTACAAAATAAAAAAAATTGGGTATTTTAGGTACTTCGTTTTAGTCTAAAGCAAAATGTATCAGTTGGTAACCCTTTTTCTTGGTCAAAATGTATAAAATATAACTATTTCTGCTGCTAGGTGCACACGCTATCTTAGGATTGGTTTCCCACCTGGAGTTTCCTAGTGTTTTTATATTATCTTGGTCAGTTGTTGCGACTTCTTTTTTTGTTATTAGTTTCAGAAGATCTAAAGAAGAAGATATCATCAGTAAGGATCAGATTTTGAGTTTCAGAGTATCACCGTATTACATGGGTAACTGTTTTGGTAGTTCAGGGAAAGTAGACAATGTTCAATCCTCAACAACTAATACTTCTACCAACAATTCAGGTGACCTTACAGTGTTCTGTGATGAAGTTTGCTTTCTTAGATATTGATTTTTCATTTTATGAGTTTACTTGTCTTAGAATTTGCTAAGTTCTTGATTTATATTTATAGGTGGCTCAAAAATTTCAAGTGCAACGAGTATATCCCCGCCTTCTACTACTCTTCCTACACCAAGATCTGAAGGTGAGATTCTGTCATGCCCAAATTTGAAGGCATTCACTTTCAGTGAACTGAAGAGTGCAACTAGAAACTTCCGTCCCGATAGTCTTATCGGAGAAGGAGGATTCGGTTGTGTTTACAAAGGATGGATTGATTATCAAACTCTAGCACCTTCAAGGCCTGGTTCTGGCATGGTTGTTGCTGTCAAGAAGCTCAAACCTGAAGGTTTTCAAGGTCACAAGGAGTGGTTGGTAGGTTCTCTGCTCTCTTTTCCTTGATTTCTTTCGGTTCTTTTGAGTGTTTGGGTTTTTCTGATTCGCTAATAATATTAGAGTGTCCTTTTAACAGACGGAAGTTAACTATCTTGGCATGCTTCACCATCAACATGTTGTTAAACTCATTGGATACTGTATGGATGGCGAGAATCGGCTTTTGGTCTATGAGTTCATGCCTAAGGGAAGTCTGGAGAACCACCTATACAGAAGTAAGTGAAGGAATCTCAAAATTTATTAACCTAAAAAAATCTGCTCTATTTCTATCTGCTAACTGTAATTTGTGTTTTCTGTTGCAGGAGGTGTTCAACCACTTTCTTGGGCAATTAGGATGAAAGTTGCCACTGGAGCTGCTCGGGGGCTTTGTTTTTTGCATGATGCAGAATCACAAGTCATATACCGTGACTTCAAAGCTTCTAATATCCTTTTAGACGTGGTATGTTCCGCTAGGAAATGAAAATTGAAAACCAGTGTTTTTCCGCATAAATTAAAATTGGCTTGAATTTATGGTATACATGATTTTATTGCAGGAATTCAATGCAAAGCTTTCTGACTTCGGCTTGGCAAAGGCCGGCCCTACTGGTGACAGGACTCACGTTTCAACCGAAGTCATGGGTACTCAAGGTTATGCTGCACCTGAATATGTTGCCACAGGTTTGTGTATGAATTAGCTTTACTTTGCTTTGCTTTCTTCATTTTAACATTTTCACCTAGTTACCCAAGTAAATTATTTACCACTGGATAATTGAAATCAATCACTAAAAATATATCACTTGAGCAGGTCGATTATCAGCAAGGAGTGATGTTTACAGCTTTGGGGTTGTATTACTAGAACTCCTGTCAGGACGTCGCGCTGTAGACAAGAGTAAGTCTGGTGTGGAACAGAATCTAGTCGACTGGGCAAGGCCGTATTTGAGTGACAAGCGTAAGCTATTCCGAATTATGGACACAAAGATGGAAGGGCAGTATCCGCAGAAAGGAGCATTTATGGCTGCAACCCTTGCCTTACAGTGTCTAAGCACTGACCCTAAAGTTCGACCACAAATGGCTGAGGTCTTACAGAAACTAGAAGAAATCCAAGCACCAAAGAACTTGGTTAGAAACTCCCCATCAGAGCAGTCCAGTCCCTTAAACAGATCGCCATTGAGACGTAGTCATCATCATTCTACACCTTCGAATCTTACTCCCCGTGGCTCCCCTCTGCCCTCTCGATCTCCCTTGCCCTCCCGGTCACCATTGCCTACCTGCAAGCAGTCACCTCAAGTTCGCCAAGAAAGTGGATAAACATACTCGTCAAATCTAGCTTCTCCATTGTATATTACTTTCCTTTCTGTCAGCCGTCTCTGGGTTCTTTCCCAATTTTTTGAATCTGAGGATTCTGAGCCACTTCGGCCGGTTCCTTTCTTACTAGTGTAGTGATTACCGTATACTCTACGATACTGAAGTGTTGTTGTTGTGCTTACACAATTGTTATGTTTGTATTCATGGATTGTTTCATTTTCATGAAACAAATCCAATCTATAGTCTTAATGCAGTATGGCTGAATGTACAAGGTTTTTGTATCTCTGGTAAAATGGAAAAACATAAGCTTCACTTTTATTTGCACCACACTTTATCGAAGATTAGAAGTCTTTCTCAAACATTTGTCAGCTTCTTTTGTGTGTTCCAAACTTCCTTTGATCACGGCAGGGTAAATATAACATGACTGAAGACATTTCCCCAACATTTTCCTTATTCAGACCAGCATGAACTCGAGAATTGCAATATAGACAGTTGCATATCAGAAACACAGCAGTAGTATTGAACTACTTAAAAACTGTTATTTATGTTTATATGGTTTCATACAAGGTCATTATTGCAGGAGACGCATGATTCCATGGCCCACATAAATAGCTGCTGCCTGCTGCCATATCCTGACGACAGTTGCTCCATGAAAGTCTTCAGAAGATAAATGGCTCCACAGCAACCTTTCAGGTCTGACATCATCAAGATCTTTTTCTCGCAAAATTAAACTAATATAAATCTACCCCAACTAATCCCAACTGTCTAAACTGTGAAATACCCATATATTGATCACCCACCTTTCTCAGACAAATGCAAAAATAATAGAAACCCACTTTTATTCTCGGGAACTTGATTGCCCCAATGTGACACAATAATACCTCGTTATAGCCTGCATCGATGGATAGGTCATGTATTCAAAACTCCAATTAGAAATTTGCGTCCACAAATATTCACCGAGTTGCATAAAGCCGCTAAGATATCTGCTACTTCGGCGCCTGCACTAGTCTGAAAGATCCAGATACTTAAACAAGATCTTGATGGAAACCGGACTACCATGCAGGTCTTACTAGAGATTTTCAAGATGCAAGGAAAAGATTTCCACCTGGTTACGTTTGTTTTCAGCATGGAGCCATTAAGCGCTCTGTCAATGGTATAGCAACATTACACTGGATGCATGGTGGATTTTCTATGTCGAGCAGGACTGGTTGTTGAGGCATATGAGTTCATGTGAAGGATGCCAAAGGCCCGTGAGGTCATGTAAAAGTCGAGAATTATAGAACTGGCTAATTAAATCAAGAATCACTTGCTTGAGTAGGAGCCTGAAGACAGCTGGGTTGCTTGCACCACATACACATACCACTATAGGTGAATGGGATAACTTCCAAAGGCTAAGAACAGAAACAAGGACAAGGGCGGCATGTAAAAAGGTTCGATATTTATAGACGTCATTTAAAGACTCAAAAGTGCCATAAGTTAATGACTAACCACTTAGTGCCCTCTGCTTTCATTTAACATGCCACAGTACATGTTTGAATTGAAGCTGCTAGTAAGGTTGGCCGTAAACTCGAACTAATGAATAACTCTTACTTGCTATTTGTTGCATACTCACTTCTCGAGAATAAATTCTTGAATTTCGATTCCTGTATGCCGGGCACCACCCTGAATTCTCACCATAATCTCGTCTCCAACTTTGAGTGAAGTCACAGGAATTGCAGTTTTGGTTGGCTTAGTACCTGTAAAATATTAGGGATAGTTATAAAATCTGCCAGATCCCATCAACACAAAGTAAGAGCCAGAATTGTAGAGAGAGTCAGACTGGACCTTGACAGGGGCAAACTAATCCAACAGTTTCTGCATTCTGTAAAAGGATGCTATAGAACGTTTGGTTTTCAGGTTCTTGCTGCAACTGCCAGGAATTCAAAAATGATACATGATTAGTATCAGCAACAGCTCAGAATAATGAAAAAGGTTCCACATTTCATTTTGATACTTTATGCCAAAAGTTTGTCCATAAAGGGATGAATCCAAATTTCTGCACTCACAAAAACTTGGGTGCACAAGTACCCCTCTTTCCATTGGGTAATCCATTTTAAAGATCACTATGCTTTGATTTGTATTTGCATTTCCATTGAGAATGGGAGATTTGAAAACAACATAGTGGTTTGCAAAATGGTTTATCCAATGAAAAGTGGAGTACTTGAGCACCCCGGTTTTTAGGGGTGCACGAATTTACACTCTGAAGGGACTTATGAAACTATGTAAGATAAACATAATCCTTACTAAAAAGAGCTTTACTTATCGAATATCAAATAAGATTTTAACGTGAACAAACCTTTGCCTCCACAAGAATGAGTGGTCTCTTTTCTATTTTTACGCGCCCTACAACTGCTGTCCTTTGCTGCCCACTTTGATCAACTATAATAACCTCTTTTCCAGTTTGCAACTCTGCAAGATAGGAAGTTTTCCATCCAGGAACAGCAACATAGGAATGTACTGGTCCCTGCAAGCATCAGAGACAACAAAGTAGCCAACCTCATTCAGTACAGATGGAATTATTAAAACAATGGGGTTGGGCAAGTGTTAGATGAAGCTTTTAGCTCTATTTCAAAGAGAGTCAAACTTTTGAGTAAATCAAATGTGCTCTACTAGGGTCAAACTTCTATCAGTTATAATTCATCAACTTTAGGTTCTCAAAAACTAACACTCACTGCATTGACTCGAAAAGGTCTGCTAGAAATATAATTTGATTCCATGCATTCAGAGTGAACAAGAAAAAGGCCTCTAGCAAAAGATCCAACCTATAAAACAGTTAAAGGTTAGAATCACATAGAAAAAAATATATTTCGTTCTCAAAATATAGAAACATAGCCAACAGAGGATAGAAAAAATGAAGGAACGAACTAGAAGTCCTTCGCCGGGCCTCATTAAGCTACAAAGATCAACACATGCACGATCACCCATTCCAGCTATTTCAACTCGTGTTACAGTAGCTTTGGACAGACCTAACAAGCTCCTCGCTTCATTTCTTCTATCAAGATAGTTCTGAGTATATTAACCATGATGAGAGAAGAAAGGACAGATGAGTTTATGTACCAATGTTCCAAACAACCCCTGTTATCGATCAAGAAAAGAAAATGAGCTTTGAGCATTCTAGACCTTCAATTCAAGAACAGCTTCAACGTTTTCAACTTTCAAAACAACTCCACCAAGACCAAGCTCCAATGCCTAATATAATGTAAACATTGCACAGGTGTTTAAAAGGTTGACCTCTAATAAATATTACTGATTCAGCTAGTTTCCTAGACAATTCATGCCAAAATTTCTTTACTAAACAAAATTTCAAGATGACTGCAACATACCTCAAGGAAAAGCTGTGCTTCTGAGGGTGTCTTAGAGATGGCAAAAACTGTTTTCTGGCTTCCTTGGAAGGTTGCGATTATATTCTCTGCAGGTATCACCTAATAAATTCATAACCATGAAGTTGTACTGAGCAACAAGATCAATTGTGAATAAAGAAAAGAAAAGACAAGGTTGTTCTTGATCCAAATGCAGACCTGCCAGTTTGGCAAACTTATAACAACATTTTTGGCCTCATAATCATCTGGTTCAAGTTGTTGTAACTGTTCAGGAGTAGATAATTCAGAAAATGAGGCAACTTTTTTGTTCTCGCTATCTACAATCTCTCCATCCCCAATAAATAGAGGATTTATCAAAGCAATCGCTACAAGACCCAAAACTTTTTGGAATTAGAAACTTTGTTAAGCAGAACACTGTAACTCTTCAAAATCTAGTGCCGAGCAAATGATAATGTGTAAAAAGATCAAGTCATGGAGTAGTAGCTTACATGACCACTCATCTGCAAGGCCTTTATTGTCAGATGTGAAAATGAGTGTGTTCCATCCTCTCTCAACAGCAGTAGTCATTACTTGCTTGTTCTCAGTCCATATCCATACTTCCTTCGGTTGCTCATAACTCTCCATATTCACAGCTGAACACATTGTTGAGAGTGACCTAGTTCGAGAACGAGCTCCCTTAGAATTCAGTACGGCAGAGATGTGAACCCAACCGCCGTTAGTTCCTACATATTATGCCCATTAATCTAATTCCATTCAAATGCAAGGCAATCCCTCATATGAGTATCAATCAATCATCTTGGTAAAATGCAAATGAACTCTACACTGGGTTATCAAAATTGGTAAGCAAAACCTAGGGTTTCGTAGTTAATTTCTAAACATATACAGTATTAGTCTAAATGTGAGCATATAACTGAAAATCAAAAATTGAAAACAAAGATTGTGAGAAGAAAAAGATGAAAACCTATTTGTGCTTGTATCTGTGAAGTAACTCTAAACACCAACTGTTTCTGATAATTCCCAACTGAAACTGAAATAACTGAGGATGAAGATGTCAACAAAGCCATCTTTGTATCTCTTTTTCTTCACTCATTTTTATCACTGCGTGCATCATGTATGACAAGCGTTAGAAAAGAATAGCTAATGTACAGAAAGTTCTGTTTTACTATCTAGGTTCTGTTCGCAATGGACGTTAGATTATCAAGACCACAAGGAGTCAATAATGTGTAGCGGCATGCCTCGTCGATTTGACGAGAAAGGTGAAAATGCGAGGGTAAGTAACTTTTCGGATTTATTTCTGAAAGCATCAAAAATCAGAAATTGAAATTGGAAAAGTTTTGAGAAGAAGGCTATTATTGGGGCGCTACACTCCAATAGAGGGGCTTCACTTGGATTTTTAGTGTCCAAAAAAGTGGTTATGTGATATCCTATCACCAAAACAAAATGTCTAGATTACCCTTGAACTAAAATAAAAAATAAGGGTTAATTTGTGTTACCTCCCCTGGCCAAGATCATAATTAGCGTTACCTCCCCTACAAAAATTAAATTAGTGAAACCTCCCCTCGTTACATTTTCCGTCCAAAACTGGTTATCCTAGTCACCAGTTTTTACACGTGGACTTTGACTTTCCCAGAATACCTCCCCTGGTCAAGATCATAATTAGCGTTACCTCCCCTGTCCAAGATTATAATTAGCGTTACCTCCCCTACCAGTTTTTACACGTGTAAGAACTGGTCCACGTGTACAAAGTTGCTGACTGGGATAACTAGTTTTGGACGGAAAATGTAATGAGGGGAGGTTTCACTAATTTAATTTCTGTAGGGGAGGTAACGCTAATTATGATCTTGGTCAGGGGAGGTAACGCAAATTAACCCAAAAAATAAAAAACCTAATCTTTTCAATCAACCTCCATACCAAAATTTTCATCCTCAACAACCGATTCAAGCAACTGAAGAATCAGAATTTAAAACTCCTCAACAACAACCCAGGATTTATGTTAGGTATAATCGAACAAACCCATCTTTGTTTACTCGTTTTTGTGCTTAAAATAGGTTAGATTGAATGAAATCGAAGTAAAATTAGGCTTTAGTTACGTTTCTGCTGGTGTTACGTCTGGGTTCGGGTCTAGGTTTCTAAACGTAAAATTTGATTATGAAGAACTTACGTCTAGGTTTAATTGAATTCAACCGTAAAATTGGATTTGCATGTAGTCTTACGTCTAGGTTTAGTTGAATCAAACCGTAAAATTGGATTTGAATGAGTTACGGTTGGGTAGTTCATGCCACTTTACCAACCGTAATTAATCTTTTGTTCTATTGAAAACCAGTTACGGTTAGGAGTTCATCCAAACCTAACCGTAAATATGGATTACAGTTGGAAACGAAGCTCAACCCAACCGTAATCTGTACTTACGGCCAGGTTTGGATTAATTCTAACCGTAAATTTTTTATTTGCATGTAGTTTTACGTCCAGGTTTGGATTAATTCCAACTATAGAAGTTGATTTTACGTCTGGGTTGGTGAACCGTAATATGTCTTTTGTCCTATTGAAAACCAGTTACGGTTTGGAGTTCATCCAAACCCAACCGTAACATGAGCAGTAAGTGGAAAATCTGATTTTTTTAACGTACTTTAGCTAATTTTGTGCGAAATTGAACTCATGGGAGATAGTTTAGAGGCATACATGTTGATTTTCAACCATTGGTTCTTCACTTTGTTGATTTATTTCTTCACTTTCTTTAATTATTATATCTAATTAAATTAAATTAAAATTAACTAAATAAGGGTTGTTTGGTCATTACAAAATTATTTGAGATAGGGGTTTTTGAAATTACTTATGAGTGACCCGTTTTTGTCCTATTAGATGACGCCCCTCTAATGGAATGTGACGCCCCAATAATAAACTTCTTTTAGAATGACATCTAGTAAATTCTTTTTTCGCTTTTGGAAAAGCAAAAACATTTATGTTTTGAATATCTAACTTGGGGGCCCCAAAAAATAATTAGGGGCCTCACACTATATGACAAAAAGGTCATCAAAACCTAATTTTAGTTACCCTTTATCCAAAAGAAATTTAAATGGCTAAACTACACCTAAATGATTAGTGTTAATAATTAGTTAAGTTAATTAGTGTAGTTAGGTTAAAATCAAATTTAAGAATTAAATTTTGGAAGAAAAAAAAAGTTGTGTTTTTTTGTGTATTGTGGAGAAGAATAGGAGTTTTTGGAGGAAAACTTAGGGTTTTTAGAAATGAGTGATCCAAGTGGAGGAAATGATGTTGGTGAAGGTTCAAATAACAACCATGATTGTGTTGATGGTAAGATTATCTTAAATTCTATTATGGATTGGATATATGTCACAACACAGAGTAAGAGCCGTCAATGTCGAGGGGTGTATACCCTAACGACTCTACAAAGTCGTCAATGTATTGACACCAAAAATGACAACTCAAACCTGCAACTTTTCCAGGTTATGAAAAATCGTTAGGGTAATTTGATACACCCTGACGACTCTTAGTAGCTTGGGTAGTAAGAGTCATTATTTTGTGTGTTTATACCAAGACGACACTGAATTTTTTTGGGACAGAGAGGCTACTTACCTAGGGTCGTTGACGTTTAAAAGGGGTCGTTCATGGAGGATCGTCATAAGTTTCTATATTATGTTAACGACTCTCATTTAGGTCAAAAAAATATGAAAAACCAGAAATAGGGTCATTATCTTCCTCAGCATATACCATAACGATTTTTTTTTTGGTCTTTACATGCATATGAAAAATCTTTAAGGTTTAGGCTTGTCTGGTTGACGACCCTCTTACTGTAATTGAAAATTTTCGGTTGAAGAATTTCTTCTTCTTCTTCTTAGAGTTGTTAATGGAGGAGAGGAGAAGAGAAGAGAAGAGAAGAGACGAGAGAGTTAGATCATATACCCTAACTGTAAGGATCCTAAAGTTCGTCAACGCAATTAGACTAGTCAGGTGACGAATTAGTCGATAATAACTCGATGAGTGTAACTCGAACGTTAATTAATAAAAACTAATCTAACAACGGACTAGATACGAAATTAGTATCATTAGATAGGTCTCGAAAAGTTATGCAAAATGGACTACTTGCACGTGTCGTTCGGATACCAGACGAAGTAGATATCAACAGATTACTATGGAGGGTAAATTAGACTTTTTTCACTCGAACCGACATGGGCTTCCCTTATCAAAGAAGGTGGGTTGGTTAGTGTTCTCTATTGGTCTTATCCCTAAATCGATCGAAGAGAAATTCATTTTCTCTTTTCTTCTTCTCTTTCCTTCTTCTTTCTTCTTCTCTTCTTCTCTTCTTCTGTTCTTCAGCGAGCGATTTTGAGAGTTTGTGAGTCAATCAATTTATGTGGAATTGATGATGATTTATTGTAGTTGATGGATGAATAATAAGTGGGTTATTGCTCAATTGCTGAGATGAAGTAGTTATGAAGATGAATCAAGAGTTAGGGTTTATCTGAGATTTGAATTAGGGTTTGTAATAATTCAAAGAAGATTAGAAGATGGAATTGATGTCCTGGAAGAATGATTCGAGATGGGTATTGAATGGTGGAGTGTATTAGAGTTGATTTACAGATGGAATCAAGTTTCAAGTAATGAAATAATAATGCATATAGAAGTTAGGGTTTCAGATGAACCGTGGGATAAGTAATGAGCTTGCGAGGATTTGTTGTTTCGAATCAAGGTAGAAGATTAAGCAGAGGGTTAATCATATATTTCAATTTGGGATTTAGTCTGACAACAAAGAAGAGATTGAATTCAATCTGGTTGAAAGAAGATGCTTTGAGGTAATTATTCTCTGAGTTGATTTAGTAAAGTTATTTATGTTATTGATTGAGTTTATCATGAGACAATTTGTTGGACTGAGTCAAGTGAATCCAATTGCCTGAGTAGCTCAGACTTAAGGGGATTGATATAGTTGGTTAGTGTAACATGAGTTGATAATGAGTAAAATGAGTTGGTTTGGGTGTATGATATGTTGCTGGTGGAGATAAAGATTGAATCATTAGCAGTAATGATGTTGAATTAGTATGTGTTGGGCTGGTTCAAGTATAATTTGGTGATAGTGAGAATTAGTTGTAGGTTTAGGAGTGCAGATGGGATAAATATGCAGGACTGGTAGTTTTATGGAGTTGCAGTTGAATCTATTGAACTGCCATGAACTCAGTTGGATTGGTGGTGTTCTAATGGTGAATAATCAGTTGTTGAATTAGTGGTTAAATGATTATATGGCTGAAACTAATGTTGTCTTAAATGAAATTCAATTGTGGATGAGTTGAAGATGAAATTGTTATGCGAACTAATTAAGGTGGATTGAAAGGTTAAGATGAGTTATGGTGGTTGTTTGTATATGTGAGTGGCTTCAATTTGTGATGTTGCTGAGTTTAAGTCACATGGTTGTGACTGAGATGAATTGAATAAAATGAGGACAGTGGTATGCAGTGACAATGGTATTGCAGGGAGTTATATTAGCTCATGAGTGATTAAAAGTGGATGAAATGGAGTTTGAATGAATGTAACTATGTTTAATGATTGAAGTGATAATGAGGTTGCTGCTGGATTCAAGTTGATCGTGCAGACGAAGAGTGTGGAAGAGATGTATGTAGTGCAAATGGAACTGAAGTTGTAGTGTATGGCTAACAGGATAGTACCCGTAAGATAATGAATGAAGCTTCAGTTGGTGTTGGTGAAGTGGAGAAGGTTAGAATTGAATTTGAATTGAAGTTATAGAGGGTTGTGTTATGATTGGTTGGCAGAGATGGTATACAAGATTATAGTTTAGGTTTGTTTGATTGGATTGCAATTGCAATTGCACATGGATTGGATTTAATCAAGTTATATACATAGAGCTGAATTGGTGTTGTTGTAACTGGTGGTGGTTCAGTTTGGAAGGGTGGGTTGCTTATGTTGAATTTAGATATGGCTTGGTACTGCAATTGCAGGTAAAGCTTAAATTAGTATTGTATATTGAATTATAGGATTCTATTTGAGATGAATATATTGTTGAGTGTTTCACCCGTGATGTTGTTGAAGGGTGATGGAATTGAAGTTTTCTTAAAGCCTGAAATCAGGTTGGTAGTGTAAATGAAGTTGTATTTGATTTATGTTATGTACAAGAATCTTAATTTGAATTATTTTCAGTTTAGCTGACTTAACCTTATGTCTGATTCAGTCAATCTGACTGAGTCGGATCTGTTGACTCACCGATTTCTGTTCGACTCAGTTGACTGAGTTAACTCGTTGACCATTAACCCTGGACTTTGACCATGACTGTTGACTTGACCTTTAGACGTTGACCGTCAGTTGACCAGTGGACCGTTAGTTTACTAAGATGGATTGGACCTTAGTTTATTGGGCCTGTTTAGATAACTTGGGCTTATGAGTAGTTATCTTATCTTATATAGTTGAATTGGACCTCTTTGGTCTGAGTTAGACTTTGAATTCTTCTACAAAGTTGTAGATATTCATAAGACTTAGCTACGAACTATAGGATCAATCTAATTGGATTAGTAAACTCTTAGTTATTCTAAAAGATAGAGAATGAAACACCATAATGGGTTTAGAACCATTAGATAAACTTATATGATTCTTGTGTGAGCCACTTTGGCTAGACTCTTAGAATTCTTGTATGATTAACAGTTAATTATTAACAACGATCGATTGAAAGGATGAACCAGTGGATCTCGAAGTAGAGTGGCTTGTCTTCTAAAAAGGTGTGGGAATGCATTTAACTCTTTGTATTCATTATTGTTGCTTTTATAAAAGTTTATGATTAACGAACTCATGCATTGTCTGTTTCTGCATTCCATATTTTATTTAAAATGCATTATGATAATCCTGTTATTTCTGTGAATCTTTCCACGATGTGGAAAGGACTTGTATATTTTTGTCGTCAACATGAATTGTTGGGAAATGAGAATTTCCACTTGTGGTATATATGATACGCTCCTTCATATTTATATCTACATGAATTCAGCTTTTATTGTTTAGAGTTGGTCACCATGGTCTTGGTGGCATCCATAGCTAAATAGGTGTGAATTGCCGGTTAGGAATTCACAACCATATTAGTACATTGTTTGACGAAGGAGTTTGTTCCATATACATGTATGATTATTTTCAGTGACTTAGTCATTGTTTAGTATTTTCGGAAAAACATTATTGTTTTCCAAATCTCGCATATGATTACTTAGAAGGTTAAATGTTAATTATTCCCACTTGGTTTCGTGGTGATGAGATCGAGTTTGTGGCAAATAAAGCTTCAAGGGTTGAGTTCGATAATTGATTAACTTCTGTTATGTTTATTATATTGTATAATTTATTTGAAAACCAAATGACTATTATATATGTAACATTTGAGAGAAGATCTTGTATGTATATTTCTGAGAGGGGTTAGTTTCGGGTTAAGTTTTGTAGCAGATTTCTTAATTGGAAGTTAAGTGTTTAATTTGGAATTTTTAGTGCCTCTTATTTAGTTAATCTATTAGATTAGTCAGCTGCTAGCTTTGGGGGCGTTACACTAACGATTTTTTATGGTCTTTACATGCATATGAAAAATCGTTAGGGTTTAGGCTTGTCTGGTTGACGACCCTCTTACTGTAACTGAAATCTTTCGGGTGAAGATTTTTTTCTTCTTCTTGGAGTTGTTAATGGGGGAGAAGAGGAGAGAAGGGACGAGAGAGTTAGAGGGGGAGTATGATATTTTTATTTAGAAATAGAAATGAATGGGGGCTAGAGATTAGGGTTAATAGGATTTTAAGATTTATTAATAGTGAATGCAAAATTTGATTTTCACTACATTTTGGTACGCCCCTAAAATATTTGGGGTGGGAATAAAATAACCGAGGGCCCTAATTGTTTTTTTGGGCCCCAAATAATCCGTGCTAAACACCCTCTAAGACATTATTTACCCAACAGTAGTACTGTTTTACCAAAAAGGCATCTGGATGAACTACAGTTTATTTTTCGAAGTATACTGAATAAACAACAAAAATATCAGTATGACAAAATGAGAATTTGACAATACAAATTCAAGACATAATAGAAAAACCTAGACAAGTGCTCTCAGAATTCACATTCATATCAAGTGATGGTACATATTTACTTTGTGGAAATGTAAAGAACATACACTGATTACGACCGGGAACCCTATCACATTAACATGAAAGTTGTAACAAGAACAACTCCTGATCCGCATTCCAAAAATATCCGCCAGAATGTGATTCTGAGGTAAAGGATGTCATCAAATGTCCGCATATTTCTTACTTAAGACAGTGGTGAATGTAAAACGCATGCGATGAATGTAAGTCTCGCCAGGGTTCACTATCACCGAAGGAAAATTAGGGTGGTTAACAGCATCTGGGAAACCTTGAGTTTCCAAACTAAGTGCACCATACTGCCCATATACATATCCACCTTTTCCCTTCACATTTGATAGTGTATTAGATGTGTAGAACTGTACACCAGGTTGATCAGTCCACAACTCCATAGACCTACCAGATTTACTTTCGGACACTAATGCTATCAGCCTCTTTGAGGTCTTGGATGCAGGCTCATCTATCACGTAATTGATGTCGTACCCCCCAGGCAGCTGTTTGATCCTACTTCCAACCGTACGGCTAGCATAGAAATCGAATGGCGTACCCTTCACTGGGGTAATCTTACCTGTGGGGATTAGGTCAGGACCAACTGGTGTGATGTGCTTAGCGAAAATCTGGACATTGTGAGATAAGATGTCGCCACTGTTGTGACCACCGAGGTTCCAATATGTATGGTGAGCCAGGTTAACTGGTGTTGCCTTGTTTATAGCCTTTGCTCTCATGGTCACAGATAAGGCAGTGTCCTTCCCTGACATTATTCCATATGTGACCGATACCGATACCTTCCCAGGAAATCCTGTACTATTCAGCATAATTAGACTTTATAATAGTACCGAAATTTGGTATTCATTCTTATGGATGTTTAGTGTAAGGCTGTAAGCAAAATGTAAAATCCCAAAGTCAAGTCTAATACCTTGTTCATCATCAAAGCTGTCATAGCTGAAAGTGATTGAAGGGGTGGTGATATTTGGTTTATAACTTTTCACTTTCCAAATCACATTGTTAAATCCTATAGCTCCACCTGAAAAGTGGTACATAGAAATTTAGCTTAAATACGTATATCGTTCAGCAGACTCCAACTCCGAAGAGTCGAATGATTCCGGTAAGCATATGATATT
Source organism: Papaver bracteatum (assembly GCA_023529315.1). Lineage (NCBI taxonomy): Eukaryota > Viridiplantae > Streptophyta > Magnoliopsida > Ranunculales > Papaveraceae > Papaver > Papaver bracteatum. Next base: position 600,936 of record JAJJWX010004631.1, read on the forward strand.
AGCATTACTAATCCATATGCACATACTCACCATGAAGTGTATTGTTCCCATCGTTGGCAGCTAGTTTGTAAGTAGTTCCATTCAATGTAAACTTAGCTCCTCCAATTCGATTCGCCACTCTCCCCAGGGTTCTACCAAAGTTGGTCGTGTCTGTCTGTATTCAATTGAATTATAAAGATATATGAATCGCACATATGGGCAATTTGCATATGCCCCTGTGATGCAATGGTAAATTACTAAATTCATTAAAATGATCCTACTAAAGACCTAAGTTCCAAATTTATTAATTAACGAATAATTCGAGAGATCGCATGTACCTTGTATGATTGAGCAGAATCATATCCAAGAACAACATCAGCTAATTTCCCTGGAAAATGAAGAAACAGATATCAATAATTTGCACCCACAATTAAGCAGAAAAGAGAGTGAGATTTTTTGATTGAAAACAAAAAGGGAAAAATATGTACCTTGGTTATCAGGAATAACAAGGGACATAATAGATGCGCCCCAATTAGTGAACTTTATACTAGCAAAATTCCCTTTCTTGAGCTCAAACACTCTAATTTCGTCTTTCTTCTTCTGACCATTAACTAACACTACCAGAAAAATTAAAATGAGACATGACATTAAACTGATTTTACCCATTTTTGATTTCAGATGTTTTAATGGAAATCTAACCCTTTCTGGGTTTGAATCACAGAAAGTATACAAGGTACAGGACAGCCATTTACAGATGCAGAGATTTTTCAACTGCCCGTTCACCAGAGAAGTACATGTGTGTTATAAGACTTATTTCGTCGTTATTAAAAAAATCTCGTTGACACAACGAGGCAAATCATGGCCCCATCTGTCTTCTAGATATGGCAAATCGTGCTCAAATGTAATAAAGGAAATAATTATGGCTTTGAAGAAGTTTGTTGTACGAGAGACAAAACATTAAAACATAAAAGAGACAAAAGATCCCGGCATATTTAGGGGCGACTCAGTCGTAATTAGGGGCGACACTAAAAGACAAAAAAAGGTCACCCAAACGTAAAATTGAGCTACCCCTTATCCACGATTTTTCAAAATGGCAACTATGCCCTTATATAATCGGTAGCCAAAACCACAATCGGTAGGTTAAAAACAATCGGTAGTTTAAAATGAATCATTAGCTACCGATTAATGTATGGATATTTCGGCTAATGTTCCCTTTTATAATCGGAAGGTTAACTGGTTACATTACCTTCCGATTATAGGTTGCCCCATAAATGAGTTTTTTCCTAAAATCCATTTTCTCCAAAATTTTGAAATCTTCCATAATCGGTAGGATGTTTGGCTACCGATTATAAGTAGCCCCACATCGGACCTTTGCCAAATTTCTACTTGGCTCGGGTGCGAGCCACCCCTAACCATTTGGTTCGTGTTTGAGACGTAGCCATAATCGGAAGGTTAACCGGTTACATTACCTTCCGATTATAATAATCGTAAGGTTAACTGGTTACATTACCTTCCGATTATAATAATCGGGAGGTTAATTGGTTACATTACCTTAGATTATAGTTGCCCCAAAAAATGAGTTTTTTCCTAAAATCCATTTCCTCCAAAATTTTGAAATCTTCCATAATCGGTAGGATATTTGGCTACCGATTATAAGTAACCCACATCGGACCTTTGCCAAATTTCTACTTGGATCGGGTGCGAGCCACCCTAACCATTTGGTTCGTGTTTGAGACGTAGCCATAATCGGTAGTTTAACTGGTTACATTACTTTCCGATTATAAGTTGTCCCAAAATGAGTTTTTTTCTAAAATCCATTTTCTCCAAAATTTTAGAATCTTCCATAATCGGTAGGATGTTTGGCTACCGATTATAAGTAGCCCCACATCGGACCTTTGCCAAATTTCTACTTGGCTCTGGGTGCAGAGCCACCCCTAACCATTTGGTTCGTGTTTGAGACGTAGCCATAATCGGAAGGTTAACTAGTTACATTACCTTACGATTATAATAATCGGGAGGTTAACTGGTTACATTACCTTCCGATTATAATAATTGGGAGGTTAACTGGTTACATTACCTTCCGATTATAGGTTGCCCCAAAAATGAGTTTTTTCCTAAAATCCATTTTATCCAAAATTTTGAAATCTTCCATAATCGTTAGGATGTTTGGCTACCGATTATAAGTAGCCCCACATCGGACCTTTGCCAAATTTCTACTTGGCTCGGATAAAAGAACCACCCTAACCATTTGGTTCGTGTTTGAGACGTAGCCATAATCGGAAGGTTAATTGGTTACATTACCTTCCGATTATAATAATCGGGAGGTTAACTGGTTACATTACCTTCCGATTATAGGTTGCCCCAAAAATGAGTTTTTTCCTAAAATCCATTTTCTCCAAAATTTTGAAATCTTCCATAATCGGTAGGATGTTTGGCTACCGATTATAAGTAGCCCCACATCGGACCTTTGCCAAATTTCTACTTGGCTCTGGGTGCAGAGCCACCCCTAACCATTTGGTTCATGTTTGAGACGTAGCCATAATAGGAAGGTTAACTGGTTACATTACCTTCCGATTATAATAATCGGGAGGTTAATTGGTTACATTACCTTCCGATTATAATAATCGGCAGGTTAACTGGTTACATTACCTTCCGATTATAGGTTGCCCCAAAAATGAGATTTTTTCTAAAATCCTTTTTAATCGGTAGGTAAAGGTGTTACAAAGCTTCCGATTAGGTTTTAATAATCGGGCACAAAATACCTTCCGATTATGAAGGGACATATAAGTATTTTCAACCTATTTTGTCTTTTTGTGTCGCCCCTAATTATGTCGGGGTCGCCCCTAAAAGTGCTAGTCAAAAGAGATGGAGTGAAATCATATATGTTTCTCTGCGGATCGGGCGATATTGAGTCGACCCAGTCTTTCGCCGATTCATAAATTTCATCAACCTGAATCCCTGCATGTCTCTGAATTTGTCATTAAAACATCAATCAATTCATTTTCCTGGTTAATCTTCTCATAAACATTGAAAATCCTAGCTTTCTTCCCTCCCCCATGAGTTGCTAAACCGTGTAGTTTACCGGAGCGATGCAGGTTGTAGGGCCGCTATTTCATCTTAGTTACCGGATTTTTCCCTCTGTTCTTCAATTTGGGTATTTAATTGTTCTATTTGGGTACTGATATATTTGATTTCCGATGAAGTTTCTCCATCTCTTTCCAGTGATTGGTAATTTGGTCCTATCTCTAGTTATCTACATCAATTTTCACCCTTAAGCATCTGCTGGTTTGTTTTTTGAACCCTTCCGGTATAGTTTCCTTGCTCTCCTTGTTTAATTGCTATTTAATCCAGTCTGGTTTCCTTCATCTGTTCTTATTTTTTTCAAGAAAAGAAAATGAAAAAAAAAGAAAAAAATATACATCAAATAATTTCGGTAGTCAGGTCGTTTTTGTTCACCGTCAATTTCATTTGGTGAGGTTTAATTGTTGACTTATGTTTAGGTTACTTGATGTATCATACTACCCTGGTTTTTCTCTTGTTTCAGTCCATCATTTACACCCACCCCCTTTTTTTTTGAAGAGAACGTGTTTATTAAAAAGTCAGTTGTAGTTTTTGTATCACCATGTTCTTGGGTGATGGTTCTTAGTTGACTTTGTTATCCCCTCTCTTCTCAATCTTCAAATCTATTAATCATCCTTTATTTCGTCTCTTGTCTTCATTTTCTAATTTGATTATCTTAATTCAGTACAAAGTTAGTGTTAATTCCTCCAAAGGTTTTTTTATGTTGAGATGCTACGAATTTGTGCTATTATTAGGACCCAACAGTGGTATAAACTAATTTTTGTGAGATTATTCTTATCTCTTATTTTCATCAAGCACTGGTAATGTATCTTCGTTTGTCATTGATCTTCATTGGATTTATACCCATGTCCGTATTTCTTCTTTATATCCGGTAACTACTATGATTTGGTGGATCTAATGGTTCTGTTCGCTTTGGTAAGCTATTTCCCTCTATTCTGTGAGTTCTTAGTTGATAATTAAAATTTTATCCTTCTTTTTTTACTTTTTTACATTCTCTCTTAGATATTTTGAGTTGGTTTTGGGAGAGGCCCTTTCCTTGTTTTATTAGTCTGTAGTATTGTACTACTGTCCATACCCTTTTGCCATTTTAGCTTCTGTTTGTAGACCTATCTTTTATTTCCTGAATTTTACTCATAGTCTTTTGTTGGTTTACCTTGCTGGTTTAGCCCTTAAACCATCTATTCCTTTGCATTATAGTTTTCTTATCCAATCTTTTTCCCCCTGAGCAACCTTCCTAGGTACTCTCTTTCCAAATTTCCCCTTTTTAAAGTTTCTTTCAGAGCCCGTGTCTCCTTCTAATCCAGCTAATTACCTCTAGTTTTCCTGTATTCCATCTTCCTAAATAGAGACATATCTTTTCCTTACTTTTTCACTTCTCTAGTGCTAAAATTCTCACTATTTTTAGTAGTGTAGCTTTGTTTAGCAAGATGAAGCTTTTATCTTGGAACGTACAGGGTATAGGTACTCCTCTCACTAAAGACCATTTACAATACCTCTGCCAATTTTATAACCCTGATATAGTGTTTCTAGCCGAGACAAAAGCTCCGCTGTCTCGGATGGATTTATTCTTTAAAAAATCCAATTTTCATAACTGGTTTATCATTCTGTATGTGGGAATAGCAAAAGGGTTAGCAATCGCCTGGCATAATAATATCGATATGAAATTAATATCAGCAAAATATAACGTGTGTCATTTTGAAGCAAGTCTAGGTGACGAGAAGATTTTCATCACTTGTGTTTATGGAGCTATTGATAATGATGAAAAAATCAGGCAATGGAATTATATTTCAGAAATGGCCCAGCAAGTGAACAAGCCTTGGGCTGTAATTGGTGACTTAAACATCATTCTTGACCCAGATGAAAATCAAGGTGGAAATAAGGCTAGCTCTAGCAGCAAGACTACCATCATCCAGGCAATTGACTCCATAGGACTACAAGATGCGGGATATGAAGGCGCTCCATTCACATGGTCAAACAACAGAAAATGAGAAGCGAACATTTGCGAAAGAATAGACAGAGCATTGACCTCGTTTCTATGGTCTCAAAAATTCCCGGACACCAAGGTAACTCATCTACCTAGAGTTGGATCAGATCATACACCTATCTTATTAGATACAAACCCTAAAAAATTGAAACTTCAGAAACCTTTTAGATGCATTAGATCTTGGCTATCACACTCCACTTTATACAAGGTAGTCAAAGCATCCTGGGAATTACACTCCAATAACACAACAAATGAGAACATCTCCTTGAAACTCCAACTTCTATCCTCGGATCTTTCCCAATGGAATTCAGACATCTTTGGAAATATTCATAAAAATATTAGGAACCTAAATAATAAAATCGAGAGTATCCACAAATCCGGAAATATCTCCAGAGACGTAGACAAGCTAAAAAATCTCCAAGCAGAACTAGGAAAATGGTACGAAATTAAAAACGATTTCTACCATCAGCTGTCTAGAGATAAATTCTTCAAGGAATACGATCGAAATATAGAATATTTTCATGCCACCGCCTCCAATAGGAAAATAATAAATTCCATCAATACCCTTAGAGAACCTTCAGGCCTTTGGCTCTCGGATAGAGATCAAATCTATTCTCTTCTGGTAAACCACTTTACACACATTGGTACAACCCAAATAAACAATTGTAGTTTTGACCTATCCAGCATCATAAAGCCTTGTATATCTGATGAGGAAAATATTTCTCTCCTAGAAATCCCAACTAAAAATGAAATCTGGCTCACATTATCCAATATGAATCAGTGGGCCGCTCCAGGACCCGATGGATTTCAACCTGGTTTTTTCAAGGCTAATTGGGAAATATTCGGTCCGGATATTGTTAATACAGTTCAGGATTTCTTTAAAACTGGTATTCTTGATACTGATATAAATCACTCCTTCATTACCCTTATCCCAAAAAATTTAACTCCTCAAACTCCGGGTGATTTCAGACCAATAAGTCTAAGTAACACCATCTACAAACTAATCTCGAAAATTCTCGCGAATAGATTAAATCCTATTCTTAAAAAAATTATTTCTCCCAACCAATCTGCTTTTCTTCCGGGAAGACAAATCACCGACAATATTATAATCGCACATGAGCTCATCCATTCTATGAAAACTTCAAAAGCGACAAAAGGGTATCTGGCCCTTAAATTAGATCTCTCTAAAGCTTTTGATAGAGTGGAGTGGAATTTTATCGAAAGGACCCTTCTTAGCTTTGGATTTGATGAAAAGTGGATAGATCTCATATTACAATGCATTTCTACTACTTCTTACTCAATCCTCCTCAACGGATCACCCGGGTCAAAATTTAAAACCTCGAGAGGTTTAAGACAAGGGGACCCCCTTTCTCCATACCTTTTTCTGATCTGCATGGAAATTCTATCTAGGCTTCTAGAAAATGCGATAATGGAGAAGAAAATTTCTGGCCTCCAAATCAATAAAAATGCTTCAAATATTTCCCATCTCTTCTTCGCAGACGACTGTTTCCTTTTCACAAAAGCTGATATGGGGGAAGCAAAAACTCTTCTAGACATTCTGTCCCTATTTGGGGATATAACGGGACAAATGATAAACCTACAAAAATCCAGTGTCTACTTCAGCCCAAAAATTCATCCTAAACATGGAAAAATTATAGCCAGAATTCTTAAAGTTCCCCTGATGACCAAAAATGATAGATATCTCGGAACTCCTCTATTTTTTGATAAAAATAGGAAAGCGAACTTCGAGCCGCTTCTACAAAAATATTACTCCGCTTTAAAAGGTTGGAAATCCAAACTCCTATCTCAAGCGGGGAGGACAGTTCTGATAAAATCTATCCTTCAAACTTTCCCAACGTACCAAATGCAGGTGATTGCTCTGCCGAAAGAAACCTTAAATCAATTAGACCGTATCCAAAGAAATTTCTGGTGGAATAAAGAAGGGGAAAAAAGACAAGGAGGATTCATCATAGCTTGGAAGTACATATGCAAGCCTATTTCCCAAGGTGGTTTAGGTATTAAAAACCCTCATCAATTTAATATAGCGCTTCTCACTAAACTAGCCAGCAGATTAATATCAGAGAAAGACCAACTATGGGCAAAAATTCTCAAAGCAAAATACTTCCCAAATTCTAATCCTCTGGAAGTTTCTAAATTATCTTGGATTTGGACAAGTATCCGAAAAGGTCTAGATTTAATTAAAGAAAACTTCGTCTTGCAAGTTAAAAATGGAAACTCGGTTAAAATTTGGGAAGACAGATGGATTCCAAACTCGGAAATAATACCACAACCACAAGACTCGCAGGACATAGCTCCAAAAAGAGTTCAAGAGCTCATAACTGTAGAGAATAAATGGGATCAAGGAAAACTAGACAGTTACTTTAGCCCGGAGGTTAGAAAGAAAATTCAAGCCATGACCCCGAGAAAAGAAGAAGAAGACAAAATCCAATGGTTACACCATCATTCAGGACTCTTCTCGGCAAGAAATATTTATAATTTCTTAGCAAATCAAGCTCAAGAAGATGATAATTCGTTAATAGATTTCCCATGGAAAAGTATCTGGAAAATTCAAGCAATTCCAAGAATTAAACTTTTTGTGTGGAAGCTAGCCGGAAAAGCTTTGCCTACATCTTCGAGACTGGGGGCACATAACCCGGAAATTGACCCAAACTTCCAACTATGCAATTCTCAAGTTCAGGAAACCGAGAATCACCTATTCAGATCTTGCCCTTTCGTCAGATCTATTTGGTTCATATTTTCGCTAGGAAATTTAACTTCTTCAGCTAATACGGATCCGATTACATCATGGGTTAAAGGGTGGCTTTTAAACCCAGATTTGGATAATTTGGTAGTAAAAATCTCGACCATTTTATGGTTCATATGGAAATACAGATGCTCGGTGGTATTTGAAAAGATAACCCCAAATCCAATGCAACTAATTAATCAGATCAACAGATTTTTGCAATCCATCCCTCAAAAGATTAAAATAAAGGGACGGGATAACTATCGGTTAATGATGATCAATACCAAATGGTCGGATATAAACACAGACTGGATAATATTTATTGATGCTTCTTTTAAGGAAGAAGACCTTTCAATGGGATACGCTCACATCATTTATTCAGTAGATCACCAGACATTTATGCACATTTCAGCAGGTTCAGAGACAGCTACTTCGACTCTTCATGCGGAAGCGAAATCTTTACAAAAATCGGTCATCTGGCTAAGAGACAACGTCTTGTCTAGCATTTCAATAGTAACTGATTGTAAAGTCTTGGCAGACAGCATCAACAAGGACAACACAAATCTCTCATGGACAGCCGAAAACACCGTTCAAGAAGCAAAGACAATTTTAAAAGATCTTCCTCAAGCTCAGGTAAAGTTCACAAATAAAAAATACAATTCAGCAGCGGATCGAATTGCCAAGGAAGCAAGAATAAAGAGCCTTCAACATATGTCTACGAAACTACAACAAAAAATTAAGCAATCTAGCATTATCTCTAATGTATTCGATAGAAATGAAATTGTAAATCTTTTGTACTATATTTGCTAGTTAATATTATTCTTTTTCCCATCAAAAAAAAAAAAATCATATATGTTTTCTCATTAGCTTTTACCCTTTAAATACATGGGATAAAGAGCCTTGCTAAACGAGGGCTTATCCCAATTAATTTGGGCCTATACTATGGGATAAAAAAAAGGTCATTAAAAAGTAAAAAGGGTGACCCCTTATCCAATTATTTTTTAAAATGGCTAATTTACCCCTTGATTAATTAGCATTAATCGGGTGACTAATTGATATTTGTCAAATTAAATTAGAAATCAACTGATCTTGATTCATCATCAAAACATGAAAAAAAGAAAAGAAAAGAAAAAACTGAAAAAAATCAATCCAGAATCGGTATATGTTCGTGCTCTCATAAACCGATTCTAGGTTGATTTTTCCAATTCACAAAAAAAAAAAAACCAGAATCGGTTTTTACAAATATACATAAAAAACCGATTATGGGAAAGAAAAAAAATCAAACATAATTTAAATCATACTCGATCAGTTCGCGTATAAATTCATATACTCATTTTGAGACCGAGTATGAAATCATACTCGTTTTGAAATTGTGTAAAATCATACTCATACTCATTTTAAATTTGGGTATAACCAGAATCGGTTTACACGATACACACATAAAACCCGATTATTGACATTGCACAACAGGAATCGGTTTATAAAAAGTGCTCATGTGATCCGATTCTAACAAAAAAAAGATACAGAAGAATTGAGAATTTTTTCTTACAACAATAGGTTTACTCGACACACATATAAAATCCGATTCTAGCATTATACATCAACAATCGGTTTTTATAAGTGCTAATGTAATCCGATTCTGGTTCAAATTTCTCGAACCAGAAAACATATCAAGGAAAATCGGTCTTTTTGGGCATGAACATTAATCGTTTCTATTTGCAATTGGATCACATATACATTAACGTTAACCGATTCTGATAAACCAGGACAATATTGATTTCAAAATTTTCAATTTTTGAGCGATTTTATGTTACTAAAATCTAGTTTATAGGATTGGGTTGAGAAGAAAAGAAGAAGAATCAGTTAAAGTGGAGATGGAAATGGAAATGATTTTGACTTTGATTTAGTTTTAAATTTTATGATTTTAGTTTTATGATTTTGATTTTGTTTTTAGTTTTTAATTTTATGATTTTGGTTTTAGTTTTTAATTTAATGATTAGGATTTGATGGGGACAAATTAGTAGTATTAATATTTGATAGAGGGTAAATTAGTAGTTTGGATTTTTTTTGTCACCTATAGTCCCCAATTAAGTGGCATAGGCCCCAATTTACGGAGGATAAAGAGAAGGTAGAAGTACATGTGTTGATTGAGTTAGAGGAAATTCTACAGGTGTCTATCATGGAGAGAGTTGCCCATGCATAGTGACACATGGGGTTGGTTAACCACACCACCAATAATATTCCTACAACACCCCCCCTTGGATGACCACCATTGTAAACTGACTGCTTTGTCAAAACCTTTCCAGAAAACATATGCTAATGAAAAACTGGTCAAATGAGAAAGACACTTGAGCTTATGAAATGGCGTCGCTTGTCAGTACTCTTCTCCTTTGTAGACCGTGTCAGGAAAAATAATTTGCACAAAAACCTGAATACTCATAAGGAGAAGGATAACCTCAACTGAAGTTGTATCTCTAGTGTTTTTGTTGTTTCATTAAAAACCTTGTCGAGTAACAAAACCCGTGGAAAAAAATAACCTCGGTGAATGAAAAGAGTACAACACACTTTGATGTCATCAATGCATCGTTAGATGCTCCCCCTGATATCGACATCTTCCCATGATTTGTATTATGGTATTATTGTTGTCTTATTAAAAACCTTTCCAAGTAGTAAAAACCCAGTGGGAAAAGTGACCTCGGTGAAGGAAAAGAGTTCAACATACCATCAGGTGCTCCTCTGATGCAGGACAATTTATTTAGTCTAATACATTCAGGGGAGTGGACAGTTCCTTTAGTCCTATGGGGTCATGGGAAGTTCGGACAATCTCTTTAGTCCTATACTTCTCACATGTTTTTCAAATGTGGCCTTAGGTAATGACTTAGTAAATAAGTCTGCCACATTTTCGTCAGATTTTACTTTACTAACTTGAATGTTTAGAAGACATTGTTGTTGCTGATTGTAGAAGAACTTCAGTGATATATGTTTCGTATTATCACCCTTGATATACCCTTGCTTAATCTGTTCGATGCAAGCTGCATTATCTTCATAAATGCATGTTCGCTATTTAGTGGTAGAATTCAAGCCACATGTCCCTCGAATATGTGTAATGATAGACCTTAACCATATATACTCATGAACTGCCTCATGTAGGGAAATGATCTCAGAGTGGGTCGTGGAGGTAGCCACAAGGGTTTTCTTGGTCGATCTCCAGGATATCGCTGTATTCCCGATAGTGAACACATATACAGTTTGTGATCGACCTTTGTGTGGGTCTGAGAGGTACCCAGCATCAGCAAAACCAACCAAAACATTATTTAGGGTGTTGGTGTATGGAGTTGCAATTAAATTAACATCTCTCCTTTCGTCTTCGTAGGGATAAAATAAACTCAAGTCAATGGTTCCCTTTAGGTATCTAAAGATATTATTTATACCATTCCAATGACGTTGCATTGGTGCTGAGCTATATCAAGCAAACATGTTCACTGAGAACGAGATATCTAGTCGAGTACATTGCTCTAAGTGCAATAATGCGCCTATTGCACTTAGATAGGGATATTCAGCTCCCAATACATCTTCGCCATCCTCCTTTGGAAGAAATGGGTCCTTATGTACATATAAAGTTCGACCATCCATGGGAGTGCTAGCAGGGTGCACTTTGTCCATCTTAAATTACCTGAGTATCTTTTGGACATATGAAGACTGGTGGATTAATATTCCACAAGATCGATGTTCTAGTTCAAGTCCGAGACACATCCGAGTTTTCCCAAGATCTTTCATCTCAAATTTGGATTTCAAATAGCTTGCGGTTTCTCTTATTTCATCAAGAGTACCTAATATGTTCATATCGTCGACGTAGACGGCTAAAATTGCGAATCCGGAACTTGTTCTCTTTATAAACATGCAGGGGCACAATTAATTATTTGTATATCCCTTCCCAATCAAATAATCACTTAGACGGGTATACCACATCCGCCCGGATTGCTTCAATCCATAAAGTGAGTGTTTCAACTGTATTGCAAATGCACTCCGTGGTTTAGAGTTACTTGATTTGGGCAATGGAAGTCCATCTGGAACTTTCATGAATATCTCTGTATCAAGGTCCCCATAGAGATATGCGGTAATCACATCCATAAGTTGCATTTCAAGTCCTTCTGAAACTACTAAGATGACTAAGTAACGGAACGTGATGACGTCCATTACAGGAGAGTACGTTTCTTCGTAATCAATCCCATGGCGTTGTGAGAAACCTTGCGCCACAAGGCGAGCCTTATATCTAACAAATTCGTTCTTCTCATTATGTTTTCTGAAAAATACCCATTTATGTCCTGCAGGCTTTACACCTGGTGGGGTTAGCACTACCGCACCAAATACCTGTCTTTTTGCCAGTGAATTTAATTCAGCACGGATTGCATCTCTCCATTGAGGCCAATCTGCTCTCTTTTGGCATTCTGCAATAGAGCGTGGTTCGATATCATCGTGCTCTATAATCTCTCGAGCAACAGTATATGCGAATATATCATCAATATGCGTGGAGGATCTTTCCATCAACACGTATGAACTTTCACAATCCATAGAGATTTCTTTGTTCTATGGAATCAATTCAAACTTTGGGGCATCCCCCAGTAATGATTCATGGGATTAACTGTAATCAGAAACAATCTCATGAGATGGATTATCTGTATAGTTGATGTATGGATCAGTTTGTTCCTTACTCGCCCTTTTCTTCCTTGGATGAGTATCGATCGAACCAAGTGGTATCCCCCTCTTCCTTTTGGGGGCCACGGCCTCAGCTACACTTCCACCAAGTGTAGACTTGGTATATATCTATTATACCTTTTCCCTTTTCGGGAATATCTAACCTTGCAGGCACATTTGCAGCTGGTATATGTGATCTCCTCACTTTAGCGATATCAGTAAATGCATCAGGCATTGAATTTGCCACATTCTGAAGATCGATAATTCTTTTCACTTCACTTTCACATTGTGGAGTGCGGGGATCAAGATGAGACAACGTGGGAACACACCATGACAATTCATGTCGTTCCATTTTGAAACCATTTTCCATACCTCCCCCTAATGACGGGAAGGTTGTCTCATCAAAGTGACAATCCGCAAATCTAGCGGTAAATAAATCGTCTGTCAAAGGTTCTAAGTAGAGGATAATTGTTGGGGATTCATATCCAACGTAAATACCTACTCATCTTTGTGGACCCATCTTAGTACATTGTGGGGGCGTAATAGGCACGTATACGGCACAATCAAATATGCGTAAATGTGAAATATCAGGCTCATATCCAGTTACCAATTGGTACGCAGAAAATGGTTGGCTAGCAGTGGGTCTAAAGAGAATAAGTAATGTTTCATGCAATATGGCATACCCCAGGAAGTAATAGCCAGGTTGAAACGCATAACCAGTGCCCTAGTTATCATATGTAACCTTTTGATGGTATCTTCTGCGAGACCATTTTGAGTGTGTACATGGGGTACGGGATGCTCTACGTCAATTCCATTAGACATATATAAATCATCAAATCCTTTAGATGTAAATTCTCCAGCATTATCAATTCTGATAGACTTAATTGGATGATCAAGGTGGTGAGCCCTTAGTCGTATAATTTGTGCTAGGAGCTTTGCAAATGCATCATTTCTTGTGGACAACAATGCAATGTGTGACCATCGGGTCGAAGCATCAACCAAAACCATAAAATACCTGAATGGTCCGCATTCTGGATGTATAGGTCCACAAATATCACCTTGTATTCTTTGTAAAAATGTAATATTTTGTTTGGTATCTTTAGCATAGGATGGTCTTGATACCGTCTTTGCCAAATAACAAGCTTTGCAGAATGAGCGATGTGCATTCGATAAGGACAATGAAGAAGAATGGGACTGGGGGTGTGCTCCAATTACTTTGGAAGACGAAGGTTGCGCTTCTCTTACTTTAGAATGCATAAAATTTGCATCATTTACTTTAGAATGCACATTGTTACTCTGCATTGTAACAATATTTTGTCCAATTTTATTTTTCATTCGAAAGAAAGGATGTCCGTGTGATTTCTTAAAAACACGAATCATCATATCACGACCCGGGTGCCCTAGTGATCATGCCAAAGCTTATATAAATCACTGGCCAATAGTTCATCGTTGGTAACAACATGGGATTCAATAATCCTAATAGTAGTGATGTATAATCCACTAGATTGACTCATTAGTTTCTCTAAGATGCGTTTCCTTCCACATTCATTAGAGGTCACGTACGTATATATATGTACTCAATTCCATTTTCACAGTGAGTTTCCAAGTGATAACCATTTGCACGGATGTCCTTGAAACTCAACAAAGTTCGGTTAGCTCTTGGTGCATATAGAGCTTCTGTGACTTTAATCATTGTGCCATTTGGCAATAATAATTGAGCAGTGCCTCGCCCAATGATTACTTGTGATGATCCAATCATCGTAGTCACAGATGTATTATAAGGAGTAAAATCAACAAATAATTGTCTATTTCATAGGATAGTGTGGGTGGTAGCACTATCAGCTAGACATTCAATTTCTCCTTGAGACATTCCTACAAGTACATTAGGCAGGAAGGTTATAAAGATGAACAGTTTATCTCATTTTCTTTAGAGAAACTTGTTCTACTAGAATGGCATCCTTACCATTATAATATACATGCTAAACAATAGATTATCATAAATACATTAAATTTCTATAGAACATGATAAAAAATAAGTACTCATAGATAATCCACACACATAACATAAAAATGTTAATAACATGTTTAGCAACAACACCACCTACTCAAACCATTAAACAAACGATATACTAAGAAAATATAAAGTACCTCAAAGAAACTAATAACCTATTAGAACAACAAAGTCTAGCAAGCCATGAAACAAGAAACTAAATGTTTAGGCCCAGGAAATGTCAGGCACATCCATTGTTAGGGAAAAGTCCTCGTTTCCTAGGAAATCTGAGATTGTGAGGTTAGCGTCAGGGGTAACAATATTATTTTTTACGTAGTTATCCTCTTGTTCAATAGATTCCTGGTACTTTTTGTAGCTCGCAGCTACATTGGCGCTAGCCGTGCAATGCTTGTACCAATGTCCGGTGAATCTACACTTAAAGCAAGGCGCACTTCCATCTGCAGACTTTCTAGTGGTGGGATTCGTAGGGGTTTTCTCGAACTTAGGATCACTATCACTATGTCCAGAAGTTCCTTCTCTATGCCAAACATGAGAATGACCATTTTTCCCTCGACCTCGATTATGTCCCTTACGTCCTCTTCCACGAGAGGTGTTATCTCCACGTGGGTATGGATCATGGGAATGTGAATCAGAATGTTGAGCCCTCTTTCCTTTGGGGCCCTTCCCTTTATTGACCTTGCCATGGTTAGCTTCAGGAACTTTCTTTTCCCGACAACTCTGGCATTGTTGTTGACAAGAATCTCATTGTGCCTTTCGGCCACTTGCAGTAAGTTTATCAATCTACTGAATATGGTGATTCTTTTGTTGTCAACCTCCAAACGATACTGGTTTGCTAGTATCATGGATGAGGTAGGAAAGGTCGATAGGGTTTTCTGAATCATTTCCTCGTCAGTAAGTTTCTTTCCACAAAAGTCCATACGTGCCTGAATTTGCAGCATGTCTTTTTGGAAATCATTCACTTTTACATAATCGAGAAAGCGGATGTCGTTCCACAAGACGTTCAATTGTGGTATTAAGGAATCATGAATGTTCCCAAAACGGCTATCGAGAACATCCCATAGCTCTTTTGGTGTCTTCAAGTGATGATAACCCCGACCAGGTTAGGATCGATGTGTCTCTTGAGGAACATAAGAGCATTAGATTTGTGTTTCTCAATTGCCGGAGTAGCGTCGGCAGATGGCTTGATAGTGGAGGTGAAGTCCTTTTCAACGAAGATAGTTTCCACATCAGCAACCCAACAGTGGTACTCAAGTCATGTTGAGTCTAAAAGTTCAAACTTTGGTCGAATTGGGTCCATCTACGTAGACAAAGTAAAGGACATTAATATGGTGCTCAAATCCTTTTGAGTCCATAAACATGACAAATTTCGATACCATTTCTTATGACCAAATTTATTTATGGCCAAGATGAATATATATAAACCAAGTTTCTTTATGGTTGTATATAGGTAATACAGATATGTCATAGTCCAATTTATGGTCATAACCCGTCAACAAAAATGATTAGACAAATTTCTTTATGGTTAACAAATTGATCAACCAAAAATAAGCTTGTTTGGAAAAAAAAATAGAATACAAAAATATTTATTTATTTTATTTTATTTTGAAACCGTTTGAAAAGCAATTGTATTTAAAAAAAATCAGGATATCTTTAATAACACAAGGAGGATCTAAAATAGTACATATACACTATTATGATTCAAATAAGAACATATGGTAAATAAGCATTGTGTAAAAAAAATGGTATCATGGCATTCAAAATGGAGAGTATATATTCCTACAAAGGCGAGAAGTAGCATAGTATTTTTCTAATAAGTAGTATAAAGTTATGATATGATGCTTTCCAAATTTAAACCATACATACATGCATCATGATTTTGGAAAGTAAAAGAAATAATATAAGATAACATCACATGATAAGAAAATTGAGACAATCAGAGAGATTCTCAACTTTTGGTCTAAAGTAAGCACAAATCTATCATATGGCTTTATCAATACAAGAGAAAGACTACTCTATTACTTTTAGTAAAAGTACACGCATGGAGAGACAAAACATTAAAGCATAAAAGAGACAAAATAGATGGAGGGAAATTAGATATGTTTTCTCATTAGCTTTTACTCTTTAAATACATGGGATAAAGAGAAGGTAGAAGTACAAGGGAAGTAAAAAGGAGAGCTCTGCAAGGGAAGTAAAAAGGAGAGCTCTGCAAATCGGTGATAACTGAGTTAACTCAGTTATCTTGGTTTCTCTATTTTTGTTCGATTTTTTACTCTCATATCCCTCTGATTTCTCTGTTTTCCACCTGTTGCATGTTTTTTTTTTCAGTTACCAATCATGATTTTCGTTTTTTTACTTCTTTCAAATGAGTTTCTAATCATTTTTTGCAGGGCCTCAACCATAGTTTTATCATGGAAGGAATCCATTATTGGACCCGGTTTATCATTTCTCTTCTCCTAACTATATTGTTACATTCAAAAGCTATATGCACGTCTCCTTTTCTAGCAGTTTTGCAAATCACATTTTCAGGATGGATTCTAATAGTATGCACCAGTATCTTATCATGAATCATATATATGATTCGAATGTTCCAAAGATTCTCTACAAGTGTCAATCGGTAGACTCAACCTTGCCGATCCGGGCCAAAGCTCACAACTCTTTCGAGTCAAGAAAATTTCAAAAATTGAAATGCCGTAACTGGCGGCATTACAGTTTTTCAACGAGATTTAAGCATGGATTGATTTGCCCATTCAATTCAGTTATTCCTCCTCAACTAGCTATCAAAGAGAAAGTTTCCGTCTTTGAGTCAATTTTATTCTCATTCAATGCCAGATATTCGCGTATGGTCTATGTTGTTATGGACTTTGCAACTATAGAAGATTTTCCATATTTTTCTATATCTATCTATGGTTTCTCATCTACTATTATAACCCATCGCCTCCAATCAAAGTGGTTCTTTTTTCCTCAGTGTTTACCAGTAAAGATTAGTAACATTTCTTACCTAAAAATAATGGTTTCATCCTCAAAAGTCATTGTTTCTACTATCACTAATTAACTTTAGAGTGCAAACATTCGTGACATTACTGCTATCAGTTTAAGGAAAGCGATTGGTTCTACTAAATCCCTATCAGTAGCTACTGAAGAAAGAGGCCATACCCTTATTGGAAAGCTTTTTATTGAAGGTTCGGTGGAAACTGATGATGTACGACAAGAGTTGAAACCTCTCTGGAAGCCATACAAGTTCAGAGAAATCCGTGCTTTAGATAAACATATCTTCCTATTCAAGTTCCAGACAAAAGAAAATTTGGAAGCTTTTCTCAAAAAAACACCTTAGAATATATGTAAGTCTCACCTGAATCTCTTAATCTATGATGATTCGATCCCCTTGATGCGTGTCGTAACCACAAAAAATTAATTATTATTTTACTACCTAATTAACAAGTAATATAGGGTAGTCAAGTACGTTCCCACTAGGAAAAAGAGTTTTTAGTTGTTTAATTGTCACAAAAAGAGGGGGGGTTTAGATTTTAAAAACAAAAGAAAGTAAACAAAGCAATCAAAAGTTTAAGTTGAAATCAATAAGAGAGAATAGATCAAGGAATCCTTCTTTGTTGCAAAACAATGATTCAAGTTATGTTCTTTTCCACTTTTTATTAGTCAAGGATTAGCACCAACCGTAGATATAGCATCTAGATCAGTGCTAATCCCTAAATTCCTTGAATCACCGGATACGGAAGTTATCGCCTACCGGATTCTATTTACCAAACTGATAGGTGTAGAATACACCGTATTTACTATCTTAGAGTTTATGCTTTCTTTGTTATTTTTCGTGTGAATTATGTATTTTACGATTGTTTTGAGTTTTATAGTTACTCTGGAGTCGCACGAAGGAAAAGAAGAAGAAATCACCAAAATTGAGCAGAAAGGTCATTTCACAGGAAAACACTATATGGAGCCCATTTAATGTTAAAGGGCCAACTCTTTTAGAGGAGCACTATAGACAGGCTAGCCGCGGTTAAGGGGTCTGCCAGATGGGTAATCCTTATCAATGTGACTGGGGTGCATATATCCTACACTAGTCTATCTCCTAAACCTACGTCTCGAGAGCCTCTCATTCATTGTCACCTGAAAGAGATAGAAGTAAAAGCAACGGCTGTTGCTGTGGCGATCATGAGAAGCAGATTGAATCCGAAATCGAGGGTAGAAAATCAAGGAACTGAGCCGTGTTAAAATACAGTGAAGAAACTGGATCTGCTGTGTTACGGAGACGAAGAAGAAATTAGGGTTTGGATTGTTGTGGTTTAATTTGAAATTGGTGAAACTGGTTTGAGAAGAAATTGAATCTGAGAAAGATGAAATTGATGCTGTTAAAAAGGAGATCAACGAATTCTCACTGAATGCAAGTGAAATTATTATGGGTTTTTGGATGATTTAGGGTGTCGCTGTGAACTGAATAAGAATCGGAGATGATAAAGCAGAATCTGAAATTGGTAATTGATGGGTGTTCTCGACTATTCACAAGGTTTTGAGATATGATCGAATTTGTGTGCTGTTGATGCTACTTTAGAGAATCAATTACAGGAAATGGTTGTGCTCGATGAATTCATATGGGAAAGTCTGCTGCTAAGAAGAAATGAGTTTGTTTGATTTGAATATGTTCAAAGCTAAGAAAAGCAGGACAAGGAGATGATGCTGCTGTTAGTTGAGAAGGTGATAAAGAAGAAGGCGAAGACAATAGGGAATGTTGGAATGAAGTTTGAATTGCTTAGATGTATTTATTAGGTGTGCAGGAATTGAAGAAAATGGCCTGAGATTTGGCCTGAGAATCGACCAGAAACAAAGGATACTCTGCTGAAATTTTCATCCGACGAGTCGACCCAGTGACTCGTTGAACCTAACTCAGTAAGTCAGATGAGTAAGCCCTGATTAAAACGAACTGACTGAAGCTGACTCTCTCTTCCCCTTGACCCGATGACTAACAGATTGACCACGATGACCGTTAACTCTAACGGCACCATAACGGAATATTCCCTTATCGGTGGAGAATCTCAGGTTGCCGGCGGTGACGGGTTCCGGCATACTTCCGGCCAAAAACCCAGTTTTCCGGTGAACCAAAAGTTGCAGAATTTTGTGTGGATTTCTCTCATGGGATGTGAAGACTTGGACTTGGAATTGGATGAAGTATTTGGCTTGAATTTGGAAAGAGGAGATGAAAGATTTGAGAAAGGCTTGGATTTGGAAGTTGAACTACAAAGGTAAAGGGATTCTATTCCTTGGAAGATTTGGAGAGCATTGAAGCCTATAAATAAAGGAGTTCTCTACACTTCTTTACATATATTTTATATACCTTTTGCACACCTCTATACATACAACACTTCTATTTTCTTTATTATTATTGTGTGAACTCTTTAAGCATGAGTAGCTAATTATATTATTGAATGAGGATGAATTCCTAGTTCTTAACATATGATTTAAGTTTTTGTTTCAAATCTACTTTGAATTTTCACATGATTATCGTTTGTTTTTACTAATAGGAATGTTTATACATTCATGGTTGATTGATAGATTGTTTAGGTGGCCAACTAAATTGATTTGTTAATTTGATCTAAAGATAGTGAAATTTAGGGGATAAATAATCGTTTCTTGACTCTTTACACAAGTAGAAAACACAAGACCTTGCGGAGGGATTCTGTGGAGCAATTGTGTGTGAAAACAACGCTAGAAAGTAGACCAAGCGAACCGAGTCTAACCACTAGTACTTAACCTAAATTCATAAATCTTAATGCGTTCGGGGAATTACATCTTGTAAGCGAACCTCAAGGTGGTTCTTTTGAATAGAATCTGATAACTAAGCGAACCTGTTACTCAGTGAAATAAGGAATTTTGGGGTTAGCTAAGCGAACCTGCTATCCTACGATTGGTGATAATATGTGACTAATAAGAAGTGGAAAATAACATAACTTGAATTCTTGTTTTGCAACGAAGAAGGATTCCTTGATCTACTTTATCTTTTTAATTGCTTTGTTTATTTATTTTATTTACTTTCTTTTGCTCTTAATATCTAAAACCAAAACCCCCCTTTTTGTGACATTATAAGACAACTAAAACCTCTTGCTCCTCGTGGGAACGATCTTGACTACCCTATATTACTTGTTAATTAGGTGTTAAATATTAATTAATTTGTTGTGGTTACGACACGCACCAAAAAATTTGGCGCCGTTGCCGGGGAGCAACGAGCGATTTTAGTTTTTTTTATTTATTTTTTTGCTTTATTTTTTCTTCGTTAGATTCTATATCGTGTCTAACTTAGTTTGCAGGTACCGGTTTTCCATGTATGGTGGACAAGAGCAAGCATATTACAACAATCAATACGGTTTTCAACCTCAACATTATGGCAACTTCCAACCATCCTTAGGATACAATCAAAACCAATCTTTTGGCTATGATCAATATCCTACGGAACCTTATGGATACTCTCATACATATAAACAACCTTGTAATGGGTATGTAAGTCAAGCACCAAGGTGGGATAAATCTACTTCTAATTGTCTTCATTTGAGTTGTATGCAGATTATCAATGAATTGCAAGACATGCGACAAATAATAGACCGTGATAGAAAGAACGTCGCACAAACCAATTTCTGCAACACTTTTTCTTACCCGAATCCGGATCGTAGTTATGATCATTCACCCATTCAAAGGGAAGAGTCATGGGAAAGAGAACCTATTGTAGCCAATGGTGGTAAGCGTGTGAACGTCAGAAAACTTTCACAAAAATTATACAAATTGGAAGATGATGGAAACTCGGAAGAGCTTGTCGCAGAAATTAGTAGGACTATTCATATGGAACTTAAACGACGTCGGGATAAAGGTTATGAAACCGATGAAGATTCTTATTATGGTGATTCCGATAATGAAAATGATTGTGTTGAAAAGGACCAACCTTTGGAGACTTTTGATGACGCTGGTGTAGATTATTCAAGCCTTGATCTTAATAATGATCAATCACCTATTCAAAAGGTAGAGCTTGAGGAAGATGCATTTAGTGCTTGGAAAAAATTCCTTAGGGAAAGATATGAGTCTGCGGAAGTGTATGAGCGTTGCAACAATGGTGAAGTTATTCCAACTCCGGATCATAATAACGATCCTTCACCTATTCAAAAGGAGGAGATTTGGTATGACTTACCTATTGTTGTAAACGGTGTAACACCCTCACAAGAAGATCTTACAATTTATACCGAAGAAGATTTTATGAGAGCGGAATGGCCCGATTCCGATGATGAAGATGTTGAAGAGGTGATGCTCGATAATGAAACCGAATTGATTGAATTCGTGGAAGACCCAATTGAACTTGCCAATGATTTTAATAATGCCAAGACTTTAGTTAAGGTAGAAAACGACGAAGAATGGTTGCAAGGTTTGATAGAGGACCATGATATGCAAGAGGTAAGTAATTCACTTGAATTCTTTAAGAATGAAGAAGATTCCGTAATACAAGAGATTGTGCAAGGTTTGTCTAACCCTTTGCATGTTAATTATTCTCCTTTACCTCTTATTGGATTGAATGTATGTGCTTCGAAAGTATTTTTGGATGATTTTGTTTCTCGATATCCACCATTGGAAACACTTGATGCTAACACCATGCAGGTTTGCCAAGAGGAATACATAGAAATTCCCAGATTCTATGTTCTTTATACACTTCTGAGTGTGGGGGAAATTTCTACCGAGCGATAATTTCACTATTGTTTTCTTGTGCTAACATTTGTATGAAGTTATTGTTTGCAAAACAGGTACCATGGGAGGATCCCCAAATTTTTCGATTGTTAGTATATGGGGAATGAATCTTACAAGAGCCATGTCGGGCCGTCGACTTTAAAACAAGCGCTTAATGGGAGGCAACCCATAGGTTTTGTATTTCTTATCCTTATCCTTTTGCTTTTTATTTTGTTATTTATTTTTCATGTTCCATTTCATATTAAGATTTCCCACCTTGACTTTTCTAGGAAGATTCAATTTACATTGAGGACAATGTAAGTTTTAAGTGTGGGGGAGTGGTTAAGCATTTATATATTTAAAAAAAAAAAATTTGCATAAAACCTCCAACTTTTAGAGATTTTAGAGTCACTAGCATACTTCTATGTATGTTTACATAGGGAATTCTGACCGACATAATTGAACTTGGAAGTGTTAGGGAACTACGTTCGGATTTCTTACTTGTTAGAGTGTTAAATAATGGATTTAATCATGCCGTGATGCAAATTAGGAGCAGAAAAGAATGCATTATTAGAGTTACTGATCAATCATTAGTGGAGACTACCCGTTTTTTATATCATGTGAGGCACCAACCAGAATTTTTCCATTTGACTAAAAAGATTTCTTTTGAGTGTGTGTCACCATACGTTAATTCCGGGTAGAATGGTGAGCTACCCAACTTCACACCAATTTCAGCACTATTCTTGATCTCTTGAGTGCTAATTTTTGTCAATCATGAGGGTGACGTCTATGGATGAAAGCCTCCTTCTTGTAGTTCGATTTGCAGTTAGCACCATTCTCTCTCGACAAGAACGGGTCCATAGAAACACCACAATCATCAGCAAGGAGCTACATCAAAATCTACAAGGAAAGTTGAAGACGTTCAAGGTTTACAAGCAACAAAACAAGAAAAGAGCAAATTTCAAATCCAAGTAAAGCAACATACAATGAGCGGATTTTTGTATACATGTTGAAGACTTATAATACAATGAGCATAATTATATATCCAAGTTGAAGACTTATTTACAAGAGCAAAGAAACTCAAAAGGTGAGAATTATTGAAGTTTATGATTTCGAGACGATACAAGTTGTGAAGAATCAAGCGGTAAAGTACTTTTCCACGGTCATGGTTTGTTTTATTTTTCACTTTGTTTTGTATTTTGTTTCTCTATAAAAAAAAGAAAAAAAAATTGAAAAAGAAAAGAAAAGAAAAAAATGATGAAAAGAAAAAAATTGAAAAATATGAGACAAGAGAAATATCTATTATTGTTTTGTTTTATTTTTGTTTTTATTGAATAAGCCGTGGGGAAGGAAAATTTATAAGTAAGTTTCAAGCGACAAGGATTTTAAGGAAAAAAGGTTACAAATTGTCGAGGATCTACGAAATTCGAAAAGTTTATCATCAATAGTTGAAGCCGAAGACCAAGAAGATGAAGACGAGGAGCGGAAGACGTTTCTATTGGATGCCGTGAGAGTTGTGTTATCATAATTGGCAATCGGATGTGAAGGTAAGTAAGTAATCTCATCCTCGATAATAATGGTTGATTTCCTTTCTTAGAGATCGTCAGAAAAATGGTTTTTCAAAATATTAAAAGATGTGGGTTTTTAAAATATTTCGGAAGTAGTCCTTCCCACCATTCAACGTGTTGCAGGAATTCTCTATTCATTCCTACCTGCGCACATGTGAGACCCATAAAAAAACCGTCTTTTTTAGTGCAATTTCATAAAACCCTTTTTGGTGAGGCAGAAATCGAGGCGAAATGCTTATTGATCGTTTCTCAAAAACGCGTTCTCTCATTATGGTGTGGTTATTTCTCACTCAACATTTAAGAATGAGAATATGTTCTTTAGTATTTATAACTTCTTATTACTAGCATGCAGAAACTCTATGTCCTCATAACTCTTTGGATGCTTGGGACGCTAGAACGCTTTGAAGTTGTAAGTTTTAGTTTGATTTGCTCGAGGACTAGCAAAGTCTAAGTGTGAGGGAATTTGATAGGTGTAGAATACACCGTATTTAATATCTTAGAGTTTATTCTTTCTTTGCTATTTTTCGTGTGAATTATGTATTTTACGCTTGTTTTGAGTTTTATAGTTACTCTGGAATCGCACGGAGGAAAAGAAGAAGAAATCACCAAAATTGAGCAGAAAGGGCAGAAAGGTCATTTCACAGGAAAACACTATATGGAGCCCATTTAATGTTAAAGGGCCAACTATTTTAGAGGAGCACTATAGACAGGCTAGCCTCGGTTAAGGGGTCTGCCAGATGGGTAACCCTTATCAATGTGACTGGGGTGCATATATCCTACACTAGTCTATCTCCTAACCCTACGTCTCGAGAGCCTCTCATTCATTGTCACTTGAAAGAGATAGAAGTAAAAGCAACGGCTGTTGCTATGGCGATCATGAGAAGCAGATTGAATCCGAAATCGAGGGTAGAAAATCAAGGAACTGAGCCGTGTTAAAATACAGTGAAGAAACTGGATCTGCTGTGTTACGGAGACGAAGAAGAAATTAGGGTTTGTATTGTTGTGGTTTAATTTGAAATTGGTGAAACTGGTTTGAGAAGAAATTGAATCTGAGAAAGATGAAATTGATGCTGTGAAAAAGGAGATCAACGAATTCTCACTGAATGCAAGTGAAATTATTATGGGTTTGTGGATGATTTAGGGTGTCACTGTGAACTGAATAAGAATCGGAGATGATAAAGAAGAATCTGAAATTGGTAATTGATGGGTGTTCTCGACTCTTCACAAGGTTTTGAGATATGATCGAATTCGTGTGTTGTTGATGATACTTTAGAGAATCAATTACATGAAATGGTTGTGCTCGATGAATTCATATGGGAAAGTCTGCTGCTAAGAAGAAATGGGTTTGTTTGATTTGAATCTGTTCAAAGCTAAGAAAAGCATGACAAGGAGATGATGCTGTTGTTAGTTGAGAAGGTGATAAAGAAGAAGGCGAAGACAATAGGGAATGTTGGAATGAAGTTTGAATTGCTTAGATGTATTTATTAGGTGTGCAGGAATTGAAGAAAATGGCCTGAGATTTGGCCTGAGAATCGACCAGAAACAAAGGATACTCTACTGAAATTTTCATCCGACGAGTCGACCCAGTGACTCGTTGAACCTAACTCAGTAAGTCAGATGAGTAAGCCTTGATTAAGACGAACTGACTGAAGCTGACTCTCTCTTCCCCTTGACCCGATGACTAAAGATTGACCACGGTGACCGTTAACTCTAACGGCACCATAACGGAATATTCCCTTATCGGTGGAGAATCTCAGGTTGCCGGTGGTGACGGGTTCCGGCATACTTCCGGCCAAAAACCCAGTTTTTCGGTGAACCAAAAGTTGCAGAATTTTGTGTGAATTTATCTCATGGGATGTGAAGACTTGGACTTGGAATTGGATGAAGTATTTGGCTTGAATTTGGAAAGAGGAGATGGAAGATTTGAGAAAGGCTTGGATTTGGAAGTTGAACTACAAAGGGAAAGGGATTCTATTCCTTGGAAGATTTGGAGAGCATTGAAGCCTATAAATAAAGGAGTTCTCTACACTTCTTTACATATCTTTTATATACCTTTTGCACACCTTTACACACACAACACTTCTATTTTCTTTATTATTATTGTGTGAACTCTTTAAGCATGAGTAGCTAATTATATTATTGAATGAGGATGAATTCCTAGTTCTTAACATATGATTTAAGTTTTTGTTTCAAATCTACTTTGAATTTTCACATGATTATCGTTTGTTTTTACTAATAGGAATGTTTATACATTCATGGTTGATTGATAGATTGTTTAGGTGGCCAACTAAATTGATTTGTTAATTTGATCTAAAGCTAGTGAAAGTTAGGGGATAAGTAATCGTTTCTTGACTCTTTACACAAGTAGAAAACACAAGACCTTGCGGAGGGATTCCGTGGAGCAATTGTGTGTGAAAACAACGCTAGAAAGTGGACCTTGATCTAAGAGTCTAACTACTAATATCGACTAAACCCCGACTATCGACTAAATCCTAGACTATATTTGGTCTTGACCAAAGATTAAACCCACATATAGTCGAGCAAACGTATAATCCACGCCCCACCACCAGGCGGTTATATAATGTACGCCCCACACCAGGCGAACGTATAGTCCACGCCCCACACCAGGCGTGGTTTATACCTCTGCCCCATATTTTTTTATTTTTTTTTACTTTTGAATGGGGCGTGGTTTATACCTCCGCCCCATGAATCTTTTTTAAACACTATTGAATGGGGCGTGATTTATACCTCCGCTCCATTGTTTTTTTCTTTTTCTATTTTTTTTTTTTTTTTTTTACATTTACGGAATTTCCCCCACACCAGGCGAACGTATAGTCTACGCACCACCAAATTTAGTCTTACCCGTAACGTCACATACCAGACTAACCCAAATTTTGATCTTTTTTTCCCTCTTTGATCTTTGGTTATACTCGCACCACTGCAATTATTCTAAGGAAACTAAAGATCCAGAGGATTCCCACGTGCAGCAACAATGCGTCTGGTTGCTAATACTGTACTATATTAGGCTCCACCACAGACAGAGTTTGTTGCTGACATCCGGGGCCGTCCTGTACCGAATACCGATGCAATATTTATTTGTTTAGACCAAAATAATGCAGAGAGACATAATTAGCCACTTTTTCTCTTAGACAAAAAATGATCAATAAGTTCAATAAGTACTCGGTTGACTGCAGAGAGACATAATTAGCCACTTTTTCTCTTAGACAAAAAATGATCAATAAGTTCAATAAGTAACAAGACCAAAATTTTTAATTTATTTTTTTACTTAAAGGTTGAAAATATATAAGCGAGGCCAAAAGTGAGGGCAACGCCGACACCAAAAAACAAAGAAATACAAGCTAAAAGAGCGGCACATGCTAAATCAACCTATCACTTTTAGGGGCGACCCCGACATAATTAGGGCCAACACAAAAAGACAAAATAGGTTTAAAATACTTATATGCCCCTTCATAATCGGAAGGTATTTTGTGCCCGATTATTAAAACCTAATCGGAAGCTTTGTAACACCTTTACCTACCGATTAAAAAGGATTTTAGAAAAAATCTCATTCTGGGGCAACCTATAATCGGAAGGTAATGTAATGTTAACCTTAGATTATTATAATCGGAAAGGTAATGTAACCAATTAACCTCCCGTTAATAAAATATCTTACTAGTTAATCGATATTCTCTAATAAGTGATTATTATAATCGAAAGGTAATGTAACCAGTTAACCTTCCGATTATGGCTACGTCTCAAACATGAACCAAATGGTTAGGGGTGGCTCTGCACCCAGATCCAAGTAAAAATTTGGCAAAGGTCCGATGTGGGGCTACTTATAATCGGTAGCCAAATATCCTACCGATTATGGAAGATTTCAAAATTTTGGAGAAAATGGATTTTAGGAAAAAACTCATTTTTGGGGCAACCTATAATCGGAAGGTAATGTAACCAGTTAACCTCCCGATTATTATAATCGGAAGGTAATGTAACCAGTTAACCTTCCGATTATGGATACGTCTCAAACACGAACCAAATGGTTAGGGGTGGCTCTGCACCCAGAGCCAAGTAGAAATTTGGCAAAGGTCCGATGTGGGGCTACTTATAATCGGTAGCCAAACATCCTACCGATTATGGAAGATTCCAAAATTTTGGAGAAAATGGATTTTAGAAAAAAACTCATTTTTGGGGCAACCTATAATCGGAAGGTAATGTAACCAGTTAAACTACCGATTATGGCTACGTCTCAAACACGAACCAAATGGTTAGGGGTGGCTCTGCACCTAGATCCAAGTAGAAATTTGGCAAAGGTCCGATGTGGGGCTACTTATAATCGGTAGACAAATATCCTACCGATTATGGAAGATTTCAAAATTTTGGAGAAAATGGATTTTAGGAAAAAACTCATTTTTGGGTCAACCTATAATCGGAAGGTAATGTAACCAATTAACCTCCCGATTATTATAATCGGAAGGTAATGTAACCGGTTAACCTCCCGAATATGGCTACGTTTCAAACACGAACCAAATGGTTATGGGTGGCTCTGCACCCAGAGCCAAGTAGAAATTTGGCAAAGGTCCGATGTGGGGCTACTTATAATCGGTAGCCAAATATCCTACCGATTATGGAAGATTTCAAAATTTTGGAGAAAATGGATTTTAGGAAAAAACTCATTTTTGGGGCAACCTATAATCGGAAGGTAATGTAACCAATTAACCTCCCGATTATTATAATCGGAATGTAATGTAACCAGTTAAACTACCGATTATGGCCACGTCTCAAACACGAACCAAATGGTTAGGGGTGGCTCTGCACCCAGAGCCAAGTAGAAATTTGGCAAAGGTCCGATGTGGGGATACTTATAATCGGTAGCCAAATATCCTACCGATTATGGAAGATTTCAAAATTTTGAAGAAAATGGATTTTAGGAAAAAACTCATTTTTGGGGCAACCTATAATCGGAAGGTAATGTAACCAATTAACCTCCCGATTATTATAATCGGAAGATAATGTAACTAGTTAACCTCCCGATTATGGCTACGTCTCAAACACGAAATATCCATACATTAATCGGTAGCTAATGATTCAATTTAACCTACCGATTGTGGTTTTGGCTACCGATTATATAAGGGCATAGTTGTCATTTAGAAAAATCACGGATAAGGGGTAGCTTAGTTTTACGTTTGAGTGACTTTTTTTGTCCTTTAGTGTCGCCCCTAATTGCGTTGGGGTCGCCCTAAAATTGACAGGTAAATCAAGCAATGAAATCCAGCAAACAAAAAGCTGGTACAGAAACACCCAAAACAAACTACTTATCCTTCCAAGCAACGGAAGGTTGGCCTTTACCCAAGTTCTCATTTGGAACTTCGCCATTCTATTTGAGCCTTGAACGTTCTTTTTCCGTTTTCTTAATAGCTTTGTCTTCAAAGTTCAATTGCTGATTATATTCCTCAAAATTATTAAAACTGAAATAACATTCCTCAACTTCTTGACATATTCCATTAATTCATAAAACACAATACAGTGAACTTAGCTCCGCCTATTCCATTGCACAACTGTTCTTCCAAAGTTGGTTGTGTCGTTCTGCAGCCAATCAAATGTTCAAAATTTATACAACATGATACGACTTTCTATTCAATTCAATTTTTTGTTTATACCATACACTCTTTCCCAATGCTTTAAAGAAACAGTGCAATATCATCATACTGAATCAAGCAAATGTGCGTTCAGAGATAAGATGCATTGTTTATCCAGTGGCCCATTTTAAAAGAAATGTAGCTAATATGGAGATACCAACAAATTAGAGAAGAGTTTTGTTATTAGACTTAAAATAGTAATTCACTCTACAAGAGAATGAGTGAGACTTGAAACACTAAAAATCAAGTAGACTTCTACCAGCCAGGAAATCAACAATAATTAACATTATTTACAAGGCAGTTGTGTTTGACAGAGCAACACTGATGTTTTATACTGAGCATAGACTGGGTACTGTTAGGTACTAACAATAACTTACATGTAGCAGCAGCATATTGTATTTGTAGCCTTCTGTAACAATGTCCTCAGTACTTTCCTCAGAATTCCTGCATATTACAACAAATATTAATACACTGCACCTTTGATACAGGACCATGTTAAAACAGGACATGCAAAGATTATCTATATGTACAAAGTTCCAAGTACTTACTCGGAGCTTATGAAGAATCCCATGAATCGCAATCAGAACCATATGGTCCATACCCCTTCCACTTAACCTAAACTATACAAAAAAAATATTCAGAAATCAGTAAATGAATGAATAAAAACTATTTAAGAAAGTAGAATATACAAAAAGGATACAGGCTACGCAATTGGAACTTTCAAAAGCAATACCTTAAGTATAAGCCATGTTTTTTATTATCGTTTGGGTCACCGTAACATATACCTATGATCTTTTCAATTTCATGCTCATCATTCTCAGACGCTTTTGAGCATCATCATCTGTTTCTTCTTCTATCTCATTCTCAGTTGATTTTTTTAATGGAGAATAATCAGTTCCCAACAGTGAGAACTTATTACAGTTTCTGAATAATTTGGATTCAAAAATTTAACATTGTTACAAGCATCTGGTAGTTCTTATAATCGTCTAATGGTTCTTCAGCATTCCTATTGCGAAAAACTTTGTACATTTGCGAAAAACTACAGTTCATTACATGTGCGTAGATTCTCAAATGTACAAAGTTTTTCGCAATAGGACGTGTCATAGAAATAATGACACCCATCGACCTGAAGACAAACCAACATAAGAACATTTAGTCATTCCATAAACTACAATGAGATGCATAAAAATCAGTGAACAAAGAAAAGAAAGAAAGAACCCATACTGCGGATGATGCTTGAACAACAGTAATCCTGTCGACTATACAACTCAGTGGATTGTATTTCCAGATTCTGAATAGAAAACCAGGAAAACCAGTTTTGAATAAATGAGATAAGAGTGTAATATAATGAACATCCAAAAACTCAGAACAAAAGTTCAGATTTGCATCAAATTTAGTACACACACATTAACAAAAGTAAGGTATCAAAATTCATAAGCTCATTAGTTTCAAACCTTAGTTGTATAGCAAAGTACTTCAACTACAAGTTCTTCAGGCAAAATCTGACCAATCTCTTCACTGCCTTGGACATCATCTAGGGACAATCTCTCGATATACTGATTGTGAAGTTTCTGCCATTCCTGCAACAAAGAGATGAAGTCATCTGCGCATTCATTCCCGTAGAAAGGCCAGTGGACATCCCTCCACAACCAGAATACAAGTCCAGCATAGTCATAACTGATTTCTCTGAATCAATTGCTGAAGAAAGTCCCCTGGCATTAACATTAGCCTCCTCTACAACTTTTGGACTACCTTCCCTAGAAATGGTTGATGATGATGAAGCAACATTTTGTTCATTTACTACAAAAGAACAATGATATTAGTTTCCACAAACAAGAAATGAAGTACCAATACTCTCAATGGATACACCATATTACTTGAAGGTAGGTTTTGAAATGTACAAAACTCCTCGTCGTAGGTCATGTCATAAACCAAGTTGTAAGATTGGACCTGGTTAGCAAATAAACAGAAAAAAATAAATTTGTCTTCCATGAACAAAGAAAAACAAAAACAACTGAAGAATCCATACACTTGAGGATGCTTGATGAACAACTGTAGTCTTGGATACGATACACTCCAAGGGGATGCCATTTCTTGATTCAGAAGCAAATACCCGATTCGCTTCGATGAGAGCAAACTCGCTTTGTCTTCGTTATAATCTGTGCAAGGACATACTAAAAATTCAGTATGAAATAAACAGATTATGTCAAATTGTTTGTTATTTATATCAAAAGTCAGTTAAATACCAAAACAACAAATGAATAAGCATATCTAAACTCGGGAAACCAAAGCATTTATTCATCCTAAAAGAGACCAGAACTGAAATAAATATTCCTGCGGCTAACACATCAACTGTGGAAGACATAAAGACCTAAGAGTACACAACTTAGAACAAAATCAACTACCTGTTGAAAGACGGAGATAATAAGCAGTGTATACTCTTAAGGTTTCTTCCTCCTCTTCTTCTTCTTCCTTTTCTTCTTCTTGCTCTTCTGCATTAGCCGAGGCTTTAGCAAAACTTTTCTTCCACCATGTGCCATAGTCGAACAACAAAGTGCTTTTCTTCCGGTATTAGATGCCATGGTAAGTGGTGAATGAATATTGTAGGGTTTTGTACTTAGTTTTTATATCCGGATTGACAACCAAATTTAGTTGCAATGAATATATATTGTTACCTTAAAAAAGGCCACAAATTGTGCGATGCTTATTTTTAGGGGGTCCGGATCACATGTCCCTATTTTGGTGTCTCTTCGTGTCCCATCATTAAATATTCGACATGTGTACAATCTATATTTAACTTTAAATATATAATCCGTGAAAAAATTAGGAAATTGAATAATTAAAGGAAAATATCTTGACATGCCATTTTTAGTGAAATATTGTGCCCAAGGAAAAACTGAATTTGATACTGTTGTGTTGCCTCTCATGTGCAGTTCATGATCCAGAATGTTCAAGGGAAGTTACTCATTATCAAACTCGAACTTTCAGAAATGTCTAGACCTAACTCTAATTAATTAGTTCAATTCAAGAACAAGTTACTCATTTTTAAACTACGGAACTGGAAAATGTCCGTTTTCACGGATCGTCATTACCATGATCGCAGTTTTAAGTTAAATTCCATGCTGACATGCTTCAAAAAAAATAATCATCCCATACTATAAGTCACTTTTGGTAGTAATGCTCTATAATTTTGTGGATTATGATATAAAGATAGAATGCTACAAATATTAATACTCTTTCAAAGCTAAAAAATGGATCAATTCCTTACATGAAATGCAAAAGACATGAACCCATCATTCGGTGTATTCAGAATTTCAGATTGATTCCTTGTTGTTAATACGTGAAATGCAAAAGCAGGGTTCATACACAAATAACCAAACAAAATAAAAATTATGCTTTGGTTTGAAAATATTGACGGAAATGGTAAGTCTAAATATTCTTAATTTTCTTCCTATATTTACTCAATTTTCTTCCTATATTTACTCAATTTTCTAATTGTTAAAAAAAATTATATTTAAAGCAAATATATATTAGACACATGTCAAATTTTAAGTGGAGGGACACAAAGAGACACCAAGATAGGAGACAGGGGATCCGAAGCCATTTTTAGGAATCTACTGAGAGACCAGGATGGAAATTTCTCGGTGAAAATGGGTACAATATCTATCAACAACCAATTTCTTGTAATTTCAATTCATTTATGCCCTGACCATTTCTCAACTAATCAATGAGAAAACAATAAAATTACCTTATTGTTCCGGAGACTGAAAGGGGTTGCGTATAATATATGCTGGATAAATCTCAGTTACATATTCTTTGGGCATTGAGTTCACCATGAAATTTTCTAGGTCAATTTAGTAAAAAAATAAAATAATAGAGATTGAAATTACTTTTTTTTTTTTGTCGTTCTTCTTTTTACTGCGAGATCTTTCTCTGATGGACGCACTAATTCTGTAGAAGGGATCGCTTGGTTATTTGACAATCAACAGAAGACTGGCAGCGCAAAGATCTCGCAGAAATGATTGGGTCAAGACAATCTGCGAAACATTATGGTTGGGTCAAGATAAAATATGTTTTGTTAAGGGATTGGTACACCTCCAAATAAAATGGTACCCTCATTAGCACATTCATGCTTCAACTCGTTCTCCTAAGAACAATCTGCGAAACATTATGGTTGAGAGATTGGCTTTGCCATTAAGTTAATCGAAGCGGAAACCAACTATTATGGTCCTTCGTTTCATTTTACTGGGGTGATACGGTGCACTTTTGATACAGGTGTATCCGTACTCCTTTAGAGCGACTGCAGCGGTGCGAGTAAACCTAAAGAGCAAAGACTAAAAAGAATGACCATATTTGGGTTTAGTACCTTGACAGGCGTAGTGGTGGACGAGTATTTTTGGTCAGGCGTAAGTATACTCTTCGCCCGTTTGTTGAGCGTTGATATAGTTTGCACCTCGTTCAAGCGGGGATATAGTTAACGCGCGATGTGGCGCGGTGTTAAAGAATACGCCTGACGTTTGGCGTTGATAAAGTGAATGCCTGACCAAGGCGCGTTGGCGTAATCACACGCCCGATTAGGTGAACGTAAACTCAACGCCCGTTGACAGGTGTATGTATAATAAACGCCTCATGGGGCGTACATATAGTACACGCTTGGAGTGGTGCGGTTGTATAATCTACGCCTCATGAGGCGTATACTTCAGCCCCGCCTCAATCAGGCATTTGTATACTTTCCGCCCAGGCACACACATATGTCGCACGCGTTATTTCTTATACCCAGCCGAACAATAAAACTCCACGTACAGAACACGTGTTTATTTTAACCCTATTTTATCCGTCGTCTTCCACATTTTTCTACCTCTTTCTTTCTACCCCTCCGAATACAAGTTCGTCTCATAGTGACGAGCAGGAAGAAGAAGAATTCTTTACCAACACACTTGCCTACCTCATCTCTGGGTGACACAACAGGTATGTTTCTTTTCATGTTTTATGTAGAATAATTAATTTAAGGTTTAAGTTTGTTAAAATTAGGTTATTTGATTTGGATAGTCTGTGGGTTTTTATTTTATTTTTAATTTGTTTGTTTTTAATTTGTTTAAATTACGTTCATTAGCATGTTGTTTCCCAAATTGGTTGGTTTTATAAGTTGATGTAGTTATAATTTGGTTATTAAAATGTCAATTTTTTTTAATTTAGAGAAACAGTAACATGATATATATTTTTTGGGTTATATGAATTTCAATGGACGAGTATGTGAAAAATTGTGGTTCTGTATAATTAGTGAAATTTGTTTGTTTATGTTTGAAAATTATGGACAAGTCAATTTTGTGTGGTTAAAAATCATAAATTGTGGTCCTGTTATTTTTGGTCAGTTGGGTTTTGAAATTGAGGTTCTGTTAATTTGGTGTGTTACATAGAAGAAGAGCTAATTTAATCAATTGACTGTGTAGTGATGGTATATGAAATGTTGAAGTGATTAAATTGGATTGTTTTAAGGTATTTTTTTTTATTTGACATGTTCAAATACATTTGTGAGGATAAAATTTGTGTTTGTGGAATAATAGAATTTGGAATTATTATAGTTTGTGTTAATGAGTGATAGTATTTGGAATATAAATGGTGTTGGGCTTATAAAATTTAGGAATATATATGGTTGGTGATTTAATAATGAAATTGCATCTATCTTATGTGTGCATAAATGTGAACAAATGTTGAACCGATTCACGACGCGGTTCAATGGTCGCGTCAAGACGAACAAGAAACATAAATGTGTAGCCGAAGAGGATTATAACTTAATAATCTCTACTGGTAAAATAAAGGAGGTTGATATTCCCCGGTTAGGGAGGTTTCCAATACTGCAAGATGATAAACCACACGCTACTACGGACATCACATTTTCAGGGGATCAACAATGAAGTATCAACATCGTGGAAGTTTGGCAAAGGTAATTCATCACTACCACACAATTTCACAACACTTTCCTAGAGCTAAATATATTATCGAAAAGGCGGGATGGCAAAGTTTATTGAGCATACAATGTAGTGAAACCCAGCATTCGATGGTTGATTATATTGTTGAGCGGTTTTGGGATACAACAAACACTTTTCACTTCCCATTTGGTGAGATGGGATTCACCCCCCTTGATTGGCTCATGTTGACTGGACTGAGTATTGGAATAGGGATTGACGTTCCATACAATTCTGAGAAGTACCAATTTGAATATGTTCATGATCATATATTTTCGGATATCCAAGATGTCACGACGTGTCCGAAAGCTCCGTCGCGGGTTTCAAATTCAATTACAATTAAATATTTAAGCTTAGAAGACAAGTTGGTTGCGGCTGAAAATGATAGCACCCTGTCTCATAGAGTAGCAATTGCCTTTTTCATGTGTGTGTTGGGACATTTTTTCTTTTCTAATGCAAATACCTACATATATGCTGGATGGTTAACGGCTTTTGAAAATCTTGATGTAGTGTCCACGTATGACTGGGGTGGTGCGGCATTTTCTAAATTGTATGTGTCACTCCGTTTATCTGGTAGGATACAAAAGGCATTATGCGGTCCATTCCAAATCTTAGAGGTATGTTCTTTATCCAGTTAATTAACCCAGTCATTCCTTATTTTGTTGAGAAGTTATTTACTTGTATAATTTTTTCCATGGAGTAGTTTTGGGGGTATGAATACCTGGGCATTTGTCGACCTGACATTTCACGCTTGAATGAAGAACAAAAGTCTGTTGTAGCTTCTAAATGGCTTGTATCTTCTAAATGGAATGTACCCAAGAATACAAATGATATTTTCCGTTGTAGGGATTTACTGAGTAAGATTACTGCTGAACAAGTGACATGGCGCCCTTGGGAATCATACAGAGAAGTCCTTGCATCTGATATGGGCAACATGGTTGTGAGGCTATCAGACTCGAGATATATATTTTCGTACATGGGCATTGTGAGTTAATAATTAAATTTTATTTTGTTAATAAGAGGGATTACTTAGTATATAACTCACGTATGATATTTCCAATTGTACAACATAACATGTACCTCGGAGAAAGGTGTTGGAGGCAAAACCATTATACTTTTGTTGTTCCCATAAAACTACACACAATTATTGGAGATATCGGCAATATTCAAGCAGAGCGCCTAAAAAGGGAAGGTGAGGTCGATGTAACAGAGATAGTGCAAGTTTTCAAAGATTATGATACATATTTACAGTACTGGAGAAAGGTAACTAACTACAGATACTATGTGACTCATCCTTGTTGGGAAGCCCAAACATATGGGTATGTCGGTGGCGTGTATATGGACACAATTGATCAACCCGCTGAACATGTACCTATCCCTCCTCCACATTTATTATCCCACGTAAGTATACTGATATCCTTTTTATTGTACATTCTAAATTTATTTATTTTTCTTATGTATTATTAAAAAAATTTAATACACAACATGAAGCTTACACATTATTTCAAGAAAATGCGGATTTTATTCAACAATTTCGCGAGTTTACGTTAAAACAAACTAAGGAGAGGGTGGACATTATTTTGGCGAAAGAAGCAGAAATAGAAAGGATGAACACTTCAAACACGGATTTGCAACAACAAATATCTCTTTTTCATACGCCGCACAATATCCAACCACCCCTTGGATACGGTTCATTTTCCCAAACAATGCCACCCCAAGTTTGGACAAGTATGACTCAATGATCTGGTTCGAATACATTTTCTTCAGTCAATACCAATCCAAGAATGCAGATGCCTTTTATCCAACCACGAGCCACGCATTCGGATACGGATAGAAAGTAATGTTAATTTTATTTCACTAGACTTTCTCATAAGTAATTTCACCAAGTAGTCATTTAGTAGTCCTCTCAAGTCTACTGAGTTGCCAGTGTGTACAGAGTCTAGTCATATCAGGCCAGTCCCCTCAAGTCTACTGAGTTGTCAGTGTGTACAGAGTCTAGTCATATCATGTCACTGCCAAAATGACTTTATCTTTTTTGGTAAACACTTTCTATTATTATCAGAACAACATATATTATATATTTTTATAATGCTCTTGCAAATTGTTTATAAATTAAAGATACGAGCCATTATAATGTATTCACCACAATCTCCCTCTTCTGCTTCAGATAGTAATGGAAGACTATGAGAATACCGCTCATTATTGTTCTTCTTCTTCTTCTTCTTCTTCTTCTTCTTCTTCTTCTTCTTCTTCTTCTTCTTCTTCTTCTTCTTCTTCTTCTTCTTCTTCTTCTCCTAATAGTAGTTTTTATTCGTCCGATGACGATGCAATAGCAATTATGCAAAATAACATGGCCGTTAGTTTGGGTTGCCTTGTTTCAAATTCAAAATGGCCTCAGATTCGTATCAAAATACCTAGAGATCGTGAGGCAGGAGAAGAACTTCTATATATCGACTATTTTTCTCCGTTCCCAAACCAACCACCAAATTTTTTCCGAAGAAGATTTAGGATGCGTCGACAATTGTTTAACCGAATTGTGGAAGGTGTTACCAATGCCGAAATATATTTTGTTCAAAAGTCGGATGCTTGTGGAGTTTTAGGATTAAACCCTCATCGAAAAGTTACAGCAGCAGTACGAATGTTAGCTTATGGATGTGCGGCAGATGCAATAGACGAGTACTTACGCATAGCATAATCCATTGTCTTGGAATCTACTCGTAGGTTTTGTAAGACAATTGTTAATGTGTATGGGAAAGAATATTTGCGTGAACCAACGTATGGTGATGTTGAATTGTTGCTTAAGCAGAACAAAGACCGTGGATTTCCATGGATGCTGGGTAGTCTAGATTGCATGCACTGGAAATGGGATAAATGTCCGTCTGCAGAATCCGGGGCTTACACCGCGTATAAAGGGAGCGAAAGTATCATCTTGGAGGCAGTGGTGTCGTATGATATATGGTTTTGGCATGCCTTTTTTGGTATGCCCGTCTCTAACAACGATATTAATGTTATGAATCGTTCATATGTTTTTCGAAGTCTTGTAATAGGAAAAGCACCACCAGTGTCCTACGAGGTAAACGGACATTCATATGATATTCCGTATTATCTAGGTGATGGCATCTACCCAGAGATTCCTACTATTATTATGGCTATTAAACATCCGGTCGGTAGGAAAAAGGTATTATTTACATCGATGCAAGAGGGTGCAAGAAAAGATGTAGAACGGGGATTTGGTGTACTACAACAACAATTCAGAATCATCAAATAACCTGCAAGAATGTGGAACCCGGATGTGCTTGCCTATATTATGAAAACATGTATAATCTTACATAATATGATAGTCGAGGATGAGCGTCTACCCGGTGACTGGCCACATGTTTATGAACAACGAAGTAACCCAGCACCAGTTAATATATTAAGAGGCAATAGTGACAAGTTTTCCCAAATTAGAGCAGAGCAACGCCGACGTGCATTGTATTCCAAAGATGCACATATTCGTTTGCGTGATAACTTGATCGAACATTTATGGTTAGAATATGGGAATTAATATTTGTAGTTTGCATTTTCTTTGTATCTTAACTTTGGAAAATATTAAACGGATTGAATATGATTTTTCTTCTCTTTACCACACCAATCCCTGTTACTGCAACAACAAAAAAAAAAACTAAACTAAACTAAACAAGAAGACGAGGGTATTGTGCAAGGATGGATCGTCCTTACAACAATTCCACTTTATTCAGGACATGAACATTTATACTACTAATAATAACTAATTAATTGAAATATTATTTTTAAATACTATTACGCCTTTTTGTTAAGATTGGTTTCTTCTATTACGAACTATGTCCGCCCTGCGAAGTTGGAAGTACTCTTGTTGTACAACATCCAATTTTTCGAGATCCATCATAATTATGCGAAATTTGTCGTCATCAGTTTGTTTGGCTATTTTGGCTGCTTGTTTAGCTGCAAACTCGGCTGCTCTTTGTTCCATCTTGAATTTTGATTGTGCTTGGTAATGAGTATTGAAATTTTGTTGTTCTTTAATAATTATTCCCATTAATTCCTCTTGGGCATTGGATTTTTCTCTCCCAGTTTTCTTCAATCGTTTTGCTTCTTTTTTACCCAACTGACGAAAATATGTGTTCTCTATGTCCCCCTTATCCGTAGGGATACCGGTCTCGTCTGGAATTGTTGTTTTCCGTCCATCCTCATCTACCTCGTTATTCTCATAACTTTCCATATCGTGTGTCGTATCGAATACAAAAGTCGATCGACGATTGTATTTAATATTGTCTATGACAATTGAGTAGCACTCTTTGTGCCTAATTTTTTTTTCCCTCGTTGCATTCCTTAAAACGCGTTTTTATTTCTTCAATCTGTTAAATTTTTTAAAAATAAATAAATTTATGTGCATTTAAATATGATA
The DNA here is from genome assembly GCA_023529315.1 of Papaver bracteatum. Classification (NCBI taxonomy): domain Eukaryota; kingdom Viridiplantae; phylum Streptophyta; class Magnoliopsida; order Ranunculales; family Papaveraceae; genus Papaver; species Papaver bracteatum. Next base: position 640,735 of record JAJJWX010004631.1, read on the forward strand.
AAATAATGGTTCAAAATATGGAGAATACTTACCCTCGTTTCAGGACCCCATCCGGTATGATATTCACCGTCCACTTCTGCCTCTTTTGCAGAAAACAGAGCCACATATTTACTTATTCCCTGATATCGTTTTTTCCATGAACTCCAAGTCCGCTCTGGAGCATTAGGTAAATGAACTTCAATATCATCCTTGATACGAGTCCACAACGCCTCCTCTGATTGATCAGTTCCAACACCCGGATCTTGAGATATGGCTAAATAAATTTTACACATCGTTACATCTTCAATTGTCGTAAAATTTGGACCTCGTGGTGCACGTGCTACTGCTGGTCGTCGTCGTCGTGGTGCCATTGTTAGCAATATGTGATAAATTTGTAATACTGATTTTTTTTCTTGTTATTGTTCTGATAGATAGTTGTGGGAATATGTTGAATTAATTCATCTATATATACATATATATACATGAGTAAATCTTCAAAATTCCCAACGTTCCAAAATATCTTTCAAACCCAAAATCCCAAAAATTCAAACGGTCGATTTTCTTCAACGTTCGAATATTACCAATGGTATAAAAATGGGAAATTATCAGAAACAAATTGAAATGCTTCTAAAAAAAAACTAAAAAAAATAAAAAATTGGTGCGTTAACTTAATCAATGCCTGGAACCAGGCGTGGACTTTATCTACGCCTGAAGAGGGGCGTGAACTATAATAACGCCTGAAGAGAGGCGTGAACTTCAACTGCGCCTGAAGCGAGGCATGGAATATAATACCGCATAAGTGGAGCGTAGCTTATATCTACGCCTCATGACAGGCGTTAACTTCACCTACGCCCGATGAAGCGAACATTTCACCAACGCGCCATTGGGGCGTAGTTTATTTCTACGCCTGATCGCGAGACGAACACTATACCAACGCTTGACATCAAGCGTAGACTTTAAAACCGCCCGTTCAGAAGCGAACGTTATATAAACGCTCGACTAAATTTAAGTTTAGTCTTACTCGGGGACCAAATTTAGTCGCAGAATTTGGTATAGTCTAGTATTTAATCGATAGTCCATCCCACTACGGCTGGTTCTCACCCCAAATTTTTAGTCTTAGTCGTCCGCTGCAGACGCTCTTAGGGAACTTAGTTAACCTCAAGCTAAGTTAAGGGAAGAACTAAGAATCCTATTCTAAGCATAAATCCTTGTTTAGGCAGAATTCCTAGTTAGGGAAGAGTTTTGTTTTAGGCAATACTTTTAGTTAGGGAAGAGTTTTGTTTTAGGCAATACTTTTAGTTTAGGAAATAGATTCCTAATAAAAGACCTAGTCGGCTAAGTACGACAAAAGTCTATAAATAGAGAGCTTTGGATAATAGCTAATACACCGAAAACCTAGAGAAGTTTGTGAGATAATTAATTATCGTAAAAGCAAACTTAGTAAACAGTTTAGGGTTAACTACTGTTTAAAGAGATTGTGAGCATAACAAAGAGAGAATTGTAAATTATTTTCTTGTTCATAATCTAGAGAAGATAAATTTCTTTGAATCACTACTTGTGTTCTGCTTTCTAAGTTTCTCGTCTATTATTATTCTGAATTCCTCCTTTATAGCTACCAAAGTATGGAGATCATACATATCAAGTTAGCATCACGAGCAAGGTTAGTTTTTAGGGTAAATCCATGTGGTTTATGGTTTTCACTAGATCTCTCTACATAAAGCTTGGGGAGGTATTCGAGAAGCTAAAAGATGTTAAGAAAACAAGGGGATCAAGGATGACAAAGTCAGATGATGATCATAAGGAAGGTGAACCAAAATATATGGAAGAAAAGGTGGCTACGCTGCAAACAGACATGAAGTCAATTCAAGTTACCCTTTAGGAGCTGAGTGAATGTATTCATTCTCATACACCCAAACCGAATACGAAGAAAAAGATTACACCTTCACCTGAAGCTTCGGAAAAAGATGAAGAAGAAGAAGAAGAAGAAGAAGAAGAAGAAGAAGAAGAAGAAGAAGAAGAAGAAGAAGAAGAAGAAGAAGGAGAGGAAGAAGAAGATGCGTATGAAGAGAAGAAGAAAAGTGATTTTCCTAAAAGTCCTACATCAACTAAACCTCATGGTAAGAATCTGAAAATTGATTTTCGTGTTGATATTCCACTTTACGATGGGAGTGTCAATGTAGAAAAATTGGATGATTGGATTGAACATCTAGAGGCGTATTTTTCTTTCTTTGAATATGGTTCAAAGGAAAAGATTGCTTTCGCGGCATTGAAGCTACAAAAGCATGCTCTAACCTGGTGGAAAGCTTATCAAAGACAAAATCGAGGTAATGGAGTATTGTCGTGGAAAAGATTCAAGGAAGTTATAAGGAAACAGTTTTATCCGGTTGGCTACCTTGAGGAGAGATGGTTCAAGTGGTACAACTTGAAGCAGCCTTACAACCAAACCGTACAAGAATATACTTCGAAATTTCAGAATCAAGCTATGTTTTTGGATTTAGATTTGGGAGATTATGTTATCTATATGAAATATATTTCCGGGTTCCATGAGTATATACGGAAGGAGTTGAAGATGTTTTCGGTAGATACTATCTCCAAAGCAAGTATAAAAGCTAATGTCATTGAAGGAAGGCTCAAGAAATTTGATTCAAAAGGAAATACTAAGGTGAAATCTGGAGGTACCACTGTGAAATGAGGTGAAAGGAGAAAATAAGAAGGGAAGTCCAAGGAAGGTTTATGACTTTCACCCATTGCAAGCAAACATGTCATGTTATCGACAAGTGTTGGGTTAAGAACCCTCATCTAAAGTTTAAAGGGTTGCAGAGGAAAGAATCCAAGAAGGCAGCACTAGTCGCTCAAACTCCAAAGGAAGGAATCCAATTCAAAGCTTTCTCTTATGACAGGGAAAAAAAAAGACCTTTAAAAGATGATCTTAGGGAGCGACTCTTCACAGTGAAGATGCAAGTCAAAACATCACTAGTTGATGCTGTTATTGACCCGGGAAGTCAGGAGAAATTACTTTCAAATTCTTTGGTGCATAAGTTAGGATTAAAGACTATCAAACATCCAAAACCATACCCTTTAGGATGGCTTCAAAAAGAAGGAGGCTTACAAGTTTCACAGTAGTGCACGTTCAAATTTGCTCTAGATGAGTCATATATTGACGAAGTTACATGCGACGTAGTTCCTTTGGATGTCTACCAGGTAGTACTAGGTAGTCCTTACCTATGGGATAAAGATGCAACTCTAAATAGGAGGGAACAAAAGTATACCTTTACCTAGATGGGGAAAGTTTTGTGATTCGGGCTATAAATTCTCCTCTTGAGGGGTCAAGCTTGATCACATCCACTCAGGCTAAGCGGTTGGTGAATGCTAGCACCAAGTTCACTCTCCTTGTGATTTGGTCTCTTGAAGAGGAGCCGAGTAGAGTATGTTTAGAATCCATGACTGCTCAACAAGAAGTAGACCTAGAAAGATTGAAGTTGAAATACAATGATTAATTTTCTGATGTCACGGGGTTACCGCCGAAGAGGAGTATGGAACATGAAATCATGTTGACCGGGGAGAGTTATCTACCTAATGTAGGTCTTTATCACACAACCGTCGAGGAATCTGATGAGATCAAGAAACAAGTCCAGGAACTCATAGAATTAGGAATGATAGTGCCAAGTGCTTCACCTTGTGGATCAGCGGTATTATTGGTACCAAATAAAGATGGAGGTTGGTGTATGTGTATTGATTATAGAGTATTGAACAAGATCACTATCAAGAATCGTTACCCTCTACCTAGGATAGACGACATGATGGATCCGTTGGAAAAATCTCGAGTCTTTACAAAGTTAGATTTCAAATTCGGATATCACCAGATGAGAGTTCGAGAATATGATACATGGAAGACTGCTTTCAAAACCAAACAAGGTTTGTTCGAATGGTTGGTGATGCCTTTTGGTTTGTGTAATGATCCAGTGACGTTTATGCGTTTGATGAATGATTTGTCACGACCTTTTATAGAAGATTTTGTGATTGTTTATTTGGATGATATCCTTATATACATTAGAACCTGGTAAGAGCATCTTGTTCACGTTGAAAAGGTGTTTCAAGTGTTACATGAAGGCCAACTGAAGTTGAACGTAAAGAAGTATGAGTTTGGAAAGGATGAGTTGGTGTACCTAGGATTCATTGTTAGTGGTGGACAACGGAAGATTGATCCAAAGGTTAAAGTGATCACTAAGTGGCCTAGACCTAGTATTATAACTGAAATCAGGAGTTTCTTAGGGGGCTTGCACCTACTTGCGTAAGTTTATCCGAAATTTTTCGAATATTGTGGGGCCATTACATGGTTTGACGGGAGCTAAGGCAAAGTTTGAATGGAGCTAAGGCAAAGTTTGAATGGAATCAAACCCATGAAGTTGAGACCACGCTTCTAAATATGCATTGGGAGGAGTGTTGTTACAGGATGGTAAACCAGTTGAGTACCATTCTGAATTGTTCTCAGGTGCTATTAAGAACTACGCACCTTATGATAAAGAATTTAATGCTTTATATCAATGTATCAAGCATTGTCGAGTGTATCTCTTAGGTAAAGAAGTAGTGGTACAAAAAGATCACAAGCCATTGGAGTATCTACATGTACAAACGAAACTACAACAAGCCCAACACATGAAGTGGATGTCTTACTTGATGACTTTCGATATTCTAATTGGGTACAATAAGGGAGTAACAAACAAATTGGCAGGTATATTATCTCGACCTCCAGTTCGAGCATTAATGGTGTCCATGAGAATTCAGCCAATTGTTCCTCAAGAGTATGCAAAGTCATACGCATCCAGCAAAGACTTCAAGAAGGTGTTAGAAGGTGTAAAGAGTGGTTTGAGAAGCGAGTATGAACTCCGAGGTGGATTGTTATACAAGGGTCGTTTGCTTTGCATTCCAGAAGATGGAGATCGTTTATAATGGTTGAGAGAGGCACACACATCCCGAGTTGCTGGACACTTTGGGATGGATAAGACTCTACTTAACCTTCGTTGTTATGTCTTTTCCAAAGATGCAAGATGATGTGGCTAAGTTAGTTAGAGGGTGTAAGTTGTGTAGCACATCTAAACCTTCCAACAGAAAATGTGGGTTATATTTACCATTACCATTATTATCAAGGCCTTGGGAAAGTATTTCTATGGATTTTCTTGGTGGATTACCGAAGACCAAGTCTGGTTATGATTACTTGTTCATTGTGGTCGACCGATTCAGCAAGATGATCGCATTAATTACATGTACCAAGACGGTAACGGGAGCCGGTGCAGCAAAGCTCTTCTTTGAGCATGTGTGGAAGCATTTTGGTTTACCTACTTCGATTATATCTGATAAGGATAGTCGATTCCTTAGTCACTTTCGGGATTCTTTATGGAAGATGATGGACACTAGGTTGAAGAAGAGTACGGCTTTTCATCCACAAACAGACGGGCAAACAGAAGTGGTCAACAGGACTATGGTTCACATGTTAAATGGATATAATTCCAAGCATCATAAAACTTGGGATGAGAGTTTACCATATATACAATTTGCATTCAATAGAGCAGTTCACAGTTCTTCGAGAAAATCTCCTTTCGAGACATGCTAATGGTTACTTACCACCTATCCCTTTCGATCTAGTATTTTGTAGTGACACCTCAATGGGGGGAATGAAGGAAGTTAATGACAAAAGGCACAAAAGTTCTTAAAGAAGATATCTCAGATTCATGCAATTGTTGAAGCACAATTAAAGAAGTCACAAGCCAAATACAAAGCAAAGCATGACAAGAATCTTGTGCCTTGTAATTTCGGTATTGGTGACTTGGTATGGTTAAAATTAGGAAAGGAACGACTGAAGGGGGAAGGTAAGAAGTTGACGCCATTAAGGTATGGACCATTTCGTATTCTCGATCAGATTGGTGACAATGCCTTTCGTATAGATCTACCACCTTATCTAGGAATATACTCGATTATAAATGCCGAATACTTGAAGTTGTTTGAACCACCATTACTAGATGATGACGGTGACGACAACATGATCTTACCACGAGTCGAAGACTTACGGTTTGATAGAGAGGAACCACTCAAGGAATCTTACATATTGGAGCGAAGAGTGACTAAAACACGGTAAGAAGAGAAAGAATATTTTCTAATTGGATGTAAAGGTCAAGTTCCCAGCAAGGCCAAGTGGTTTAACAAGGAAAAAGGGACTCTTGAGTTCCCTAACCTTCATTTTTAACTCTCACATGAGTTCAAGTTCTTAAAAGGGGGACCCATGATACAGGTTTATCCGTACTCCTCTAGGGAACTTAGTTAACCTCAAGCTAAGTTGAGGGAAGTATCCTATTCTAGGAAGGAATCCTTTTTTAGGCAGAATTCCTAGTTAGGGAAGAGTTTTGTTTTAGGCAATACTCTTAGTTTATGAAATAGATTCCTAATAGAAGACCTAGTCGGCTAAGTACGACAAAGTCTATAAATAGAGAGCTTTGGCTAATAGATAATACACAGAAAACCTAGAGAAATTTATGAGACAATTAATTATTATAAAAGTAAGCTTAGTAAAAAGTTTAGGGTTAACTACTGTTTAGAGAGATTGTGAGCATAACAAAGAGAGAATTGTAAATCATCTTCTTATTTATAATCTAGAGAAGATAAATTTCGTCGAATCACTACTTGTGTTCTGCTTTCTAAGTTTCTCGTCTATTATTATTCTAAATTCCGCATTTATAGTAATAGCTACCAAAGTATAGAGATCATATGTATCAACTTTGCAGCTAAGAGACGAGGAAAATTATTTTATTTTTCAAATTTTTAGTATTAACATTTTTTTTTTTTACTTTTAACTCTTTTACTAAAATTTTCTTTTTTATTATTATATCTCTATTTTTTTATTTATATTTTTTAAATGATATATATCTAAATCCAATAAAATATAATATAATTTGATAATAAAGTAAATAGAACACAGAAACTCAGTTCCGTGTTGCACCATTTGCACGAAAAAACAATTTCCGTGTAGGTAAGCTAAGAAATGCCCTTCCCTCGTAGTGAGGTGCACCTTCATTCTCATTTTCGCTTTGCTACAACTAAGCCATGTCGAAACGAAACGCTCAACCATAGTGCTCGGCTTAACGGCAACTTGGTGTGCATGTTATTTATGTAGTATTTTTATTTATTTTTGATTGATGTGAGATCCATATTTGCTTAATTTGAGCAGGTGTAACAAGACCCTCCGACCAATACCATAAAATCTTTTAGTTTATTTAGGTAAAGCACTTTGAAAACCATTAAACTAGAAAGTCGGATTCTTTTAAAAATATGTTTCTTATGGTTCAGTGTTGGTGACTGAACAACCGCATCTCAGTCTAGTCTTCCATATTTGAACGAATCAGAGCATTCTTAATCGTCCAGTTAGAATCAATTACAAAATTTGAAAGGATTGTCGTTTAAAACTCAATCATGAACTTTTTTTCTTCCAATTACTAGTCTTCAAAAACTATGGAGTTTGAAACTCTTCGTGGTATGTTAAAAGGATTATCATAGTCTTTTTAGATTTTTTTTTAATGAAACTTTCTTTTGTGAAATTATAATAAATGTTTTTAAGAGCTTTATAGAAGAGAGTTTGGGAACAAAAAATAGCCTCATGAGTTTGTATGAAACTTCATTTTATGCTTTAATTATGAAGGGGGAAATTTTGAAGGAATCCTGACTAGTCACAAGCAAACATTTCAAAACCCAGGTTTATAGCTTTTATTTTTCTTGATCAGAATTTCTTGGAGCTTCCTAAGATTAATAGTTTTTTAATGGTCTTTAATGAAAAGGAGATAATAAAATGAAAAAAGAAAATAAGAGTGGTGATAATTAGTCAATTTAATTTGACTTTTTATAGGTGGTAAATAGGTAAAACTAAAATCAAAAGTAAAACCACTTTAAAAATCGTGATAGAGGTGGAAAATAGGAAATGTATGGGTGGCAAATAGGTGCAATCTTAAGAAATTGAATATTCATAACTTGAAAAACAAAGAATCAAACAAGTGATTATTGAAGCATAAGATGGTGGAGAATACATAGCCCTTAAGTATAATGGATGATTACGATCGGGTGAGAAAGGGGTGTAACAAGATAAAAAGCTCAGGATAATTTTGACACCGAAAATTAGTTTTCTTATTGATACAGATACATAGTTTTCATTTTGACTAGAAAACGGAAACTGAGTTTCCATCAATAATCGATTAGCTATAATGAGGACAAATGTGTTCCTCTGTATATCCAAGGCAAACGAATTCACTATATTTGAGATAAGTGATGCTCTGTAGTAGTTATGTTTAGCTACAATTAGGTTATAGCGAATCCAAAAGTACCACCATCGTGCTTCTCCTTAGGAAGGCAAAAATAAATAAAAAATTTAAGGAGCAAAAATACAATACATAAAAAAAATATTCAAGGATAAATTTAGTCTTTTTAATTTAATAAAATAATAATATTAAAAAAAATGTTCTACTATAAAGTTCAAATTGATAATAATATTAAAATTGATAATTAAATTAACTAAACTTGAGTGAGCCACAACTACTGGTTTCAGTGTTTTTAAAATCTATCAATAATGGAAGTTCTTTTGGAGAAAGACATTTTGAAGAAGGTTTTATACATAATTACCCAAACAACATTTTCAGTTTGCGGACTTTAATTCAATACCGGAGTCGGGGAATATTTAAGTTTTGCATAGTACACAGACTAACATTTTCAGTTGGAGAACTCTATTTGCGTCTTAGAGTTTTGAGACTTTATTCACAATTATAGTTTGTTGTTCTCAACCTCAAATGTGATAAGTCTTTGAACATCCATTGCTTGAATTCGAGTTTCAAAACTAGTCAAGTACAAGCTTGAACTCGAAATTTATTTTTTATATCTCATCATATACTAAAGTCATACAACATTGTTTCAGAAGATATAATGGTAAAAATATTAAGTAAATTGGATAGTCAGTCTGACTATTTTCTTACTTTTGTTGATGAAGTTCTCGTTGATTTCTTCGTGATCGTTGGTCTTCAATCGTCAAGGTTGTTCAGTTATTTTTTATACTCAACTACCTAAATCTCATCCTAGTCCGGGATTGACTAGACAATAAATCAAGAAATGGTTTTGGCAATCTTTTTTTTTTTTGAAGCTTGATAATATATTGAATTAAGAAGAAATTACACGGGGGTACGTTGTACCCATAGAGTCATTCATTACAATAGTACCAAGGATCAATCAATTTCCAATCACCAACCAAATGTTGGATTTCACAATTGATCGATACAACTCACAACCTGTGATATTTCAATTACATAACAAAATATAATGTAGAAAAGAAATAACACAGACACCAGAAGTTTTGTTAACGAGGAAACCGCAAATTCAGGTCAAACCCCGAGACCTAGTCCGGATTGAACACACACTGTATTAAGCCGCTACAGACACTAGCCTACTACAACTAACTTCGGCCTGGACTGTAGTTGACCCCAATCAATCTCACACTGATCCAAGGTAAAGTTGCACTCCTTACGTCTCTAATCCCAACAGGATACTACGCACTTGGTTCCCTTAGCTGATCTCACCGACAACTAAGAGTTGCTACGATCGAAAGTCGAAGACTTTAATAAACAAATCTGTATCACACGGAAAAGTCTATAGTAATAGATAAATCTGTGTCCCAAAAAAATACCTACGAGTTTTGTTCCGTCTTTTGATAAATCAAGGTGAACAGGAACCAATTGATAGCTCGGACTTATATTCCCGGATAACAGCCTAGAATTATCAATCACCTCACAATGATCTTAATCGACTAGCGAAAGAAGATATTGTGGAATCACAAACGATGAGACGAAGATGTTTGTGACTACTTTTATATCTTGCCTATCGGAGGAATCAATCTCAAGCCATACGATAGAAACAACAAGATCATATCACGCGACTACAAAGAAAATAGTTGGGCCTAGCTTCACAATCCCAATGAAGTCTTCAAGTCGTTAACCTACAGGGTCTCGTTAGAAACCTAAGGTTAAAGGATAATCGACTCTAGCAAATACAACTAGAATCACACAAGATATGTGGGGATTGGGTTTCCCACTTGCTAGAGTTATCCTTTATATAGTCTCTCAAATTAGGGTTTGCAATCTTAGTTACCTTGGTAACAAAGTATTCAATATTCACTGTTAGATGAAAACCAGATTAGATTCAAGCTAATATCTTTCTACCGTTAGATCGAACTTAGCTTTTTACACACAAATGAAATGCACATTTATTCAGGTTTGTATAACCGTACCCAAACATGTACACTTAGTTGGTTCAACATTAGTTAACCAAATGGTTAGCCATTTGAGCACTTTCATATTAACCTTATTCATCTTAACCATAACTAGTTCAAATAACTCAAGAGAACTAGTTAGAGAGTTGTTCAATTTCTTAGATCTCATAGAAGCATACAAGACACAATTGAAGCAAAAACGATTTGATTCATGAACTTTATAGACACGGTTTGCAAGTATGCATTCCTTAGTTTATATAAGTTTAAGTTCACGAATAACCGTTTTTAGAAACTAACCCACTTAAGTACGCATATTGGTACACGGACTTAAGTACCCAGAATAAGTTTGTTTTCAGTTCACAAAATCCAACAGAAATTCACGGGATATGAACCTCCGACAGTGCGTGTACTGGTACGCGGATTTTAGTTTTGGTTTTCCTGAGCAGCAAAGTACGCATACTTTGGTTCAAGGAATAAGGACTTACACATGTATGAGTTATCACACAATGTTTATATCCTTTCAAGGTTATATTCTAAATCTCATTTCAATCATTGAAACATTCTTAGAGGACGTTATATAGTTGGTATTCACAAGTTATTTTTCGTCAAAGCGATTTTCAAGTAATTGAAGCTAATATGACTTTCGTCACTAGTAACGATGAACTTGGCCAAAGCGAAAGCTTACCAACACATATTTTGAGAAATAGATAAGCGAGATAAACACGGATTTAAATATAAAATGTGTATAATCATAGTATATATAGCAATATGACTTTTGTCTCAAGATAGGATATATAGTAGATAGACTTTTGAGTGATAGATAAGTTCAAGTCTCCACATACCTTTTAGTCGATGAAGTTTCACCAGTTCCTTGAGTAGTTCTTCGTCTTTGTATAATGATATCCATGGAGTCTAGAGCTCAACTACACTTTCTATCCTAGTCCGAGACTTAGCTATGAGTAGACTAGAATTCAAGACTTATAGTTTTGGAAACTAAACTTGACAACAAGCTTGAGATAGCAGCGCTTGCGAGTTTGACCGAGTAGTGCTCTAACAGTATTTGCGGACACCATCTTTATGTTACATGGTTTACCCCAAATTCATAGTGTTAGATAGTTACAGTGTTTTTTCAAGAAATTTAAGTATAATTGTGTATAGGTATAAATAAATCACAACAAAGACGGTGAGAAGAAAAAATGAAAACTTGTTTGTATTTGTATTTAGGAAGTCGCCATAGACACCAATTGTTTTTGGTAATTCCCAACTGAAAATGAAATAACATAAGATGTCAATAAACGCATTTTTATATCTTCACCTATTTTTGGGTTTTATATCTCTGTGGGCATTATGTATGACATGCGTCAGAAAAGAATAGTCAACTTATCGAACTAATATAAAGGAGATAAATGTTTTTTTCAGATTCCAGTGAAAAGACTAAGTAACGCCTCAATATATTTTCGTATGTTTATATTTTCGCCACTTTGTCGTAGATACTAAAAAATGGAGGGGGTAAATTCGTATTTCATGTTTTCTTTATGACTTTTCAATGAACTCAAAAAGAAAATTCTGACTCTACCGAGCTCTCCATACGATACGATCTCTTTCTGCTTATTCTCTTTACCATTGATGACTTCATCTTCTTTTTTTGATCTCATTCAGTATTTTTTATTTATTCATTAATTTTTAATTTCCATTTGATACCCTAAGTTGAAATTTTCACATTCGTTTTTGATTTGCCCTCACTCGAAGACTTTGAAATTACCATATTAAGTTGAGATTATCAAATGGTTTGATAATATTTGAAATTGATGTTTATCAAAGATAAATGAGTATTATATATTGTTTGATGTGTAAATACAATTTATTTTACATGAACTTCATCTATTTGACAAAATACCCCAATGAAAAGATTAATTTGGGTGTATAATTTGAAACCTTAGTTTGACTATTAAGTTCAATGTCGAGGTCACAACACAAGTTCTTAATTTCATATCTTTGGATTATGTTTCCTACTTAGCAGTATGATTTAGTATTAGTGGTTGATTATTACCTCATGTTTAATTGCACAATTTTGAGACTACCTACAGACTAGAACTATCAGTTTGTATGGATTTTTCTAGACTTAAATCATTCGTCAACTTCAGATTAGATGGTTCTAAATTAATAACTAGAACCGTGTATAAATACATGTATGTGTATATGTTGTGATGATTTGGTTACCTATTGGAAATCAATAATATCTTGATCCTATAAGTTGATCATGAAGATGAATAGCAAGTGTGGTATTAAAGCTATGACCAATTACTAATTTAGATACTATCTTGATGAGTCTTAGAAAGTGAATGTAGATGTTAGAGCATTGATAGGTTGAACTCGCGAATTTTGCTATCTCAAGCTTGTTTTTAAATTTAGTCGTATAAAACTATATTTTGATTTCTAGTATACATATTTGTCAGGTCTCGGACTAGGATTAGATGTGTGTAGTTGAGTATCAGACGTCACAAAATCACATATTGAAGACGGAAGACAACTAAATGCATTTGGAGAACTTCATCAATGAAAGATATGTGAAGACTAAACCAACCTATTACTCAAATATTCACATTTCTATCTTTAAGACTAAGTCGTATGACTATGTGGACCTTAAACATTGCATATAAGAAGTTTCGAGTAAAGCTTGTCTTGTTAAATATATCGAAATGTGATTCAAAACAACAATCATTCATATACTTGATGAATTTAGTTTAAAAACAATTTATTATTTATAAACTAAGTTATGATTCAAGTTAATCATTTGAAAATAGGCCGAGCGATAATATTCGCCATTGATGTCATTTGAGATTGTTTCTAATTGATTAGAAGATGGTAATAAAACTACTGAGAATATGGATACCAAAACGACACACATACCGGCGTAACTGTACTGATTCTAGAATAGTGGTACACATAACCAATAAGCGTACATGTGTAGCTCTATTTCGTTAATGACTCATGGTGGAAGAAACAACCCGAGTTCATGAATTGACTTATGGTAACACACCCAGTATGCATACCAAAACAACCTGAGTTCGGAAACTGACCTATGGTACACGAGCCCAGTATGTGTACTGTTAGATAATATCTCGGTTGAACCCACCAAGCGTTGGTACGTCAAGTTTGGTTGTCATATTTTAGTGAATCAAAACTCATTTTAAGAGTCGTTTGATTATGTACTAGAGTCAACTTCGTATAAGTTAGCTTGAAAGTTTTAGGATATGAGACATTACAAGTATTGCGAAGACTTGAAGAAGTGAAGAAGTAAGGAGCTACAACGAAAACATCATCCTTTCACTTGAGGTTAGTGATATTTGACTTGAACTATTTTATTCCCTAACGTATCTTTCAAGTCGCGCATATTGAAAACAAAACTGCGAAGCATGTACACTCTAGATAGACATAGTATTAAGGAATACAGTACGAGGTTTATTGCTTAACCATTAAACTTTGTAGATAAGACATCTAATCATTTGAAATCTATTGTGATTATGTATGGGTATGAGGTGAGGATTTCATCCTAGGAATTAATGTTTTACATGTGTTTTAAGGAAGTAAATTCATGAACTTGTTTTGTGAATCAAAAAGGAAATCCCAGGCATTATTGGTATTGGTATTCATTGCATATATTATGAACTACCAATATGTGTGGTTAATATAACCCCTCATGACTTGTTTATGTTCTTTTTAAAACTATTCATAAAGGCCTGACTTTTGTATTTGTATGACTTTTATTAGTAAAACCCATCTTAAGTAATCACCTGAGATGGTATGATCGATTTTGTGATTTTGTGTATGACCAACTCTGGGTAAAGGGGAACCGATCCTAGTAAGAGGTGCAACATATCACAAAGAGGAATCGATCCTTGTATGAGGTGCAGCAAGTTTGTAGCAGAAAGGGGAACCGGTCCTACGGACATGTGCAACACGTTTTTAGGCAAAAGGGAACCTATCTTATGGACATGTGCACCACATACAAGTTAGACACTATATATATATGGGGAACCGATCCTAGTACCTATTCAACCGAATTTTGGAAAGCTAGTGTGACTATGTACAATACTCACATGGAGGTAGAACCGAAACTTGTTTTGGTAGAACCGTTAAACCCATGATTTGTGATTGAGTGTTCTTGATCAATCACATAGTTCTTGAAAGTCAGATGAACCAATTATAAACTTGTGTGGAAGTGTGGCAAATCGGTTTCAAGGTTGTAAGTATGAAAGAGGACTTACAAAGTAAGAATGTCGACATACTTTGAACACGCACAGTAATGCTTATCTTTTATTGTTCCAAGTTATTCATTAATAGCTAAAGGAAGAAAATCCCGGATCGAAAAATAAATAAGTTAAGAATCTTTTATTTAAGGTTTTTAATTTTATTTTAGGAAAATGAGAATTAGTAATGTGCATTTACTAGTTAGAGATTTTCTAAAGAGATTTTCGGTCAATATTTTGGACAGAGCATTTCCAAGAATTATGGAAACCGAATTTGGAATATATTGCATATTTTGAGAATATTTTCTTTTTTGGAAATTCCTTGGTGTCCAAACTTCATTATCTATAAATACTTGAAGTTTGCATTTTGGGCAAACTAATCCTTCGTGACAGCAAACTTCCTCAGTTGTGTTGTTACTGGTGAAGCCGCCTATTCAGAGATCAGAGTAACCTAATTAGGCAAAATATCTTACGTCCGCTCAGTTTAAAGTCTTCTTTGGGTTTGAGAAGATCTATTAGTACCGTTGGTGGGAAACTAGATAATTGCGGTTTATCTCGATTGATTTGATTGACTAACGGTGGTTGAACTTTGATTTCACCTAGTTTGTTTATGCTTGAGAATCTTCTCTTCTGATATAAGATTCACTCAAACTAGATCGAAGTTTCGACATGGATATTAAGATTGTTTGTAGATTTAAAGACAATCTTGTGATGATCCATTGTTGACAGACTCTGTTTTGTGCGTGATTGATCACACGATATTCAATTTGTTATGCGTCGGTGTTTATTGAAGATATAAGAAGATTTGAAAACAAAGAAGACTTTGAAGATTTCTGATTTGGGTTTATAATCTTTGTTGTGCACAATATTTTTTTCGGTAAAAGAGGATCCAACTATAATCGGTTTATCCTTGTGGTAGATTAGATTGATTAGTTGTGTAGATCGATGTCAATATAATTTGTGATTAAAAGTATTGATTGCAAAATCTTAACAATTACCTTTGGTAGTTGAGAATAAGATAGATCTAAGAACCTGACGAAGGGGTTTATTGAGATAAACAAAATATCCTTTGTCGAACTCACATCACTTGGTTGAAGAGAGTTGATACCGAACAGATTTGTTGTTCCTTTACTGTTTGGAATACGAAACAAAGGAATTGTTCCAAGTACGTGACTTATTACAGGTCGGAGGCGTGGGAATACAGACGGAACTAGGTGAACTATAGGTTTACGAAGTTGGTTTGATTTTGTATAGTGGCTTAATCCCGAGAGTATTCAATTCTGGACAAGGTCCTGGGGTTTTTCTGTAATTGTGGTTTCCTCGTTAACAAAATCTTGTTGTGTCATTTACTTTTATTTTCCGCAATTATAATTGTTGTTATTATAATTTAAAGTAAATTACACAAACGTTAATTCCTATTTACTTGATAGCAATCCTATTGTGTTTGGTTAAGTCCTAACCTCTTATTGAGTAAACATACTTCGTTGTTGTATTGTCTCGATCTCGTATCCATATACAATCACACGAAGTGTGAACCGATTAGTTGTATTGTCTCGACTCAGTCCACAGATAATAAATTTCGGAGAAAGGACTTATAGGTGGAAAAGTTTTAGCTTGAGGTATATTTGGGTACCCTCGCCTTTTCATGTACCAAAATAGTATGTTCGAGAATTACCTTAAGGTTACACATACCTGGTACATATGCCTTGGCATTCTAAGTTCACAAACTGGATCTAGTATGCGTACCCGATACATGTACTTACCCTGCTGAATATTTTGAGATGCATCCAAACTATTTATACGATATGTTTGGCATTTGATTAACTCTCGATAACACCTCTAAGACATATTTGATCACTTAATCACTTTTAATTGTGCATCGAGATTAAAGTCTAAAGTGTTAAATGATTATGGATAAGCTTGTGGTCTAAATGGTTAACGGAGTTGTATGCTAGAGTGTTCCTCTATTAACCTAGATTTCCTGTAAAACATAATTAGGTTAACGACTTAAAGACTTCACTTAGGGATTTGTAAAGCCAGGTTCGACTATATTTTACCTTGATAGTTCGTGTACCCTGATCTTTCTTTTCTGTTAACGAGGTTTTCATAATCTCTTTCATGCAAGATAGATAGTATTTGTAAAGTTTATTCGTCTCATACTTTGTGATTCCGCAAGATAGATATCTGGTAACGATTGTTAGCTGAACTCGCCTAAGATTATTCACTACAAGAAAACCTTAAATAGACGGCCAAAATCATCCGACTACATGAAAAAGTCGTCCAAGATTAAGGCAACATTGGTCTCCAATATACACAAAATTTAGTCACGAAGAAGTTCTGCCTACTAATATTTCGAAACTACAATAATATTTGGTCCTTTTGCGTGTTTTAATTTTTTTATAGGAAACAAAACTTGTTTTTGAAGAAAACCTAAACCTAACTTGATTTGCAAGTATCTTCTCCTATAAATACAACTCAAAAATATGCTTTATAAACATACCGGAAGCGACTACTTTTTAGTCTTCTTTTCATCATCTTCTTCCTTTGTTTTGCGCAATGTGTTTACTTCCAATCCTTGTTGCTAAGTTCAAGAGTGGGTAACTTGCATTGTACTAACTCAAGTTATATCGGGCAGTCTTATCCTGAACACATATTCGCTGTGAATGCTTTAGCATTGCTCATATCGAGTATACCTGCGAACTAATGTGTTAAGGATAACTTGTTGAACTTGTGATTCTTCCCTCGTCAACTTGTTTCGGTAAAAAAAAATTGATTCAGTTCTTTACATATTATTTTTGATACATCTAACGCGTTGTTCATTGTTGCAATATTCCAACAGTTACAACTGAAAGGATTTCAATATTCCGTAACGGGGTTGTCAACTACGATGATATACGTATACAAGAGCAACCAGGGAATGAAAATTAACACGTAGTGAAATGGTAGGATCTAGAGGATGATCTTCCATTTACTAATATTGAAGATTGAGCTGAAGAAAGCTCTTATTCCATGTTACATAATGGGGATCACATAGATACTTATGAAGTAGTTGCATCATCTTTCTTCCCATACCTTCGGATGCCCTATGCTTTTGTATGCAGTTTTCTATGGTTTTCATAGTGAAAAGATTCTTCTTAAGTATAAGTGGCATACCATGTTCGTGTAATTTCGTATTAACATTTTCTTTTTTCCTTTAAAAATCTACTGGCATATGAATAAGCCAAAAGTGTATATGCATGAGTATGGTTATGGTGTCCATCTTTGACGACCAAATTTCATTTTGAAGTAGCTATACAAGTCGATCGTAACTTAAAGGGACTTTTTTTTTTGGTATTTTATTTCCTACATTTTAAAGGACTCGGTGCATACTTGTGTATTCTATATTTCTCACCTTTCTCACACCAAATACAATGGAAGAACCCTTGCAACCTTGATTATCATTCTTATTCACCACCTTTGTAATCACAACAACTATATTGTTTTGACGACCGATATCGCAACACTATTCTATAGTGTTTTATTTTGAGCCAAACGTCTATACAAAAAACATATATCAAAGCCACCAATTTAAAATGACAAAAGAATTGATGTCATTTTCAAAACATAACATACATTACCTTATCTAAAGTAACATATTCAGTAAGAATCAAAACCTACAACATTGATTGGTTGCGGTTCCTCTAGATTATGTTGGTCCACAAAAACAACAAAAAAACTCATCATGTTTCTATGCATCGCAAATAGCTTCTTCAGCCAATTAAACTTGTTGATGATCGATGGACAACTGTACAAGTCATAAAATTTGTCAGAAACACAAGTTGGACTATCATATATTCGGTTGTATGTTATTGGCCAGCATGATCCCTTGTAGTCTTTCATGACTAGACGTCTGAGATCATTAATGAACGTCCATGCTAGATCGACCGTTTCTTCAGGAATTTAAGAAAAAAAAAACTAAATAAATATAGGTTGTTAATGAGACAACTAACTTACCTCAAAACCTTGTTGACAAAATGGGTTTTCCATAGAATTAACATAATCTTATGAGATGTTCAATTCATCTTGTATAATATTTCCTAGATTTTCAATAATAGAATCTTTAATAATAATGATTCACCGATGAGTGCGCCTACATATCCATGATTTAAATGATACTCCCTCCGTCCCACTATTAGATGACCTACTTAGTTTAAAATTTTGTACCATTATTAGTTGACCTATTTCATTAAATAAGGAAATATTTCTAAAATTATTCTTTTGATTGATTATTGGTAGTATAAGAAATATGTATAATTTGATATTCATGTATATATTCTTTACGTAGGTGTTTTAAAATGCTTTTCAATGATACAAAGCTTACAAAAATCCATGGTATAATTTGAGAGATAAATCATTTCTAAATTTTACAAGTTATTATTCATAAGGGTATAATTGTAAAAAAAATACTTAAAATACTTCCTTCCATTCATTGCCTTAAAAATTGTGCAAATTTGAACTAGGTCATCTAATATTGGGAAGGAGGGAGTATCATATAAAACGAATAGATATATTATAATAATTATCAAGGTTTTGAAAAAGTCTGTTTTTACCGAAAAACGGTCACACCCATATACCGTGGCCGTGAGGGTCCCCGAACCCCGTGCCTTTATTAGGCCAATAAATTGGAAAAAAACGCCAGTTTTTTAGTACCGTTTTTCAGTTTTCATACACGTTATAACCATTTTTCTAAAATTAGTTTGAATTTTTTTTTCTTCTAAATAACATTTTAACGTGCGTTTTTTAGAACTGTTTTCCCGTTATCACACACGTTATAACCGTGTAAATAACTTTCTTACCATTTCTTTTGATTTTTTTTTCTCTGGATTGAAAGCCGAAAACTTCGAATTAATTTTTTTTAAATGATACAAGGAAACTAACTACAAGATTAAAAACTTCAAATTTAAAAAACATAGGATTGTTAAACTAGTATTCATCATTTAAAAATCTACGCGAACCAACTACGACCACCACCTTTTTTCAAGTATTCTTTATTTTCTCGACGGTTCCTTTCCACATCATAGTCATCGTTGACGGGTATTGGCTATCTTTGTTTGCGTAAGTATCATCATCATAATAACCATCATTATTGTTATCATAACCTCCTTAGTATCATCATTATTGTTACCTACTTCATTATTATTATAAATATTAGAATTATATCCTTTGTTCATATGTTGAACACCGTGGTCAGAGCGATCGGAAGTGTAACAAGAATCATATGTTGGATTCACATTCTCATAACATTGTGTATTGTCTCCAAATGAAAGATTACCAAAGTCATAAACAAAGTCACTCACCGGTAACCTTTCATATGAGATTTGAACTTCCGGATCATGCCAGTTATACGGTAGAGGGACATTCTATGGATTATTAACGGCCTCCTCTTCCATAATATTTAACCACTGCTCTTCTTGAGGTAAAACCGATGTTTCATCTTCCCCCGCTATCCAGTCAAGCACATTGTCATCCCTCAGTAGACTATGAACGTCGTGAACATCAATGTTATGTCTCCTTGCTTTACCTTTAATTATTTGTTGCTCCAACTTCAAATTAAACTAGACATACACCAGATCATTTAATCTCGATGAAAATAAACACACTCCAATTCCTCTCTGATCCAGACGATATATTTGTTTGACTTAATATCTTTACTGCAATCTTTTGGAGGGATGGATACTCAGCATCATAAGATAACCACCAACTTACATGATCACCATGTTGAGCTGCAATACGTGCTCATGGTGATCCAAATTGACCTTGCATCATTCGCATTCTTTCTGCCTACAAAGAAAAGTACAATTGTTACTAGAAATTCAAATTACTTAATTATACATATTTGGAGATAATATTAGTAATTTTGTACCTCTAGCATACATTGTGTTTGTTCTTGCGGGCCACTAACCATTTTTGATATAACTTCAGTAAGATAAATATGCGGCTCGGAAATTTCATTATTGATGAGATTAGTTGCTGGGTTAAAGATGTAATAAGGATTGAGAAAATACGATGCATCATGAAGAGGAGAACTCAACTGACTTTTCCATCGTTTCTTTATTACACCCACGATAGAAGCATATCGATTTGATCCCAAACCCATTTGTATAATTTCCACACATGTAGCTAGTGCATGGAACAAATAGCCCATGGTGGGTTTGTCTGAGTCCAAGAAACGAATCATTTTCAATAAGGACCAACCATTATGCATGCATTTTGACATGTCGTCCAGAACATCTCATTTGAAATAATATTCTTCACTTGTCTAGCTTGTTAGTTTTTGCCTCATCCGATTTCGGAAATTCCTTGTCCAGAAATAGGCTCTCGATAGCATGACATTGATCAATGATTCTTTTGATTGCAATAAAATTCGTTGAAAACCTTGTTCATCCAGGGCGCAATAGATTGCGTCATGTAGAATGTTATCGAAATCTAGCAAGAACCCAACCATGATTGTAAATAAATTTTCTAATTTGTCTTGCTTCTCCGATCACATCTTTAACAAAGGGGAATCTTCCATATCTTCCAACATCAAGTCCAATACGAAATTCTGCAATCTAATAAAGGGACAAGTATACCTTGTTAATTGTTGCCGACGAAATTTTAGTGGATATAATTTACCGACACGAATTTTATCAAACTTTCGAAAATAAATTGTATAGTGAAAAGCATTTTAAAACACCTATGTAAAGAATATAAACATGACTATCGAATTATACACATTTCTTATACTAACAATAATCAAATAAAATGGTAGTATTAGTTTTTCTTAATGATATAGGTCATCTATTAGTTGGACAAAATTTAAAAATTAATAGGTCATCTATTTAGGGACGTAGGGAGTATTAAAAAATTAAAATACCTTGTAACAACGTTTTTTAGACTCGTTAAAACGTTTTCACACACGTTATAACCGTTACATAGGAAATTCAGATCATTTTTTTTTATTTCCTATGTAACCGTTACAACGCCCATTATTTTGAAAAAACGTCTAAAAAACGCGTTTTTTTACTATATAACGCGTTTTTTGCTCAAAACGTGCTCACACCTGTGAAAACGTATTATAACGGTCACGCCTAGTGTCCGTGACCTGAGTCGTGACCCGTTTTTCATTACACCTCTGTCGCACTTCTCTACCGCAATTTTCTTCTCGTCTCTCGAGATTAAGAAATGAATTCATCAACAGACCTGCAAAGCTTCTTCAGCACATACCAAAAGCATCAGTACAAGCACCACCAACATAGTGGTTGCATATACATCGTTAAAATTAAATTTCCCGAATCATTCAACCCAGCAATACAATTGAATTTCAGTCCAATTGAACATAAGAAAATCCCATAAATTAGAGCATAAACAACACCAACAGGAAATCTTCACCAGAACAACTTCCACTCATCTCCACCACCATCATTAACATCCACCGCAACCAGCAATAATTCTACTCTACCACCACCACCACCACCATAATCAAGCAATTGAAATCCAGTAAAAACCCATTTCCAATTTCACAATGTCATACTAAATTTCAATCCCCCATTAACGAACTGACAATCAAACCAACAAAAAGCTACAACCTTTTACCACTATCTCCACCTAACTAGTCAAACAAAAACCCAAATCCAATCATAATTTAATCAATTGTATATACAAAATTCGATCAATACCCACACTACGATACCCTTTTCCAACTCAATCACCAAATCAAAAATTCAAACTCTAATTGACTCATCGATTGAACATTGAGAAGATTCAACAAATCTCAAAAAAGATATAATCAAAACCCTAAAAAAATCACCACCAAAATTAAATCAAATCAAATAAAATGAAATCAATATACATCCAGATTCAAACAAATGGAAAAAAGATTGAAGTAAAAACTTCCTAAAACCTACCTTTTCGCCATTCTTCTAGTGTATATGAAAATCAAAATTAGAGATGGAATGGAAATAAGAATCCTAAAATTATTGAGAACTTAGAAAGAAACGTAGAAAAAGGGCACATATGAAGTCTGCTTCTCGAAGTGATTAGGGATATCTCTGTTATTTAGAGTTACAGAGAGAGACGAAGAAAAAGATAAAGTGAACTGAAAGTAGAAGTTCTGTTTTAGGGCTTTATTAAAGAAGACTTAATCCTGGCCATTTATTTATGCCATGTTAAGATTCGGACACCTGCAACCATTATAACTGGACGTTCGGGAATATATAGCCATTTGGCCCGTTTGTTATTTGATATAATTCTTAACGTTAATATATAAAGAATATGTTAGTGAAATATTACTTCAGTTAAGTCAATGGTTAGACATGACAGTCTTTGATGGGTCAAGGTACCAACCCTTAATATTTTAAATATTGGGTACCAAAGCTAGGTGTTGGACATTTGCTGGGTACTAACCGTTAAATAACCCTTTATTTTAAGGAATGGGAAATAGGGAAACTTTTTTTGTTGTTGCTAAGAAACCTCAAATCTCATTCATTCAATGAGTAAAACAAGATTACAAAGGGCCAAACCCTAGAATCAATGAACAAAATACAACAAATACCAAACAATAAACCGAAAAGAGAAATATCGGAGAAATGTTGAAACATCAGCTCTGTGTATTCGAAGAAGATCAATAAAGCAGAGAAGAAATGGTGTCAGGAGTGATTCTAACCATTTTGATAAAATTTCTCCTTAGGAAGATGTGCTTTCATGAAATTAAAGTGATTTGTCATATTTTTCATGATTGATAGCAAATCGCCTATTTCTTCGTGAGCTTCCAGAGTCCGCCGGAAAAGTACATCAATCAACTCAACCTAACTTGACAAATCAACCCAAAAAGGTGCAAATGAACACCATATAGGTGCAAAAAGATAACAAGGAGTCGAAAATTGACATGAAGAAGCCTAAGAATGACATGGAAACCACAATTACTAACCCTAAAAAAAAGATACAAGATAAAGATAAAGAAATATCTAACTAGATGATAATTGAAACCAAATAATCTATTCTCTTTCGTTCTGACCCCACAAAAATCTGATGTGGACATCTACCAGAAGAGTATTTTGAAATAGAGTTCCCTCATTGATTGTGGCCCCACATGGATTGTGAAAATAGATGTTTACACCCTAATTACACCTTTTCTAAGCGAACAACACCGCCCATCACTTCCACTACATCTTTTTTCATCGAATAACTGCCCCCACTTTCATTTTCATCCGCGAAGAAACCGTATCATCTGATCAAATCTCTCCGAATACTTTCTTCCCAAAATATTGTTTTTCGATACCCCAATAGATGGTTTATGGATTTCAATCTCATTAAAGATCGCCAGTCCCAAGAGGTAATTTTCTATCTTTCTTTATACAGATAAAACCCAATATTTTCTTTTGTAATTCAAATTTAGGTTACTGAAAGTTAGGGCTATATAAATTCTTAGTTGAGTTAAGAGGAGTCTTCAAAATGTTCAGTTCATCATACCAAGTGTTTGGTTTCTTCGAATTTAGTTTTATGATTTTTCAAAACATTGGACTAATATTTCCGTGGGTTTTCTCGAAATTGTAAATGTGCAGTTCAATCGTGGATACATTGTTTTTCTAGCATTCAGGTACATATATATCTAATCACTCACTCATTCTATTTTAACGGTATTGATTTCACTTCAATTCTGATTTCAGTTTTGTTTATCTTACAAATTTAAGCTTTAATCTCTTGATTGAGTGCAATTTTGTAGGGTTAGAAAATTTTGAGTTGGGTTTAATAGTTTTGTTGGTGGGGGTTGTAGTCATAATTGTGATATTAGGGCTATTCTTCATATGTTCAATCATCATCCTGAACAATATAGAGTCGTTTACAAGAATCAGTCTAGAAAGCTTCCTTCGATGCTCCTCTTACAAAGAGATTAACTAACCAGCCTTAGTTTCTCTTTCAAAAATCCTTGAAAAGTGGTTCATAACATTGATTCCTTATTATTAAAACAACTGAGCAAATGAAGTATTAACTTTTGTTGAAAGGGATATTATAGTTGCAGTATTAGGGTTCTAAGTGGTTAATAATATTGTTTGCCCAAAATGCAGGATCATGCATGGATTCTTGGATCACAAAAAGTGGTACTTCAAATGCAAATGACAAGTCAAGGTAGCGATACCGACGTAAAAATTAATGTGTATTATTGAACTTTGACATGTTATTGCTATCACAACTTCTAAAAGCTATGTTCTAAAGGTATATATTAAACCTTGAGGTAGAAGATCACAGTGGACCAGCTGTTTTCTTAGATTTTGGTGAAACTCCTCAAAAGCTAATGTAGAAAATCATAGTCTCTGGGTAACATTACGATAATAGGCTTTTTATGTGTTTAATCCTGGAATCCAATTGCTCAGTATTAACTGGAATCCTTGAAAGCATCATCATTAATTTCTCTTTGTGGTCATTTAGTCTGATAATAAGTTATCGTTGCCAGCAGTACTTTGACATTTCTGTTTCCACATTTAATTAGATCTGAATGCATATGTCAATGTTAATGGTGTTATCTATAGGTTGGCTCAACTCCATATTCAACCCAAACTTTTTTGCTACATTGAGTATGAAAGGTGTTGTAATCTCTATTTCTGAAGGTGATTCTAACAATGGGGGTGTCTACAGTACAATAACTGAAAATCTCTCCCTTTAATACTTTTCTGTAATTTGTTTGATTATTCAGTATAATTCGTTGCTTTGGTGATACTCGGCAAAGCGAGTTATAATATCCTTCATGGGATGGATTGCTTCATAGAGACCCTTAATGTGATATTCCCATAAAAAACCATGTGATTTACAATGGTTGCTTCTTCTACATCCGATTACTTAAACGACTGAGCTACTAGATGCAAGTTTAATTATATATTTGAATAAGATTAATCTATCTTTGGAAAATTGCAGATATAATGTTGCTAGGAGGCAGAAAAAATGATCCATGCTACTGCTGCATCCAAAGCCATGAATGGTCATTTATCGAAGGTAAATTGCGTGGTCTCTATCGTTTTCTATGCTCAACATGGATATGCAAAATAGTATAACAATCCCTTATATACTGAATCTGAATATTTTAGATTTAATAATTCTACATGAAATAGACACATGGGATGATTTACTCACTAAAACTCGCTCTCTTTTTTGTACATCAAATAATCATTGCAACAACTAATTGTGTACTGCTCCAGGTAAAACCACTGACCATTTGCTACTGCATCGTCCTATATATTCCTTACATGGTTATCTATATTGCTACCGGATGTAGCTAGATGGACATGGATCGTCCATGGCTCTGTACGGCAGTTTCTTTTGCAGTGGAAAATTAAATGAACCTTTTCATGATATATGTCAAGTTTTATGGGGAAATCTGTTTACCAGCATTCATGTGGACAGTTTGGCGATCGCGTAATGATCCTTTATATCTTCTCCGGAAAGCTGCATTTGTGTTCTTTTGGATTACAGTTCATCCTGATTTGAATGTTTATTTTAATGATTGGATGTTCTCCATTGTGCAGTGTACTGTTGCTTTTCTTTTCTATTAAGTCTCTTCTTTTCTTAAAATGTTTATTTCAAGGATTTTTTTTTTTTTTTTTGGAATATTAGCTGCTCTATTGTGGTTTGTTTGAACGACTATGTAAGGTTTTTGCGGTTTGTTGCCATATAAATGATAATTATTGAGGATAAATTACATATCACAGTGACATAGTCCAATGAGTTTGTAGCCTAGAGTCTCATCCATATCGGTTCGTTACTTTGTTTGTGCAGGTTATAGTTTTAAAAATCCACCAGCGAATAAATATATTCCACCAGATGGCACATATGTTAAGACAAATAACGAACAAATTAAGAAGGAATATCCGGTGCGAAGCACGGGTTACTATCTAGTTAAACTAGTAAAACTAAACATAGAACTATGAAAACAGTAAAAGGGGAGCACAAATCCGCTCCATGAAGCAAATTTGAGCTTGAAGGAGCTTGCTAAATCTAGCCAAAACATTTCAATCATTCACAACTTTTGCTTTCAGTGCTTTTAATAGCTACTGGAGAATAAAAGTTCTTTTGGAGAAAGGTGTTTTAGGAAAAAAAAATTTAAGTGGATAGAGACCTTCTGAAAGTCCTTCAAAAGAATTATTATTGGATTTGGATTTTCAAATTAATGATTTAAGATTTTGAGAATTTCTGGACACCTTTATGTTCCCAAAATCAGTAAATCATTAAACTCCTAAAAGATCTCTCTGTGTATCTTATAAAAAATTCTCTTATAGCCTATTTGGATAGCAGAAGAAGAAGTGCTTCTGCCTCTGGACTTCTCAAAAGGACTTCTGAGAGGTAAGAATATGAATAAGTTAGTTAGCAATTGGTTGCCTTAAAAGTTAAAAAGCTGATAAGTAAGGTTGGCAACAAAGTAATATCAAAAGTTAAAATTATTGCTATAAGGATGATCATTGCCATTCTTGTTTCTGAATATTACTAACGTCTATAGTGCAACAAAAAAAATATGATCAATCTAGAATAACTTAAATCTGTAAATAGGGAGCTTCAAAAAATTAACAATTGTTCATGAAGCAGCACAATTCACTTCCGGTGGAGAAAACAAGTGGTTCGGGCATTTTTACAAGCACCTGATGTGCATCTTGTTAGTGATACATGCATGGGTTTTTAATGGATTCCTGAGCCTGCTATATCCCTTCGCTGCATTCGATCAATCCACATTCACTAATTCAAGACAAACCACGAATACACAATACATCTCTCAATCGAAGACAACATCACAAGTTCTTGTTGTTTTCACGACTGGAAATATCTTACCAAAATCAGAAGACCAAATTCAAAATTATACTCACGCCATCAAGGTGCAACACATCAATTCAATTTTTTTCCAGGATGTTCTCGGCAAGGAAAACTCTGTCCAAGTCTCTCAATTGATCATCGAACACAAAACTCTGTCCAAGTCTCTCAATTGATCATCGAACACAAACTACTGTTCTTCTCGATATAACTTCTTAAACTAATCACCAGAAGACCATTGATTTTCCTGCAATAATACTCACCAAAACTCATCTGTCACACTCTCTTATCATCTCCAATCAATCGAAAATATCTTCTGTTGGTTTATCGGCATCTAATCAAGTCCTTTAACTCTTGTCATTCGAACATCAGTTCATATTACCAAGGAAAATCATATATTTTTTTGCTTGAATCTTTCTCATGGTCGAGGATTTCATTATGGTGCATGTTGGAAAATTAGGCACCCCGAGCACAGCGGAATTACATGATCACAAAGGGCAATTGGTTATTTGAACCAATCATGAGAGAAATAATAAGAGAGACAGAAGATAAACAAACATGCACAACCACAACACAAGATATACGTGGTTCACCTTTACAGGCTACATCCACGGCAAACACCACCAGAAAAACTTCCATTAAATCAAAGACCATTACATGCTCTTTCCGCAACCCAAGACAAGAACCAAAGAGTTAACAAGACATACCCGAGAACACCATCGAAGAAACCATAGAAACCAATTCTCTAACCATTCCTCAAACCAGCCTCATGTATTCTCTTCTACACCGTCTTCATGGTTGCCAGTAACAGAGGAGAAACATGGAAACCGTCTAGAAACTTGGTTTAGGGCAAAGCCCCAAACCCTAAACACTAGAACACCAAAATCCTCTCTATACAAGTTTTTCTCTCACACCGATATTGACCTACACGGTAACACTCAACCCTCCCTACCAAAGAGACCAAAATCCTAAGCACAAGGATTTACCACTCTTCTTGGTTGGATTGTCTTTCTCTCTACCAAAGACCTCTATTTATACTAGTTAGCTATCTAGGTCTTTACACGGTTTTTCCTTGTCCTACTAAAACAATTCATACACGTTAGGAATTCATGACCGACCTTTGTTTGAGAACAAACACAAAGACCACCGACCAAGATTTTCAGACATGGTAACTCCACTAACCAATATCACATGGTTTTAAGAGTTCAACAAAGTTTTGAACTCTTATTCAAAACCGTGTTCAATAAACACGCCACCGTCCAATAGGCACCGTCCAACAATTCTCCACCTCGGATCATGCATCATGCATGAGACGATCAATACAAGAAATATCCATTATCTTCCAACGTCGATTGCGTCACAGGTGATAGGTATTATAAAACACCTAATTTTATATCTAGTATTTATGCTTTATTTTCTATTATCCTTGGGAATTGCATCTCTTATGTTTAGTTTTGAGAGATCAGGTGCGATGGAGTCTTTTGGAGCGAAAGGAGAGAAATCACTCATTTAGAGTGAAAAAGGGCGAAACGGTCAATTCACATATGAGCTATACCTGGAGCGGGCTAGGATGTGCAAGGTAGAGGCGAAGAAAGAGCTGTCAGTTTCCCGTAACTGACAGTTGAGTCAAAGAATTAGGGTGTCGGTTATCTGAAACCGACAAGTTATTCTGAACAGGTGGCCCTTATCCCATCCGCTGAGGTGGATACATCCAATCTTCTTCTAACACAAGACCTAAAATTTAGAGAAAAGTCAAATCTTTCATCATTGTCTATTCTTTACTCACTCCACCTCCACCTGAAATTGAGAGGAGAAAAGGCGGCTGTTGTTGGAGATTTTGGTTCTTGAACGAGAAATAGAGGAGATGAATCTGTTAATGACAGTTGAAATGGAAGAGATGGTTGAGATAGTTAGATCGAGAAGTCAAGAAAACACATAGTTGTGGGTTTGAGCAGAGACTGTGTTGTTGATTTTGGTGATGAAATCAGAGTATCAAATGGTGCCATGGCTAAGCAGAAGCTGGGGTTCGATTCAATTATTGATTGTTGTGTTTGAGATAGTTCAAATTAGGGTTTCTGATACATGGGTGTGTGCTTCTGGTACTGATAAGAAGATGAGGGTTTGAGGAATGAATAACTTCGGTTCTTTGTCGATTTAGGATATGGGTTCGATGTGAATTTGTTGATTGTCATAGGCTTAATATAAACTGCAGGGACACAGAAACTGAGATGAGATTTGTGTGGTTCTGGTGAGTTGTTGCAGGTGGAAGTGGCTCTGATTGGAGAAGTTGTTGATGGTTCAGGGAAAGGAGATGATAAGGTTATGATGAGTCTAGTGGTGGCTAATTATGGGTACTGTGTAACTCAATTTTTAATTGGGGGTTCGAAATATTCTGGGTTTCTGATGAGTGTAGCAAGATATGGATGAATCTGAGTTGTTACAAGTGGTACTGGCTGTGAGGAAATTCTGATGGTGCTGGAAGGAAGCTGCAGAAGGTGATGGATGTGAGTCTGGTGCAATGGGTTAGCTGGTGTTGAGAGTGGAAAGATGAGCTGAAATAGTGATGAACAGAATGATGGAATTACATGATGAATTGAATGCTGCAATTCAGATGTCTTGGGTTGCAATCAGCTGGTTGTGTGCATGTGGAGAATCAATGGGATAATGGCTTGAATTCCAGCTGAAGTCGCAGGTTGCAGCTGAGTTACAGTGGTGGTGCTGTTTTAATGAGACAGACTGGGAAGTTGGATTGCTGCTGTGATTAATGGCTAGGATGGCTTGGTGGAGCTGTTGAAGTGGTGTAACGGTGTGTTTGGTGAGCTAGGAAGCAGATTGTTACATGTGAAATTGCAGGAATGAACTGTTGCTGCTTATTGTGGGTACTGAGTTGCAGATGGAAAGGGAAAGTAGGTATTGCTACTGTAATTGCATGTGGTTTTGGTGATGGCATTGAACAGAGAGTGACGCTGGGCAAGGACTTGCTGGTGTAGTGAAAGCCATGGAGATTGGTTTGGAGCTGGTGGTTTGTTGGTTCGAGTTCAGGGCTTAACTGGAGCTGATCTGAGTTGCAGTCTGGTGGAATGGATTCAAAGGAGATTGAGAACAGGGTACCGGCGCTGTTGATTTGTGTATTACAAGGAAGGCTAGGTAAGGAACTGCGCTGTGAAGCTAGAAAATAGGTTCTGGTAGAATGATGCCATTCATGGCAGTAATGAATATGGTAAAGATTAGTGCCGGTACTACTACCAATTGAGTTGCAGGAAAAGGTTTTGGTGGCAATGGAGAATGAACGAAATGGTTCATTTGAAATAGATGCATGTTAGGTTGCAGGTTTTGAGCTTAGCAAGGATTGCATTTGTGTATGGCAGTGGCAGCTGATGCACTGACCAAAGTTTATGTTGCATGTGGAAGCTTGTGTTGGATTTTGAGACAGTGAAGTCATTGCAGTGTGAAGATACAGGTCACATTTGGTGGATTGTTGAACTGGTATATCAGGTGCAAGTATTGGAGCAGTACCTGGTAGCAGTTTGGCTTGAACTGTGGAGAATGGGTGATGCATTGGTGGCGCATTGGTTGAGTGTTTGCAGAAAAGCTATGTTGTTGACAGTGTCATGGTGGTGCTTCGAGGGCTAAGGAAATGGACTAGGCTGCTACATGAGCTAAGAGAAGTTACAAAATGTGCTGCTGTTGCGGTATGGACTGAATAGTGAAGGCTGGTTCTGGTGTTGTTGCAGCCGCAGTACGAAAATTGAGAAGAATTGGTGCACCGGTGGTACTAGCTTGGGATGCCAGATTTAAGAGGTTAAAGTGTCGATCATAAAGTTTCAGTGAATCATGAAGGGGGTACGAGTCGGATGCAAGAGTTGATGGCCGGAAATATGAGCTTCGAGTTACGCTTTTGGGAAAGTTTTGTCTGAATTGTGAGTATATGAACTGCAGAGAAGGATAGTGGCTGGAGGTCATAGTAGCCGGAAGCTCAAGTGGCCTGAGACAATTTTCCGGCAACAAATTCCGGCGATCGGTGCCGGATTCCGGCCAATTTTCCGGTGACATTTTTTTTGGGACACATTTTTACATGGGTATTTACTTTGTGTGGGCTTGGTGGATATCCTACTATTGGAGTATTTGGACTTTGGGCTTTGAAGACCTAATTATGGAAAGTTGGAAGGCTATAAAAAGAAAAAGTTCTATTCTTTTTTTGGGGGAGACATCTTATCTACTGGAGTTTTGGAGGAGAGCGATTCTACTAGGGTTTGCTTTCGTTTATTTTTCATCTTTTTCATCTTTTTCATTTTATAATTGATTATTATGATTATGATGAACTCAAAAACTATGAGTAACTAAATACTATTTATTGGTTATGGGATAATAAGTGGATTTCACAAATAAGATTTGATTCAATGTATTAGTTTTGTCTCAATAATTTATTGTTTATGATTCATGATTCATTTTGTTGTATGATTTGATTGTTTGTTTGGTTGAGTCCGGAATCAATCCGATTTGCTTTCATTTCTAGAGCTATATTAGGGTTTTCAATACGAAAACGTTCTTTTTCCCTGATTCTAAGTAGCATAAACGTGGGTAGTGCTTGTAGTGATATATCCTACTAGTCACATATGAATCATAACTAGGGTTAAATCGATTTAGTGCTTTTACACATTTTGATTGCCTTAATTAGTGTTATTCCATAGAACTCATTGCTTTTAGGGAGTTAAATCTAAATGTGCTTTTACACTTTGAAATCAGGGAATTAGCGGAATATTCTTGCGATCAAGATATTCTAGGACTTTTAGTAAATGAGAGATTAAAATTTCAATTCTAGTCATTGTTGATAATTCAAGTTTGTGAATGAAACTATCTCGTGACCAATACTTTCTCCTTATTGATTATTTTATTACTTTATTGCTTTCAATTTATTTTTATTGTTTTGAAAACTTAAACCCCCCCCCCTTTGGTTACTAAGAAACTGAAATTTGCATAACAACATTAGCCTCTATGTGGATATGAACTCTTTCTTATCGCATACTACTTTTATTTTAGTGAAGTAAGAAAGTGAAATTATATTTGACCGGCTGACAACCGACCAGATTTTGGCGCCGTTGCCGGGGAGGCAAACGGCTTGTTATTAAGTTTTTAGTTTCTTTTTACAATTTTTGCTTTTATCTTTGCTTTTTGTTTCTTGTCTTGATTCTTACTTGTTTGCGAGAATTGTTTTCAGGTACCTTATCCCTGGCTTCTAAGAATTGGAACTATCCAAGGTGCGGGATTGCTACTCGAAGAGGCACAATACTCCAACCAAGTCAAGACATACCAGAAGAGAAAGAGTTAGAAGTGGAAGAATAATTACAACTAGAAGGAGAACAAGAGGTTCCATTTGTAGAAGAACCACTAGTTGAAGAAGAAGAAGCAATGGAAGACGCAAATCGTACACTCAAGGATTTGGCTTCTCATAGGCTTGATGCACAACGATGGTGTATTCAAACTAACTCAACCTTTGAGATCAATCCTGGGGTGATTAGAGAGTTACCGAAGTTTCATGGTATGGCGAATGAAGACCCAAACAAGCATCTCATGGAGTTCCATTGTTAAGGCCATGCTTCCAGCAGAGACTGAAGCCAATGGTGCAATGTTGAAAGTTTTTCCATTTTCTATGGTAGACAACGCTAAGGATTGGTTGTATTGTTTTCCATCCGGAAGTGTCACTCCATGGAACGGATTGAAGAAACTCTTTCTATAGAGGTATTTTCCTGTGTCAAAGGCTACTCAAATTCGCAAAGAGATTTTTGGAATAAAGCAACATGCGGGAGAATCTTTGTATGAATGTTGGGAGCGATACAAGATATTGGTGGCAAAATATCCTCACCATCGATTCAGCGACGCTATGATAATCCAATACTTCTACGAATGTCTTCAATCAAGTGATAGATATCTTCTTGATGCAGCGGGTGGTGGTGCACTAGTGAACAAGAGGGTGGCCCAAGCTACCGATTTGATTGAAAGTATGGCTGCAAACTCGCAAAAATTCTACACAAGAGGTGAACCAATGGTTAGGGGAGTGCATGAAGTTAGTGATTCATCATCATCTCACCGTGATCAAAGGATGGACAATATGGAGCACATGATGCAGAAGATGGCTGCGGTTATATTACCTTCGTATGGTGAAGAGTTGGAGCAAGCTAATGCGGTTTTTCCAAACCCACAAAGACAGTATGATCCCTATTCCAGCACCTACAATCCGGGATGGAGAGATCATCCAAATTTCAGCTATGCCAACAAGCAAGGTGCGGTTCAACAACCTACCTTCAACCGTCCGAGTGGATTTCAACCACAACAACAACAATTTCAACCTCAACATCAATAATTTCAGCAACCACAACAACCGGTTCAAAACCAAGGTTCCGATATCGATGCAAAGTAACAAAAAATGATGCAAGGTATTTCTCCCATGTTCAAAGAAAGTCAACAAGAAACTAAGAGTGCTATCAAGGAGTTGAAGACTCAAGTGGGCTCCATGGCGATTGATATCAACAAATTGAAGGCACAAAATAGTGGGAGACTCCCTTCTCAACCTATTAACCCAAAAGAGGGTGTCAATGCTATTACGTTGAGAAGTGGTACACAACTTGAGCAACCCAAAGTTGTTGATTTGGGTGAAGAGGAAGCTCCAAAGGAGCCGGTTTTGAAGGAAAAGAGGGATGAAATTCCCCAAACACCCGAGGTACCTATTCCTAACTCTAAAACTCCTATTCTTACTTATGTTCCTCCTATACCTTTTCCTCGCAGATTTGCAAGTTCTAAGAAGGCAGAACTAGAAAAGGAGATTTTAGACGTTCTTAAGAAGATTCATGTGAACATACCGCTCATTGATGCTATCAAGCAAGTTCCCAAGTATGCAAAAGTGTTGAAGGACTTGTGCACCAACAAGCAAAGGCTTAAAGGCAATGAAGTGCTAAGTGTGGGGGATAATGCTTCGGCAATCTTACAACACAAACTCCCAAAGAAATGCAAGGATCCCGGTAGATTTGACATTCCCGTCACAATTGGTAACACCACTTTTAACAAAGCAATGTTAGACTTAGGTGCATCCGTTAATGTCATGAAGGTATCCATGTATAATTCACTTAATCTAGGTCCTTTGAAAAAGGCTGAAATTGTGTTGCAATTAGCCGATCGCTCTAATGTTTACCCAATGGGTATTATTGAGGATGTTCTTGTGCAGGTTAATTAATTTGTATTTCCAGCTGACTTTTATGTGTTAGAGATGGATGAAGGTTCACCGAACTCGTCTCTTCCATTGCTACTTAGGCGTCCCTTCATGAAAACGGCTAAGACGATTATTGATGTATACAAGGGAACATTGACTATGGAGTTTGACGGAGAAATAATACGTTTCAACATTTTTGAGACGATGAAATATCCTAGTGATGTCCACTCTTGTTTCTCCGTTGATGTTATGGATGCATTGGCACAAAGAGTGTTTGAATTGAATGGTGATGATTCTTTGGAAACTGTTTTAACTACATCCATGGATGATGGTGTAGAATGTGGTAACGAAGTCAAGGAATCCCTTGGTGATCTTAACTCACTAGAAGGATGTCCGGAAACTCATAATATCTCTTTTATTTCTTTACCATGCAGTGATGAAAAGCTTTTACCTTCTATTGTTAAATCTCCAAAGTTGGAATTGAAACCTCTTCCAAGTCACTTAAAGTACTTGTACTTGGGTGACAATGAAGAGTTACCTGTAATTGTTTCTAACGAGCTTAGTGAATTACAGGAGCAAAAACTTCTAAGGGTGCTAAGGAAGCACAAGACGGCCATAGGATGGACAATCGCTGATATCAAGGGTATAAGCCCTGTTGTTTGTATGCATAAGATTCGTTTGGAGGACGATGCAAAGCCTACAAGGGAAGCGCAACGTCGTTTGAACCCTCCCATGATGAAAGTTGTGAAAAAGGAGATACTCAAGCTTTTGGAAGTGGGTGTTATTTACCCCATATCCGATAGCAAGTGGGTGAGACCGGTACAAGTTGTACCAAAGAAATTAGGTGTAACGGTGGTAGAGAATGATGAGAACGAACTTGTCCCAACTCGTGTGCAAACCGGTTGGAGGGTTTGTATTGATTATAGAAAGTTGAATGCCACTACTAGGAAGGATCATTTTCCTTTACCTTTTATTGATCAAATGCTTGAACGTTTAGCTGGACATGCTTATTATTGTTTCCTTGATGGTTATTCAGGTTACAATCATATTGTGATAGCACCGGAGGACCAAGAGAAAACCACTTTCACTTGTCCTTTCGGTACTTTTGCTTTTAGAAGGATGCCTTTTGGCTTGCGCAATGCTCCATCTACCTTACAAAGGTGTATGGTAAGTATCTTTTCCGAGTATGTTTGAAAACATCATTGAAGTGTTTATGGATGACTTTAGTGTTTTTGGTGATTCATTTAACCTTTGTTTGAACAACTTGTCATTAATCCTTGAACGATGTGTTGAAAAAAACCTTGTGCTGAATTGGGAGAAGTGCCATTTCATGTAACTCATGGCATAGTTTTAGGCCATATAATATCTTCTAAAGGCTTGGAGGTTGATAAATCTAAGATAGACCTTATTCGTGCTCTAACCCCTCCCACTACGGTGAGGGAGATACGCTCTTTTCTTGGACATGCAGGTTTTTATCGTAGATTTATCAAGGATTTTTCCAAGATAGCGTCACCACTTTGCAACTTATTGCAAAAAGATGTGGTTTTTAACTTTGATGAAAAGTGTATGGCGGCATTCAATCATTTGAAAGAACTTTTGATTTCAGCCCCTATCATTAAACCACCGGATTGGAGCAAGCCTTTTGAGCTAATGTGTGATGCTAGTGACTACGCGGTTGGTGCGGTGCTTGGGAAGCGTGTAGGGAAGATACCTCATACTATTTATTATGATTCTAGAACGTTAAATGAAGCCCAACAAAATTACACACCACTGAAAAAGAGTTTTTAGCTATTGTATTTGCATTGGAGAAATTTCGCTCTTATCTAATTGGTACAAAAGTTGTTTTTTTTTTCTGACCATGCAACACTTAGGTACTTGTTAATGAAGAAAGAAGCGAAACCAAGGCTCATACGCTGGATTTTACTCTTGCAAGAGTTTGATATTGAAATCAAAGACAATAAAGGAATTGAGAACACCGTTGCGGATCACTTGAGCCGTCTTGCTGTGGACAAGGAAGCTATCCCATTGCATGAGAGTTTCCCGGATGAGCAACTATTCTCAATTGCCTTTGGAGAACCATGGTATGCAGATATTGTGAATTACTTGGTAACTAAACAAATCCCAAGGAACTTGTCTCGTGCTGAGAGGGACAAACTTAAGAGGTTAGGAAACCAATACATATGGGATGATCCATACTTATGGAAACATGGCAGCGACCAAGTAATAAGAAGGTGTGTTTCCGAATCCGAGTTTAATTCTATCTTGTCATTTTGTCACTCCTATGCTTGCGGAGGACATTTTGGAAGTAAAATAACCGCTCACAAGGTATTTGAAAGCGGTTTCTATTGGCCAACCTTGTTTAAGGATGCACATATATTTTGCACAACTTGTGATAGGTGCCAAAGAACATGCAATCTAGGTGCCCGAAATCAAATGCCACAAACTTTTATTCAATTTATTGAAGTTTTTGATGTATGGGGTATTGATTTTATGGGTCCTTTTGTAAACTCTCATGGGAATTTTTACATCTTACTTGCTGTTGATTATGTCTCTAAATGGGTGGAATCTAAGGCCACCCCTACTAATGATTCCAAGGTTGTTTCAGATTTTGTGCAAGCTAACATTTTTGCAAGGTTTGGAATTCCAAGAGCCATAATTAACGATGGGGGTTCTCACTTCAAAAACAGAATTTTGCAAAGCTTGTTGAAGAAGTACAATGTGTCACACAATATTGCAACACCTTATCATCCCCAAACAAATGGACAAGCCGAGTTTTCCAACCGGGAGGTGAAATCCATTCTAGAAAAGACGGTGAATCCAACAAGGAAAGATTGGAGCATGCGACTAAATGATGCTTTGTGGGCTTATATAACCGCATACAAGACACCGATTGGGATGTCTCCCTTTAGGCTTGTGTTTGGTAAACCTTGTCACTTACCCGTGAAGATTGAGCATAAGGCGTTTTGGGCGATTAAGCAATACAATATGGAGATGGATGGTGCTGGAAATCAAAAGAAGCTACAACTCCAAGAGTTGGAAGAGCTTCGCAATGATGCATTTGAAAGCTCTCGCATTTACAAGGAGAAAACGAAGTCCTTTCATGATACTATGATTTCTAGAAAACAATTTTGTGTTGGGCAGAAAGTGCTTTTGTTTAATTCTCGCTTGCATTTATTTTCGGGTAAATTTAGGTCACGTTGGACCGGACCTTTTATTGTTACTAATGTGTTTTCTCATGGTGCAGTAGAAATTTGTAGCATAGCTACAAGCAAGGAACTTAAAGTTAATGGGCACCGGTTGAAACCATATTATGAGAATTTCACTTCCGAAGTGGTGGAAGGAGCTAATTTTGTGGATGCACTCCCTATGGAGGAGTCATAGAAAGCAAGGAGATAGTCGAGCTGACGACTTTAAACCAAGCACTTAGTGGGAGGCAACCCACCGGTTTTGTATCTTTACCTTTTTTTATTATTATTATTAAGTATTTTATCTTTATTTTCTTTGTTTTTGCATATCATTTGCGGAATTTCCCACCTTGAAATTTCTTTGGACGATTCAATTTTACATTGAGGACAATGTAAAGTTTAAGTGTGGGGGAGCATTTATATGTTTGTATAGTTTGTTTTATGCCTTTAGTAAAAAAAAAATATCAGAAAAATAGAAAAGCTAGAAAAAAATTGTGTTTTTTTGAACTCCGAAATCTAGAAACTTGTGCCTTTAGGATGACACCATTAGTGGATGGAACCATTTTGATTACAGGAGTTGAGGAACCGATTAACTAAAAGGGACAAACATAGCTCAGAAATCACAAATAATATGATAGTTGATACCATATCTCGGAATATCACCATATCACATTCTATTTTTATTTTTCCATTTTTATTTATTGTTATCTAAGTGCTTTGGTGGGTCACTAAACTTCGACTTGTTATTACTGCTATGATGAAATAGAGTGATTGAGTTGCTTAAAAAAAAAAAAAAAAAAAAGAGACCGACCAATTAGACCAAACGGAATAAAAAAGACACTTGGATAGCAGTATGTGTGAAATGTTGTCCCTGTCTCCGTCGCCTAAACAAGCGTGGAATGCAGGATCCAAGGCAACTATCACATACTTGCTGACAAGAAGCATGCGATTTGATCCAAAAGATCTAATCATGCTGTCTAAAAAAAAAAGTGAAAAAGAAAAGAAAAATATTATTTTTGTTGAATAAAGTCACTCATGGTTCCCTTGTATATGCCGGTTGAGTTGATGTAGAAATAAGATTGTTGACCACTGGTTCCCTTGTATATTCCAGTGTGTTGACACTAGTTCAGACCATTATCTCAATCCAATAGGATGCATAGGTTCATCTTGGCGGTGACCTTCAGATAGATATGGGAAACACCAATCACTTGTAAACATTCGCAACATCTACCTCTATATCCATCTTCTTTATCTTTTTATTGTGATTGTGGTTAGTCAGATTCCGAGTATTGTGGTTTGTTCGACTTTCTAAGAAAACTTTATTTACTTATATATGAATTGAATTTGAATCAAGGTAACTCTTCCTGTAATCACTTTGGATTCATTCATAGACTTTTCACAAGTAGCTGGAATTTGGAGTTGAAAATTTAGGTTTTGTAGGTAGACCTCTTGTAAACCTTCACGAGACTAAAACTCGTCCACTAGGGACACCTAGGGGTTCAAAGGCTTGTTATACGTGCTTAGTGTGACCGTAGCCTCGACGAGACGGAGTTGTATGTATTTTTTTTAGAATTATTTTGTTTGATTTGCTCGGGGACTAGCAAAGTTTAAGTATGGGGGAATTTGATAGGTGTTGTAAAACACCTAATTTTATATCTAGTATTTATGCTTTCTTTGCTATAATCCTTGGGAATTGCATTTTTTATGTTTAGTTTTGAGAGATCAGGTGCGATGGAGTCTTTTGGAGCGAAAGGAGAGAAATCCTCATTTAGAGTGAAAAAGGGCGAAAAGGTCAATTCACATATGAGATATACCTGGAGCGGGCTAGGTTGTGCAAGGTAGAGGTGAAGAAATAGCTATCAGTTTCCCATAAACGACAATTGAGTCGAAGAATTAGGGTGTTGGTTATCTGAAACCGACAAGTCATTCTGAACAGGTGGCCCTTATCCCATCC
Source organism: Papaver bracteatum (assembly GCA_023529315.1). Classification (NCBI taxonomy): domain Eukaryota; kingdom Viridiplantae; phylum Streptophyta; class Magnoliopsida; order Ranunculales; family Papaveraceae; genus Papaver; species Papaver bracteatum. The sequence continues at coordinate 680,408 of JAJJWX010004631.1, forward strand.
GCTGGGGTGGATACATCAAATCTTCTTCTAACACAAGACCTAAAATTCCGAGAGAAATCAAATTTTTATCATTGTCTATTCTTTACTGACACCACCTCCACCTGAAATTGAGAGGAGAAAAGGCGGCTGTTGTTGGCGATTTTGGTTCTTGAACGAGAAATAGAGGAGGTGAATCTGTTAATGATAGTTGAAATGGAAGAGATGGTTGAGATAGTTAGATCGAGAAGTCAAGAAAACACATAGTTGTGGGTTTGAGCAGGGACTGTGTTGTTGATTTTGGTGATGAAATCAGAGTATCAAATGGTTCCATGGCTAAGCAGAAGCTGGGGTTCGATTCAATTGTTGATTGTTGTGTTTGAGATTGTTGAAATTAGGGTTTCTGATACATGGGTGTGTGCTTCTGGTCCTGATAAGAATATGAGGGTTTGAGGAATGAAGAACTTCGGTTGCTGCTTATTGTGGGTACTGAGTTGCAGATGGAAAGGGGAAGTAGGTATTGCTACTGTAATTGCAGGTGGTTTTAGTGATGACATTGAACAGAGAGTGACGCAAGGCAAGGACTTGCTGGTGCAGTGAAAGCCAAGAAGATTGGTTTGGAGCTGGTGGTTTGTTGGTTCGAGTTCAGGGCTTAACTAGAGATGATCTGAGTTGCAGTCTGGTGGAATGGATTCAAAGGAGATTGAGAACAAGGTACCGACCGGTTGTCAGCTGACGCAAATATAATTTCACTTTCTTGCTCAACTAAAATAAATGTAGTAGTGATAAGAAAGAGTTCGTATCCACAGAGAGGCTTTCATTGTCAAATGTTTCGGTTCCCTAAAAGTAACAAGGGGGGATTTTTCTTGTTTTTAATAAAGTAAATAAAATAAAATCAATTAAACAAATAAATCAAGTAGAAAATATGTTGGTTAAGAATTCATCTTCATTCACAAACATGCTTTCTATACAATAACTAGAATTGATATTTAATCTCTATTTTATCAATGGCCCTAGAATACCTTGATCGCAAGAATATCCCGCTAATTTCCTCTTGTCATCAACAAACACATTAAAAGATGCGAGTATGAGTTCTATCTAAAAGAACAACCTAACGTGTTAAAGAACTAATCAGGTTTAATTCCCTAGATGCATTAAGTTCTATGAAATCAGGCCAATCAAAGCAATCGAACGTGTAAAAGCACTAATCCGATTTAACAAGGGTTATGGTTCACATATGGTTACTAGGATATATCTCAACAAGCAATAACCATATTTGTGCTACATGCAATCAAGAATTATCACTTTTGCGTATAATAACCCTAATCTAGCAAAAGATATGCATGTGAGTTCTACCAATTTGCAACTTGACAAAACTAACATTCAATCATGCAACCATATTAATGGTGAATCATAAACGATAATATGAGACAAAACTAATTTATTGAACAAGAAACATGTTATATGAAATCAAATCAATCCATCACCAATAATAAAATTAGCTCATGCTCATGGAGTTCATAACAAGGATAAAAAGTTCTATCATGTTTCTAAAACCCTAGGCAAAAAGTAGAAGTTCTCCCTAATGGAGATATCTAGGTTTAGAGAAAAGACTTCCTTTTATACTCTCATTCAATTCCCGTCACTGTTGGCCCACTGCCAAGTTGAGTCACAGCCCACTAATAAGTTCAGACAAAACCATCTCTGCCTGCATAGCCCATGTGTGAAGCCCAACTAGCCAGGTCCAAATCTGAGTCCAACTCACCTGAGTTAGCTACTGGATCGGCGAGTCAACTCGCCGTACTTTGACCGATCCAGGTTTACACTTCCATCACCATGTACTACTGCATTGCAACTACAAAAAATCCACCAACATAATCCTCCACCAGTCCCTTGCCCTCTATTGTTCTTGACCTGACCAGCACAACCACCTCATTGCTTGCATCTGCATACCTTCACTGACCCATTTATTCCATCCCTTGGCCATAACATCAGTTCCAGCTGCATCTTGCTTCTTCTATGCACTTGCAATGCTTGTAATATGACCATCTGAACCTCCAACACACCTTACATTCCACCTGCAAAATGCATCACAGCCTGCAATTCACACATCAACAGCTTTCTTCCTTTGCAATCAACCCTTGCGCAGCACAGCAGCCATAACTCTGCAACACATCATCAGTGCCTGCTTCAAACTCAGCAGCATCAGTCACTATCTATGCAGCACCAACTGCAACTCCTAGATGCTTCAATCCTTAAGCATTTCAAACTCCTTCTCTTCTAGCTTAAACCAAACACAGTAGCATAAACTCCATCCCTGGCCTAGCTTTACTCCATAGCTTGCTGCACAGCAACACGATTCCATCCTACAAGAACTACATATAGCTGCTATGACCAACTCCAGATTCTGTCCATTCGAGTTTCGTCACCACGAAAAGGAAGATTTCCATCCGGCATCCACCTGCGATTAATCCATGCTATTAACAATTTCGGGTTCGAGCTACAGCAAACCCTCAATTCCATTTGTTGTTGTTGTTACATCTCTGCCAGCAGCATCGAGAAAAAATCCATCGTGAATATTAAAACACGGCCACCACTGTTGCTGTAATTATTCACCTGCGATCAGCTCAATCAGTCACCCATCTCGCCTGTACATCTCTAAAGTCCATTACATCTGACCCCATGTTGTATCCATCCCCGGAGTCTCCATCTCATTCGAGTACAGTCCCGTGAATCATTCTCTTTGTTCGCTGCTGAGTGTATTTATCTCGGCTACAGCTCGCAGGAAATCTCCAATTCAACCACAACTATCTCCATTTCGCACGATAGTTCTATTTCCGGCATTTCCTTCTCAATCCAACTTCAGCGATGCACAGAATCTGAACTGCTCAATCTCCCACCATCACAAACTTCATTATCCAGCTGTAACTCAAGCTAGAGCTAACACCATCAAACCTCCTCCCTGAACTGCTCCTTGTAATACCTCAAATAACAAATTCAACCAAGCACCATCTGAGCTACAGAATCTTCTCGATTCACATCAGCAACTACTTCTTCTCAGATCAACAATAACAAAATTAACCCATTCAACCGATTCTAGATTCATCTGCTTCTCTTTCGAATTCAACAACAGTGACGACACAAATCTCTACCCTACTGTTCAGTTTCATAACTCAATCTCAATTTAACAGCAAAAGCTATTCAATACATACCCAGATTCTGAAAATCCCTTGTATTCATCTTCATCGACAGCTCTTTATTTCTCGATTTCATCTCTCAGCTAATGATTGCTCCTCTCTTTCAGTTGAGTTGTTTGTAATAATGAAAGAAGATCGACTTTAGGTTTACAAGGGTGGGACGGCTATTTGCACCCACTATTAACCACACCCTCTGATAAATGATAAGGGACACCCTGATGACAACCCCCTTAACCTTGACCAGGCTCCAGATAGTGCTCGCCCGTGAAATGACTTTTCTGTCCTTTTGGCTCAAATTGATCGATTTCTTCTTCTTTTCCTCCGTGCGACTCCAGAGTACCTAATAACTCAAAAACACACATAAGATACATAATTTACATGAAAACTCGCAAAGAAAGCATAAATACTAGATATAAAATTAGGTGTTTTAGACACATATCAAATTCCCCCACACTTAGACTTTGCTAGTACTCGAGCAAATCAAACAAAACAATTACATACAACTCCGTCTCGTTGAGGCTACGGTCACTTTAAGCATAAATAACAAGCCTTTGAACCCCTAGGTGTCCCTAGTGGACGAGTTTTAGTCTCGTGAAGGTTTACAAGAGGTCTGCCTACAAAACCTATATTTCCAACTCCGTCTATTTGTGACAAATCAATGAACGAATCCAAAATGACTACAGAAGGAGGTTCCTTGCACAAATTCAATTCATATATTAGTAAATAAAGCTTTAATTAGATAGTCGAACAAACCACAATACTCGGAATCTGACTAACCACAATCACAATGAAAAGATTAAGAAGATGGATATAGATGTAGATGTTGGCGAATGTTCACAAGTGATCGATGTATCCCATATCTGTCTGAAGGTCACCGCCAAGATGAACCTATGCATCCTATTGGATTGAGCTACTGGTCAATTCTAGTGTCAACACACTGGCATATACAAGGGAACCAGTAGTCAACAAACTTATTTCTACATCAACTCACTGGCATATACAAGGGAACCAGGAGTGACTTTATTCACCAAATATAATATATATATTTTTTTTCACTTTTTTCACTTTTTTTTTCTTTATTTTTTTCTAGACAGCATGATTAGATCTTTTGGATCCAAGCGCATGCTTCTTGTTAGCAAGTACATGATAGTTGCCTTGGATCCTGCATTAGGCGACGGAGACAGGGACTACGTTTCACACATACTGCTATTCCCAAGTGTCATTTTTATTCCGTTTGGTCTAATTGGTCGGTCTCTTCTTCTCTTTTTTTTGTTTTTTCTTTTTCTTTCTTTTATCTAGCAACTCAATCACTCTATTTCATCCTAGCAGTAATAACAACTCGATGTTTAGTGACCCACCAAAGCACTTAAAGAACAATAGATAAATATGGAAAAGTAAAAATAGAATGCGATATGGTGATATTCCGAGATATGGTAACTATCATGTAATTTATGATTTCTGAGCTATGTTTGTCCCTTTTAGTTAATTGGTTCCTCAACTCCTGCAATCAAAATGGTTCCATCCACTAATGGTGTCATCCTAAAGGCATAAGTTTCTAGATTTCGGAGTTCAAAAAGCACAAAAACAATTCTTGGTTTTTCTATTTTTCTGATTTTTTTTTTTTTTTTACTAAAGGCATAAAACACACTATACAAACATATAAATGCTCCCCCATACTTAAACTTTACATTGTCCTCAATGTAAAATTGAATCGTCCAAAGAAAGTTCAAGGTGGGAAATTCCGCAAATGATGTGCAAAAACAAAGAAAATAAAGATAAAAGCAAATGCATAAAACTAAAAAGATAAAGGTAGAGATACAAAACCGGTGGGTTGCCTCCCACTTAGCGCTTGGTTTTAAGTCGCCAGCCCGACTTGCAAGACGAATTCCCCATACACCAATAATCTGAAAAGTTGAGGATCCTTCCATGTAACCTGTTTTGAAAATATTAGCTTCACACAAATATTAGAACAAGAAAATAGAATTGAAGCTATCGCCCCATAGAAGTTTCCCCCACACTTATCCTTTTCTACACTTGGAAGTGTATAAAGAACATAAAAATTAGGGACTTCTATGGTTTCTTCTTTGCAAACATTCATAGTATGAGAATCAAAAGTTTCTAATGGTGGATATCGAGAAACAAAGTCATTTAACAATATTCTCGAAGCACATATATTCAATCCAATAAGAGGTAAAGGAGAAGGATAAATAGGCAAAGGATTAGCCAAACCTTGCAACTCTTGTATTATAGTATCCTCTTCATCCTTAGAAACTTCAAGTGAATTACTTACCTCTTGCACATCGTGGTCCTCTATTAAAACTTGCAACAATTCTTCATTCGTTTCTGCCTTGACCAAAGTCTCGACATCAACATGTTCGTTACAATCTTTTGCATGCTCAATTGGGTCTTCCACAATATTGGTCAAATTGGTTTCATTCTCAACATACTCCTCTTCGTTATTAGGCACATGCTCTACTGCGGATCCAAATTTCACTATAAGGAATTTCTTTAGAACACTCAAAAATGCATCATCCTCAAGCTCCACCCTTTGAATAGGCTCTTGATCATTATTAAGATCAATGCTTGAGTTATCTACATAAGTGCCATCATAGTCCTCTTCGTCTTCATCTTGATCCCAAAAAGATTCCGCGGTACACCCTTGGGAAATGTCACCATGAGTTGGTTCAAGTGATGTATCTTCATAATCATCATCACTTTCATAGTTAACATAAGATTGGTTCTCACTGAATTTAGTGTTGCTAGTCTCAAACTCATCCTTTTGAATATGTGAATGATCATTATTAAGATCAAGAGTTGAGTTAACTACACAATTATCAACGAAAGACCCCAAAGGTTGGCCTTTTTCAACATTAGCATCAATCAAATATTCATCACAAACCACATGCACATTAGAATAATTATTGTTTTGAAAACAAAGTTCTTCTTCATACCTTTCTTCTTTGTATTGATCAATATCTCTTTGAAGGTTAGCAATACCTTCACGAAGTTCTTGGAGTTGCTCGTCTGTAGCCTCTTTATCTTTTTGAAACTCTTGCCGAACAAAGTTGGAAAATTGTTTAACAAGTTAGAGACTTGTTGTTCACGAGCATAAGAATCCTCCAATCCTTGTGGTTGTTCACACACGTACCCGCCATAAGGTTGTTGAGGAAAACCATAAGGTTCCATGGAATATTGGTCATAACCAATGAATTGGTTTTTATTATACCCCTGGAATTGGTAGTTGTCATATTGTTGAGGTTGTTGGAAACCGTATCCGTTGTTCCAATATGCTCCATCCATGAGAAATAAGTACATGAAACACGATTCTCAAACCAAGGTTAAAAACCAGAAAAAAAAAAAAAAAAAAAAAAAAAAAAAAAAAAACCAAAAACTAGTGACAACCGCTGCCTCCCCGGCAACGACACCAAAATTTGACCGGTTGTCAGCCGACGCAAATATAATTTCACTTTCTTGCTCAACTAAAATAAATGTAGTAGTGATAAGAAAGAGTTCGTATCCATAGAGAGGCTTTCGTTGTCAAATGTTTCGGTTCCCTAAAAGTAACAAGGGGGGGGGGGGGGATTTTTCTGGTTTTTAATAAAGTAAATAAAATAAAAGCAATTAAACAAATAAATCAAGTAGAAAATATATTGGTTAAGAATTCATCTTCATTCACAAACATGCTTTCTATACAATAACTAGAATTGATATTTAATCTCTATTTTATCAATGGCCCTAGAATACCTTGATTGCAAGAATATCCCGCTAATTTCCTCTTGTCATCAACAAACACATTAAAAGATGCGAGTATGAGTTCTATCTAAAAGAACAACCTAACGTGTAAAAGAACTAATCAGGTTTAATTCCCTAGATGCATTAAGTTCTATGAAATCAGGCCAATCAAAGCAATCGAACGTGTAAAAGCACTAATCCAATTTAACAAGGGTTATGGTTCACATATGGTTACTAGGATATATCTCTACAAGCAATAACCATATTTGTGCTACATGCAATCAGGAATTATCACTTTTGCGTATAATAACCCTAATCTAGCAAAAGATATGCATGTGAGTTCTACCAATTTGCAACTTGACAAAACTAACATTCAATCATGCAACCATATTAATGGTGAATCATAAACGATAATATGAGACAAAACTAATTTATTGAACAAGAAACATGTTATATGAAATCAAATCAATCCATCACCAATAATAAAATTAGCTCATGCTCATGGATTTCATAACAAGGATAAAAAGTTCTATCATGTTTCTAAAACCCTAGGCAAAAAGTAGAAGTTCTCCCTAATGGAGATATCTAGGTTTAGAGAAAAGACTTCCTTTTGTACTCTCATTCAATTCCCGTCACTGTTGGCCCACTGCCAAGTTGAGTCACAGTCCACTAATAAGTTCAGCCAAAACCATCTCTACCTGCATAGCCCATGTGTGAAGCCCAACTAGCCAGGTCCAAATCTGAGTCCAACTCACCTGAGTTAGCTACTGGATCGGCGAGTCAACTCGCCGTACTCTGACCGATCCAGGTTTACACTTCAATCACCATGTACTACTGCATTGCAACTACACAAAATCCACCAACATAATCCTCCACCAGTCCCTTGCCCTCTATTGTTCTTGACCTGACCAGCACAACCACCTCATTGCTTGCATCTGCATACCTTCACTGACCCATTCATTCCATCCCTTGGCCACAGCATCAGTTCCAGCTGCATCTTGCTTCTTCTATGCACTTGCAATGCTTGTAATATGACCATCTGAACCTCCAACACACCTTACATTCTACCTGCAAAATGCATCACATCCTGCAATTCACACAGCAACAGCTTTCTTCCTTTGCAATCAACCCTTGCGCAGAACAGCAGCCATAACTCTGCAACACAACATCAGTGCCTGCTTCAAACTCAGCAGCATCAGTCACTATCTCTACAGCACCAACTGCAACTCCTAGCTGCTTCAATCCTTAAGCATTTCAAACTCCTTCTCTTCTAGCTTAAACCAAACACAGTAGCATAAACTCCATCCCTGGCCTAGCTTTACTCTATAGCTTGATGCACAGCAACACGATTCCATCCTACAAGAACTGCATACAGCTGCTATGACCAACTCCAGATTCTGTCCATTCGTGTTTCGTCACCATGCAAAGGAATATTTCCATCCGGCATCCACCTGCGATTAATCCATGCTATTAACAATTTCAGGTTCGAGCTACAGCAAACCCTCAATTCCATTTGTTGTTGTTGTTACATCTCTGCCAGCAGCATCGAGAACAAATCCATCGTGAATATTAGAACACGGCCACCACTGTTGATGTAATTATTCACATGCGATCAGCTCAATCAGTCACCCATCTCGCCTGTACATCTCTAAAGTCCATTACATCTGACCCCATGTTGTATCCATCCCCGGAGTCTCCATCTCATTCGAGTACAGTCCCGTAAATCATTCTCTTTGTTCACTGCTGAGTGTATTTATCTCGGCTACAGCTCGCAGGAAATCTCCCATTCAACCACAACTATCTCCATTTCGCACGATAGTTCCATTTCCGGCATTTCCTTCTCAATCCAACTTCAGCGATGCACAGAATCTGAACTGCTCAATCTCCCACCATCACAAACTTCATTATCCAGCTGTAACTCAAGCTAGAGCTAACACCATCAAACCTCCTCCCTGAACTGCTCCTTGTAATACCTCAAATAACAAATTCAACCAAGCACCATCTGAGCTATAGCATCTTCTCGATTCACATCAGCAACTACTTCTTTTCAGATCAACAATAACAAAATTAACCCATTCAACCGATTCTAGATTCATCTGCTTCTCTTTCGAATTCAACAACAGTGACGACACAAATCTCTACCCTACTGTTCAGTTTCATAACTCAATCTCAATTTAACAGCAAAAGCTATTCAATACATACCCAGATTCTGAAAATCCCTTGTATTCATCTTCATCGGCAGCTCTTTCTTTCTCGATTTCGTCTCTCAGCTAATGATTTCTCCTCTCTTTCAGTTGAGTTGTCTGTAATAATGAAAGAAGATCGATTTTAGGTTTACAAGGGTGGGACGGCTATTTGCACCCACTATTAACCACACCCTCTGATAAATGATAAGGGACACCCTGATGACAACCCCCTTAACCTTGACCGGGCTCCAGATAGTGCTCGCCCGTAAAATGACTTTTCTGTCCTTTTGGCTCAAATTGATCGATTTCTTCTTCTTCTTTTCCTCCGTGCGACTCCAGAGTACCTAATAACTCAAAAACACACATAAGATACATAATTTACATGAAAACTCGCAAAGAAAGCATAAATACTAGATATAAAATTAGGTGTTTTAAACACCTATCAGGTACCGGCGCTGTTGATTTGTGTATTACAAGGAAGGCTAGGTTAGGAACTGCGCTGTGAAGCTAGAAAATGGGTTCTGGTAGAATGATTCCATTCATGGCAGTAATGAATATGGTAAAGATTAGTGCCGGTACTACTACCAATTGAGTTGCGGGGAAAAGGTTTTGGTGGCAATGGAGAATGAACAAAATGGTTCATTTGAAATAGATGCATGTTAGGTTGCGAGGTTTTGAGCTTAGCAAGGATTGCATTTGTGTATGGCGGTGGCGGTGATGCACCGACCAAAGTTTATGTTGCAGGTGGAAGCTTGTGTTGGATTTTGAGACAGTGAAGCCATTGCAGTGTGAAGCTACATATCACATTTGGTGGATTTTTGAACTGGTATGTCGGTGCAAGTATTGGAGCGACACAGTAGCGATCTGGCTTGAACTGTGGAGAATGGGTGATGCATTGGTGGCGCATTGGTTGAGTTTTTGCAGAAAATCTATGATGTTGACAGTGTCATGGTGGTGCTTCTAGGGCTAAGGAAATGGACTAGGCTGCTACATGATCTAAGAGAATTCTGAGAATGTCTTTCTTTGTTGCGGTATGGATTTGAATCGAAAGGTGGTTCAGTGTTGTTGCGGCCGCGATGCGAAAATGGAGCAGAATTGGTGCACCGGTGGTACTAGCTTGGGATGCCGGATTTAAGAGTTTAAAGTGTCGATCATAAAGTTTTAGTGAATCATGAAGGGGGTACGAGTCGGATGCAAGAGTCGATGGCCGGAAATATGAGCTTCGAGTTACGCTTTTGGGCTAGTTTTGTCTGAATTGTGAGTATATGAACTGCAGAGAAGGATAGTGGCTGGAGGTCATAGTATCCGGAAGCTCAAGTGGCCTGAGATAATTTTCCGGCAACAAATTCCGGCGATCGGTGCCGGATTCCGGCCATTTTCCGGTGACTTTTTTTTTTGGGACAAATTTTTACATGGGTATTTACTTTGTGTGGGCTTGGTGGACATCCTACTATTGGAGTATTTGGACTTTGGGCTTTGAAGACCTAATTATGGAAAGTTGGAAGGCTATAAAAAGAAAAAGTTTCTATTCTTTTGGGGGGAGACATCTTTTCTACTGGAGTTTTGGAGGAGAGCGATTCTACTAGGGTTTGCTTTCGTTTATTTTTCATCTTTTTCATTTTATAATTGATTATGATGAACTCAAAAACTATGAGTAACTAAATACTATTTATTGGTTATGGGATAATAAGTGGATTTCACAAATAAGATTTGATTCAATGTATTAGTTTTGTCTCAATAATTTATTGGTTATGATTCATGATTCATTTTGTTGTATGGTTTGATTGTTTGTTTGGTTGAGTCCGGAATCAATCCGATTTGCTTTCATTTCTAGAGCTATATTAGGGTTTTCAATACGAAAACGTTGTTTATCCCTGATTCTAAGTAGCATAAATGTGGGTAGTGCTTGTAGTGATATATCCTACTAGTCACATATGAATCATAACTTGGGTTAAATCGATTTAGTGCTTTTACACATTTTGATTTCCTTAATTAGTGTTATTCCATAGAACTCATTGCTTTTAGGGAGTTAAATCTAGTTGTGCTTTTACACTTTAGGTTGCTTTCTAGGAAGAAGTCACATATGCATCTTTTAATGTGGTTGTGATGAAATCAGGGAATTAGCGGAATATTCTTGCGATCAAGATATTCTAGGACTTTTAGTAAATGAGAGATTAAAATTTCAATTCTAGTCATTGTTGATAATTCAAGTTTGTGAATGAAACTATCCCGTGACCAATACTTTCTCCTTATTGATTATTTTATTACTTTATTGCTTTCAATTTATTTTTATTGTTTTGAAAACTCAAACCTCCCCCCCCCCTCTCCCTTTGGTTACTAAGAAACTGAAATTTGCATAACAACATTAGCCTCTCTATGGGTACGAACTCTTTCTTATCACATACTACTTTTATTTTAGTGAAGTAAGAAAGTGAAATTATATTTGAACGGATGACAACCGACCAACAGGATGCTTACGTAGTTCACTTTTGAAGCTCACACCCGAACTTCCATCTTCATAGAACCATCTCTTTGACCAAAATACCATGACGTTGATAAAAGTCTTCAAAACATCTTCTACATGAAGAATACTTATGAAACTGGCCACGTTTCACAAACACCATGAAAATCTTCAATCACCATCAATGAATCCTTGCACATACTCCACCATTGATCACCAAGAGAACCATCCAGAAGAATCACCATTATCTACACCTAACCAGTAAGCTAACAATATATTGAACTCTAACCCAGAAAGGAAGAATTAGCTTCAATATCATACTCCAGCACATGTCATGATTACCGTGTATCTGAAATAAACCATCATATATTTCCACTTTGATTAACAGGCTTAATCTTTTGAGCGATTCACAAAGCCATCACCAATCTGACATACTTTTTACCACCATCACACCCAACATACTCGCTCAGAATATATATCGTGTGAATACCCATATTACCGTGGTACATGCTTTCGAGATAGAGCCCATTCTTGATATTACGTGCAAGCCATCAAGGATACTTTAACATAGATTTAAAAACATAAATCTATAACATCTCGTGCATAACTTCGAAGCGTCGCTGACTTGCTTCTACATGAGACTTCACAGCCTCATCCTTTCTTCAAACTTTGTAACCCATTCTTTATAGTGTATGATTACTAACACTCTTCAAGAAGTAAATATGTATTCCACCCCTTTCTTCGGCCTTATTTTGCATCCCATACTACATCATAAAACTGAACGAAGAACATAAACTTCTACCAAGTTGAACCTCCGATTTGTAAATCACATCACAAACCTATCTTTGTGAAAACACCGGTTGAAACATTATCTTCAAAATATATTTCTCCACCCGAACAATAAACCATCGTTCAATTCTAGGTTCAATCACACCAGCCCGTCCTCGCTCTGATACCAATTATTGGAAATTAGGCACCCCGAGCGCAACGGAATTACAGGATCACAAAGGGCAATTGGTGATTTGAACCAATCATGAGAGAAATAATAAGAGATACAGAAGATAAACAAACATGCACAACTACAACACAAGATATATGTGGTTCACCTTTACATGCTACATACACGGCCAACACCACCAAAAAAACTTCCATTAAATCAAATACCATTACATGCTCTTTCCGCAACCCAAGACAAGAACCAAAGAGTTAACAAGACATACCCGAGAACACCATCGAAGAAACCATAGAAACTAATTCTCTAACCATTCCTCAAAACAGCCTCATGTCTTCTCTTCTATACCGTCTTCATGGTTTCCAGTAACAGAGGAGAAACATGGAAACCGTCTAGAAACTTGGTTTAAGGAAAAACCCCAAACCCTAAACACTATAACACCAAAATCCTCTCTCTACAAGTTTTTCTCTCACACTGATATTGACCTACACGGTAACATTCAACCCTTCCTACCAAAGATACCAAAATCCTAAGCACAAGGATTTACCACTCTTCTTGGTTGGATTGTCTTTCTCTCTACCAAGGACCTCTATTTATACTAGTTAGCTATCTAGTTCTTTACACGGTTTTTTCTTGGCCTACTAAAACAATTCATACACGTTAGGAATTCATGACCGACCTTTGTTTGAGAACAAACACAAAGACCACCGACCAATATTTTCAAACATGGTAACTCCACCGACTAATATCACACGGTTTTGAGAGTTCAACAAAGTTTTGAACTCTTCCTCAAAACCGTGTTCAATAAACACGCCACCGTCCAATAGGCACCGTCCAACAATGCACTGTGAAAATCAGATTCAGAACCACCATTGAAGAAGAACAAAATAAAATAAAAGTGTTTAAATACGAAAACCGAGGGGAGAAGTTGCTTTTCTCAAAAGCAATAAACAAACTTTTTTTTGCTTCTCACAAAAGCACCTTTTCTACTTATAAGTTGCTTCTTTAAGTTGTTTTCTTTTTCACATCCATTCATACTTCTAATTAAGTTGAAAAGCAACTTCTCAGTGGGTTGACAAACAGGCTAATACTACTGTACCATATTAGGCTCACCAGAGGGTATTTATTTGGTTAACTTAAAATATTAAAGAGAGACAAAGTTTTGAATGATATTGGTCAAACAAATGCCAGCTTAACAAAAGAGAGACTAAAAGTATACGGATGGATTAACAAGATTACTGTAGTAACCTAAAACGATTACGCCATGCTTACATTTTTCGTACATTTATTACAAAGTTTTTGCCATTTTTTAAGTAATTTTTGCCATTTTTTAAGTAATTTCAACAAATCTTTGGCCTTTTAATGCCGTTTAGAATTGTTTACAAATCTGCCAACATATATTCTCAAAAAATGAAGACAAATGGCAAACTTAACAGCAAAATATTATACTTCAGGAACTTAATTAGGATTCAAAACCCAACATTTCCCATGTATAGGAGCATCTGGTTCTTGATTCTGTCTAATGTTTCTTCACCGTTCCTATTCCGGTTATAACCACTAACTCCCTTCCACATATGACATCTTCATCCCCCTACATGCGATAAAGCACAGTCGGAAACGTGTTGGGTAAATATATTTTTATCCCTTAAAAAAAAAAAAAAAGCTATTATGGACTCAAAAGAAATTTCTAAAATGATAAATACTGGACAAATTACCAGAAGAGGAAAAAGCTTAGACGACTGGTTGTCCATTTTGATTTATCTTCACAATTACTGGTCAAATAGAACAAATTGAGTTCTTGCAGCAAATTGAATACACACACATTAACAAAAGTAAGATATAAAGATTTAGAAGTTCATTAGTTTCAAATTATAAATTGAAAAAACATGTGAAAAACACGGACCCCTTGCTAAGCCCGTCTCTGCTAAATGTACTTGAAAATCATATTACCTCTGGATATAGAGATTGTCAAGAGGATGTTATCATTTCCGATTCCACACATACCAAATGCTATCTTCTTTTTCCTTTTCTTCTTCTTGCTCTTTCGTATTAGATGAGTCTTTAGCAAAACTTTTCTTCCACCACGACGACTATTGGATGTCATGGTGTGAATGAATGTTGTAGTTAGGGTTTTGTACTTAGTTTATGGATATTGTAGTTAGGGTTTTGTGCTTGTTTTTTATATCCTGGGGACTAAGAGCAGTTCCTATGGCAATTTCCAAAAACCAAAGTTTGTTGAGCCACGTGGATGGTCAAATACGATTCTCCACTATGGAAAACCATTGGACGACCGCATAGTAAACGCCCGACAGGTGTGATGATGCGGGCAGTCTACATACAAACGCTGACGTTGAGCATGATAGCGCGGACGACATCTCACTGAATGCCAGCGTTTGGCACAAAATCGCCAACGGCAACGGCATGTTTGCAACGGCTATCGGAACGGCTACTTCCCACTTCTATAAATAAGCTCGAATTTGATCTCACAAACACACAACAATCTTTCATCCGATCAATCTTTTTTTAATTCGATTACTCTCAATTTCCAATCATGAATTCTGATTCTTCTAAGGAGGATATGGAGACGGATGACATGTTGTATGAAGAAGATGAAGAAATGTGTATAGAGTTTTTGAACCAAATGGATGAAGATGCAGATCAAGATAGAAAAAGACGAAATTTGATTCTACAATTACAAAACGGGATCATACAAAATCCTTTAGAGCCAAATGAAGTTGCAACTAGAAGATGGACATGGCGAAATCGACATTTTTACCACGAAAATCTGATGCATGATTATTTTAATCATGATTGTGTCTATTCCGATGCGGATTTTCAGCGTCGATTCTTCATGGGCCGCAACTTGACGCAAAGGATTATTGCTGAGCTTTGTCAGGTACAACCTTTATTTAATTATCAGTATGATGCACGGCATGTATGAGGCTTTAGTCCCGAACAAAAGGTCACAGCGGCCCTCCGTATACTATGTTACGGGGTACCAGCGGATTCCATGGATGAGTACATTCGTATGGGGAAAACAACCGCCTTTAGGTATCTCAAACTGTTTTGCGAAACAATAGTTGAGCATTTTGGTCCAACCTTTTTAAGAAAGCCTACTCAGGAAGATGTTCAAAGAATAACTGCAGAAAACACCGAGAGGGGTTTTCCAGGAATGCTTGGTAGTCTTGACTGCATGCTTGGTAGTCTTGGCATGCGTGTTCGGTAGAATGGGCAGGCCTATATAAGGGTCATTATCCAAAACCAACTGTAATTTTAGAAGCTTCAGCTAGCTACGATTGTTGGTTTTGGCATGCTTATTTTGGACTCCCAGGTTCAAATAACGATCTCAACGTTTTATATAAGTCACCATTGTTTGAAGATCTTAAGAATGGGATCGCGCCGCACTGTAATTTTACCATCAGCGATAATCACTACAATCAGGGTTATTATCTAGCAGACGGAATCTATCCAGAATGGTCAACTATGGTTCAAGCTTATAAACATGTAGGCCATGGTCCGACGACTTCGAAGGATATGCAGTACTTTAACACACAACAAATGGCATGTAGAAATGATGTTGAACGCTCTTTTGGCATATTGAAAAGGAAGTTTGCCATCATAGCTGGGCCGGCACGCTTTTTTGATATCCAAGAAATGAACAAAATTATGCTGAGTTGTATTATTCTGCATAATATGGTCATTGAAGAAACCAGGCGTGACCCAACCTGGACTAGTTTTGAAGATGAAGATTTGTGGCCGAATCTTGTGGTGGAGCATGGTCGTCCGACAAGAGAATATAGACTTATCACTGACAGACTCCACAATCGAAAATCTATGCACAACTAAGACAAGATTTAACAAAGCACCTTAGGGCTTTAAAAGGTGAAGCAGACGATGCAAGAGGGCGAGGCAGGGGGAGAGGAAGAGGGAGAGGGAGATGATTAATAAGTTTTTCAATTTAAAAGTAGTTATTAAGATTTAAAATTGATGCAATTATAAAATTAATTTTAATTAAACTAAACTAACATGTTATTAGCAAGACTGAATTATAAAAGTAATTTTAATTCGTGCATTATCAAGATTGAATTTGCTCTTCGTTTTCTTCCGAGGCATCACCTTCGTCTACAACATTCACAACTAAATCGGCCCGATCTTTATCGGCCTGGACTTGATCCATTTGCGTATTCCATGTAGCATATTGTCGTTCATTCATTTTGCCGGTGTCCATGATGAGTAACTTGTTTAGCTTATAATCCATGTAGTGTTGTTCTCGCGAAAGACGACTTTTCTGTTGATTTTCTAAGGCAATGGCACGGTCCCTCGCTCTATCTGCCTCCATCTGCATCTCCATTTGCTTGTGATCAACATAGTTGAACTCGTTTGAACCTCCTTATGCTGCACGTTGGGCTGCGTCTCTCGCTGCTTTTGCAGCTTTCACACCACCTCTTCTTCTTCACTTGCAGTTGGTGTTAACATTTAGATTACTATTGGGTTGAACCTGACTACTTGGAGTTCCATCAGGCGAGGAATCAGGCCCTCCTTTCTGAAAATCCTGCGAGATTTGACCATGTGGTGATCTTTCAGGCAGTTGATGACCTTCCAGCAGGTATGGGTTAAACTTGTTAAGCACCCTCAAAATGGTGAAACAACTTTCATACTGGAAGCTTGAACCTTTGTGGGATCTTTGCCACTCTTCCCGACATCTTCGTTCCACATCTGGTTCGCCTTCACCATTTCTTCTGTTGTTCCACATTTGAGTGATAATAGCTACATATTCACTAATGGTTGCTGCAATTGTGCGAAAACGATGACATAACCCATCCACATCACGACCATGTTTGTTACCGGTTTCCTTGCAAAAATTTGTTAAAATTTTTCCGTAAAAAGAGTGTTTTTCTTGACTGCAACCATTAATATTATCTACTATGTATAATACATAATTTCTGCAAAGTGAGTCTTCATCCATTGTATACTTCGGACCACGAATTCTTGTGCTCTTTTGTTGTGATTGTTGTGGTATTTGTTGTGGTGTTTGTTGTTGTGACGATGACATATTTGTGAAACTGAATTGATATGAGTAGTTTTGTTAGAAAAGAAAAAGAAAAATTAGAGACGGTATGGAAATTATGTAAGGTTGAGGAAGGTGTGAGTAAAAGTGTTAAGACGAAACGAATTTATATGGGAAGGGAAGCAGGATGGGGAAACCTGGGGGCGTTCTCACTATGAACTCGGCGACATCAGACAAATCGCGGGAGAAAAGTTCAATAACGCGCGTTATGGGGGAAAACTCTGGCGTCAGCTCTGATGTCACCCGAGTTATTTGTCATGGCGCGCGCCATTTCACCAGACGTGCGCCTACTGGAGTGTCTCAGTGTTCAAATGAACAGATCTGTTCATTTGAACATCCATTTTCTTGGTTTGTTCATCCCATAGTGGGATCAAAATGAACAAACTCTAATTCATCCCATAGGAACTGCGTTAAGGTTGATATTGAAATTTAGTTGCAATAGATATATATTGTTGCCTTACAAAAAGGCCACAAATTGTGTGATACTTATTTTTAGGAATCTGAAAATGGTTACTATTGTGAGTGAGATAAGTATGGAAAATTCTCGGTGAAAATGGGTAGAATATTATCAATATCTAACAACAACCAATTGCTTGATAGAATATTGGTAATTTTGTAATTTGTTTTCTCATTTGCATATTTTTGAAGCGCATAATGACTTAAAAACTTAGTGTGCATTGGAGTCATAATTTGTGACTGAAACGCACCTTTAGGATAATTTAAATGCTTTGACAATAGTTGGTGAATGCAGACGGAGGCCTCGAGCGATGATATTTCTGAGACATCCGGCCCGTCAAATAAAATAATGTGTCAATGCACATTTACATAGAGAGAGACAAAGTAGGAAAGGATATTATCTCAAACAAATGCTTTTACATCCATCAACCAGAAATTTAGGTTTTGAAAAGTAAATGTCTTTCAATCTTAGACAAACACCATCAACAAGAAACAGTATCAAAATTATTAAAGCTGACATAACATTCCTCAAATAACTGTGAAGGGAGTTTCATAAGCGCCAACATAAAGTAGTACTACACCTACAACGTCCAATGGTTCTTCAGCATTTCTATTGCGGTTACAGCCACTAACTCCCTAAAGGAAGGTCCTCCGCATATGACATCTACATCTCCCTGGGTATGTAAAGCGGCTCCGCAGGTCCAAAGAGTAGCTCAGGCCTGCCAGGCTGCTCCACAGGTCTTTGGCGCTGCTCCAATAGTATGAAAGGCGTCGCCTAGTGTCTGTTGGGCTGCTCCCTAGGCATGTAAAGCGGCTCCGCAGGTCCAAAAAGTTGCTCCTCTTGTCTGTCAGGCTGCTCCCCAGGTCTTTGGGGCTGCTCCAAAGGTATGAAAGGCGTCGGCCCGTGTCTAGATAGTTGCTCCCAAGGTCTGTGATGATGCTCCCCAGTTCTGAAGAGGTGATCTGAAGGTGGTCGTGAGAGTTGCCCCGATCTCGTATATAGGTCTGGCCTGCACCATCTGACATACCCCATAATTTGGTTCTGACGCATGTTTTATTTTTTGATCGAGATCTCTGACGCATGTTATACTGCTCATATTGAGCTTCCATTCGTCTCTCCCATTCTGCATCTCTTTCTTTCATTTTCCTCTTAAATTCTTCCTCTCGCTCTTCCTTTTCTCTCTCAAAATCCTCATTTCTCGAGTATTCCAGATGGCATCTTTGAGCTCTTACACGTTTATGTCCGTTTGTAGGTACTACGTTTGCATAGACTTCACTGCCTTGGAAACCATCTTGGGACAATCTCTCGATATACAGAATGCAGAGTTGAAGTCCTCTGCACATTCATTCTTTACTCTGGTCCCAGGGTGGTTGTATCGAAGACTTTGACAAGCGTCTTCATTATAATCAACAGCCTATCTCTGCAAGGACATACTAAAAAAATCAGTATGAAATAAACAGATATTATGCCCAATCGTGATTTATCAGAAGTCCAGTTAAATACAAAAATGACAAATGAATAAGCATATCTACCAAAACATTTACTCATCCTAAAATAGACTAGAATTGAAGTAAATATTTCCCAATCATAGTTTTTCTACCACAACGTTTCTCTTCAAGAAATTTATTCAAAGATAATCACACATCAACTACGGAAGACATAAAGATCTAAGAGTATTGTAAAGATAATCACTACCTGTGAAAGACGGAGATAATAAGCAGTGTATACTCTTAAGATCTCTTTCACATCACCTACTGTCGCACCCGGACAGAGAGACCTGTACAAATAGCTCCACAGCAAGAACAGCGATAGATTACGCTTTGATGATTGGCTAGGTAGTCATGAGTTCTTGCTACCAATCCTACAGGAGCATGACAAAACAGGACAATGTTAAAACATGACATGTAAAGATTATCTATATGTGCAAACATGACAAGTATAGTAACTTACTCAAGCCCCGATGCAGGCTCCCATGAATCCTAACCAGAACCATACCCCTTCCACTTCACCTAAATTGTACAAAAAAAAAATAGAAATCAGTAAACGAATGAACCAAAACATAAGATATAATCAAGCAATTAGAAAACAGTATTACAACATTCAGATTTACCTGGGATGTAGAGATGGTTAGGTGGGTGTTATATTTCCGAATCAGCACATACCGATTATCTTCTTCCTTTTCTTCTTCTTCCTCCTTTTCTTTTTCTTGCTAGTCTGTATTAGAAGAGTCTTTAGCGAAACTTTTCTACCACCAAGAGAAGCCAAAGTCGTTCTTGAACAGCAAAATGGACGAGTATTGGACGCCATTGACAAAGTGGTGAATGAATGATGTAGTTAGGGTTGTTGAATATTCAACACCAACTTAGTCAAGTGTTCACACCTATCTAGATTAACCTAGAAATATCTAGGATGTCTAGAGTCAATGTTAGACAATTAACATGTGTAAAATGAGTGTTCTAGAGTAAGACAAATCAAATAAGAATACTAGATTGTCTAGTAGTTAGTTTGGTAAGCCTCCATAGGCATAGTTGTTAGCCTCCAAAGGCATAGTTGTTAGCCTCCATAAGCATAGTTGTTAGCCTCCAAAGGCATAGTTGTTAGCCTCCATAGGCATAGTTCTCTTCTTCTTTGGAGGCTAACAACTATAAATAGGCATGTTGTATTCATTTGTAAGAAAGTAAAAAAAAAAAAAAAAAAAAAATAGTTGCGCAATATTCTGATGGTTATTGTGACAAGTTTGAAGCTAGAAGTCAGGTGAAGGAGAAGTTTGATGTCGTTTGAATTCACGGTGAAAATCGAGCTTAGGGCATGTTCTTGATGCCGAGAAAACATGGCAGTCGAGATACTAGGCTATTTAGAAATGTGGAAAATGGAAGTGAATCGAGCTCAGGGATGAAGGGTGAACGACGGAGCTCGAGCGAGACGATGCATACATTGACGGATGATAAGATGAACGTGGAGATTGCCAGAGATGGAATGATGTTGTTATCCGGTGATGGTAACGGTATTGCATGCATGTCAGTAATGCCGGGACAGTGATGAACGAGCAGAGAAGTGAAGCTCGAGATGAACCAAGTTCAGAGACAGCATGGTAGAGCTTTGGCAATGGAAGGTGGCAGTGGTTTCGGTGATCGGAGCTGCTGGTGATAAAGATGGCAGTGTTTCATGGAGAGTTCGACGTGAGCACTTGGCTGTTGTTTGAGGAGAAGTGATGAAGAGTGAACGAAGGGAAAACGAGTGGCAGCTGCCATTATTGACCGAAGCTCGAGATGTAGAGAAAACGTGTGATACCGACACACCTAACATGCCGCACAGAGGAAAGAAAAAACGGAAAGCAAAGGCGGAAAGCAAAAGTGGAGAGAACACGGGCTGTGATGAGACTGCATACATGAAGGACGACGAGACGGAGGCTGCTGCTGCTGCTCCCAAAGCAATGATGATCTGCGCCAACAGATGAAGGAATAAAATGGGTTGAGCAATAAGAGTGGATTGAGGTGTTGCTGCTGTAATGAATTCTTCCACCGATGGAGATTCGAACAAGTGATGAGTTAACCGTTGAAGGGAGAAGAACATGATGTTGTGTCGAGAGAAACAGAATGTTTCCATGATGATACACGGTGGTCGATGGAGTTGGAGATCGATAGTCGCGCATGCAGCAGGCAGACAAAAAAAAAAAATTCAAAACAAAGAAGAAGTTGAAGGTGATTTAGATGGGCTGAAAGCCTCAAAGAAAATAGAGAAGATGCAGACAAGATGTTTGTTTAAATGCAAGGATGATCATGGAAACATAAGTGTGACAATAATTGTCACAAGCGTTGCAAATCATTACGAATTCAGAAATGTGGCAAATCTGGATAGCGTGACAAAATTGTAACAGCAATATAACAAGAATAAGAATAGTCAGAGCTTGTGGCAGAAGCTTGACGAAATGAAAGATTGTGAGAGAATCTGGATAACCAAAGAAGTGTTACAGTTTTCTAACAAAAGCGTGACTGGAACAAAGATGAATAGAAGAAGAAACAACAAAAATGTTGTGAAGAAACGGAAGCAATCACCAAGTGGTGATGAGATAGAGAACAACAAAAGTGGGTGAAAATCCTATGAGTTGTCTAAAGAGTACAAGAAGTATTTTACTGATACGAAGAGGACCGCAATGTCCCTAAACTATGATGGAACCCGTATGTTCTAAAACTACGAAGAGGACCGCAATGTCCCTAAACTACGATGGAACCCGTATGTTCTAAAACTACGAAGAGGACCGTAATGTCCTTAAACTTCCGAAGAGGACTATAATGTCCTTAAACTTCCGAAGAGGACCGAAACGTCCTTAAACTATGAAGAGGATCGAAACATCCTTAAACTATGAAGGGGACCGAAACGTCTAAGATAAAGAGAAGTTGGAAAGTAGGTGTTGAGGGGGAGTGTTGAATATTCAACACCAACTTAGTCAAGTGTTCACACCTATCTAGATTAACCTAGAAATATCTAGGATGTCTAGAGTCAATGTTAGACAATTAACATGTGTAAAATGAGTGTTCTAGAGTTAGACAAATCAAATAAGAATACTAGATTGTCTAGTAGTTGGTTTGGTAAGCCTCCATAGGCATAGTTGTTAGCCTCCAAAGGCATAGTTGTTAGCCTCCATAAGCATAGTTGTTAGCCTCCAAAGGCATAGTTGTTAGCCTCCATAGGCATAGTTCTCTTCTTCTTTTGTAGCCTATAAATAGATTGTATTCCACCAAGATTAATATCAATGTAGTCTTTTACGATTCCGCGTTTATGTTCTCCTCTCTCTTGTTCGATCTTTAAGATGGTATCAGAGCAAGGTGAGAGGGAGAGAGGAGAGGAAGAGAAGTTATATGTTTTCCTAAAGAGTTTCTAAAGTTGCAATAAGAAGAAAGAAAGAATCAAACAATCAAAAATATCAAATAGATTGTATTCCACCAAGATTAATATCAATGTAGTCTTTTACGCTTCCGCGTTTATGTTCTCATCTCTCTTGTTCGATCTTTAAGAAGGGTTTTGTATTTGGTTTTTATATCCGGATTCACAACCAAAATTAGTTGCTATGGATATATATTGTTACCTTAAAAAAAGGCCACAAATTGTGTGATGCTTACTTTTAGGAATCTGAAAAGGGATACTATTGCGAGACAAGTATGGAAATTTCTCGGTGAAAATAGGTACCAGAAATATTGTTTTCCTTGCTAGTTTTTTTTTTTTTTTCATTTTTGCGAGCACGTAGTCTTAGACAACTTAATACAATAGTTTGGCAAATTATCACTTGCATGTTCACATAACCCACACTTGTTAAACTCCGACGGTGCTATTTGATATGCTCAATAACATTATAATTCCACCAATTAAAGCTGTAAAAAAATCCAACCAAGTGTGGCTGTGCATTGGAGAAACGTACCTTAAGATCGAGACCAAGCAAAGCTGCAAGGGGTTTCGAACCTCGCCAGGAATCTTAGCAATAAATGTGGTCAAGTGATAAATGTGGCACAACAAACATGTGTTTGGGAGTTACAGCTGGGGCAAAAGAACTAAGATAGGCTTATTTTTAGGAATCTGAAAAGGGATACTATTGCGAGACTAAGTATAGAAATTTCTCGGTGAAAATGGGTACAGGTACTTCGACTTCGGTTTTGCAAGTCGGGCACCACTGCCTACCCACCTTAGGTCGTGCAGTTGCAATGATGGTTGGGCAGGGGAATAACCTTTTCTGGTAGGAATTGTGATTACCGGTGGAGGTGTGCGATGGCAGGACCTGTGCCAAATATCATGAAAACATTTGATGATCTTGTAGCGAAATAGCTGAAACATCATGGAACATTCGAAATACTTGGGGTACCTTTATGTGATATCTATCACTCTAGCTGAAACATTATGGAACATTCGAAATACTTGGGTACCTTTATGTGATATCTATCACTCCTGGAAGGTCCGAGTTTGAAGTACAGCGTCTTTGCAATTTTGGATGACAGACAAGGGAGTGCTTGCTTGGAGTCTGAACCTTGGTAATTATACTATTGAGAACCGCAGACATCCAGCCCGTCAAACAAAAATAGTGTATCAGTGCACATTTAGTTTTTTAGACTAGTACAAAAGTAGGGAATGAAATTTAGGTTTTGAAAAATAAATGGCTTACAAGTTTAATGAGGTTTATGGCGCCAACATAAAGTAGTCCTGTAGTAACCTAAAAAGATAATGACATGTTTATATTTTTCGTACACTTTTAGCCGTGAACCTAAAAATCATGAGATGACTGTAATCCTGACCAGGGTTCACAATCACTGAGGGAAAATTAGGGTGATTAACGGCGTCCGGGAAAGCTTGAGTTTCCAAACAGAGTCCGGCATAATTCCCGTAAACATACCCTCCTTTTCCCTTCACATTTGCTAAAGTATTTGCTGTGTAAAACTGCACACCAGGTTGATTACTCCACAACTCCATAGTTCTACCCGATTTGCTTTCGGAGACGACTGCTGTCTTCTTCAATTTCTTGTTGCTTGTGGCTCCATCAAGTGCGTAATTGATGTCAAACCCACCTGGGAGATCTTTTAGCTTACTTCCGACGGTTTGAGGAGTAAGGAAGTCAAATGGTGTACCCTTAACTGGGGAGATTACGCCTGTGGGGATAAGGCCAGAGTCCGTGGGTGTAATGTGAGAAGCGAAAATCTGGACCTTGTTGGATTTGATATCCCCGCTGTTATGGCCGCCAAGGTTAAAGTATGTGTGGTGAGCTAGGTTCACTGGTGTGGCTTTGTCAATAGCTTTGGCTTTCATGTGAACAAGTAGTTTGTTACTTCCCATTATCATGTACGTGACTGATACCAAAACCTTCCCAGGAAATCCTGTATATTCAAGAAAATATTATTAAACTTCATTAAGCAATTTTGATGTGTTTCCCGACCAAAGTGTAAATTCGACGTTGCAAATTCATTTCTTACCTTGTTCACCATCATAGCTATCGTAACTAAAAGTGATAGCATCTGGTTTATGGCTTTGCACTTTCCAAAGCAGGTTGCCAAATCCTTTAGCTCCGCCTAAATTAGTACATAGAAATCAATTCAACATTTATATTTGATTCAATGCAATGATAGACTTAGTGGGTGCTGGTTCCGAGCAGTTCAAATATCAGATTAAGCAGAAGACGTAAATATTAATGTTTGACATATTCCATGAATTCATAGTATAACACATACTTACCATGAAGCGTATTGTTGCCGTCATTGGCATTAAGTTTGTAGGTAGCTCCATTTAAAGTATACTTAGCTCCTCCTATTCTATTTGCAACTCGCCCAACTGTTCTACCAAAGTTGGTTGTGTCGTTCTGCAACCAATTAAACTTTCATCATTCCCAAATCGAAATTTATAAAACAGGATACGACATTACCAAAAAATTATACACCATCAGCTACTAGCTACATTGGTGACTACTAGAATGAGTACACTATTTTGCGTTAAATCTGTTGTTTATACCATACATTCTTTCCCGATGCTTAATTCCAAATTGAAATAAAGCTGACATGGAGATGCCTACAAATTAGAGAAGTTTTCTTATTAAAGAGTCAAAACAGCACAAGGGAAACGAGTGAACGATGGCAGACCCATTCCCTCCGTACTGTAATTAAAATTTGCCGTCTATACAACGAAGATGTAGACGGCAATTTTGGCACTTAACATCCAAAACATGATCTTGTGACCGTGTCATAAAAAAAAAATCCAAAATATGAGACAACAGCATTATCATCACCGATCAGCTACAACATACTACATATTATTTCTATTTTGAGACAAAACTTTTATTATTACTCAAAGTCTAGCGAAACAAAACTAGACAGCTAGATAAGCTTAATTATTTTATCTTGGGTTTAATGAAACAATGTAAAAAATGGAGTTATGAGCAGCAAAACACGAAAATCTAATCAACAAAGAGAGGAAGAAAGAGATCATCACTCACAACATATGATAGAGCAGAATCATATCCAAGAGCAATATCAGCTAATTTCCCTGAAAAAAAAAACAAAGAAACAAAACATTACTTAGTATCCTGCTTGAAAAAACAAAGAAAAAGAGCAAGAAATGAAAGTAAAATTTACCATAGGAGTCAGGAACAACAATGGACATAATAGATGCACCCCAATTAGTAAGCTTGACAGAAAAATCTCCTTTCTTCAGCTCAAAAACTCCTATTTTGTAACTATCTTCTTCTTTCTTACCATTAACTAAAGCTAAGGAAACTAGAAGAAAACACAACATTACACTGATTTTACCCATCTTTTTAAGATCAGATCAGATGAAGAAAATGGAAGAGAGATGAAATGAATGAAAACCCAACTTTTTCTGAGAGGGTTTATATAGAGGGTGAAGGAGTTTGGATCACAGGAAGTGAGATAAGGACAAATGGAAACAGATAACTATTGCTAAGAATAGTAGCTGCTGTTGTGTTAAGACTCCTAGTAATATTCTATGGTATTACTTACATGTGGCCTTGTGGGTGGAGGGATACAAGACTTTTCGTTGCTAAAATGACTCGTGACTGTCACAATGGACGACTAATGTGATAATATTATTGACCCACTTTTCATGGGCACTGCCAAGACTTTACTTGTCGATATTTGTTCACACAAACCAGTTTAGTTAGTTGGTGAACCCTGAATCTGAAGATCTTACTGCAGTAGTACTATTATTTTTGAGTAATTCTATATGAACCGGGAAAAAAAAACCAAAGAAAAAACCGGTCAGATACATCAAATGAGTGGGTCCCGCCAATGGGGAGAAAATGAGGGTCCCATTTAAGGGATGGATGTGTGTACGCAGTTTTTAGGGAGTTCATTTCCCCGGTTCATCTAGATTTTTTGATTATTTTTCTCCCACACTCCTTGTAGATCATAATGAGGTTTACAAGTTGCAACCGAATGGATTTCGATATTCCGCAACAGGGTTGCGGACTTCGATGATATATGTATACGAAAGCAAGTAGGGTATCAAAATTAACACATTTTGCTAGTAAAACGGCACGATCTAAATCTAGAGGAGATCAAACATGCATTTGGCCATCGAGGTGGGTGATGCCTTAAATCTTTTCAAATGGTCGCTAGGAGATTGGGAGTTCTCCACAGGCACGATATCCCATTTTAACACCGAATACAGTTCCATTATGACTCATATTTGTGCTAGTAGAAGATTAATTTCATGGGTCATTATTGATAGTTGAGAAATGCCAGGAAACATAATTTTGCGCTGCTAGGAAAAAGGATTTGGAAGATACATGCTGATCCGGACACAATATGCAACAACATGTACAGAACCAAATACATGGCACATGAATCGATCTTGCGAAGAATTCCAGTACCTCAGAATGCGGCAAGTCCGGCTTGGAAAAACCTGACAAAAGTTGCTCTTTTTGTGCAGGCAAATTATGCAATACAGATTGAAGATGGAAGGTCAACTACACTAAATGAAAATTGGATTCCAGGACATGAAAATCGTCCGGCTTTGGGACATGCGGCCAACAATCTGGTTAGTACGTTAATGATGCCTCACTGTTTTAACTGGAACAACAATTTATTATAACAATTATTCCCAAGAGACATCAGCAACACGGTCAGGGCCATCCATATTCTGAATCCCCCAACTCATGATACACCTATTTGGCCACATGCCAAGAGAGTACAATACACGGTCAAGAGTGGGTATGAGAGACTTCTGCAAACTCAGCCGGCATCACCCAATCAACACCAACAAACAGGAACAGATAACACGGAAAAGCGGTACAACACCATATGGAAAACCGACTGCCCTCAAAAAAATCAGACTTTTCCTCTGGAAAGTCAGTTGTGATGGACTACCGACGTTTGAAGCCTTGCAACATAGACACATAATGAACACCAACATGTGCCCTATTTGCAACATACTACCGGAGACAGTCCAACACTGCCTTTTTGAATGTCCCAGGGCCAAAGAGGCATGGGAACTTTTATGTAGACATGCCAACAGTAATGAATCGCAACATAATGCTTACAATGGCATTGCGCTACCACCACACCCACTACCAACAATGATCGCCCAACAACAACAACATGGGAGGGAAACGATACGGAATAGACGCGGTCAGGGAGGACCAACACCAACGAAGGAGCTGCGGGCTCCAAAAAATTTCGAAGAATTCCTGAAAATGCATGCATACGGAGACGATTTCACAACGTGTTGTTTCATGATATGGAATATCTGGTTGGCGCAAAACGCGAGAGTGTACAACAACAACGTCCAAACTCCACAACAAACGTTCCAGATTTCGGTCTTGCTAAGCCAAGAATACCGATGGGCTACACAACACAACCTATTCAATCAACCCGTGGATTGACAGCAACCGGGAAGGCAAATGGCTACCGTCTGGATAAAATGGAACCCGCCGCCAACGGACTGGATGAAAATTAATACAGATGGAGCAAGCAGGAATGACGTACGAGGGGGACCAGAGGCTGCTGGAGCGGGATGGATATGCAGAGACTCACGAGGATCAACTATCATGGCGATGGCGGCACCAGTTGGAAAAACAACGTCACTTGTGGCAGAGACATGGGCTTTCCTTTTAGCAACTAGGATGGCGGTTTCCAAAGAATGAGACAATATAAACTTCGAAACGGACTCGACAACCTTGCAGAATCTAATTGTGCAGGAAAACACAGAGGCACCGTGGACCGTTCAGACTATGTTGCGGGAAATAAGAGATCAATTGGGAAAAATGAAGAGGTATGTGATTACACACACATACAAGGAAGGCAATCAGGCGACAGATGGACTGGCGGACCTTGCAACGAAGAAAATACTTCAAAATGGAAATGGAGATACCGGTGGAACGTCAACAACCATTTGGGATCACACTTGCCCTGACTTCCTAAATTTGATTGTAATGAAAGACTCCATAGGGACTTCATACCCCAGATAAGATTAATGCATTTCTGCCCTTCAAAAAAAAAACGCTCGAAAAACCATGACATTTTTTTTTGACGTCACTCAAAATAAGTTAAAAACGGTACACTCACAATGAATGGGCTCTATGCCCTATGGGCGTGAGTAAGTGTTTTTTACCTTGTTTAAAATATTCGTTTAAAATATTCGGTATGTTTAGAACTTTTGTATCCAAAAAGGGTATGGTGAATTTATTATTTTTTTGAAAAATGCTAGGTTCTGGTTTAATGATAAATGACAAAGATAAGTAATCACATGCCGAAATTATATTCAATTTTTAAATGAGGTTATGAAAGTTGATTGTATTACATTTAGAGGTGTAAATTGGGCTGTGCCAGCACGAGCACAGCCCATCATAGCACGCTAAAATTTGAGCACAGCCTAGCCCAGCACGGCACGATACGTTAGTTAAATGGGATGTGTTGGGTTTGACTAATTGGCACAGTAGCCCAGCACAGCACGCGGCACGGATTATCACGTGGCACGACACAGCACAGCACGTTAAGAAAGCACGTAATAATATGTATAAAATACTAAGGTTGTCAATGGGTGCCCGATTACCCGGAACCGAACCGGGCCCGGGTGTGTCCGTTCCGGTTCCGGATCCTAATATCAGACCCGTTAGCAAAATCACTACCAGGCGGGTAGACCCATTAGGAACCGATAAGCTTTCGGGTCCTAACGGGTATTACCCGTCGGGTATCGGGTACCCGAATATTTGTCTTTTATTTGTAAATTTTACTTAAAATAGAAAGATTAAGTGTAATTTCGCTTAAATTTTTTTCACGTATCCTTTATTTTCTTATGTTTAATCATAATTAGAACATTCACATAGATATAAATAATAATTTTATATGAAAAATTGTTAAATTCAAGCTAATATAACAAATAAAAAATAGATTATCCAAAAATTTGGTTGATTTTTGAGGACCCGATAAAACCCGGACCCGACGGGTATTTAAGAGTTTTATCGGGTCCGGTTCCGGGTCCATCAATTTAGGAACCGGACCCGTAAGCGTTAGGACCCGGAACCGATTAAAATTACCGGTTCCGGGTAGTATACTACCCGGACCCGATGGGACCCCTATAAAATACTTCAAAACATGGCATAATACATCACATTTTGTGTATAATTCACAAAAAAAACCTTTATTCTAGCCAATTATTGACATTCTACTACCATTATGTTGACTTATTTTCATAATAATACATACAATACCTAAATATTTAGAAAACATTTATATTGAAAAATATAAAATAAATGTGCCTAGCACAACACAACATGTTTATTTTTTTGGCACAACCCAGCCCAGCACGCCTTTAAGCACGGCACGTCATAATCTCCGGCACAACACAACACAACACGACACATCGAATGCTAAGCACGTAATTTCGTGGGTTGTGTTGTGTTGGGCCAGCACGTTTTACACCTCTATTTACATTGATGCTTCTGATATTTCTCATTCTTATATGGTTTTAATATCGGACTCCGAGGAGGTCACGTAACGCAAAATCATTTTGGTAGTTTTGATTTCTTTTGGAAAACTTCTGAAGAGTAGAGTTCACCGAAAAGCAAGGTTGATCCTATCCATAAAAAGAAATTTGAGCCAATTTTGTTTCAAATGGTGGCGATTTGTCATAAATTAAGAATTCATTTTAAAGGTTCATGAGAAGTGGTAGATGATGTTACGATGGATTCTATCAAACTTCATCTCTTGAATTTTGATATGGAAAATATGAAGGCTTCCTAAGTGGTTGGGTAGTTTCTTTTTCTCTGGGTATTCTGTTTTCATGGATTTTAAAATTATTTGTTGGAATATTAGAAGCCTAGTATTATGCTTTTGCAAGCAAGCTTGGTAAAGGGGCGTCATGAATCGGTAGAGGGGCGTCAAGTGTGATAGCAATGACCCTCATATTGGTTAGAGGGTGTCCTATAGGGGTGTAGATTGACTAGATTACCCTTTTCACCTTAAATCAACCAAAATCAAATCAATTTTTTTTAAGCCTAATGATTCAAAAAAATCAAATCTTTTTTTTTCATCTTCTTCTTCATCTTCTCTTCTCCTCCATTTCCATTCTAACCATAAGCTCCATTAAAATCGATCGAAAATTTCATCGTGATTAATCGGTGATTCGCAACATTAATAATTGTTGATTGAAGTCTATATTCGAAAACCCATTTAGTATTTTTGTTGTGTTCAATTGAAGTGTATTCTCCATCAAAAATTGGAGTTTTAGGTTAAAAATCAAATTTTAGAATCTTTGCATTTTTTCTTTATATGGTTAGAATTGGTTATGTTACGAACCGTATCTATGCTTTACGGTTCGTAACAATTAAATAAATATCAAATACTAACCGTATGTTCTTGGTTTTGAGAATTTTGGTCAGATACGGTTGGTAATTTAAATAGATTACGAACCGTATTTTGTCCTACATGTTAGTTTTTTTCCAGTCGGCTCATATTTTCGAGTTAGTTACCAACCGTATCTACATACGGTTGAGGATGATATTAAAGTTACCAACCGTAATTAACCTACGGTTTGTAATAGAATAAATTTTACCAACCGTAACTGGTATTATTTTTGGGTTTTCCCAAATTGAACCGATTACGGTTGTATTCAGTCGGGTTGGTAACCAATTACCAATGAATCGTATTATTTCTCGGGTTTTCCCCAAATTGAACCATTTACGGTTGGTTTGGTAGCTGGTTACCAACCGTATCTCACATATACGGTTGGTAACCGCTAATTACCAACCGTATGTTCTTCTGAAATTTTTAAAATTTTGATTTTTTTACATACTTTAGAGAATTTTAAGCAACAAAAAGCTAATGGAACTAGTACTTGTTTTCTCTATCATATAGAGATTCACCCACCTCAAATTTGCAACTGGAATCACTCATTTTGGTTGAGTGAATCAAAATCTAGGGTTTCACAAATATCACATAAGTTTTCTTCTCCTCAAATTTTTTTTTTTATAACTCTAAAAATCTGATTTTAGAGTTATAATACACTAATCTTGATTATCAAAACTAATCTTGATAATTAACACTAATCTTGATTATCATTACTAATCTTGATTATTAACAATAAGGGCTAATTAGTCATTTACATATTTTTCATTGATAAGGGGCACTTGATTTTACTTCTAATGACCTTTTTTGTCTTATTAGTTTGACGCCTCTCTACCGATTCATGACGCCCCTTTACCAAGCTTGTTTGCAAGAGACTAAAATTCAACAATGTTCTGATTTGTTAGTTTGGAAATACTGGGGAATAAATGGTTGGATTAATTCTCCTTCTCAAGGCAGCTGTGGTGGTATTATTTGTCTTTGCCAAGCTGATAACATTCAGGTAGTAGAATCTATTATGAGCCCTTACTCCATCATAATTTTATGTAAAACTTTATCAACTTCTTTTGCCTGGGAATTTTAGGGGCGACCCCAACGCAATTAGGGGCGACACTAAAGGACAAAAAGGTCACCCAAACGTAAAACTAAGCTACCCCTTATCCGCGATTTTTCTAAATGGCAACTATGCCCTTATATAATCGGTAGCCAAAACCACAATCGGTAGGTTACAAACAATCGGTAGGTTAAATTGAA
This sequence comes from Papaver bracteatum, assembly GCA_023529315.1. Lineage (NCBI taxonomy): Eukaryota > Viridiplantae > Streptophyta > Magnoliopsida > Ranunculales > Papaveraceae > Papaver > Papaver bracteatum. The sequence continues at coordinate 713,022 of JAJJWX010004631.1, forward strand.
TCATTAGCTACCGATTAATGTATGGATATTTCGTGTTTGAGACATAGCCATAATCGGTAGTTTAACTGGTTACATTACCTTCCGATTATAATAATCGGGAGGTTAATTGGTTACATTACCTTTCGATTATAGGTTGCCCCAAAAATGAGTTTTTTCCTAAAATCCATTTTCTCCAAAATTTTGAAATCTTCCATAATCGGTAGGATATTTGGCTACCGATTATAAGTAGCCCCACATCGGACCTTTGCCAAATTTCTACTTGGCTCTGGGTGCAGAGCCACCCCTAACCATTTGGTTCGTGTTTGAGACGTAGCCATAATCGGGAGGTTAACTGGTTACATTACCTTTCGATTATAATAATCGGGAGGTTAACTGGTTACATTACCTTCCGATTATAGGTTGCCCCAAAAATGAGTTTTTTCCTAAAATCCATTTTCTCCAAAATTTTGAAATCTTCCATAATCGGTAGGATATTTGGCTACCGATTATAAGTAGCCCCACATAGGACCTTTGCCAAATTTCTACTTGGCTCTGGGTGCAGATCCACCCCTAACCATTTGGTTCGTGTTTGAGACGTAGCCATAATCGGAAGGTTAACTGGTTACATTACCTTCCGATTATAATAATCGGAAGGTTAATTGGTTACATTACCTTCCGATTATAATAATCGGGAGGTTAATTGGTTACATTACCTTCCGATTAGAATAATCGAAAGGTTAACTGGTTACATTACCTTCCGATTATAGGTTGCCCCAGAATGAGATTTTTTCTAAAATCCTTTTTAATTGGTAGGTAAAGGTGTTACAAAGCTTCCGATTAGGTTTTAATAATCGGGCACAAAATACCTTCCGATTATGAAGGGGCATATAAGTATTTTCAACCTATTTTATCTTTTTGTGTCGCCCCTAATTATGTCGGGGTCGCCCCTAAAAGTGCTAGGTTCTTTTGAGTAGATGTTCAATGTGCTCATAATACTAATGAAGTTAAACTTTTTTGGTGGAAGATAGAGGAAGTCAGATGCTTCTGGAATTATCAACGAAATTAAGTATGTTTATGAGAGGTCTTACGGTGGAAATGTAACTGCTGGCATGAATAAATTCAATAGATTTATTTTAAGGCATCAATTAGATGTGCTACTTGTACTTGGACTAATAATCAAGTTCATAGTATTAGAAGTAGAATTGATAGATTTTGCATTTCTGGCTCTTTGGAAATGTTTTATTCTTAATTCGTTCAAAAAGCTCTTGTTGAACTCTGTTCTGGTCACAATCTAATATCCTTGTTATGTGAAGGTTTGAAGCATGGTCCATCTCCATTTCGATGCGAGTACTTTTAGCTTTATCACCCAAATTTTGTTGCTTTTCTTAGAGACGTGAGGTTTTTTTTTTTCTGTTTCAAGAAGTGCAGGTTTTATTTTTTGTAAAAAATTCCAGTTGCTAAAACAAAAGTTAAAGGAGCTGGGTAAAGGAGAATTTAGTGATATTGATAGAAGAAAGACTTGGAGAATAATTTCATAGATCTGGATGTTGTGAAAATGCCAATAACGGTCTTATTGGTGTTCAATAGGAAGGTAGGTTAAAAGCTAGATAAGACTTTTGCAAGCTTACTATTTCTAGATCTGAGAAGTGGGGAAGCAAGTTTAGAGCAACTCATATTAAAGATTAATAAAATAACACATAATATTTTCATAGAATTTCCAATGAAATGAGGAGGATTTACATTAGCTCCATCAAGGTGAATGGTGTTCTTACTTCTGATGATTTTGAGATAAATCCTGGTATCGTGTCTTTCTTTCGAAATAGATTTCAATCTCAAATCTTTAGAACTGTCGCTATGAATATATGTATATTTCTAAACCATTGAGGAAATGAGTAATTAGATTGAAAGAGATATTGACTAGATTGAGTGTGTTACTGCTATGAAGTTGGTGGGTCAAAATAAAGCAACATGTCCATATGGTTTTTGAAAAGACGAGGGTACCAAGTACACCACAATATTTTCGATATCCACCTATGAGTTCGATAGCTTGCATGCGATCTAATATAGATAGAGATTGTCAAGAAGATAACAAACCACAAGGTATACACTTGGTATATTTACAAGTGTATAATTTACTATACTTTTTTTATCAATTCCATGCTTGTATTTGTAATATATTTTTCTCTTGTATTACTTTTTTTTTATTGTGTTTGTCTTATTTAGGTAGAATCATCCAAAATGAGCGAAAAGAATGCTGAAACGAACATATAAGTGAGCGTGAACTAAGGAGTCAGACCAAGAGGAACTCGACCAAATTCAGAAGTAGTCAATTATATGTTGTAGAGAATGAAGAGATGAAAAGAACGCAAAAAGAATGAGGTTATTCCAAGTTCGTATGCAAAATTTATAGGGTAGGACCGATCCCTACCTCAAAGAAGTGGCAAAAATATTTGCCAAAATTGGATTTCTTAGTTCCGAAGTATTCCCAAACCCTAATATTCTTAGGGATATTTAAGGAGACTTCTGAATACTTTTTAAGGGAGATTTCGACGCATTGTTATCAAGATCCGAAGTGGAAAAAAAATACAATGAGCGAAAGTTAGGATTTTTGGTTCTTCCATCAACAAATATATTTCTCTTTCATTATCTCTTATGTATATCATAGGTTTCACTAAATCCATGAGTAGATAAACTTTTATTTGATTGAGGATGAATTATAAGTTCTAAACTTGATTTGATTTAATATATGAATCTATATTGATTTCTTCATATGATTATCGTTTATTTCTACTATGATGAATGTTTATGATTGATTGACTGATTGCTTTAGGTGTCCAATTAAACTGATCCCTTGATTGATCTATTGCTAGTAAAGGGTTAGGATATTCGTAATTATTGAATAACTCTTACACAAGTAGAAAACATGAGACCTTGCCGAGGGATTTTGTGGAGCAATCGTGTGTAGAAACAATACTAGAAAGTGGACCTTACGTTAAGAGTCTAACTACTAGGACTAACCTAAATTCATAAAATATAAAGCGTTCGACCGAATAACACTTAGAGTGCGCTAGTTCTAGGTGGTTTAGACGAATAGAATATGGTATTCAAGCGCTTCGACATCTACTGACATAAGGAATTTTGGGGATAAAATTGCGTTAGCTATTATCCTATGGTTGGTGAAAATCTATGATTTATGAAGAATAAATAAGTATATTACTTTAATGATTGTTTAGTAACAAAGAAGGATTCCATGATCATACTTCTCATCCTTGATTTCATCTTAATTATTTGCTTTATTGTTTAATTTGTTTTATATTCAACCTATAAACTAAACCTTCCATTTGAGACATTTAACAACTGAAAATTCCCTGCTATTTGTGGGAACGATCCTTGCTTCCATTATATTACCAGTTAATTATGTGGAAATAAGTGATTTAATTTGTTGCACTCACGATATGCATCAAATGTAGGCGCCGCTGCCGGGGAACAATTGGTAACTTTTAGTTTTTATTTTTTTTATTTTTTTTTATGTTTTTGTTTTTAGGTTTTAGAAAATATTTAAGTTTCTTGTGAGTCGTTATGTTTCCTTTCGGAAATAACATGTACGATGCACAAGATCACTCATATGTCAATTGTTAGAGCACTGCTCAGTCGAACTCGCATGCGTTGCTATCTCAAGCATGTTTTTCAATGTTAGTGATCAAAACTATAAGTCTTGATTTATAGTCTACTTATAGATGTCTCGGACTAGGACATAGATTGTGTAGTTGAGCCTTAGACTTCACGGGGTTCATCATTTGAAGACGAAGAACTACTAAGGAGAGCTTGTGGAACTTCATCAACAAAAGGTACGTGGAGACTGAAACTCATTTATCACTTGGAAAGTCTATACTTTATCTCTTATATTGAGACATAAGTCGTATTACGATATAGTTTTCTATTATACACATTTGAGATTTCGAGCTGAGTTTAACTCGCTTACATATTTATCGGAATATGTGTTAGCAAGCTTTCTCTTCGACCAAGTTCAATTCTTGAAGCAAGTCAAAAGATGATCATGTGAAAATTGCCGAGTAACATGTTACATGGTTTGTGTGATACAATCATTTGGTGTGGACTTGGAATGTTTCGTTATGATTATTTCAATAAATTGAAAATTTCTTTGATGCTAATAGTGTGTGAAAACGGCTATTATAATCTTATAAGAAAGTTTAAATGATTGAAATAAGAGTTTAGAACACTTAACCATTATTGGATATGACATGTTGTGTACTCTTGCACATATGTAATCCATATTCGGGAACCAGAGTATGCGTACCCGTACGCGTACCTGTTGGCTTGAGAAATTCGGGAACCTAAGTATGCGCACACGTTCGCGTACTGGCGTAAGGTTCATGTCCGAATATTTCTGATGGTATTGGAAGTACGCGTACCCATTTGTGTACTAGCGAAACCCAATCTTGGTCCGGGTATTTCAAGTATGCGTACCCGTTTGCATACTTGAAGGTTAAAGTTCTAAAATGGGTTGTGTACATGAACTTAAACATTTATATAATAAGGAATGCAAACTTTGCAAACCGTGGCTATAATGTTCATGAATTTATTCGAGTGAATCAAATCGATTTTGCTTCGATTGTATTCTTGTATACTTCTATGAGAATATAGCAATTGAACAACTCTTTAACTAGTTTTATTTGAGTCATTTGAACTAGTTATGGTTAAGATGAACAAGGTTGATATGAGAGTGATCATATGTCTAACCTCGGTTAACTAATGTTAAGTCAACATGGTGTACACGTTTAGGTACGGTTACATAAACCTAAATTAAGGTACATTTCATTTGTGTGTAACAAGCTAAGTTCGATCTAACGGTTGAAAGATATTAGCTTGGTTGAATCAGGTTTTTCATCTAACAGTGAATATTTAATGTTTTGTTACCAAGGTAACTTAGATTGCAAACCCTGATTTGAAAAACTATATAAAGGAGAACTCTAGCAACTAGGAAACCTAATCCCCACACTTTTGTGTGTTACTAGTTGTATAAGCTAGAGTCGATTCTCCTTTAACCTTAGGTTACTCATGAGACCCTGTAGGTTAACGACTTAAAGACTTCATTGGGATTGTGAAGCCAGACCCAACTATTTTATCTATAGTTGTGTGATCTGATCTTTCTGTTTTTATAGTGATTGAGTGCAATCGTAAGATTGGCTTGAGATTAAAATCTCTGATATGCAAGATAGAAAAGTAGTCACAAACACCTTTGTCTCATCGTTTGTGATTCCGCAATATATTGTTTCTTTAATCGATTAAGATTATTGTGAGGTGATTGATAATACTAGGTTGTTCTTCGAGAATATAAGACCGATTTATCAATTGGTTCTTATTCACCTTGATTTATCAAAAGACGGAACAAAAATTCATAGGTATTTCGGTGGGAGACAGATTTATCTATTCCAATAGACTTTTTTGTGTGAGACAGATTTGTTTATCAGGTCTTCGACTTTGGGTCGTAGCTGAAAAGGCGAGGGTACCCAAATATACCTCAAGCTAAAACTTTTCCTTCCTATAAGTCTTTTCTCCGAAAGTGATTGTCTATGGACTGAGTCGAGACAATGCAACTAATCAGTTCATACTCCGTGTGATTGTCTATGGATACGAGATCGAGACAATACAACAACGAAGTATGTTTACTTGATACAAAGGTTAAGACTTAACCAAACACAATAGGATTGCTTATCAAGTAAATAGGAATTAACGTTTGTGTAATTTACTTTAATTATAATAAAATAATTATAATGCGGAAATAGTAAGTAAATAACACAGCAAGATTTTATTAACGAGGAAAACCGTAAATGCAGAAAAAACCCGGGACCTTGTCCAGAATTGATACTCTCAGGATTAAGCGGCTATACAAAATAAACCAACTTCGTATAGTTGAGACCAAGCAACTAAACCTATAGTTCACCTAGTTCCGTCTAAATTCCCACGCTTACAACTTATGAATAAGTCACGTACTTGGAACAATTTCTTTGGTTCGTATTCCAAATAGTAAAGGAACAACAAATATGTTTGGTATCAACTCTCTTCAACCAAATGATATGAGTTGGACAAAGGTTCTTCTGTTTATCTCCAATAAACTCCGTCGTCAAGTCCTTAGATCTATCTTATATTCAATTACCCAAAGTAATCATAAGATTTTGCAATCAATACCTTTAATCCCAAGGAACCGTATTGATGCCGATCTACTCAACTATTTTATCCAATCTACTACAAGGATAAACCGATTATAGTGAGATCCTCTTTTTACCAAAACAAGTGTTGTCCACGCCAAAGATTTATATAACCAAGTCAGAAATCTTCTATCTCTTCTTTGTCTTCAAATCTTCTTAGATCTTCAATAAACACATGTACACAACTACTTGAATCTCTTGTGATCAATCACACACAGAACAGAGTCTGTTAACAATAGATTATCACAAGATCGTCTTTAGCACTAATAACAGTCTCAAGATCCCTGTCTAAACATCGAACTAGTTTGAGTGAATCTTATTGATAAAGCGGGGGTCTAACCACCACACACAATATTTCGATTAGCAATCTGTATGGACAACTCCGAGTTACTTTCTAGAGAATCAACTAGACAGTCAGACTCAATCTATAGAATATATCTCAAGGAGTTTATTATCTCAATCTCTCAATTTGTTTTACTCAAGCAAATACAATCTGTGAGTCTTAATCAAAGAGAGATAACTTGGATGGTACCAAAGACCAATATCCAAGTGTCAATCAATTTAAATCAACAACTAAGAAGGTCATATATTCTAATTGATTGAACAACGCACAACCTGTATTATTTCAATTATATAACAAAATATAATGCGGAAAAGAAATAACACAGACACCAAAATTTTGTTAACGAGGAAACCGCAAATGCAGAAAATCCCCGGGACCTAGTCCAGATTAAACATACACTGTATTAAGCCGCTACAAACACTAGCCTACTCCAAATTAACTTCGTTATGGACTATAGTTGAACCCCAACCAATCTCACACTGATCCAAGGTACAGTTATGCTCCTACGCCTATGATCCCAACAGGATACTGCGCACTTGATTCCCTTAGTTGATCTCACCCACAACCAAGAGTTGCTAAGACCCAAAGTCGAAGACTTCAATAAAAAAATCTGTCTCACACAGAAAAGTCTACAAGATAGATAAATTCGTCTCCCACAAATAAACCTATGAGTTTTGTTCTGTCTTTTGATAAATCAAGGTGAACATGAACCAATCAATAAAACCAGACTTATATTTCCGAAGAACAGCTCAGTTTTATCAATCACCTCACAATAGTCTTAATCGACGCATCGAAAAAAGATATTGTGGAATCACAAATGATGAAACAAAGATGTTTGTGATTACTTTTATATCTTGCCTATCGGATATATAAATCTCAAGCCAATTATTACAATTGTACTTGTACGATAGAAACATCAAGATCAGATCACACAACTATGATAAAAGTAGTATCGGTCTGGCTTCACAATCCCAATGAAGTCTTTAAGTCGCTAACCTGGTTTTAGAAGAAGAAAATCAAAGGTTAAAGGAGAATCGACTCTATCTTAGCACAACTAGTATCACACAGAATGTGTGGGAATTAGGTTTCCCAGTTGCTAGATTTTTCCCTTATATTGTCTTCAAATCAGGGTTTGCAATCAATGTTATCTTAGTAACAAAGCATATTCACCGTTAGATGAAAACCTGATTAGATTCAAGCTAATATTTATTAACCGTTAGATCAAAAACTTAGCTTGTCATACACACATGTACTAGACGATTTTAGGTTTGTGTAACCGTACCCAAACTTGTACATTAGTTGGTTCAACACTAGTTAACCAAAAGGTTAGCCAAATGATAACTTTCATATCAACCATATTCTTCTTCACCATAACTAGTCCAAATGACTCAAATGAACTAGTTAGAGAGTTGTTCAATTGCTTAGATCTTTATGTACTATACAAGACAAAATCGAAGCAAAAATGATGTGATTCACTCGAATCGATTCATGAACTATAAAGCCACGGTTCGCAAAAGCATTCCTTAGTTTATTAGATAAGTTCACAAACATCGTTTTTAGACATAACCTACTCAAGTTCGCGGACTTAAGTTCCCGGACGGAGTTCACAAACTCCAGCAGAAATTATCGGGTTCGAGAAATATGCTAGTTCGCGGACTGGGTTCTCGTACTGAGCTTGTATGCTGAGTTCATGGACTTAGCTCACGTACTACTCCGGTTTCACTTGATCAACAAAGTTCGCAAACTTCGGTTCAAGCAATAAGGACTTATACATATATGTGTTACCATAACAATGCTTATACCCTCTAATGGTTATATTGTCTAAACTCTCATTTCAATCATTGTAACATTCTCAGAGGACGTTATATAGTTGTTATTCACAAACTATTTCTCGTCAGAGCGATTTCCAAAATGATTGAAACATAACATGACTTTCGTCACTAGGTAAAGATGAACTTGGCTTAAGCGAAAGCTTTACCAACACATATTTCGAGAAATAAATAAGCGAGATATACTCAGCTCGAAATATCATATGTGTATAATCTTAGTCTATATAGTAATACGACTTTTGTATCAAGATAGGAGATAGAGTAGATAGACTTTTGAGTGATAGATAAGTTTAAGTCTCCACATACCTTTTAGTCGATGAAGATCCACTGGTTCCATGAGTAGTCCTTCGTTTTGTATGATGATCGCCATGGAGTTCTTGAGCTCAACTACACTTTCTATCCTAGTCCGAGACCTTAGCTATAGTAGACTAGAAATCAAGACTTTATAGTTTTGATCACTAACATTGACAAACATGCTTGAGATAGTAACACATGCGAGTTCGACCGAGCAATGCTCTAACACTTATATCAGAATAGAAGATTCTCAAGCATAAACAAAACTAGGTGCAATCAAAGTTCAACCACTATTAGTCAATCAAATCAATTGAAAACAAAAGATAAACCGTAATTATCTAGTTTCCCACCAACGATACTCGTAGAGCTTCTCAATACCAAAGAAGTCTTTAAATTGAGCGGCCGTAAGAGATTTCTCCTAATTAGGTTACTCTCCTCTCTGAATAGGCGGCTTCATTAGTAACAGTACAACAGAGAAAGTTTACTGTCACGAAAGATTAGTTTGCCTGAAATGGAAGTATTTATAGACAAGGAAGTTTGGAGACCAAGGAATTTCCAAAATCGAAAATACTCTCAAGATATTCAATAATAATTTTCATATTCGGTTTTCATAATTCCTGAGAATGCTCTGTCCAAAATATTGATCGAAAATCTCCTTGAAAAATCTTTAACTAGCAAATGCATATTACTAATTCTTATTTTCTATATATAATTAAAAACCCTAATTAAAAGATTCTTAACTTATTTAATTTCGATCCTGGGATTTACTTCCTTCTTAGTTGTTAAGGAATATCTTTGAATAATAAAAAATACGCATTATTGCATGTGTTCAAAGTGTGTCGACATCCTAACTTTGTAAGTCCTCTTTCATACTTACACACTTGAAACCGATTTACCACGCTTCCAAACAAGTTTAGAATTGGTTCATCTGACGTTTCAAGAGCTATGAAATTGATTAAGAACTCTCAATCACAAATCATGGGATTAACGGTTCTACCAAAACAAGTTTCGGTTCTACCTCCATGTGAATAATGTTCATAGTCACACTAGATTCCCAAAATTCGGTTAACTAAGTACTAGGATCGGTTCCCCATATATACATGGTATCTAACTCATATGTGTTGCACATGTCCATAGCATCAGTTTCCCTTTCTTCTATAAACCTTGCTGCACCCCATACAAGGATCGATTCCCCTTTTTAATGTGTTGCACCTCTTACTAGGATCGGTTCCCCTTTACCTAGTTTTAGGTCTTACAAACTACACAAACTCGATCATACCATCAGGTGATTATTTAAGATCGGCTTCACTAATAAAATTCATACTAATACAAAAGTCAGGCCTCATGTGAATAGTTTTACCAAGAACACAAACAAGTCATGAGCGGTTATACTAATCACACATATTGGTCGCTCATAAGATATGCAATGGAGAACAATCCCAATAACGCCTGGCGATTTCCTTTTCGATTCAAAAACAAAGTTCATGAACTTACTTCCTTAAAACACATGTAAAAACATTGTTTCCTATGATGAAATCCTCACCTAATACCCATACATAATCACAATAGCATTCAAATGATTATGTCGCTGTCTTATCTACAAAGTTTAATGGTTAAGCAATAAACCTCGTATTGTATTCCTTAATACTATGTCTAACTAGAGTGTTCATGCTTCGCAGTTTTGTTTTCAATATGCACGACTTGAAAAATACGTTAGGGAATGAAACAGTTCAAGTCAAATATCACTAACCTCAAGTGGAAGGATGATGTTGTGGTTGTACCTCCTTACTTCTTCACTTCTTCAAGTCTTCGCAATACTTGTAATGTCTCAAATCCTAATATTTTCAAGCTAACCTATACGAAGTTGACTCTAGTACATTTAATCAAGCGACTCTTAAATGAGTTTTGCTTAACTAAAATATGACAACGAAACTTGACATACCAACGCTTGGTGAGTTCAACCGATCTATGCTCTAACAATCTCCCCCTTTGTCAATTTTAGTGACAACACTCTTACAATCATATGGATAACCAAATTACAATAATTCATTATACATATGCTTGATTCCCGAATTCAACATCACATAACCTGCATTCATTCAATCCTTAAAAATACAACAGTTGCATTATAATAACAAAGCTAAAACTCCCCATAAAGGTGAGATAGGTAGATTTTCAATCCTCACGTCTTTGTTATACCAAATCATATGATATATTACTCCCCCTTAGTCTATGCTTTTCCTCATTCGTTAGATAAACGTTCAAGCACCAATGTCCTTCTTCCCTAGTGACACCAATCAATATAAATTGACACCAGCATCACTTGTTTACTCCATATATTTCTCCCCCTTTTTGTCACAAAATGACAAAGAAATGAAAAAATAAAGGACAACACGAAAAGGATCTTACAAATCTCAAAATAGACTTGCAACCTGTTGAGTCAAGCACGAGGGTTCCACACATAATTTTTGATAACCAATATCAAAACCGAAACTATAAAGTAATTATGTTTTGATATGTTATCATGGAAATAATTGCTCGAAGCAATTTTCCCAAATAGTTTAGTAAATCAACTAAGCATATTAGTTCCTTTGCTAAACCGATTGTACAAATACAATCGCTTTATTCGATAATAAGACCAAAATAAAGATAACTCTATTTTTCTCATCAGGTTTTAATTATCCATATAACTTAGACCTTTAGATTTTAAACAAGCCAAATACCAGGTTAGTTAACTAGTATTTCTTGTTAAGGCATTCGATTAGACTTGAATAACTGAAACCTCCACTTTGATAAGTCCAGCTAAGATCAGAATTAACTTAGTTTTTCTTATCCAAAATCGAATTGGACTAAACAACTCATCCCGGAAACATATTATTTTGTCAAGCCATAAATAATTCATACAAACCAAAACAAATCAACTTGCATAATTATTCACCTCAACCGGAAGCAATTGAAATAACATAAACATTAAAGCACTGCAATTGCACGATATACTTTGTAAACTTAAACAATTGATACCACACAACAAAGTAAGATAACAATAGTTTTTCTTAATCGGAATCAATTGAATCACACACATCCATACACACATAATGGAATAAAAACATCAATTGTACCGAAATTTTGTTAAGAAAAAGCAAAAAGATCTAAGCAATAACATTAGGATTTTCTTAAATAGGAAAACAATTAACTAACAAGATTGTTACCTCAATTTTGCATGCAACTTCTCCAATATGATCGCATCTTCTCCTTTCAGAGAGAATTAATATCGAAATACCATTATGTTGTCATCCTTATGCAAAACAAAAGAATAACAACAACCAACCTTTACCAGAGAAAGGTTGAAAACCGGTTTTTAACTATTGCAAGCAAAAGTTGAAAACCCACGAAACACATATGCTTTTATGTTAAACCAAACCGATTCAACATATTGTGATTTTTTCACATATTGTTTCTATCAGAACCCCTCGTGATTCTTTGATAAATCCTACCAACATGGGCTAGAACTTCATCCCGCTAAATCAAAAAGTCATCCAAACCATAAGGGTTCACAACATATTATGAGATCGAATATCAAGGTAATAAAACCGAAATCAAACATCTCATAAACATACACAGCAATAAATAAAGCATTCAAGCATATGTTATGTAAATCAAAACCTATCACAAGAAAAGTTATAAATCAAAAAACTTTATTCATAATAGTTTTTATTCATAATAGACTCAATACAATTTATAAAAGAAATCAAAAATTGCAACCTATTTTTCTTAGATTAAGTATTACATCATGCAACTTAATCTCTAGTGGTGTTCTTGTTGTTCACTGAGGTTTCTCCAGTGTTAAAACTATTGAAGCATGTCTCAAAAGACTTGTCTGCAGCCACTTCTTGTTTCTCAAGTTTTTCAACTTGAATTTTCATGTCAGTGTAGTTGCAGGAATTCCTACACTACGCCCTTGATAAGAATCTATGAAAATTGGATTATTTTGAAGATGAATAACAACACTTTTCTTATTTTAATTTTAGAATTCTTTACAAAAGATATAAGAACTCAGAAGTACAAATTTCTTTCTAGAGTTTCTATCTCCTCAAAACCTTATCAACTCTCCAAAAGACATCATCATTTTCTGAACCTAACAAATCCTTTAAATAGGGTTTTACATAGTGGATGACAGCTAAGTTTTCCTCCTTTTTCGAATTTACTCTGCGATCTCATCGCGATTGCTATAATATTCTCTCTCGAAAAATTGATAACCATCGCGGGACAAACATACTCTCTTTGTATTTCTTCTATCGACAGCTTCTTTTGGATTCTTCTGTGACGCTCGCGAAATGTTGTTAAAGAATCTTCTATGATGTTCGCAAAAGTGTTGTTAATATCGCAGAAATAATGTTGTAGCGATATTCTGGTCCTACATCTTGCCTCTTCTCATGTCTTTTCTGCGAAGAAGAGAAGATCATGAGAACTAATACTCTTTATTGTACTCGCAACTTCTTTCCCTCTTATATTTTCTTCTCGACAAGGTTCTGTTAATCTAGCCTTACCGCCTACACGTGTTGTGTAGCCCTCTTTTTAATGACATGTCTTTGCTTAATAGGTCAACTCCTTTTTGCCTATAAAAGGTGGAGTTAAATTTCAGAACTAATTTTCCTCTTCTGTTTCTTTATCTTCTTCATATATTTACTTCGTTTTCCGTCTGCAACTTTTCTTCTTCATATTCTCATGCTACTGTTTTAATGGAGTCACCAAGGTATATTTCTTGACTTATGATATTTATTTAAACCAATTTTTATTTATATTCTCCAACCTTTCTTATTTGATTCTTCATAATTTCCATGTTATATCTTCTTTTCAGCGGAACTATCTCTAACACACAATCCACAACTCAAAACCCTAATATTCGCAAAAGGCCAGCTGAGAAGAAGAAGAGGAATTCTGCAAATGATAAGGTAGTAAGAAACACCCTCTAGTTTTTAATAACAATATTGTTGCCTATGTTTCTTATCTGAATTATTATTCGCATAATGACGAGAACTCTGTTAAACCTCCCAAGAGATCTCGCCACTTTAAGACTCTTGGGGATAATATCACTATTCCCCCGCTAACATCCGCGAGGACTACTCCCACATTGTCGCAACCAAATCTTTCTTCTTTTGTCTGCGAGGATATCACTGCCCATACTTCTACCTCTTCTGATCCTTTGACGAATCAATCTTCTAAAATTGATGTGACTGAGACTCCTTATAGTCCTCTATTGCCTTCAACTATTGTTTTTCCAAATACCCCTCCTCCTGACTACTCAACCATCGCAAATGATTCAAATATTCAACTTGCTCTCGTTACTACTTCATCTTCTACACCCATTCCTTCATTAAATGAAACTTTTTCAGGTGTTGATGTTGCCTTTAAAATCTTGTCCAATATTTTAGACAATGCTAGAAAGTCTTCTACTGATCCCCTCCAATATGAAGCTTGCGAGACTCTACTCAAGTATTTTGGATCTGATTGTAATGCTTCACGAGCGTCTATGGAAAATAAGGTTGAAGCTCTGAGGAGAAGCCTTCAAGTCAAAACTGCTGAATGCGATACTTTGAATCATATGCTCCGCGATTCTTCTCTAGACTGCGAGAATCTTCGCAGAAAAAATGACGAGCTGAAAGGTACATTTTTCTTTCCTCTGCTCTTTTGTTTTTCTGTTTTGCTTTTATATCTTCTGTACTCAAGTCTTTTTCTTAAATTCTTGATTCATATATTAGTTTCAAATTGGACTCGTTTCATGGAGAGACTTAAGTTTGAATCTATTGCTGACGAAGCTCGTTTCGAAAGAGATTCTTGGATGGACCAGTATAATAGATTAGATAATCTTCATACATATTCGATTGATCAAATAGATAATCTTACTAATGAGAATAACCAATATCGCGAAGTCAAAGTTTATTAAGTAACGAGATTTCTCGTCTCTCATATTCATTAACCAAGTCTAACCTGGCGGTAAAATCTTTATAAGATGAAAATAGAACTTTATCCAAAGAGAAACATAGATTTTCAATCTTGATGGCGATTTCTTCACAGCAATTGAGTAATCTACAAAGGATATGCGATAATCAGGAGCAATCTCTTCGTTCCCTTAAAAATGAGCTTAAGGAAGTAACTGAATCATCCGCTGCTGAGAAGGATAAACTTATCAAAGGTAGGTTAACTCTTAGTTTGAAGTCCATAAAGCTTCAAGACCAGTGCTCTCAATTGAAGGAATCTCATTCTTTACTAGCAAAGTAAAACTTGTATCTACGCACTAGAGAAGAAAACATGAAATCTCGTCTGAAGGGTGTGGTTGGCGATAAATTCGATGACGCTATGAATCAATGGGAAAACTGTTTCTTTACATTAATTCAAAACTTGACCTCGCAGAAGGAAGGTATTCAATTGACTGCCTCTCTTGTTGACCTTTCTGTTAAATTTTGTGTTATATTTCTTGCAAAATCTTTGACTAAATGATCTTTTCTCACTTTTGTCGCTCGCAGAATCTAAAAGAAGTCTTCATTCTACCATTGCTGATATTACCAACAAATTGGATAAAGTTCGCAAAGAGAACAAGTCTCTTCTTTCCAATTATCTTGAATCCCGCAACAAAACAGAAAGAAGATTTGATTATCTCGAGTACTTTAAAAATATAGAGATTAGGAATCGTGATAGAGGTTTCCTTCGCAAAGTCCACCTCAGTGTTGAAGTTCTTGTGAACGAGATTCTGCTCTCCCATTCTCTCCCTCCTGTATCTGTTCCTCCTCTAAAGGTTGATGATGATGAAATTCCTCTTCCCATGGATGAAGATTTAGAGTTTACTAATGATGAATAAAATATCACCCAAGAAGATGGTGAAGAAGAAGAAAGAAGTCCTCCCAAAGAAGTAATTGCAAGTGGCGAAGTAATCGCTGATGAAAAATCAAAAGAAGAAGCTCGTGGTGAAAAGGATGCTGATGAAGTTGATAATTCTGGAAAAAATAATAAATCTGACGAGCAAGAATAATGAATTTGGCGAGGCCATCGCTGAAACTTGAACTTTATTTTTGCTTTCTTTTCCTTCTTCTTTCTTGCGAGCGATGTAACTTTTGAAACTTTTTTAGAATCTAACTTTCAACTTAGTTTACTTTGAATATTTTCAAGGAAGATAATGAAATGTTACTTCTCCATTCCCCTTTTTGCCCTTTATTATCTTTCTTGAAATGGTGAATTATTTTTTGTATCTGCGATGCAATGAATACTGCTACGATGTTCTGAAAAATTCTGAAGGAATCTACAATGTTAAGAATTTGCCTTCTTATATATTGTTCTGCGATGAATGAATATTTCCTGCAATCTTAAAATAGAATAGTTAATTGGTAAGATTATTCTTTTGGTCTTATTTTGCCTTCCTAATTAAAGGTCTTATTTTGCCAAACTTTTTCTGTCTGCGACAAAATCGCAGGATTTCTTAACATTTGCATGTAAAGACCCTTTGATCTTGTCTTATCCATGTTCTTTCAAAATCTCTGCGATAATATGATAAGCATAAACTCTCTTGCAAGAATTTAACCTTATGACATTGCCGTCTTGCGATGAAATCGCAGGACGTCTTTACACTTTCATGTAAAAACCCATTGATCTCATCTTAACATTTCTCTTGTGGCTTGTTGCCTCTGTATAATTTATGACATGCCTAAATTTTCTTGCGATCATAAAGCCCCATGACATTGCCGTCTTAAGACACTTATCATCTTCCTAATGGAGGGTGCCGCCCTTATCTTCCCCCTGGTTGCCCCTTCAAGGAGGGCACATCGGCCATACAAGACTAGCTCCTCCCATCCAGATTTACCAACAACTAGCTGTTTTCGCAGCCTCTTATCCTTTATGCCTATATGGCTTATAGTTACAAGACTGCACCCTAAGTGGGGTTTTCTTCAGGCCAAGTGCATCATAGCCAAGACTTACCAAGAATGGAAAGGGAGTTTCGTACGCCCCGGGAACTCTTGGCTCAACCGTGTACCTCGGAGCCTTGGTCATACTTTGCACTTATTGGAAGAGATTCTCAGTCTTCCAACCAGGGTATAACCTTATATAGTTGGAAATCCAAGATCTCTCTCTCCCAGATAGGTTTTCTTTAACCCCAACATCTGCATGACTCAGGATCCAGCAGTGGTATAACCTTACCCCTGAATCATGTCAAGAGATACCCCCTCCTATGACGTGCTATTAGGTCTTACATCTGCCTCTTGCGAAATTTTATTCGCGAAATAGGGTGCACGCCATAAAGGTTCGTCCCATTCTATTAATCTCTGCGAAATTTGTATTCGCTTTTCTTGCGATGATGCTCGTTGTTCTTGTTGTGCTTTGTTATCAGAAGAATTTTTCAGTTTTAAATAGAGATAGAAGAATTTATTACCTGTTTCATCATATAACATACCAGTATTTCTTATCTTGCAGAAGATGTCATTGATAATACCTTTTCAGAAATAATCTATTCCATGGTTTATCGAGTCTTTGACCAACATCTCTTCCTTCAGGATCCATTAGTTTGTATGCCCCAGTTCCAACTATCTCTTTAATGATGTATGGTCTATCCCATTTTCTCGCCAACTTTCCACCATTCTCTCGCTGATAACTTGGTGTTTCTCGCAGTACTAAATCGCTAGGTTGAAATTCACGTTTGTTGTACTCACGAGCTAATCTTCGATGGTAATTTTCCATATGTTGCAAAGTTTTTTCTCTTTTTTCTTCTAATTCATCCAATTTATTTAAAATCATTCCAGCACTTAGATTTCTTTCCAAATCCTCCTTTTTTGTTGTAGGAATAGCTACTTCTGTTGGTAACACAGCTTCAACTCCATATGTCAAACAAAAAGGTGACATTACAGTAGCTTCTCGTCTAGTTGTATTGTAGGCCCATATTGCATTATGCACCTGTTCACCATGCCCTGTGGTATCCTTCTAGCTTCTTTTTTAAGATGTCTGCGATTGTCTTATTGGTTGCTTCAGCTTGACCATTTGCTTGTGGATATAGAGGAGTAGATTTTCCACACTTTATCTTAAATGCATTGAGTAGCAATTCTATATTCTGCCCTTCAAATTGCTTTCCATTATCAGATACCAACTGTGCTGGAATCCCGAATCTGCAAATTATATTCTCAAATATGAATGTAAAAATATCTTTATCGCGAATATGTTGTACTGCCTTTACTTCTCCTCATTTTTGTGAAATAATCTGTTGCGACAATCAAATATCTTCTTTGTACAGAACCAGGTACAAATGGTCCCACAATATCTAACCCCCATTTCCCAAAAGGCCATACACTTGTTGAAGATGATAATGGTGCTCCTGGTGCATGTATCTTCTTTCCATATCGCTGGCAATCTTCACAACTCCTTGAGAGTTGTTTTGCATCTTCATTCATATATGGCCAGTAGTAGCCTTGTATTTTTTTTCTATATGCCAAAGATCTTCCTCCACTATGATTACCAGCGTCACCACTGTGAAACATCTTCAATATCTTTTGTCCTTCTTCCCTCGTCAAACATCTTAGCGGTGGTCCATTAAAAGATCTGCGATATAATACTCCATCTCTTAATTCATAATTGGTTGCCCTACTTTTTAATTTATGTGCTTCTAATCGATTTCTTGGGATTTCTCCTCTTGCCAAGTATGCATGAAGATCTGCTTGCCAATCTGTGATATTGCTCGCTGGCTTTCCTTCGCCAGCTTCTACTATCATTACATTTGTCTCTTCTTCTTCTTTGTTTACCGATGGAAATGAAAGTGTTTAAATCTTTATGCACCTTGCCAATGGATTTGTCATCATACTAGATATGAAAGCAAAAGCATCTGCAAGTCTATTATATTTCCTTGATATATGTCTCCATTTTATTTTTGGAATTCTCGCTGATAATTCTTCAACAAGTCTTTTGTATTTTCTCAAGGATGATTCATTTGTTGTGTATTCTCCTTTTATCTGGCGAATAACCAATTGTGAATCGCTAGTGATTCTCGCATTTTCCAAATTCATTTCTATTGCAAATTTTAAAGCATGGATCACGGCCTCATACTCTGTCTCATTATTAGTTGATGCAAATTCTAATCTAAATGAAAAAGCTATTTTTTCTCCTTCTGGTGAAATAAAGACAACTCCAATCCCATTTCCTTCCCCATTTGAGGATCCATCCACCAAAATTTCCCATCTGTCGGGTTCTGTTAATAACTCTTTTGGATCTCCATGTTCCTCTTCTATATCCATCATTTCTTCCACAGCTTCATCATCTTCTAAGGGAAATTCAGCTAAGAAATCTGTGATAACTTGTGATTTTAGCGAAGATAAAACTTCATATTGAATATCAAAGTGTCCTACTTGTGCATTCCATCTCTCAACTCTGCCTGATCTCTTTGAATTTTTCATTACTGACTCAATTGGCACTTTCGTTAATACTTTGACCTTATGTGCTTGAAAATAGATGCGAAGTTTGAAAGTTGCATGTACCAATGCTAGAATTAGTTTCTCAATCTTTGAAAGATTTCTCTCTGCAGAATTGAATGTTTTACTGATGTAATAAATTGGTTTTTCTACCCATGCATCTACTCGCAGCAACACAACACTTAGCGAATATGTGGTTGTTGCAAGATAAATCAATAATTCTTCTCCCGGTTCAGCTTTTTGTAAAATAGTTATATTCGTTAAATGTTCTTTTATTCCTTGAAAAGCTTTTTCACATTCATCTTTCCACTTGAATTTTGTTCCCTTCTTGAGTATATCGAAAAAATGTTTGCACTTGTCTGAAGATCGCGAGATGAATCTTCCTAGCGAGGCTAAGAGTCCATTTTATTTCTGCACATCTTTTACCGTCGCAGGTGTTGGCATATCGTGAATTGCTTGTACCTTTTCTGGATCAACTTGTATTCCTTCTTTCGATACAATATACCACAGAAATTTCCCTGAAGTTACTCCAAAAGTACACTTATCAGGATTCACTTTAATGCTGAATTGCCGCATTTGATCAAAAATCTCTTTCAAATCTTGCACATGATTCTCAGCTTCTTTGCTTTTGATCAGCATATCATCTACATACACTTCTAATATTTTGTGGATCCACTTTGCAAACACCTTCTCCACCATTCTTTGATACGTTGCCCCAGCATTTCGTAAGCCAAATGGCATCTTCGTATAACAATATAATCCTCTTGGAGCAAAAAATGCGGTATGTTCTTGATCTTCTTCAGCGAGAGGGATTTGATTATATCCTTTATATCCATCCAACGATGATATTCTATCATTTCCTGCTGCTGATTCAACCATCTGTGGGATATCTGGTAATGGAAAACTATCTTTAGGACAAGCCTTGTTTAAATCAATGAAATCTATACAAATTCTTATCCCCTTATTCTTTTTTGGGACCACTACCATATTTGCAATCCACTCTGAATATTTTGCTTGCCTTATAATTCCTGCGTCGAGCATCTTCTGTAATTCTTCTTCTATTTGAGAATGATATGTTGTTGCGATCTTCCTTATTCTTTGTTTAAATGGTCTTATGTTTTTGTTGATTTCTAATTTATGACATGCTATTGACGGATCTATCCCTGGCATCTCATCCATGCTCCACGCGAAGATATCTGCATACTCTCGCAAAAGATTTATAGTTCTTTCTTCCTCATCTGCCTCCATTCTAGTCCCAATTTTCAGCATTTTAGGCTCTTCTTTACTCCTAATATTTATTTCCTTTGTTGGTTTTGCTATAATATTACTGGCTTCAGGTTCTCCCATTGGTGTTGGTGTTTTCATAATTCTCGCGAGTTCATCTCCTTCTTGTGGGATTACACTGGGTATTCCTTTTCCTTCTTTTGCTCTTATCATGTAAACTTTAAATTCTTCTTCCTTCTTTGTTTCTCTCGCCAATTTTCTACGAGCCTTTCACAGTTTTGGACGTCCTTCATAATTTCTTACTTAAATTTGGCAACACAGTTTCGCAAAATCTGTGTCTCCTCTGATTTCTCCAATTCCACTGGGTATAGGAAACTTGATGCATTGATGCAACGTTGATGCTACAGCCTTAATTGCGTGTATCCATGGTCTTCCTAATATCATGTTATATGATGATTCCACGTCTACCACACATAACGTTACTTGTGTTTCAATCTCCCCTAGTGGAATTCGTACCATTATCTCGCCTTTAGGTTTTGTTAAAGACTTTCCAAAGCCATGAACATGATATGTTGAATAAGACATTTCTTCATCTTTATATCCCATTTTCTTGAAAGTATGATAAAATATCATGTCTACAGAACTTCCTGCATCCACCAAAGTTCTATTCATAGCCCATTCTTCTACATATTTTATTGATTTCTCCTTTCTCATTGGTATAGTGGATACTGTGACTATCAATGGAGACGTATGACTTAGATTTTCTTCTGGTATTTCTGCTGCTGTAAACGTGATTTCTTGCTTTTCCCATTCTTTTAATTGTGATATTTTTTCCACCATCATAATTTTCCTTCCTTCAAAATCCCGTTTGTGTATCTTCCCCTTAATATTTTCATGAAATCTATCAATCATTGTTCTTCTTACCATATTACACTCCAATTTTCTACAATCCTCTTTGATTCTGATCATTCTCCCTTCAATTATCTCACCGATTTACTTAATGATTCCATTAATCTTGAACAATTCTTACCTTATTCTCCACTTTCTCTTCAATTTTTGTTAATTCAATCCCTGTTTCGGGCGCCAAAATGTAGTTGCAGGAATTCCTACACTACACCCTTGATAAGAATCTATGAAAATTGGATTATTTTGAAGATGAATAACAACACTTTTCTTATTTTAATTTTAGAATTCTTTACAAAAGATATAAGAACTCAGAAGTACAAATTTCTTTCTAGAGTTTCTCTCTCCTCAAAACCCTATCAACTCTCCAAAAGACATCATCATTTTCTGAACCTAACGAATCCTTTATATAGGGTTTTACATAGTGGATGACAGCTAAGTTTTCCTCCATTTTCGAATTTACTCTGCAATCTCATCGCGATTGCTATAATATTCTCTCTCGCAAAATTGATAACCATCGCGGGACAAACATACTTTCTTTGTATTTCTTCTATCGTCAGCTTCTTTTGGATTCTTCTATGACGCTCTCGAAATGTTGTTAAAGAATATTCTGTGACGTTCGCAAAAGTGTTGTTAATATCGCAGAAATAGTGTTGTAGCGATATTCTGGTCCTAGAGTCAGCAATTCCATCTTTTGTTTCCTCAATCTTATCATTGAGCCAGTCTTGATTTCGAACCGTCATTATGAGATTGGTTCTTAGTTCTTCAAAACCTTAAATATAGTCAATCATACTATCAGAACAAACCCACTTGGTTTTGGTTGGATCTTGAAGGTTGTAAGTCAACAAACATGACTCATATTGTGATCCTTCTGGATTATCAGAATCATGATCAGACATGATTTTTGATATACTTCTTCCTCTCTGTATTGATTCCTTAACAATCTCTAACCTTTTGAGCTTCCTCCTTATTAGTCTTTATGACACTGCGAGTTATTAGAGATATGCTCGGTTATATATATATATATATATATGAATAATCTATCGATCATGGTTTCAATAAAATTGGTAGAAGATAGTTTCCCTTTAAGAAGAGACAACTTACAGACCGAAAATAATAGAGGATCTGAAAATATTACAGAAATATATTCCGTTTCCTTTGTCCGAACTTCTCAAGCTCGAAGGTTTATTAAAATTCGAAAATTCTAAATAAAAATCCAAATTCTGAAAATCATGTTAAACATGAACATTTTTTAAGCAACCATGGATTCGCAGCTATCCATAAAGTGTCACAACTTTTCTGATAATCGACTATACAAATAGATGTGCTCCATATTTATTGTGCCTCTCATATCCATGAAAAAGAGCATGGAAGAGAATGAGAGCGCACAAAATTTGATTCAATTAAGTTGCATCTGAGTAAGCTTTTTCCAGCAATATCAGAAACATAGTTCATGTTTGTCTTAGGGAATTTCTGCCCAAGATATTTTCTCTCAAGACGATGATCTTTTCTAGCTCTAGAGATATGATCATGTGGAGAAAACTTACTGATGTGAGAATTTTCAGAGATTGATAGATCTCTCTTAATTCTTTCAAGGAGATTCTCATAGGATTTTCCCATTCTAAGGACTTCCTTATGATTCACGTCAGTGAGATTGTCTGAAATAATTATCGGAAATTCCTGATTGTTTCTTTTGGCAGAGATTCTCTCTTTCCCTTTCTTCTGGAATTTTTTATCAAAACAACTATTTCGATATGGATGTGGAAGAACCTTTTTCCAGAAGTGATTATCAAATCTTTCCTCTGATTCTTTTGAGTTGATCTTATCAGGTAGTGGTACAATCTGTCTTTCTATTGAGGAATGGTCTTTCAGTTTTTTAAGACAAGAAACTTCTTTCAATATTTTTACCACAGTATGTTGAAGAAGTATAAGTTTCCTATCAAGTGACTGAAACGAGTATTCCTTAAGATTACTTTCACATAATCGGTTCAAAGTTTCCTTTGGACAAGATTTTATTTTATCATCAGTAGACATATAAGATATTTCTTATCCTCTTCTGACTTGATGTAGTTAGGTAGACTACCATCATCTTGATCTGTTTCAGACGTGACCAAACCAGTTTTATCACAATCTTTAAAAGTCGAGCAAGGACTTTTAGTTTCCTCAGTATCAGAAGAAATCACAACAGAATCATTCGTCAAAGTCATAGGACGTGTTTTTTTTTCCTTGAGAAAGAGATTTACCAAGGGCTTCTAATTTGACAGTGATATTTAAATTCTCTTCAGCCAGACTCTGTAGTTGACTATTTTTTTCTCTGATCTCCTTTTTAAGAAGATTTGTCTTTGTCTTCAATATAAGAACTTTAGAAGACAGAGATTTTATAGGCTTTAGAAGTTTTACCAACTCTTTATCAGCATCTTCTTTTTTATCAGAAAAAGATATAGATGTTGTCGTAACTCCTGGATCATGAGTCAACGAAGTGGTAACATTTTTAACTTTTTAGTATTCATACTCTTGCAAAACGTTAACTGAATCAGACATGAATTCAATCCCTATAGGATGGATCGCACCAAACACAGATTGTTAGATCTTTTTGTGTTTGCCTGCTCTGATACCAATTGAAAAGGCGAGGATACCCAAATATACCTCAAGCTAAAACTTTTCCTTCCTATAAGTCCTTTCTCCGAAAGTGATTATCTATGGACTAAGTCGAGACAATGCAACTAATCGGTTCACACTTCGTGTGATTGTCTATGGATACGAGATCGAGATAATACAACAACAAAGTATGTTTACTTGATACAAAGGTTCGGACTTAACCTAACACAATAGGATTGATTATCAATTAAATAGGAATTAACCTTTGTGTAATTTACTTTAATTATAATAAAACAATTATAATGCGGAAATATAAAGCAAATGACATAATAAGATTTTAAGGAGGAAAACCGCAAATGCAAAAAAACCACGAGACCTTGTACAGAATTGAATACTCTCAGGATTAAGCCGCTATACAAAATAAACCAACTTCGTATAGTTGAGACCAAGCAAATAAACCTATATTTCACAAGTTCCGTCTAAATTCCCATGCCTCCAACTTATGAATAAGTCACGTACATGGAACAATTCCTTTGGTTCGTATTCCAAACAGTAAAGGAACAACAAATCTGTTTGGTATCAACTCTCTTCAACCAAGTAATATGAGTCGGACAAAGGCTCTTATGTTTATCTCCAATAAACTCCTTCGTCGGGTCCTTAGATCTATCTTATGTTCAATTACCCAAAGTAATCATAAGATTTTGCAATCAATACCTTTAATCCCAAGGAACCGTATTGATGCCGATCTACTCAACTATTTTATCCAATCTACCACAAGGATAAACCGATTATAGTGAGATCCTCTTTTTACCAAAACAAGTATTGTGCACACCAAAGATTTATATAACCAAGTCAGAAATATTCTATCTCTTCTTTGTCTTCAAATCTTCTTAGATCTTCAATAAACACATGCACACAACTACTTGAATCTTTTGTGATCAATCACACACAGAACGGAGTCTATTAACAATGGATTGTCACAAGATCGTCTTTAGCACTAACAACAGTCTAAAGATCCATGTCGAAACTTCGAACTAGTTTGAGTGAATCTTATATCAGGAGAGAAGATTATCAAGCATAAACAAACTAGGTGCAATCAAAGTTCAACCGCCGTTAGTCAATCAAATAAATCGAAAACAAAAGATAAACCGCAATTATCTAGTTTCCCACCAATGGTACTCGTAGAGCTTCTCAATCCCAACGAAGTCTTTAAATTGAGCGGTCGTAAGAGATTTTGCCTAATTAGGTTACTCTCCTCTCTGAATAGGCGGCTTGACCAGTAACAGTACAACATAGAAAGTTTACTGTCACGAAGGATTCGTTTTCATGAAATGCAAACTTCAAGTATTTATAGACAAGGAAGTTTGGACACCAAGGAAATTCCAAAACCGAAAATATTCTCAAGATATTCAACAATAATTTCCATATTCAGTTTTCATAATTCCTGAGAATTCTCTGTCCAAAATATTTATCGAAAATCTCCTTGTAGAATCTTTAACTAGCAAATGCACATTACTAATTCTTATTTTCCATGTATAATTAAAAACCTTAATTAAAAGATTCTTAACTTATTAATTTCGATCCTGGGATTTACTTCCTTCTTAGATGTTAAGGAATATATTTGAACAATAAAAGATACACATTACTGCATGTGTTCAAAGTGTGTCGACATCCTTACTTTGTAAGTCCTCTTTCATACTTACACACTTGAAACCGATTTACCGCGCTTCCAAACAAGTTTATAATTGGGTCGTATAACTTTCAAGAGCTATGCGATTGATTAAGAACTCTCAATCAAAAATCACGGGTTTAACGGTTCTACCAAAACAAGCTTCGGTTCTACCTCCATGTGAGTACTGCTTATAGTCACACTAGCTTCCCAAAATTCGGTTAACTAGGTACTAGGATTGGTTACTCACATATACATGGTATCTAACTCATATGTGTTGCACATATCCATAGGATCGGTTCCCCTTTGCCTAAAAATGTGTTGCACATGTCCATAGGATCGGCTCCCATTTCTGCTATAATTCTTGATGCACCCCATACAAGGATCGATTCCCCTTTGTGATGTGTTGCACCTCTTACTAGGATCAGTTCTCCTTTACCCAGTGTTAGGTCTTGAAAACTACACAAACTCGATCATACCATCAGGTGATTACTTAAGATCGATTTCACTAATAAAATTCAATACCAATACAAAAGTCAAGCCTCGTGTGAATAGTCTTACCAAGAACACAAACAAGTCATGAGCGGTTATACTAATCAGACATATTGGTCGTTCATAAGATATACAATCAAGAACAATCCCAATAACGCCTGGAGATTTCCTTTTCGATTCACAAACAAAGTTCATGAACTTACTTCCATAAAATACATGTAAAAACATTGTTTCCTAGGATGAAATCCTCACTTCATACCCATACATAATCACAATAGCATTCAAATGATTATGTGGATGTCGTATTTACAAAGTTTAATGGTTAAGCAATAAACCTCGTATTGTATTCCTTAATACTATGTTTATCTAGAGTGTTCATGCTTCATATTTTTGTTTTCAATATGCACAACTTGAAAGATACGTTAGGGAATGAAATGATTCAAGTCAAATATCACTAACCTCGAGTGGAATGATGATTTTATGGTTGTACCTCTTTACTTCTTCACTTATTCAAGTCTTCGCAATACTTATAATGTCTCAAATCCTAATACTTTCAATCTAACCTATACGAAGTTGAATCTAGTAAATTTAATCAAGCGACTCATAAATGAGTTTTGCTTAACTAAAATATGACAACCAAACTTGACATACCAACGCTTGGTGGGTTCAACCGAGCTATGCTCTAACAGTAGCAACTCTTGGTTGTGGGTGAGATCAGCTAAGGGAATCAAGTGTGTAGTGGTAGGCTAAGAAAGATACATACGACTATGTCTAACTGCAAGTGCACAGCGTCTATTGCAGACAAGGAAAATACAGGTCGATCCCACAGAGACAAGGAGAGTGTGGAGTCGATTCAAAAGATTTACTATAACTGATTTAGAGAGAGTAACCAAAAGGAGTTTGTTTGTGTCTATGCAATGAGATATTGGCAGAGACTTAAAAAAAAACTAAATAGAAGTAAAAGATGTAATTAACTCAAGGTGTAAACACTTGGAATATGGATACTAGGGCATTCAAATCCACAACTAACCTACAATATGCATTCAACTTGTGATGTTATTCTTGTCCTAATAGCACATTCAAGTTTACCTTGTATCTAAGGTGTTTCTCCAATGGATAATTTAATCACAACTAAAGTATTTCTCCAAAGCATTAACTGTCTAGTTAAAGCGCAACTAATCTAAGGATCAATAACAATATTTTTAAGCATGAGTTGCAGCATAATCAACATAGTGATATTCTAACTACAATGGATACATGGAATACATTGTGAGAGAAAAATGTTGATAAACTTGGATTAAATTATATCCTAAATTTTTTTAAACTTTCAAGAACAACACACAAAGCATGAATAACATAGATGAAGGCTTGGGCTTCATCTTAACCCTGGTAAATGAATTTAGAACATGATGAAAACACAATTGTATTAAGAGACTAAGTGAACTAGCTAGTCTGAGATGATTTTTTCAACACAACAACACCCTCTATTTATACACAAAATTCTCTCAATCACTTGGATCCGAAAATTAGAGAGTACCCACTCACCAAAACATGTTTTCTTAATTTTGGGAGTGATTGATGGAGAGAATGGAATATGATGGTGTTGGAATAAATTTGGGAGTGATTAATGGAGATAATGAAATATGATGGTGGCTGCTTTTGGGAAGAAGAAACGGATACAAGGAGTTGTTTTGGCTTTTGCTCGAATAGGAGATGAATATAAGATGTTCGGTGTTGAGGAGGTGTAGCGAACTCCGATGTACCGTGTGGAGACGCATTGGATGCTCATATGTTATATCAAATCCAACGCTCCAAGATGGAGATGGTTTTGGATCTTAGATCTTGGTTTTTATCACTTTTATTCCCATATCCTCTTCAAAGATAAAATTTCAAAGCCCACTTCTAGTTTAAGAAATGAAATCAGTATTCTTCACTTTCTTCTAGCGCGAGCCTTTGTTGTCTCTCTTCCATTGTCACCAATTCTCCGCTCCTTTTGTTTCCTTAATTCATCCAAGCTTTATTTAGTACCTAAAAACACAAACTTAATTAATACAAATATTTATTCTTGGAAACAGTAAATATACAGAATTTGGGATAATATATGATTTTAAAGCGCAAAAGATGAGTTAAATGCCAACAAAAAGGTGTATAAATATGCAATATTTGGCACTCATCAAATACCCCCAAACCTGAATTTTACTTGTCCTCAAGTGAAACAGAAATTACGAAATCCAAAATATACCACTGTCTCTGGTCTCTCGAATGCATTTAGCGTATGCACTAAGCCTTTAAACCCCTAGGTGTCCCTAGTTGGACGAGTTGTAGTCTAGTGAGGGCGCCTACCAGAGATGTACCCACAAAACCTTCTCCAATTTTAGAGCATAATAAAGTCCCAAGTATCCAAGGATCTATTAGGACATAGAGTTTCTGCATGCTAGTAATAAGAAGTTATAACTACCAAAGAACACATTCTCATCCTTAAGAGTTGAGCGAGAAATAACCATACCATATGAAAGAATTCGGGTTCGAGAGTAACCACAAGCCTCGACTTCTGCCTCACTAATATGGTTTTATGAAACTTGCACTCAAAAAGACCACTTTTCTTGTCTCTCACATGTGTGTAGGCAGGAATAAAAAGTGAAATCCTGCACACGTTGAATGGTGGGAGGGAGAACCTTCCGAAATAATTTCTGGAGATTCCACAAAATTGTGGACAAAAAGAATTAGTTTTTTCTGATGATCTCTACGAAAGGAAATCAATCATTATAGGGGGATGGGAGTACTCACTTACCTTCACATCTGATCGGCAATCAACACCACTCTCACAACATCCATAGAAACGTCTTCATCTTCGGTCTTCAACTGTTGATGATGAACTTCTGAATTTCGTAGAACCTGTACAATTTCTAATTCTTCTCTTCAGCCAAATTCCTTGTTGCTTGAATTTTCCTCTTAAATTCTTCTTCTTTACCATGGTGTTTATTAAACTCCAAACAAACTTTTTTTTTTTTTAAATTTTAATTTTTAAATTTTGTTTTTAATAATTGATTTTATTTATTTACATAGCAATAATAAAATGTAAAAAAATTTACAAAGTAGCAGTTGGTAGCCTAGCCACAAGCTGGGCACCAATACCTTTCTGAATAACCAAACTTAATCTATGAAAAAGAAAACTACCATGACCACTGCTAGCATCAAGGTTAGCCAGGCAATTCTTAAGCCTCTTTAAAAGTACTACAAAATCCTCACCAAGCTCACCTAAGGAAGTGAAAACCAATACACCCAGACCATAACCGTGAGATGTGCATATGTCTAAATATTTGGTACGTTTACGAGAAACTGCATTGGAAATGGCTTGACCTGGTATGAAAGCATTCCCAGCCGCGGTAGTAAAAGGTGAAACACCAGTAACATCAAAACACACATATTTACCATTCTCCCACCCATAAACAAGGATATCTGTAGGCTTCAACAGAGTATTGGGCCTAGGAAGTTTAGAGCTGTTTTGTGTTATCGACTCGGTATCCCGCTTTTTCCAAAAGGTGGTTTGTGTTCGTGTTGTAAGCGAGATATGGACATTTTTGGAGATCATGCGATTCATTGTGCCAGTGAGGCCGGGCTCAAGTATCGTCATGATCTTTTTAGGGATGTTGTTGTTGATATGTGTTATAAAGCTGGTGTGCATGATAGAAAAGAAGTATCCCTAGGTCTTATTTCAAATGGGCTAGCGGGTCAGATGGGTGACAACAACGGATCGGGTTTCATTTCGAGTGATGCCCGAATAGGTGGTTTGATGGAGCCCTAATTCTCTGCCTTATATACTTCTCCTTTTCCTTTTCGAATACCAGCTTCTTCTTCTTTTCTTTTTTTTATGCACATCCGCCTTTTTCCTCCAGCCTTCATCAGATCCTTCTGTGCCAGATCCGTACTTCGATTTTTCTTCTCTTAATCACCTTCTTCATGTACTTTTACTTTCTGTTTGTTTGGTTTATTTCCGTAGTAATCATTTATTGGTTGAGTATGCAAGATGGAGTTTGAGCGGATGGATAATTTACTCTTTGAAGTAGTTTAACTGAAGTGAGATATCTTTGGTGGAATCTCAGTATAGATCTGTATGCATCTTCTTTTTCTTTTTCTTTTTTTGTGCTTGATGTTAGTACATATTGAGGTCCATATTAATGTTCGGCTCTAAGATGAAGATCTGATGATTTAGGGAAAGATGCAAGATCGTTCCATATGCAGCTTAAAAATATATATACTGATATATCTGGCTTGCAAAGTTGAAGTCAGATTTAGATATAGATTTAAATCATCACCTTTCTTTATTAGTTCTTCATTTCTTGTTTGATTCATAGTCGGATCATTTTGTTTCTTGTTGTTGTTGTTTGTAAACCTCATACTATTTCAACTTTTCTTCAAATATTCTGTTGTCGCCCTGCTCGTTGATGATGATGTATTTCTATGGATTTGATTGATGTTTTCGATAGAGAGAGAGAGAGAGTGTGTGGTGCTAACTGCAAGCTACAAGAAGGAGTTTTCATCTTTAGATGTCATCCTCATGATTGACAAAATTAGCATTCAAGAGATCAAAAATAGTGCTGAAAGTGGTGCGAAGTTGGGTAGCTCACCATTCTACCCTGAATTGACATACGGTGACACACACTCTAAAAGATTTTTTTTAGATAGTCACAAAAATAAAGGTTGGTGCCTCGCTTGATGTTAACTAGGTAGTCTCCACTAAGGGTGATCACAACTCTACTACCGAATATCTTTGCAGCACCTAATTCGCCCTCCGGCATGGTTAAATCCAACTTTAACGCTCAAACATACGAGAAACCTGATTGTGTTCTCCAGTACTTCCAAGTTTAGTTATTTCGGTCAGATTCTCTATGTAAACATAGCTAGAAGCATGCTAGTGACTCTAATATTACTAAAAGTTGGAGGTTTTATGCAAATATTTACAAAAAAAATGATTATTTTTTTTAAAAAAATGATTATTTTTTTAAAAAAAAATCATAAAAGGAAAAGAAAAGACTAAAAACTCTATATGCAAAACACTCCCCCATACCTAAATCTAACATTGTCCTCAATGTTTCAAAAGATAATTGAAACAGTAATATACCATAAGAACAAAGCAGAGCAGATTTAAAGGAAATAGATTACCAGATGCAAGAAGGATGGCGCTAAACCAAAATTTAATGAATGCTTTGAAAGCAAATATTATGAGCGCAATACAAAAAAAAATTTGGTTAGCACACATAAAAATTATGCAAAAAGAAAAAGAAAAAGAAAAGGGAAAGATAAAGAGAAAGAGAATGGACTTTTAATCCATATGTATGTACACGGGTGAACTAGTTTAGTCCACATAAACAGGGTCTTCCAAGTCTGTGGTCTCAACTTCTGGTGGAAGAGGCTCAAGAAATGGTTTCAATCTCTGACCATTGACTTTGAAGATGTTCTTGTTTGCTATATTTTCGATTTCAACAGCTCCATGAGGGAAAACAGTACGTACCAAGAATGGACATGACCATCGGGAACGTAACTTTCCTGGAAAAAGATGCAAACGAGTGTTGTACAATAAAACTTTTTGTACAGGTGTGAAAGACTTGCGCAAAATGCGCTTGTCATGAAACACCTTCATTCTATGTTTGTACATTTTGGCACTATCATATGCATCATTTCTCAATTCTTCTAACTCATTGAGTTGAAGTTTTCTTTGGGTGACAGCCTTATCAAGATCGAAGTTCAGTTTCTTTACAGCCCAATATGCACGATGTTCTAACTCAACAGGTAGATGGCAAGCTTTACCATACACTAATCTGTAAGGGGACATGCCAATGGGAGTCTTGTATGCAGTCCTATAGGCCCACAAAGCATCATTTAAACGTAAAGACCAATCTTTCCTGGTAGGATTAACATTCTTTTCAAGAATATGCTTAATTTCCCTATTAGAAACTTCTACTTGGCTACTGGTATGAGGATGGTATGGTGTTGCTACCTTATGGGTGATTCCATATTATTGTATAAGTGATTCAAAAGGTCTGTTGCAAAAATGAGTACCACCATCACTGATTATTGCTCTAGGTGTTCCAAAACGAGAAAAGATGTTTTCTTTTAGAAAAGAAAGAACTACTTTACGGTTATTTGTTTTGGAGGCAATGGCTTCTACCCACTTAGAGACATAATCAACAGCAACAAGAATGCAAAACTTACCTTCAGAGTTAGGAAATGGACCCATGAAATCAATACCCCATAATCAAACAATTCAATAATCAAAATAGGTTGTAAGGGAATCATGTTTCTTCTTGAGATACTTCCTAATTTCTGGCATCGTTAACAAGCAACACAAAAGGCATGACTATCTTTAAACAATGATGGCCAATAGAAACCACTTTGCAAGATCTTTGCAGCAGTTTTCTTGGCACTAAAATGGCCTCCACATGCATGGTCATGATAGAAAGAAATGATATCTCTCTGCTCAGAATTGGGGACACATCTCCTAACGAGCTGGTCAGGGCAATATTTAAACAAGTATGGGTCATCCCAAAAGAAATATTTCACTTCAACCAAGAATTTAGAATGGTCTTGTTTAGGCCAGTGCAAAGGCATTCTACCTGTAGCAAGGTAGTTAACAATGTCAGCAAACTAAGGCATTTCAGATACCAGCATAAATTGTTCATCAGGGAATGACTCCATAATAAGTAAAGGTTTATCAACCGGTTCAACATTCAACCTGGACAAGTGATCAACAACAATATTTTCCGACCCTTTCTTATCTCAAATTTCAATATTGAACTCATGTATCAAGAGTATCCATCGAATTAGATGAGCTTTAGCATCTTTTTTAGACAAAAGATATTTTAATGCAGCATGATCAGAATATATGATGACTTTAGATCCTATCAAGTAAGATCTAAACTTATCCAATGCAAACACAACATCTAACAATTCTTTCTCAGTGGTAGAATAATCTAGTTGAGCATCATTAAGTGTTTTACTAGCATAGTAGATCACATAAGGGAGTTTGTCAACTCGCTGACCTAAGACATCTCCTACAGCATAGTCAGATGTATCACACATAATTTCAAATAGTAAAGTCCAATCAGGTGGTCTGACTATAGGGGTAGATGTGAGAATAGCTTTTAATTTCTCTCACGCTTCCTTGCAAGCATCATCAAAGACAAATGCAGCATCTTTTGCAAGAAGACTACATAAGGGTCTTGAAATTTTACTAAAATCTTTGATGAATCGCCGATAAATACCGGCATGGCCCAAGAATGACCTTATCTCCCTCACAGAGCGAGGTTGAGGCAAGTGTTGAATGAGATCAACTCTACCTTTATCTACTTCTATGCCTTTTTCAAAAATGATATGCCCTAAGACAATGCCTGAGTTGACAATGAAATGAAATTTTTCCCAGTTTAAAACCAAATTATTTTCTTTACATCGTATCAACACAAGAGTAAGATAATGGAGACACTCATCAAAAGAAGATCCAAAGACAGAAAAATCATCCATAAAAATTTCAAGGAATTTATCTACCATGTAAGAAAAGATGCTCATCATGCAACGTTGAAAAGTAGCGGGTGCATTACACAACCCAAAAGGCATACGAGGATAAGCAAATGTACCATAAGGACAAGTAAATGTTGTCTTTGGTTGATCTTCGGGTGCTATGTGAATTTGGTTATAACCTGAATATCCATCTAAGAAACAGTATTGCCTATGCTTTGACAATCTTTCTAGCATTTGGTCAATGAAGGGAAGATGAAAATGATCCTTCTTCGTTGCTGTGTTCAACTTCCT
This sequence comes from Papaver bracteatum, assembly GCA_023529315.1. Classification (NCBI taxonomy): domain Eukaryota; kingdom Viridiplantae; phylum Streptophyta; class Magnoliopsida; order Ranunculales; family Papaveraceae; genus Papaver; species Papaver bracteatum. The sequence continues at coordinate 746,828 of JAJJWX010004631.1, forward strand.
ATAGTCGATACAAACTCGCCACCATGTGGTTACACGAGTGGGGACAAGCTCATTCATTTCATTTTGAACTACAGTAATGCCAGACTTTTTGGGTACAACTTGAATGGGACTGACCCATTGGCTATCTGGAATTGGGTATATGATACCCGCATCAAGAAATTTCAAAATCTCACCTTTAACAACATCTCTCATGTTGGGGTTGATTTTCCTTTGCATTTCTCTAGATGGTTTAGTGTTTTCTTCAAGATTTATATGATGCATGCAAATTGTGGGACTTATACCTTTAAGGTATGAGATGGCCCAACCAAAGGCCTCCTTATGCTCTTTAAGCACTTCTAAAAGTTTATTTTCATGTTCCGTGTCCAAACATGATGCAATAATCACAGGAAAAGTATCAGATCGACCTAAGAAAGCATATTTCAAAGTATCAGGTAATGGTTTCAAATCAAGCTTAGGTGGTTCGACAGGAGATGTGGCAGGTTCAGAATCAGAGTGTGGAAGTGGTTCCACAACATCCTGCCATTTAGCAATATCCATGGGTGGTACAGTTTCAAGCAAAGAGTGTACTTCAGTAATGTACTCAGAATCAAAGAGATCTAAGTCAAGGTTATCTAAGCATGCTTGCACAGGGTCCACAGATAAGATATTAGGCAATGAGTCTTGGATCATACTCGCAATCATGTTAATCTCATGCAATTCATCATCATCACAATTCCTAGGTAGCTGGTTAACATGAAATACATTCAATTCCACAGTCATGTTGACAAAAGATAAATTCAATATTCTGCTACGATAATTTATGATAGCATTTGATGTTGCCAATAAGGGACGTCCTAAGATGACAGGAATATGATTTTTAGGATTTTGCATAGGTTGAGTATCTAACACAATGAAGTCCACAGGGAAATAAAATTTATCAACCTTGATCAACACATCTTCAACAATACCTCGAGGGATTTTTACAGATCTGTCTGCTAATTGTAGCGTAACAAGGGTGGGTTGCAATTCCCCAAGACCTAACTGCACATACACAGAATATGGCAGTAGACTCACACTAGCACCTAAGTCCAATAAAGCCTTTCCTATCGTATGATTACCTATAGTGCAAGTGATAGTTGGACTACCTGGGTCTTTAAACTTAGGTGGGGTCTTGTTTTGAATAATTGAACTCACTTGCTCAGTGAGAAAGGTACGCTTATTCACATGAAGCTTTCGCTTTTGTGTGCATAGATCCTTCAAGAATTTAGCATATGCAGGAATCTGCTTGATTACTTGTGGAAAATGAAGATGAGTTATCTATTATGGAGAATTTTACTACGGCCAAGTGTTACGAAACTCTAGCTGGACAATATGATTCTTGCACTTTTGCGAAGCATCTTTGGAAAAGCAATATCCCTAATATGGTCAGTTTTATAATTTGGGCTTCTTTTCATAATTCTCTTCCATCTAGAGATATGTTAAGGCATAGAGGAGTGGATATAGAAAGTGATTTGTGTGTCTTATGCAATACCGAAAGAGAAACAACAGATCATATGTTTTTGCATTGTTCTTATTCTTTTGAGGTATGGAATTACTTCATTAAAGCTTTTCGGATTTCTTGGCCAATACCGGGGACTCTTTTTTATTTGTTTGAAGCTTGGACTACTAATGTTTTGCGGTGTAGAGGCAGTTCAGTTTGGCGGATTATCCACTACGCAATTTGTTGGAGATTATGGAAGGAACGGAATGGAAGAGTTTTTAGAACTGCTAGAAAGAAGGAAGCGACTGAGATTATTGACCTTGTTAAGCAACTTGTAGTTGTTTGGTCTTGTGACTCGGATATGTTTAAGTATGTAACTCCTAGTCTTATTTGGAGTAATTGGGAGACTCTCATGAATGTGTAGCTCCCTTTGCTTTGTGTAATGTTTTTTCCATTTTCTTCTTAATATAACCTTTTCTTCGAAAAAAAAAAAAACTCAACGAGTCTGCATATTGACTCGGTTCTGAGTAATACGCGTATTTTATACACATCATCACATCAGCCACGTGTTTGACACATGTCACTCACGAATTAGCTTCAAAATTCTGTCACGAATTTCTTATTAAGCAACCACCATTTATTATTGACATCACAAACTCTGCAAACCTTGTTAATCCATTAATGTTGACGGATGTATCAGCATCTTCACCACCTTTTCTATGCCATTCTCATCTTCAAAAATTCATCAAAACCAATTTCTCCCGCATAACGGCACCCCTGGAAACCTAAGCATTCATCTACATTGTTTATTCGTTCACCGGCTCAATGTAGCACCCAATTTCATTTCAGTATTGTATATCATCAACCATTGTAGTAATAACACCAACCTTCTCTTAAGCTGCAACTAAAAAATTATAAAAGAAAGAATACAAAGAATCTACAAAGAAAAAATTTACACTACAAGTCCAACACATATAAGGAAAAAGACCAACTACAAACACAGTAACCTAGCCTGTCAGTCATGCCATGAAGAAAGTTATCCCAATAACCACAAATACAAGTACACGGTAAAAACAAGTAACTATCCACTTCAATGAAATAACTAACCACCCTTCTTTGGTAGAATCCCGCACAAAACTTCAACAAACAACATAGAATAGTAACTACCCTTCTAGAATCCAAGAAATCCACCGGAGTGAATTCATTAGCCACTTAGCAACAAAATATCAAAGGCATCTTTAAACTAATGTTGCACAGGGGAAATAAAAAACAAAAAATTCAAAGTAATTACCAGTAAACTTAGCTTTATCCCAACAAAATCTCTTTAACTTGGATTTACTAAAACAACTTCATAACTTCTCTTCCTGCATCAAACCAACGACTGCAACTGGAATGGTATTTTATTCTTCTCTAGTCTAGAACAAGTCCCCCATATTTAAGCTTGATCCCTTATTCTTCCTTCTAACCCACTGATTCACATCAACCAACACTCAAACCACTTATTTCAGTCTCTCGCTCTCAGTGATTCAACAAGGAAAGCATCAACAACATCTTCTTTTTCAATTCATGTCGCTTCAATGGCAGCTATAACCAACAAATCTAAGTTCTCATCCATCTCAGGTCTCAGTTCAAGAAACCCCACCAATACCAGATACTGAGCTCAAATCATCTCATCCCCATAAAAAGAAAACCATCTGCACCACTTCAGCTTCAATTCCACAATTACCAGAAACTCTATCAACACAGGCAACACCGGATAGCGAGAACAACCCCAGATTCATGGAATCAATTGGTACCCAACTCACTGAATCATTGGATCATTTTACTTTATTTCATGACTTCTCAATAAATGAATTTAATTGGTACCCAAATCAAATCAAATCAAATCAAATGGATGGGTTTTTAGGGTTTTCAGAACCTTAAGAAACAGTTTTCGTAAGTTGCAGACCAATTCAAAATCGATTAATAAAGTTTTTCTGATGAATTGAAAGTACAGTAAAAGAATAAACTTATCTTTTTGAATGAATTGATTTGTTGATATTGAACCTTATCAAATCCTCTTCAAAAACATATGTAATTGATGTCGATTTTAGGGTTCCATGTTGAATCTTGCTGCAAGTGCTAACTGGTATCCAAATTTAGGTTTTGACGAAGATTGAATCGGGTTTAGGTTAACTTATGTGAATTGACCTTCGCCGATGGACTAAATTGAGGGTACTTGAAGAAATTATTCAAGTTGATAATATGGAAAAGAAGTAGAACAAGATAAAAAACCAAAATTTCGGTATCAAACTCAATAAATTTGAATCCTCTGATTAGATATGAATACAAGACTCGGAGAAAAGGCTTTGGGAAGAAAAAGATAGTAAGATCAAATTAATGTTACTCTGCTAAAGATTTTAGATTTTATAAGTGCAGTTTATTGGTGGCCGTTGATAATTTTCGAGATGAGCTTCTATATATAATACGGTCCGCGAGTTAAAACCCCAAAGGTGTCACTATCCATCCACAAAAAATCCATCAAAATAAAAGTAACACAAAAACCCCAACAAAACAAAAAAAACTCGCGATTGATGAAACCAATATTTGGTTTCACCAAAGAATTTGATGAAACCAAATTTAATGCAACCAATTTTAAAAATTGGGGTTTTTGTATCAATTTTTAAAAATTTGGGGTTTTTGTATCAATTTTGTTTAACATGGAGTTTTAATGGATCCCAACATTTGAGTGGGGTTTTTGTACCACAAATTTGATCACCTTGGGTTTTTATGACTAGTTTTGTATATAATATGATTAATTGTTTTATGACACATGGCGGCTAACCATTCCATCTAATCTAACCCGTTGCTTCTTCCTGGGATTAACACTAATATCAGATCTAACACCAAAATTATTACATGGGTGTAGAGGGTAAATGGGTAATCTGTGCGTTATTGTCTCAACTCATCTGAGGAGAAATTGACCAAATCGACCGAGAAATTGACAAAAGTAATTGATTTGGATGGAAACATGGATGGAGGCCTAGATTTGTAAACTTGAAAAAAACAGACCTATGGTTGTCTATCGGGTAATAAATCAGGCCTAGATATGTATATAACTCAAAAGAAAATCATATTTTGGAAATTTCGTGGAGATTAAATCAACCTTCTGTGTATAAATAGACTTGGAGGAAGTCAGAAAAGGGGAATTGAGGGTTTGGGGGTCTGTTGGGAGGTTGCAGAGCAGAAGAACAAGTAGTTGTAGAGCTGCAGCAGCAGCAGCAGGTGGAGAAGGAGAAGACGAAGAACAAAGGCCTGTCAAGGTCAGTCGAGGAAAAATATTGCATATCAACGGCGGAAACAACAATCGCTCCTGTAACAGTCTTATTATCTTTGTAGCCTTTGTAACACTCCATTTGCAACAACTATAAACGTTGTAGTTGAGCTGCTTTGATTCTTTTTCTTATATTTCTTCAATAAAACATCGTTTGAGCCCTGAATTATTATTTCGGGTGTGTATTGAGCATGAGGAGCCAAACTCCATCACTGGGATGACGGAGGAAGCCATTTCTCATCACCGTGGTAATTTATTTAATTCTTTTTATGACTTTTGCATTAATATAATTTGAATTATGATTTTAAATTAATTAGTTGTGATTTAGTTTGATGGGTTATGCTTAGCTTAGGTGTTTTGATAACCCATGCTTACCATTTACAATTAATGTTATATAAAATCTACCTTGGCAAAGATTTAGAGTCAATAGTTATTATTTTTGGAGCTATAATTGTCTAAGAATTAATAATTGAACCATAAGAACATGAGTTTGGTGGAATCATGATTCCCAATAATCTCTCAATCTTGATACAAAACCTTTGTTTTATTCACTAGATTAGTTTTATAATTCAAATCTAAAATCAACTTCACAAGTCCGAGAATCAAACCCTTTTACTTACCACTTCAAAACTACATCAGTTTTTGGCGCCGTCGATGCGGACTTGTATTTAGGTTTAGGTTTTCCATTTTTTTTAGGTTTTGTATATATTTATTATTACTATTATATTATTATTATTATTATTATTATTATTTTAGATTATTTTTTGTTCTATTTTACGTCTTTGGTATTTTTGTTTTTGCTGTGCAGGATTGGCTTGAAGCGAAACGTGGAAAGTTGAACGTGCCTTACAAAAAGGGAGAAACTGAAGATTTTATTTTTAGACTTTCATCTTATTTTTAGTAGTTTCTTTATTTATTTTTGTACTTGTAAATTTCTTTTATTTGTTTGTGTTTATTTTTAGTACTTTATTTATATAAAAAAACACTGCACACACCAATTGCATCTTCGTCAGACTACCGAGTTTAGGAAAACTGGTGGATTAGTAAGTTGAACCCGTGCCTTGGGCCTTATGGGAGTTTCCAGCTGAAAGTCCACAAACCTCATCCTCGTACCTTTAGGTATATTTCGTTGTAGGTAACCCAAGCTTACCTAAATTAGTTAGCCCGGCATTTGCATGTGCACATTTTGTTGAATTCTTGTATCCCATAACGTAGTAAGAGAGACGCTCTAGGACGGTTTATGCGTGAAAAACCTAGAAGTGATATTTTAGGAAACAAGAATCTTGACTACCTTAATTTAGAAAGTCCTATTTTTTGACGTTCTTCTCACGGTAAGGAAAATATCCTTAATACTTTTATTTCTTCCAAAATGGTTAAGGAAAATGATGATGAGGTCCCGGTAAAAACCCTTAGGGATCGTTTGAACCCGTCTAGGGTAGTGCGTGACCCAGGTGTAGTTATACCAGCTTCTACGGTCCAATTTGATATTAGACCTGAGACTATTGACATGCTTCGTACCTTTCGGGGGTTAGAGAATGAGAACCCGTATACCCACATAAGAGACTTTGAAATGATTTGTGACACAATGAACTATCCGAATGTCTCCAAAGATGTACTTAGGTTACGTTTGTTTCACTTCTCTCTCTATGATAAAGCCAAAGAGTGGTATCATTTTATCCCCTCTAAAACAATTACCACCAGGGATGGTCTTGTAGAGAAACCCTTAGCTAAAATGATGATGAGGTCCCGGTAAAAACCCTTAGGGATCGTTTGAACCCGTCTAGGGTAGTGCGTGACCCAGGTGTAGTTATACCAGCTTCTACGGTACAATTTGATATTAGACCTGAGACTATTGCCATGCTTCGTACCTTTCGGGGGTTAGAGAATGAGAACCCGTATACCCACATAAGAGACTTTGAAATGATTTGTGACACAATGAACTATCCGAATGTCTCCAAAGATGTACTTAGGTTACGTTTGTTTCACTTCTCTCTCTATGATAAAGCCAAAGAGTGGTATCATTTTATCCCCTCTAAAACAATTACCACCAGGGATGGTCTTGTTAAGAAATTCTACCCACACCATAAGACTGTTGTTGTTAGGCAGTCTATCCAAACCTTTAAGAAGAAATTAGGTGAAAAACTTCATGATTATATAGAAAGGTTTAGTGAATTGTTAAGCCAGTGTCCACATCACGGCTTTGAAAAAGCCCACATGGCCCAAATTTTATATGAGGGCCTTAATAGTGAAACCCGTATGCAGGTAGAAACAATTAGTGGTGAATAATTTACCCATCAAGACCCAGATGAATGTTTCGACGAGTTCATCGAGTTAGCTAAGAAAACCAGAAATACCTAGAAATCCTATCCATAGGGTCGATAGAGTTGATTAAGGGTCTGATATTCTTAGGCGTATAGAGGCCTTAGAAATGAATCAAGGGTCACACCATGCTAGATATGAAGAGAAATCCCATGCTCTTTATAACAACTCTAGGTTTGAAAACCATCAGAGATTTGACCCATATTCAGATACCTATAACCCTGGTTGGAGGAACCACCCTAATTTTTATTATTCTAAGGGTCAGAGTCAAAGTCAGCCTAGTAGTTCTCAGACTCTCCCGGGTTTTGGGTATACTAAGAACCATTTAGGGACAAATCAGTATTAGAACATGTCGGATAAAAAAACACGAGCTTTGAAAAGTCTCTCACAATTTTATCTCATAACAGTGCAGTGTTTAAGCAAACGGTTTAGAAAGGTTTACAGGAAAACTCTCAGGCTATTTCAAAGCTAAAAAATCATGTTAGTATAATTGCAGAATTTTTGAGCGAAAGAGAAAAGGAAAATTCCATCAGTCAACCACTACCCAATATTATACCAATTCATGAAGTATCCTCTAGAGAGAAAGAGTTCAATCATGTGAACTCTGTAACAACCCTTAGAAGTGGTAAATTGGTAGACAATAAGGTAGCCATGCCTAATAGTGTACATATTGTAGATCCACCTTCTAGTTTTCAAGATGATCCCCAGAAGGAGCCACTAGCTGAAGAGACTGATAAAATTTCTAGTGATGCCCATGTAGTTCCCGATAGGTCTCACTTCGTTCCTAGAGCCCCATATCCACAGTTGTTAGCTCCAACCAAGAGGGAATCGACTTTCAACAAAATAATGAAAATATTTAAGCATGTAAACATTAACATCCCTTTACTAGAAGCAATTAGGCAAATGCCTGCATATGCCAAATTCCTTAAGGATCTTTGTACACGAAAACGTAAGCTTAATGTCCATAAGAAATCCTTTTTAGATGGTCAGGTAAGTTCAATCCTTCTGAACCAAACCGCCCCCAAGTATAAAGATACTGGATGCCCCACCATATCTTGTACGATTGGTAATCACATGATCGATAAAGCATTACTTGACTTAGGAGCTAGTGTTAACTTACTCCCGTACCATGTGTATACCCAGCTAGGCCTTGGTGAGTTGAAATCGACAAAAATGACACTATAATTAGCTGATAGGTCTGTCAAAGTCCCTCGTGGTATCATATAGGATGTACTGATTGAGGTTGATAAATTTATTTATCCGGTGGATTTTGTTGTTCTAGATACTCAACCTATTCAGGACCCTAGTGCTCAAATATCGGTGATTTTAGGTCGCCCATTTTTAGCCACAGCTAATGCTATCATCAACTGTAGGACCGGGCTTATGAACATATCTTTTGGTAATATGACCACTGAACTAAATGTCTTTAATGAAGCTAGACAACCTTCTAATGGTTTAGAGCCTAGTTAGTAAGTTCGCGAATAATACTCGTATAATTCGCGAATCCGTCCGTATCGACCGTATAACTGGAACTCCGACTTAGATTCGCGAATTTCCATCTTAAAACGAATTATACACGTATTTACGAATTACCGAATCATACGCCTCGTATAATACTTTGCCACATCATCACTAAATATTCATTATTTATTATATTTTTGACTTTCAAAATTTTACATACACTAATCTGATTCCAATACCATCAACGTTCATGTTATTTTCTGATTGTGATGCACATATCATATGTATAGTTGATGTCAAGTATTAAATTATAGTATTTTAGGAGAAATTATATTAAAAATTATTTTCTAACAGGTTAATATATGCCGAATTTCGTATGCCAAATCCATATCTCTAAAAAGAATTATACACGTACGTATGACATTCCGTATTACTGCCGAATCACGAATCATTGACCGAATTTTTGACCGAATTTAACTTTTATGAATCCGTATAATGCTCGTACATATCCCGTACCACTAATTGCTAACTAGGGTTTAGAGGAAGTGAATATGATTATCACTTTAGTTAAGGATAATTGGGACGACACTTTATTGGATGATTCTTTGGATGAATTTGATGAGATTCTCTTAAGTCAGTTAGGTGACCAAACTGTTGAACTAGAAAAAGCCCTCGAGTACTTTAAAGACTCTACAGACCCTGAAATTCAATCCATAGTGCTAGGTCCTACAGAGACTAATGATGACCCTAAGTTTGGGATTAGTGATCTAGAAGTAGCTCTTGAGTATTTAAAGACTACGAGGATCCAGAAATTCAAGCAATAATTAGAGGTCTTTCTAAAAATAGTGATTACCCTAAGTTTGGGGGTGATGATGGTCAAATATCCATATTGGAAGTCCCTAACTTGGAATTCGGGCCTAGTATACCTGAGGTGTTACTTGAGTCACTTCCGACTCCATAACCTGATCCTCCTGATACCGTCCAGGAGGAAATCCAGCTATTAGAGACCTGTTGTTCGAATAAATATATTTGTCAAGACACCCATATGAAGCCCAAGTGTGCGCCGCAGATAAACCCAGTTGTCTTGGAAGAAGTTTTAAATCAGGTTGTGTTACATCTGCTTATTTATCTAATCCGATGCATTTGTCTTATAATTATGGCAGTTTTATTTGGTTTTGTTGATCCACAGTTGTTTCGACTATTGATATATGATTCGAAAGGTAATTAGCCATTTTGTGGTATTTGACGTTTGGCTGAAGACTTTAAACTTAGCAATTTTTGGGAGGTAACCCAATATTCATGCGACACGATAATATCTTTCCTTATCTCTTTTGCTTCAAATGGTAATAGTTTCTCCTTGTTCATGCTTTTAATTTTATCTTTAGAACATTGAGGACAATGTTAGATTTAAGTTTGGGGGTATGGGAGAAACTTTTTAGTTGCAATAAATAAACTCCAGAGCCTAGAAATTTATGCTTATTAAGGATGGCACTAACCAATCTAAGTGAATGGAAGCATTTTGGTTGTAGGAGTTGAGAAACCAGTCTGATTAGATGGATACATCTAAAGAGTCTATTTATAAAAGCACAGAGCTCAGGTGTTAGAAATAAAATGGTAGTTACACCATATTTCGTTGAGTCCTTTTCACTTCTGTTTTGTTTTTTGTTTTTTTTTTTAAATATGTTTCTCTAAGTGATTAGGTGGGGCTCATGATTCAAGTTATTACCACTGCTAGGATGAAATTGAGTGATTGAGTTACTAAAAAAAAAGACTAGACCAATTAGACCAAACGGAATAATTCTCAAAAATGAATAAAAATTAACACTTGGATAGCAATATGTGTGTGTTCTCCCTGTCTCCGTCGCCTAAACAAGCGTGAAACGCGAGATCCATGGGAATTACCATGTAATTTGTTGACAATAAGCATGCGCTTGGATCCGCATATCTAATCATGTTGTTTAAAAAAAAAGTTAATTGTTTATTGAATAAATTGACCGTTGGTTCCCTTGTATATGCCAGACGAGTTGATCTAGAATTAGGATTATCGACCACTGGTTCCCTTGTATATGCCAGTTGTGTTGATATTAGTCAGACTAGTATCTCATTCCATTAGGATAGGTTCATTTTGGCAGTGGCCTTCAGACAGATATGAGAAACACCATTCACCTAGTCAACATCAAAACCATCTATGTTTTCTCTATATCCATCTTCTTAATCTATCCATGTGATTTGTTGTCTCCGGATATGATGTCCATAGTGCAACTATATGAGTAGAGCTATGTCACTTATATATGAATTTTAGTATGCTTGAGTGAAAACTCGTGTACAACAATTGGAATTTGGCATCGAGGTACTTCCTCCTGTATTCAATAAGTAGGCCAACCAAGGAGATTCTTTAGTGCCTTCCAAGGTTCTGCGTAGATAGATAGTGTAAAGGTTCTGTGGGTATATCTCTGGTAAGCCCTCCCGAGACTATAACTCGGTCACTAGGGCCACCTAGGGGTTGAAAGGTTTGTTGCATACGCTAAATGCAACCGACGATGCCTGCGACAGTGAGTTAGGATTTTATTTTATTTTAGATTTGCTCGAGGACTAGCAAATAATAAGTTTAGGGGTATTTGATAGACACATTTATGTATCTAATATAATCTCAATTATGTATATTGTTAGTGTTCGATTTTGTGCTTATTTTTGCTATTTTATGTATTTATAGGTGTTTTTGGAGAAATTGACGTTTTTGGAGAAATCGGCTCGAAAAGTTGATAAAGACACCCGGAGGACACCTACTATTCGGACTCTCATTTTGGATAAGGGGTACTCAGTTGATAAGTGGTAACCCATCACCTTGTTATCAGCACCCCATTAGAGGATAGGGGCACACTGTCTTCTCCCGCTTGAAATTATTTTTGGAGGGAAAGTTGGATTCTCACTTGCGTAATTTGCTGAACATGATTTGAGTGACATATACTTGGACTTTATCAAGGATTTGATTTTTTTGGGGCCTATCAACGTAGTAAAAGTTTAGTATGAGTTTGAGATTCGATAAAAAAGGAAGCTTACATGGGTTTTTGGTAAAAAGAAGTCACGGGATTTCATTCAGTTATATTTAGGAAGAATACGTGGAGATGATTGGGATGGAACTGTGATAACAAAAAAGGTTTCGTAGGCGGTTCGTATTCGAAAAAGGAAAGTTTTCAGCTGGGTTTTGATAAAACAGGGGTGAAGACTTTTCTCCGGTCTTTTCATGTGGAAGTTGTTCTCGGATGTTCTTATTGGATTGGGTCCGTACATGCCTGTTAGCACCAAACATGGTATGTAGTTGAGTTATAATCGGCAAGGAAGAAGATTTCTACGCAATCATTGTTAAACAGATAGAAAATATACTCGATGTTGATATATTTGGCAGTTACGTGTAGAGATTGAAAGAAAATCTTCTCTGAAGATTTTATTACAAGCCTGTAAAGAGTTGCACCAAAACAGAGATGTGGAGGAGAATAAATCAGGAAAGAAAAACTACCGATAATCTGTTTTTGGAGAAATACACTTCCGAGAAAAGAAAATCATATTTTGGAAATTTTGTGGAGATTAAATCAACCTTCTGTGTATAAATAGACTTGGAGGAAGTCAGAAAAGGGGAATCGAGAGTTTGGGGGTCTGTTGGGAGGTTGCAGAGCAAAAGAACAAGTAGTTGTAGAGTTGCAGCAGAAGCAGCAGGTGGAGAAGGAGAAGACGAAGAACAAAGGCCTGTCAAGGTCAGTCGCGGAAAACTATCGCATATCAACGGAGGAAACAACAATCGCTCCTGTAACAGTCTTATTATCTCTGTAGACTTTGTAACACTCTGTTTGCAACAACTATAAACATTGCAGTTGAGCTGCTTTGATTCCTTTTCTCATATTTCTTCAATAAAACACCGTTTGAGCCATGAATTATTATTTTGGGTGTGTTTTGAGCGTGAGGAGCTAAACCCCATCACTGGGATGACGGAGGAAGCCAATTCTCATCACTGTGGTAATTTTATTTAATTATTTTTATGACTTTTGCATTAATATAATTTGAACTATGATTTTAAATTAATCAGTTGTGATTTAGTTTGATGGGTTATGCTTAGCTTAGGTGTTTTGATAACCCATGCTTACCATTTACAATTAATATTTTATAAAATCTACCTTGGCAAAGATTTAGAATCAATAGTTATTATTTTTTGAGCTATAATTGTCTAAGAATTAATAATTGAACCATAAGAACATGATTTTGGTGGAATCCTGATTCCCAGTAATCTCTCAATCTTGATACAAAACCTTTGTTTTAATCACTAGATTAGATTTATAATTCAAGTCTAAAATCAACTTCACAAGTCCGAGAATCAAACCCTTTTACTTACCACTTCAAGACTACATCAACTAAGTGGACTTTAAATTGCTCAATTGAAATTTCGAGCCAAGTTTATCTATTTAATTATTCTCGAAATATGAATGACTAAGATTAAAAACATTTTGTTCAAAACTTGATGAATTTGGTTAAGAAAAATTTATTGTTTATGACCTAAATCATGATTCAAGTTAATTATTGGAACAGTGATATGTGTCATTGATGTTTATCGGGAATGTTTTAAGTTGATTATTAAAGAGATATAAAACTATTGTAAATCTGGATACAAGACAATACACATACTAGCGTAACTGTTATATGTCCGAAGCCGCAGTACATATAGCTAGTACACGTACCAGCATATCTATAGGACGACAATGAATCTTGTTACACATAACCGGTATGGATACCCAAAGTTCTTGAATTGTTTTTGTCTTAAGGGTATACAAACCCGGTACATGTATCATGACAGAATTAACTCATTAACTGAAAGGAAGTACATGTACTTACCCAGTTGAATATTTTCAGATACATCAGATTTTTTTTTTTGAGATAATCAGCATTTGAATAACTCTTTAAAACACCTATAGGTATATTTGATCACATTATAACCTATGCTTGTGACTCAAGATTAAAGTCTAAAAGTGCTATATGAAAATGGTTAAGCTTATAGTTCGTATATCTAGTTTCGGCTAACCCCTCATGAATAGGTCATCATATGGTTCGGTTACGGTTCATCCTAACCAGAGTGTATATTTTGTTGTGTTATTTCAATTCTAAATTTTCATCTAACGTTAGAAAAAAAAAATGCTTGGTTCCAAAGCTACCTTAGCTTAAATCTAAAGTAACATTTGTTTTATAGTCTATAGAAGGAGAACCTCAATAAACTGGGAAAATTGAATCCTTGACACTCTTCTTGTTTGTCCTATTTTTAAACTAGAGTCGTTCTCCCCTATAAACCTTTTTAGGTTTAGCGACTAAAAAATACATCGCTTAGGGATTCATGAAGCCAGGTCTGACTATCTTTATCTTGATAGTTCATGTATCCTGATCTTGCTACTAATTGATGAGTCTCACTCCGATAAGGCAAGATATATAGAAATTACAAAGTTTTTCGTCTCAGACTTTGTGATTCCACAAGTATATTCCCGTATAATGATTCTTGTTGAAATCGGAGTAGGTTTTACTTGTGAGGTGAATAATAATCTAGGATGTTCTTCGGGAGTCGTAAGCACAAGATTTGAGGTTTGCTAGACCTAGTCTACTGCAAACGATTTCCTATCTCACCATGATCTAACGATCAGAACGGAAATCACATATAGGAATTTTTATGGGAGACATATTGGTTTAAAGTCTTCACTTAAGTTGAAGCAAGTCTTATGTTATAAAGGAACTCAGCTAAGGGAATCAATTGCGCATATTCTTACAAGATTCAAGAGGCGTAAGGAGCGCGACTGTAACTGAATTATTGTGACGGTGGATTCGGTCCCAGCTACATTCCAGACTGAAGTTCTAATAGTATGCTAGAGTCTGTAGCGGATTAATACAGTTTGGTGCCTAAGTTGCACAAGGTCCCGGATTTTTCTGCAATTCTTCGTTAACAAAATTTCTGGTGCTAGTGTTATTTCTTTTGCGCATTATATTATTTATTTATATAATTGAAATATCACATGTTGTATGTAAAATCAATCAAAGTGGATACATACATCTTAATTATAGGATACGACTTTATTGATCTTCGGAATCGTCCAAGTACTCTCACTGTATAATCAAGTTCACAGACTTGTTCTCATTTACATGTTGATTGTGAGAGAAAGAGATATAAACTCCTGATATAATTCCTGATTGAGATTCATTTAGTTGTAACTCTCGAAATTGTATTTAGGTTGCCTAAGAAAAAGTTGGTGGTGTATTCTGGTACCCCCGCATTTTCAGAGTGCATTATCTTAAGTTGCTTCAGCCGCTGTGAAAACTTCAAGCACTCAACTCCTTTGGATTGTCCTCTGAAACAGTAAATGACTAATCTATTCGGTAACCACTCTTCCAATCTCAAAAAGTAAATATGAGATTATTTAGTTGAGTTCACAAAGGCTCTTCCGTTTAATATAATAAACTCCTTAGTTATGTAAGATTACCAAGATCTAGATTATCAAAATAATCAGATCTAGGTATACAAATTATCGATTAGGATACTGAAGAATACCACCAAATGATAGATTTATGATCTAATATGACTATCAATCAAGTATCTATCAAAGTTAAACAAGATCTAGTCAGATCCCAACCGATCAAGTTTGTGCACGAAGTTAAATCACAAAGATACGAAACCAATAAGAAATCTTCAATGTCTTCTTATGTACTTGCACAACCCAACTTGAGTTCAACTTATGATCGATCATGCACATAACAGAGTTTTTTAACAATGGATGATCACAAGTCAACGTCATATCTAAAGCCATATCTGAACTACCGCTAATACCTTGAAAGAGGCTAACAGTTGGCGAACCCAGTTCAAAAACTATTGTAATATAAGTTCATGAGCCACAATAGGTTTGTCGAACCTGGTTCATGAACCATTGCACCCTGACTCGTAAACTGCATGTATGGTTCACGATCTGTTTCAAGAATGTAACATATTCTTGGAATACAGGTCAACCAATTCTAAACTTGTTTGGATGCGTGGTATAACCTATTCCAAGAATATAAATCCATGTAAATATGAATAAGGATTTATAGTGAAGAGATGTCAACATACTTTGAACACGTTCAGTAACTCTTATCATTTATTGTTTAAAGATATTTCTTAGTACTCAAGGAGATCATGTGCTGAATTAAATTCAGAATCTTGTAATTAAGGATTTTGGTTTTATATGCTTTAATTTCCAGCAATTGAATGCATATCTCTAAAGAATAAAAATTAGTAATGTGCATTTACTAATTGTAGATTTTCTAATGAAAGATTTCGAAAATTTTGGACAAGCATTTATTGGAATTAGGAAAACCGATTTTGGCATTCATTGCATATCTTGAGAATATTTTAGGTTTTGGAAATTCCTTGGTGTCCAAATATCCTTGGTTTATAAATACCTAAGTTGGAATTTCTAGAAAACTATACTAAGATCCAGGTAAACTTCATTCTTGTTGTTTCTGGTGGATCCATCTAATCAGAGAGAAAAGTATCCTAATTAGGTGAAATCTCTTACGAACGCTCGTTTAAAAACTTTTGTGGGATCAAGAATCTCTACGAATACCGTTTGTTGGGAAACTAGATAATTATAGTGTTATTAGTTTTCGATTGATTTGGATGACTAATGGTTGTTGAAACTTTGATTGCGCC
This sequence comes from Papaver bracteatum, assembly GCA_023529315.1. Lineage (NCBI taxonomy): Eukaryota > Viridiplantae > Streptophyta > Magnoliopsida > Ranunculales > Papaveraceae > Papaver > Papaver bracteatum. Next base: position 763,088 of record JAJJWX010004631.1, read on the forward strand.
TAGTTTGTTTATTCTTTAGAATCTTCTCTTTTAATATAAGATTCACTCAAACTAGATCGAAGTATCGACGGGATCTTTAGAATTGTTTGTAGATCTAAAGACATCTTGTGATAATCCATTATTAACATCATTTGTTTTGTGTGTGATTGATCATAAGAGATTCAAGTGGTGTTGTAAGGTTTTTATTGAAGATTAAAGAAGATTTGAAGACGAAGATATTCAAGTTCTCATATCTTTGTGTGTGCACAAATCTTGATCGACTGGGATCCAACTAGAATCGGATTTATTCGATTGATTAGTTGTGTGAGATCGGAATCACTTTATAGTTTCTTGTTGTAATATATATTGATTGATTGCGAATATAAACTTAACAACTTTTGTAGTTATTGGATAGATTGATCTAACCACGCAAAGGAGCTTATTAGATTAAATGGAAGAGCATTTACATATGACTTGAGATAATATTTATCTTGAAAGAATCAATAGAGTTGTTACCAAATATATTTGTTGTTCCTTTACTGTTTGGAATACGATCCAGAGGAATTGTATCAGTGCGTACACTCATCAAAGTCGGAAGCACAAGGATACTGAGGAAACTAAGTGAACTAGGGGTAGTTGCTTGGTCTCAACTATATGAAGTTAGTATAGATTTTGTATAGAGGCTTAATTCTGAGAGTATTCAATTCTGAACTAGGTCCCGGGGTTTTTCTGCACTTGTAGTTTTCCTCGTTAACAAAATCTTGTGGTGTCTTTTACTTTTCTATTTCCGCAATTATAATTGTTTATTATAAATAAAAGTAAAATACACAAACGTTAACTCCGATATACTTGATAGTGATCCTATAAAGTTTGGTTAAGTCTGAACCTATTATCAAGTATCACACTTTGGTTGTCGTATTGTTTCGATCTCGTATCCATAGACAATCACACAAAGTGTGAATACCAATTTGTTGCATTATCTCGACTTTTTCCATAGATGATCACTTTCGATAAGAGGACTTATAGGTTGAAAACAAAAGATTATTGTGTATTTGGGTACCCTCATCTTTTCAAGGTTGAAATATGACATCGGCATCCCATTTATATTATTGCACTGGGAATCTTGTTTTGAGTTAGGAAAGCCTTTGATATTTACAATGGGTGTGGCACATATGGAATTGGCATTTGTTTCAGGATAAGATTCAACTGCAAAGGTAATAAATTTTCCAAACTACTAGTTAATTGAATGATCGTATGATGTTCAACAAGTGCCTGCCCACAATCATCAAAAACAACATAATATGGATGACGGTGAATTAGTGTTTCAAAAATGAATTGTGGATTCTCGTTGCTACTTGGTGACTTCAAAGAAGCATATAAATGACTTTAGGCAACTGCATCGAGAGATTTATACGTAACTTTAAAAGTTTGGATGCACGAACATGAATTTCATAACAAAAAGTTATCTAGATGGAAATTGCTACTTTATGTAGGAAATTGATTTGTTTTAAACTGGATGCAAAACACAGTTTTCAACCCCATTTCATGGTTTATAGTCATACCAAATAAGATTCCCAGGATAGAGCAAAGTGTATAACATAAAAATTACCTATGCTAAGAGAGCAACTTCTTACCTCATTTACCCTTTCTTACTTTGTCAATTTTGAACATCACATCGCACATAATGGAATACATATAGCAAAGACTAATAGCAACACACATTCTCTCCATGTGCCTCTCCTCCATGTTCCTATCACTTTCGTTCTCCCCTAATACATACTAGAGGTGAGTGAAACTAGGCCTTCAGCATAATTATCCACACCGAGGATCGCAAAATCATGGAGTTTTAGTCGTCTAGCTCTTGAATTATCCTGGGTATACATAACTAAACCAATATTTACACTATAGATTTGACACGCACAATTCTCCGAAGACCACATCAGCTTCATGGGATCATCCGCAAATAAGTTTAGATGGTTTTTCCAAGATTCCAAAACTCTGTATTCCTGCATCACTCATACAGTCATACTTCATTACACTGCAGATGAATTACACAAATGCAACCTTCTGACATTCTCAAACAAATCATATACATAGGGACGTGTATACATTTTGTTATTACTTGTGGCAGTTGTATTTCTTTGAAGCTCTCGTCGCTAATATCAAAAGAAACAATTACATTAAGGTTTAGTTTGACGGCATTTCCATGAATTTGATCTTAACGTATAGACGAATACTTGAAAACCAGGAGTACCCTCACACCTTTCATCGTAAACCAACTTGTAATCGTCATTCTGATCATAACAAAGGAAATGTGCTGATGAGTGTTCTACTTGGACTTGGAAAGGTAAATCAGGTATCTCTTTATACTCTTTAGTGGCTGGATTCCAAAGACTAAATAATTTCAGATTAATCTCCTGATGCGAAAGGAAGACCAAACCATTGCAAGAACCCACAATATGAACTAACATTGCAGATTTAAATGGGTGATACTCTACCATTACAACATCTTTATCATAACATTCACCGACAGAGATTCTATAAAACAACAAATTTTTAGTTGTGGTAAAAATCTGAGTTGCAAGATATCTTTCAAAAAGTGGAAGGCTTATGTTGATCAAGAGTGTCCTGTCCAGTTTACCCATATATTATTTGTCACTATTCCAATTACGTGCTTCTGTATAGAAGAAAATGGAAAGAATTATGAGATAATTTTTATGGGGAAGTTCTAAAACAAGCAAAAAAAAAGTTGGGTCGGATGGGGTTCTGTTTGTCTGTCAAAAGAATGTGGTGGTGTGGGTATTAACAATTTAAGGAAAATGAATCTAGCACTGCATGCTAAGTGGATCTGGAGATATGGATATGAGAAGAAAGCTTTGTGGAGGAAGATTGTTAATCAAAAAATTGGAGGGAATGTGGAAGCATTCTATTTTACTGACACTAACAAACCTGTGGGTAAGAGTTTGTGGACTGGGGTTTTGAAGAGTAAGAGTCATGTGGAAGCTAGTTTTGTTCTTTAGATAAATAGGGGAGATAGATGTTTGTTGTTGGAATGACCCCTCCCTCCACCGATACTGTCCCCACTTATCCACTGCGGTTATCCGGCAATGTAGGGTTTTCAACGAGCATCGCTGCATTCATCTGGCAGCAACTTCCCGGGAGGTCACCCATCCCTGGATTGCTCCCGCCCGAGCATGCTTAACTGCAGAGTTTTCTGCCAACTCTGGAGCCAATTGTGCTGAAAAGGCCTCAGTATAATGTAGATGCTCCTTGTCTCATATGAGAGCAGTATCTGGCATAATCCCCCCAACTCCAGAATATATTCGCAAGCCCAGATCTCCGATGTTCCCTCCCCTCATGATAAACACTTGGACCAACCACGTCCAGTGTACCTTCTTACCTTCGGCTGGTAACCCGTCGTCGACTCTGATACCATTTGTAATGACCCGTCCCTCCACCGATATTGTCCCCACTTAGCCACTGCGGTTATCCGGTAGTGTAGGGTTTTTAACGGGCATCGCAGCGGTTATCCAGCAGCTTCCCGAGAGATCGCCCATCCTGTGACTACTCCCGACCGAGCACGCTTAACTGAGAAGTTTTTCTCCACAACTCAGTCAAGTGAACCCATCAGGCTTCGGTGTTAGTAAAGGAAAAATCATTGCTTATATTCCATTCAGCCAACCACTAGCGAATATTGGGGTATTACAGTTATGCCAGTACAAGTGGGTGAATGGTTACTCATTGAGGTCTCTTTTTCCTGTTTTGTACAAGATTAGCAGATTAAAAGAAGCTACTATTCAAGAGTGTCATGGAGCAGATGAGAATTGGAATTTGGGGTTTAGTAGAGCTTTGAAGGAATCTGAAGTTGATGAAACGGCTCAATTGATTCCTTTGCTTCCCAACATTACTTACAATTATCAGTATCAGAAAATTTGGCAATATGACAGTAATTTTACAGTAGCAGGGTGTTACAAATCTCTGGAAGATGATGGGCTTATTTGCTTTCCTCATAAATGCTTGTGAAATCCTAAGATACCACAAAAAGTCATATTCTTTATTTGGACTTTGTGCTACAATGCAGATCCAACAATGGATACATATAGGAATTCTTTTTTGGTTAAGGGATGTCTTTTATATAAGAAGAGTACTTAATCAAATCAGTATATTTTTCTACACTGTGAGTTAACTACTGCAATTTGGAATTACTTTATAAATAGATATAAGTTACAGTGGGTTCTGCAAGGATCTGTGAGATTCTGTGGGAATGGAACAGAAAGAAGGGTTCTAATTTGTCTTTAAAATGGAAAATATGGGATATCATACCATTTACAATATGATGGACAATTTGGATAGAGAGAAATAATAGGCACTACAATGGAAGCCACAACAAGTTATATGTCATCATTGACAATGTAAAAGTTAACATATTCAACTAGTGTGTGGGAACCAATATTTTTGATGGTTACACAGTGAATGATGTTATACATAATTGGGATGGGGTATTAGGTCCACTATAGTTTGTTTTGGGGAAGAATGTAAATTGTTTTTTAGTTTTTTCTTTTTTTTTATTCTAATGTTCTTTGCATTAGATTGCTTTTGTAATCTTGTCGCTCTATCACAATTGAGCACAAGTTTCTCTCAATAGTTAACCACCTCCTTGGTGGATTAGCTATTTTTTTCTTTCAATATATTGCCTTTTGCATCAAAAAAAAATGAGTTGCCTTAATCATCCTGCTATAACCACTGGCCACGAACCAACCAAGGATTGTTGTTGAATTTGAGTGTATGACTAAGATGTAACTTGACAAAATCAGGGCTGGAAATTATAGAAAACCATTTCTTAGAAACACACTTACATGTAAATGTCGATTTCACTGGTAATAATCTTATAAAAATTTCACGGTATAACTCATCTGGAAGACTTCTTGCTATTGGTTTCGCTGTTTCTTTTTTGTGTGGACACTTTTAAGCTTCGAAAACATAAATCCTCCTCTTAACATTCTTCAAATCAAATTCTTCTTCTTCTTCTTGCCAGAGCCGGCCATGCCATACAAGCAAGGAAAGCCTTGCTTGAGGCCACAAACACAAAGAGGCCACATAGATTTTGTTTTGTTTGCTGTAGTGAATGTAGTTGGTGGTTGATCAGTGACAACCAATCAAGGAGTTGCCTAAATTAACGTTATTTTTTTATGATATATTTGAGTCTTGGGATAATAAGATAAAGATTAGTGTAAAGTCAAACAAGTACCTTAGAGTGACACCTTGTTATGCCATATACTTATAGGCCTAAAGTTAGGTCTATATGTACCTTTTCAGAGGTAGTTGATGCTGATCGGAAATGAAGAAGCCTCTAGCTTCTTCAATTATTTTTTGATCGGCTAAAATATTAACCAGTAACATATTTCGTGCTGAGAAGTTTTATACTCGGAACAATGAAGTCATCTTCAATTGATTTTACCACAGTACTATAGCGACATTAACTCCTATTTAGTTTTTTTTATTTGTTCATTTCAGTAAATGTTTGAGTTGAGAAATTGACATGAATAACACAAAGTTATCCGAAATTGACATGAACATATTAGAGATTTTGGGACTAAACAATAATATAACTTTCATGTAAAATTATTTTGAAAAAAACCTTAAAAATAATTAAAATAGCTAAATAAAACTATAAATGGATAAATACCTGACGCGATTTTGTTTTGCACATCAAAATAGTCGAAAGTTTATTAAATAATTATCTTACCTATACATTTTCTAAACTAACAGTTTCATTTTGCTTGCCAAATGAACAATATACAAATATGTAATGTGGCATTAGACTCTACAAAAAAAAAAGAATTTTGGCTTGTCTATTAGGAGCCCACAATCTTTAATCTTGAAGTGATTTTTCTTTCCTCTCTTCTCCAATTCTTAGAAAGAAGACTTATTTTTGTCTAACGCGTAGGAATTAGTTGCTACTTCGGGTAGGACATTCTTCAAGCTAAACAAGCTTTTTTTCATTTTTTTCACCGTAAAGAATCAATTTCATTTTGAAGCCATTTCTAGAAACTAAAAAAAATGCATTGGACTGGTACCTAATGCCGTGTAGGCAACAAGTTTTTTTACCGCTTTTGGTATATACCTCCTTTGGTTGAAACATGACTCGTCCCATTTACTTCAGGGTTGGAACCTCTAACCTAACAACTCGAACCATTCTAACCTCTGACCTAACAACTCGAGACCGTTAGCAGAAGTTCTCTTCTCTTTTACATTGGAGCTCCTAGCTTATATACATATTGTTTTGGGAAACATAAAGTCCAGCTAGAAACCAGTAAAAGTAATCAAAATGCGCTGGATTCAGGTTGTTGGCGATCCATCCATGTTGACCTGCACTAGCTACAGCCTTTACGTTCAACTTTGCTGGTCTACACTGGTCCAGCTTCCCTTATCCTTGTCCGGACTCTTGAATGGTAATTGCCAATGATGATGATGGTGATGAGGAGATTCTCGACATCTTTTTAAGAGTGAGAACTACATGAATACAAGGAATGGACTATCACATAAATCAACTTCAAAATAATTAACACAGGAGGGTCAAAAAAAAGAAAAAAGTTCATAGGCTCAAATTGTTTCCTGTTAACAGAGAGTGATGATGATTTCTTTAGAGGCAAGAGTACTTCTTTGAGTTACAAGTGGGGGTTCTTAAAGGATTTTTCCTTTGAATGCAGCTTAAAGACCACTAATGTGGGTTTTCTGATCTCTCAACTAGCTGCATTAATTTGTTCAACTTAACCTTTTTAGAGCTGGAAGTGGATTATTCCCCAATGGAAAAGTTTTTTTACAATTATGCTCCAACAAATGGCGAAAAAGGATTCACCATTTGTTGCCTAGAAATGAAGTTAAAATTCTGTTTTAGTCCATCTCTTTGGGGCATGGCATAACTTGGCATGTAATAAGCAAAACAACAAGATAACCAACAAATTTAGATAACATGCCAATAAGAAACTATTATTGCATCCACAAACAAGTTATAATGCATGATGGTATCATTTCTAGTAGTCCTTCTCCAGCTAATAAAAGATATAAGAAAAACATATGTAGCCTCAGAAATTTGTAAAAGTTCTCGTCAAAGAGAAAATCTAAGATGGTACGGACAAATTCTTACATCATTGGCACATAATTTGAAATTATCTTTCCAAACTCTCAAGGTCTTAATTTTGCCAATCATCCAACAGAATTCAAAATCAAGAAAAACAAAATTCCTGTAAGTTGGGAGTAAATATTTATTCATCAAGAGCTTGCATTTTAACCATTTATAAGAGGTTCTGGTAAAGATGAAAAGAAAGAGCATTGAAAAGAGCAAATGTACTTTAGCTTAGTAGACCAGCTTCAGAGAAATGAAATTTCTCAGCAAATCTGAAGAGCCAAAGAAAATAATTTCCGAGTAGAACAACACCCTCCTTACCATTGTTTAATTAATTCGCAAGGGGGCTGCCTGAATTTCTACTCGTTACTCACTGTGAGCAACTAACCAAATAATAAATTCTTAGCTTAGGACTCCAGAATACTTTCATGGAGTAGATTCAGAACCACAAAAGTTAATTATTTTTAACAAGACATGCTCAGACTAACAATTAAGAGATGCCTAAATATAACTAGACTTGATAAAGGTGCAAAATACTAGTCAATCTTTAAATCTCTTCAGTTCAGGTCTCCATTTCTTTCCGCATAGATTAATAAAACCTCGGAAGAACGAAAGTTTGTTTTGATCATCCTTAGAGACAAGAAAGTTTCACTAGGCCTTAAAACTACGCAGGACTACAAAACTAAAAAGATAATATAATGCCTCTTCAGTTCAGGTCTCCATTATTTTCCGCATAGATAATAACCCTTGGAACAACGAAAGTTATTTGGTGATCATCATGAGAGGCAATATCTTAATCTCTACTTAGGTTAGAATAATTCAAGATCCTTCATTGGAAAGATTCAAAACAAGACAGGAAAACTTACTTATACCACCCATCCCTAAAGAGAGTTTGAGCATCAGTTTTAAAAAGCTCGATGTTTAAAGCATCAACGATAATCAGAAACATGTTAGTTAATTTCATCATTTGCTCAAAAAGCATCAAATTCAATTACAAGATTCAAAAGGACTAGGAAATATCAAACGGCGCCTTGATAAAATTGGTATTGATAAATAAAATGTATGTGCATCTGAATGCCTTAGCAACAGAGTAAGCAGCTAACGCCAGAATTCAGCTCAATATATTATCGGCAACGTACAGCGCTATAAACACTATTGAGTAAGCGTTTCAGAGACTCTAATTTGTTGCCAAATTCTCAATTGATATAATATAACGAAAAAAAAAAGTGAAATCCAAAGAGATCTAGTTAGAATTCATTTTTCTTACTCTACAAACACTTGGATTTGGAATATAAACATCAAACTAATCATGAAGATCCCTCAGAATTAACAAATCATCAATAGATATCAGTCCACTACTTTGATTTTTTAACATAATCATCATTGGGATACAAGATTAGCATATCATAGACAAACAGAAATATGATAAGAGAAAAACAAACCCTAATGGAAAAAATCCTGAGGTAAGTGCAGCGAATAAGACTTCGAATAAGCAGCGAGAGGCGAAAGAGAAAGTTCGTTTAGGGTTTCTGGAGATGGAGCATTTTATAGCGAGGCTTTAGGGTTTATTTCTACGGGTTAGGAAATTTTCTGGCTGGAAAATGCGACTGTGGGTAGCCCGGTATCAGAGTTAGATGGGTTCTTAGATGGATGGATGTCCGCTTGTGGTTGAATTGAGTCAGGCCCAGTAGGGCCTAGGAGATTAATCATCAAGGATGATGGGATGGAGAAGAGTCATCGATTCAGGTTTGTCTAGGGGTGTGCAACGGTTGGACGGTTGCGGATTAGGAGTCACCCGCAACCAAACCGTAAAAGTTGTGGTTTTGGAAAATCAAACCGTGTCCGGTCCAATCACCCGCAGTTTTTTCATCCGTGGATCATCGGATGATACGGTCCGGTTGCGGATCAACCGCGAATTTACTCTGGAAAAAAAAAAAAGTAAAAAAAAAAAAAAACTAAGTTAAGAAAGATAGACAAAGAATGAAGTGTTAATTCATTGATAACTTGGCATGTTATTCTTAGCTGTTTGATAATGAAAATTATATGGGTCTTGAAATGATTTAATTTATGTTTTATGTTCTGATCTCTTAATGTTTGGGCCATGTCACGTGACTAGAATTTTTTGTTCGCTTCAGGCTTTCAGGTATTTACATTGTGCTAACATGCTTTAAAATTAGAATCATGGTTTATATATAAAACCCAAAATTGTGGCTACACAAGCCCACATAACTAGTGTAGGTGTAAATTATCTACAGATCCAGGTGGCAACATCCTAGACCCAGTGCACCCAAATACAAAGAAACGCGAAGTATAGAGCAAAGATTAAAGAGCGCGAGATTTAAGGAAGCCACGTGGATCGGGCGTAATAATGTCGGACAAGACTTGACCCGGATCGATAAAGCTGACAAGATAAGGCGGGACGGGACAAACGAGGAGCTATAGTCAAACATGCAAGAAAGTGTGGAACACATCGGCTGATCATAAGGGCGACTATCGAGACAGCCGTCATCGCGTCAACAGAGGACCATAAGAGATTGGCTCGAACGAAATACAAGCGATGAGCCAAGATGCATCGACCGCACAAGACGACGTGAGTCGGCCCGATCACAGAACAGCTAATTAGATGTAACAGGGTCAACATTCTAACTTTGTTGTATAAACTTTCTCCTATAAATAGCGGGACTTGTATTCTAGAGAGGCAGGTTGTAATTTTTGGGAGAGAAAGGAGAGAGAAACCCGAGTTAGCATTAGAAATAAGTGAATGAGAAGTAAGTTCATCTTGTAAGGAAATCCCACTAAGAGCAACACCTTTGTAACACCGTGAAGTAATAAGATTCATCATTTCACCCCCGTGGACGTAGGTAATCATACCGAACCACGTATATCTTGTGTTCATGGTTGAGTGTTTACTTTCGTTTGAGAAGAGTCGTACATTTCTATCCTTTGGATGTAGTTTGTAGTAAAATGCATCTAAATTCTGGCGCCGACTAAGGGGACACGAATAAGATCTCCGGATACCTTGCCATTAAAGTATTCAGAAACGATCAACAGCTCCTCAATACACGCTAATGTGTTGGAGTAGAAGCTACGATGAACTCTGTTGGCCGAAGTAATGGTTGTTTTGAGTCATTTACTGAGCATTTAAAGTCATAGTAGTAGCAACGTCTTCTTAGCGTCTTCAACAGTTTTATCGACAGAGAAACTTCACGAGCTCACCAGCGACTAACAGTTCGAGTTAGAAGCTACGTGAAGAATCTGTTGAAGGGACGACTGTTTGTTCTTGATAATTGTGTGTTTGTTAGCGTTAAGCGAGTTTTTTTTAGCTGTGGTAAGAAGTTGGGTGCTCGGAGTTACCAAAAGTTAGCGTTTTAGATGTTTCATCGTGTAATGAACTGTCGACCTTGTATAATTTTTATCCGACGGTGTAGCGTAAGTCGTCGGAAAGGTCATAATTAAATCTCGAGAAAGTGGAGTTGGTACAAGTTCAAATTAATTCTAGGGGTTACTTGCCGTACTTTCTAAGCATCACGTGCATAAGATCAATGATTTGGAGCATGTAGAACAAAGGACAAACCAACTTAAATGCATAGGTCGAGTACAGAGAGCGACGTCGTACAGAGTGATAGTGACGAGGAAGTGAGTACAGCCACAGATTCATCATAAGACCAAAATAGGGTAGATAAACGGAACCCACTTGATAACCAAAGTTGACCCTGCATAGTGACAGTAGTCGTAGAGTCGAACGTTTCGCCTTTTTGTGCATTTTGTTAGAAAAATCAGGTCGAAGTAAGGGGTTCTTTTTCGTATTTGCTGACGTAGGGACGGGCGATACTCGGCTTATCACGCGACGTAACTAATGGCTAGCACTTCAGGGACGATAAGGATGTTGAGGAATCGCACGGTCACTAGCAGCAGCATGCGGGCAGGGATAACGGGGCCGAGGCAAGGGAACGATCGACAACCACCGCCCGAGGAATCTCATGCAATTGCTGCGAGGATTCTGTTGTAGACGAGGAAGTAGATTTGGGGCGGGACGATAACACCTTACCTCTCGCACCAGATTATACTAACTCAGAGAAGAGTCGATCAAGTCGATGGACTCACAGCTTCAGACACCAATGACGATGAGGAAGCACTTGCAGCGCGAGCTCAGAGGCAATCGACGAGGCGACAAATTGAACACCAGGAAGCTTTGGGAAGGGAACAAGAGCGTCTTAGGCAGATTCAGTTGGGGCGAGCAATAGCAAGTGACATCGGCCCGACAACCATTCAAGCTGTCAATCATATAACCAATCCAATACCGCCCCCACCACCCACATCAGCACCATTACAACCTCGGACACACCAACCCAATGGACATTCCGGTCATGAGAGTACGGACCCGACGTTGTTGGCCATTTTGGAGAGTTAGAGGAGACAAGAAGCGGCACTGAGGGAACTCCTGAAACGGAATTTAGCCTTGGAGTATGAGAACTACCAACTGAGGAACCAACGGACCAGATCAAGAGGGTCGTCAAGCCGAGGAACATCGGGTTATCGTGGCCGATCCGATCACTTGCCACCCATGATGGGGCAGAGTAACATTAATCATCCCAATCAGTCAGGTCAGCCGCCATTACCTCCGGTTCCCCCAACGCATAGATATGGACCACCCGAGGACTCGTCCACCGATGAAGAAAGGCGAGGAAGGGACGGGCGACAAGATCAAACAACTAAAGCCAAGCTTAAGGAGTTGGAAGCAAAAATCAAGGAACTTTCGGGCGGAAGCGAAGAGGATAAGCTGGCCGAGATTATGAGTGAAGCCGAGAAAACGCCTTTCTATCAAGAATTGGAACAAATGCCGTTCCCACCTAAGTGTACTTTACCTTCATTCCCCTCTAGATTTGATGGAACTGGCAATGTGACCGAACACCTTGAGATGTATACCATGTCACTGATCCAATGGAGAAGTAACCCGGTAGTTATGTGTAAATTCTTTCCAGCTAGTTTGGAGGGCGAGGCGCGAGATTGGTTTTATTCGCTCGCACCTGGTTCGATCAACGGGTACGATGCGCTAGTCGAGGCCTTCCTTGAGACCTATATGCATAACAGTCGACCTCGGCCAAGAATGAACAAGCTGTTTACCCTTGCCCGAAGATTCAGAGAGCCATTGAGAACCTTGACCGACAGATGGAGGAAACTGTGTACTGAAATTGGGAAGGTACCGGTGGACCAAGCCATCTTTGGGTTTGAAAACGCGTTGGGGAGATCGGACCCCATTTGGATTGCCATGTTTTCTGAAAAAACTAAAACCTTAAAGGAGATGAGAAGAATGCAAGAACACTACATCGCCTTGGAAGAAATTCAGGCAGAATCAAGAGATAGAGGGGTACAAGAAGCCGATGTTGAAGTCGATGAAACTAAAACGGTCACGGACGACCATATCAAAGCGATCGAAAAAATATCGGACCCTCCCCGAGGAACAGTGAGAAGAGGGAATGGATGGCCAAAGGGAAGAAGCCAAAGCAGGAAGCCCGATCGTATACCCCACTAAACGCTTCTTTGGAAGAGGTGTTCAAGGAAGTTGAGAAGAGGAGCGACATCAACTACCCAGTATCGAGGGGGGTACAGTTCCAAGAGACCCGATATCATCCCGAATACTGTCACTACCATCAGTATAGGGGCCATTCCACCAATAACTGTCGAGAGGTGAAAGATATTGTTCAACACCTCATCCGCGATGGATATTTGAGGCAGCATGTCTGCCACCCCCTTCGGCCGGAAGAAACACCCGATGCGCCAGTTCATCAAGTCCGCATCGATAGGGCGAACCAATTCGTAAACACCATTTCACATTCGGCTATGCAAAACTACACTCTCGGCCCAATAATCACCACTAGGATCCATAAAAGGGATCGTGACGGTAAAGAGATATTCAGCGTAACCAAGTTTCTTCCCATGGAACCCTGGATGACGGTGCCCATATCGTTCTCGGCTAAGGATGTCCCAGCAAACGGACATGCACATAGCGATCCACTAGTCATCACACTGTTAATTGAAAAGTGGGGAGTAAGAAGGATTCTTGTGGATAGCGGAAGTTCAGTCGAGATGCTGTTCTACGACACGTTCAGAAGAATGAAACTCTCAGACGATATGCTCGTCCCATCCACATACCGTATCTACGGCTTCAACGGCACAGTAACCATACCGAAGGGCGAAGTAACTTTAAGAGTTTCAGATGGTGGTGGCTACCTCGACACACTAACCACTTTCTGTGTAGTCGACGTCGCTTCACCTTATGAGGCCATTATCGGGCGCCCATGGGTTGCGGGGATAAAGGGCGTAGCATCGGCCTACCATCAAAGGTTAAGGTTCCCGACTTGCAAGGGAATAGCGGAAGTTATGGGCGACTCCCAGGCGGCACGACAATGCATGAAATTTGATATAGAAATAAATGAGCGACGGAGAGCTCGGAAAAGGCAAGAAAAAAACAAAGAAAAGGAAGTGAAGGCAGCAAAATAATTGGAGGAGGCGATTTCTCAAGCGGTCCTGGCACACGAAACGCGAGAACAAGACCCTTTATAGCAATTAAAGGAAGCATCCCCAGTCAGGGAGACCAAATCAAACTTCTCGACAGTCGGGTCGACTAAATAAGTAAACTTTGGAACGATAGAGGAACCTAAAGTAGTGAAGATCGGGGCATTACTATCGGACGAAGAAACCAGTAAACTCACGACGCTATTAAAAGAAAACCTGGAGGCATTCGCTTGGGAAGTGCATGATTTGGAGGGTATTGACCCAAAGGTCTGCTGTCATCACTTAAAAATTGATCCGAAGTTCAATCCGGTTAGACAAAAAATGAGGCGTATCGCGCCAGAATTACAAGCGGCGGTCGAGGTCGAGCTGAAGAAGTTATAAGAATCCGGAATAATAAGGAAGTCCCACTACCCACAGTGGATAGCTAACATGGTTGTGGTACCAAAAAAGAAAGGGGGAGTCCGAATATGTATTGATTTCAGCGACAAGGCCTGCCCGAAAGACAGCTTCCCCCTTCCCAGTATAGATCAATTAGTAGAATCAATAGTGGGATACGAGGCGATGACTTTAATAGACGGATACATGGGATACAACCAAATACCACTGGCGCCCGAGGACCAGGAACACACCTCCTTCTTTACGCCAAGAGGATTGTATTGTTACACCAAGATGCCATTCGGACTTAGGAATGTTGGGGCTACGTACCAGAGATTGGTAGGATATATGTTCGAAGACAAGATTCACGATACCATAGAATTTTACGTGGACGACATGTTAGTTAAGAGTCGGAAATCAAAAAACCACGTCCGAGACCTTCGAGAGATCTTTCAAACAATGAGGAAACACAAGATGAAGATTAATCCTGCCAAGTATGAATTCTGGGTCACATCGGGGAAATTCTTAGGCTACATCATCACTCCCAGGGGAATAGAAGCGGATCCCAAAAGGTACGAGCCGTCCTTGACATGCCATCTCCCGCGACGGTTAAAGATGTGCTGAAACTAAACGGTTGCATAGCCGCATTGGGACGATTTGTGTCACGATAATCGGACAAATGCAAGGCTTTTTACGACATCTTGAAGAAAGGAGAAAAATTCCGATGGACGGACGCAAGCGAAGAAGCTTTTCAAAGTATCAAGCTACATCTAGCTAGCCTCCCGGTTCTTCAAAGGCATGAGCCGTCAGAAATTCTCACTTTATACTTAGGCGCGACACCCTATGCCATAAGTGCGGTATTGGTTAAAATAGAGATGGGCGTGGAAAAGCCGGTATACTTCGCCAGCAAAACTTTAAGTCCGGCCAAGAAGAACTACACTAGAATGGAGCAGATGGTGCTCGCGCTAGCCTTTGCTGCCTCTAAACTACGAACATATTTTCAAGCTCATCGAATACGGGTGCTCACCAAATCGCCTATCGAAGCGGTCTTGGATAGTGCTGGGCGATCGGGGAGAATCTCCAAGTGGGGAGCCATAATCAAAAAATATGATGTGATATACGAGACAAGAACCGCGATCAAAGGACAAGTAGTGGCCGATTTCTTGGCAGACTTCCCCTCGAGTGATGAGGACGAGGTAGAAGATATACAAGGGAATGACAGAAGAACAAGAGGGGCCGGCGGACCTGCTATCCGCTAGTAGCCCAACACGATGGGAAGTATTTGTTGATGGGGCATCTAACAAAGACGGATCGGGTCTCTGGTTGGTGTTCACCACGCCAAAGGGGAGGTTGATTGTGCATTCGTTCAGGTTAGAATTCAAGGCAACGAACAACGTCACCGAATATGAGGCGGTGATCCATGCCTTACGGATAATTGTGGAAATGGGGCTGCATGAGGTTCGACTGACTAGTGACTCTCAACTAGTGATCCGGAAAATTACGGGCCAATACGCTACACACGATCCGGTGCTGCAAAAATATTGGGAGCTCGCCCAATTTTACATCAAGCAAATCCCAGATATTAAATTCCGCCACATCTGCCGAAAGGATAAAAGACACTCGGATGCTCTATCATACATCGACTCACAGTTAGTAGACCCGAGCATTGAAGGGATACGCGTTATGAGGCTACTTAACCCGTCTATCCCTGAAACACCAGAAGCACGGATCGAGGTGGCCGTTAACACAACCGAGAGATACAAAGAAGGCGACTGGAGAAAGCCGATACATCAATACTTAGAGACGGGTGAGCTACCTAAGAGTCGGCCCGAGATGAACAAGATCAAAAGTAAATCGGGCGCCTACGAGTTAAGGGGGGTCTTATATCGGAATTCCTACCTAGGGCCACTCTACGATGCTTAAGAAGGGAAGAAGGCCATATAATCCTACATGAGCTACACTATGGGGCGGCTGGAAATCACAGCTCGGTAAGAAGCTTGTCGGCTAAGGCAAAAACAATGGGCTACTTTTGGATGTATATGAACGAGGACGCAAAGCAAATGGAAAGAGCTTGTGAAGAATGTCAGCGTTTCGGGAAGAAAATCCATGCTCCCGTGCACCGTTAAACTCGATCATAAGTCCGTGGCCTTTTGCTAAATGGGGAGTGGACATTGTCGGGCCATTACATGTAGGAACGGGGCAAAGGAAGTATTTGATCGTGGCAACGGATTATTTTACCAAGTGGGTCGAGGCGACACCACTGAGGCATATTCGAGACAAAGATGTTTTTAAGTTCATTTGGGAACATATCATTTGTCGCTTCGGGGTCCCGGCTGCCATCGTCTATGATAATGGAAAAAAACTACATGGAGAGAACATTGATCTTCTATTTAACACTTACAACATCAGGAAGAGCAAATCTACCCCGATTTACCCCCAGTGAAATGGGCAGGCTGAGATCACTAATAAGACCATCGCCGATAACATGAAGAAGAAACTGGACGGGGAATATGGCAACTGGTGCGAGGAATTATATAACGTCCTATGGGCATACAGAACCACACGGAGGGAAGCTATGGGGTTCTCCCCTTTTATGCTTACCTACGGAACCGAGGAGATTCTACCAACAGAAGCAATGATACCTACCACAAGAACTGAAGCGTGGAGTCGAAACGTGTCGTCCGATCTGATCTTGGCTAAACTCGACGACTTGGAAGAAACAAGAGAAATGGCGCTATAAAAAATGGAAAATTATCAAAGGAGGTTACAACGGGAGTACAACAAGCGCGTTCGACCAAGAGAGTTTAATCCCGAGCAGCATGTATTGAAATTTCTAGCTGAATGGGAGCGCGACAAAAAAGGCGGAAAACTAGCACCAAAATGGGGCGGGCCATATATAATCGAATATAAGGCGGGCGAGGGATCGTATCAACTATTGCGACTCGACGGAACAAGAGAGCTCAAACCATGGAACATCCGATTCCTGAAACTCTATCATCCTTGACGGGCAATGCGAAAAAAAACGGTAAGCAAGCGTGTCTTCTATCTCTGTGAAACCGTGAGGGGTATGGGATAGGGCACAAGCGACTAATGGTCATTCGTACTCGGGGCAATGCCAGTGTGGAAGTGCCGAGGTGACTTACACTCGAATGGTCATTCGTACTCGGGGCAAAGCCAGTGTGGAAGTGCCGAGGTGACTTACACTCGAATGGGCATTCGTACTCGGGGCAATGCCAGTGTGGAAGTGCCGAGGTTCTTTACAGTCGCCTGGCTATTCGAACTCGGGGCAGTGGAAGTGTGCAAGTGCCGAGGTATCCTAAGGGTTCTGGTGGTTGGAAACCAGTTCCAAAGGTTATTTAGACGCGAGGTCTACTCAGCTAGGTGGCCTACTTACATCTGAAAGGTCACCACCATCGCAAGTGGGCGTGTCCACTTGCCCGAGATCGGTTGATCGATAACCACTCGGGACTATCGGGCCTAGATTTAGGATGACTGATACCCTTCCACTAAATCCAAAGAGATAGTGATGAGATACCCCGATCAGGACATGTCATAGGGCCCGATGATCCTCCTTGTTGGGTGTGTTCGACAGAAATGGTTAGAGTTCTAACATATAAAAGCAGCAATTACAGGGCATAACACCAGGAACAAAAGTGAAACAAATAATGTCGTGCGTTAATCAACAAATGGTCGGGGTAACATGCGGAACAAGAAACAAATCGATCGTGTCGTGCAATAACCAACACCTAGAGGAGCAGCATACAAAACGAAAACCACATCGATCGCATGGTACATCAATCAACAATCGCCAGAATAACATAAGAAACAAAAGCTAAATCGATAACACCAAGCGTCTAATAACAAAGTATGGAAAGCATCGCGCGGACATACGAAATGAAAAGTTTAGCGGAAATGAAACAAACAACATCGGTGATGCAGCACCCCATTAAAACGAACAAGCGAGGTAGCGGAAATTAAAAAAGGGGAGAAGTGTTTAGAGCGATTTACAACCCGATGGAAGGGGCAACATAGTGACGCAAAGACCACAAAAAGAAAGCTTAAACCTTGGGAGGAGCCGCGAAGCCTTCCTCTGCGCGACCTCGAGCCGCTTCTTCTCCACCCAATCCATGATGCCGGCTGAACTTTCTGATCTAACTCCTCCGCATGGGCGACCCGTTCATCCTCGAGTTGTTGGGTAATCACGGGAAGCGTTTTCCTCAGCCTCAGCTAACTTGAATCCCAAATCGACCTCGGCCTGTTTCAATCGGCGAACCTCCAGATCAAGCTCCTGCGAACGTTTTTGCGCGGCTACAAAACCACAAATATAGGATGTTATTCATCGGATACAACTTAACATTTTTGCAAGAATAAAGCGCGATCTGGATCTAAAAAATGGCCTCAACACATCGGCTAAGAGACCTGACAGGGCGGGTAACACCGACTGAAGCGACTCTACCAACTTGGACAACTCATCCTCGGTCCTGGACAACTTCATGGTTAATTCGTTATAATGTTGCTCGTTGAACTCGTTACTAGGGAAATAATTCTTATGCTCGGCCCAATCGTTCATTAACCGATTACGCGACGCTTGGAGAACCACAAGCTGCGATCTACTCCACTCTAAATCGCCCATAACTTTATCAAATTCACGCACTCGGCCCAGTAAATCGCTTTTAGCTCGCTCCACCACATCTTTATCTCTCAATATTCGTCGGCGGTCCTCGTGAAGATCTCGATTCTGTAATTGAAGAGCGTTTACCCTTTGCTCCAAACTCGTGGCTAAAGAAGTTTTTTCGGCACCAAGACGCTGAGAAGATCCCAAATGATCCCGTAAATTGTCCATCTCGGAAGGATCATAATCAAACCGGCGATGTCGTTCTAACTCGTCCTCAAGACTTGCAATCTCCTCAGTTTGACGGTCTATTTTGTCGTCTTTGTTTGCCATTCGTTGACGAAGATTTTCCACAAGGTCTTTCTCAATATCCCATTTTATCTTCAGAATCCTAAACTCCGAAGTAGCGTCTATACCTATACTAGATACCTCGGCTAAGAAGAAGGATACCCGACTCAGGATATTGGCACGATAAACTCAATCAACACAAGTCAAGAAGAATCATATACCTTGAGCATCGGCAAGTTTGATCTCCATATCGTTCGCGCGACCCTTCTCATTCTGAAGTTGAAGTTGGAGATACTCCATCAACTGTTTATCTCGAAGGCGATTGGCGGCATCCAAGCATACACGGTTCATGATCTAACACAAACAAACGAGTTTGCATCATAAGCGACACTAAGGACAGAAATCAGAAGTGGGGCATTACTATACAGAACCGAGTCGCTCACCAAAGTGTCAAGTGTCAAAGCGATGTCGCCATAACAGGGTACATCATTCAACATTTATTCACTAGTATACTTCCCAAAGTCGGAGGAAGAAAGCGCACCCAAGGAATTCATGATCGGGCCAGAAATAGTGAAGCAAGTCTCGGCGCTAGAAAACGATCCCTCAGTAAACCGGGGAACACATGGAAGCTCTACCGGAACACTAGTAACAACCTTCTCTATGACGGGCGTCTCCGAGGGCTCCTGCTGGTTGCCTACACCTTGTTCACCGACTTTGTCACCCGGCACAGTCTCTCCAAACAACTCATCCTCATCGGAAAGATCAATGAGGGGGCTCGTTTTCGGCGGTGGCTTAGCAATTTCTTTACCTCCACCAGGATTACGCCTAAGCGGAGTAGGGTCGACATCGTCAACGTCATCATCATCGCGCCTCGGGTGTTTCTGCATAAGTGTATCGTCAGAACATGTGAAGGAAAAAAACAGGGGCAAGTACATGTACATATAAGGGAATCATTATGTTTGTTATCTTCCCCTGGTCTTCCTCAACCCTTGTTCCAGCACCTATTTTCCTAGACCCGATAGTTTTTGTGGAACTGACCTGAGATTTTCAAACAACAACAAACGACTAACTGACGCCCGAAGCTAACAAGATAGAAATCAAGAAAAGCGCGTACCTTATCGGCCTTGTCATCATTAACCACCCAGAAAGAATAGGGCTCGGCGGGAAAAGTAGGCGACGGGAAGTCACCATGAAGGATAGGACCTCGGACAAGAAGCGGAACTCGGGGATAGGTCGGATCATTAGAATGTCGGGATCGCCTGTTGGAACCATGGCCGATAGGATCGGCATCCAGCATCATTCTTTCGACACCCTCGGGCATAGTTTTGACCCGATGAGGACTTGCAGCAAACCCAGCAAGATCGCCCAAGGTCTAAGTACCAGCTCGATAGTTGACAAGGAAATTGGCAACGGTATACTCAGGAGCGTCCTAGGGCTTGTAGGTCGACCACTCGGCAGTAGAACCATGACCATCGCGGCGATCCCTCCACTCGTTCATAATTCGGAAAGTATTGCCAGTCCATTGAGCTAAAGCACGAGAAGGCCGAATCTGGGACAAAATCTCGTAATAAAATGGGCTATCAGGGTTGTATAAGGGAAGACGAAGGCCTAGATCTAGCTGACCCAAGGTGATGACCACACAATTAGCCGATTGCTCGTGCTTCTTCATATCGGTTTTCTTCAAACTACCGTTTCGGCCCGAGAGAAGGGTCACTTCGTAATTTTGAAGATCGTACGTCTCATTCAACTGCTCAATGAACTCTTCATCGGAAAGATCTTTCACCCTTTTCTCGGACCTGCACGAAATAGAAGAAGAGCTATCAGCAAAAATAGATCTCATCGCGCGATCATCATACCTAGAAGGTCTCTCAAGCAAAAACAGAGAAGCAAGGGGGGGAACGTCAAACTCGGAAAAAACATCATCAACAGACCTCTTTTCAGCCATGGAAGGAGAAGAAGCCATTAACGAAGATAATGCAGAACTCGGTTTTCAACAAAGAAAGATGAGGCGACAGCAGCTACTGTAACGATCTATGAGGAGAAAAGGACGAAAGAAAATCAAGAAAGCTAGGGTTTTTTGAGAAGCGTAAGATATGAAGAAACTTGGAAGAAAACCACAGCAGCAGAACAGAAGGGCAGAGAAGAAGAAGGAAGAAAGGAGCGGGCTATTTAAAGAAGAAACTTTGTAACCGCAACCAAACCGCTAAACCTTGCGGATTTGAAAACTCAACTGTGTCCGGTCCGTAGCCTTTTGCGGATTGGTTTTCACCCGTAATTTTGCGGACGGTTGCGGGTGAAAACCGCGGTTCCGGTTTTTTTGCACACCCCTAGGTTTGTCATAAGGGAAAATTAGGCGCATGCCCAAAAAAAAATAATCTCATTATCAGGCCCACAATTAATTTTAGGTACCGTAACACTCATAATTATTTCCGTGACACCCATAATTATATGAAATTATTAAAAATGTCTGCATGACGGATTATGCATAAGCATGACGGGTTATGCATCAGGGGTATAATTGGCAACGCAACTTGGATATAACATATTAAAAATCCGCGCCTTGGAATTTTACAAATTTTATATCGTTGGAAATCTTTTTAAGAGAGCTACGCAACGAGTACAAACAACAATATCAAATTTTTGTTTTTCACGAAAAAATCGGAGGTGGTCATTATTTTAGGAAAAATTCTAAAAACTGACTACATAACCATTATGCAGCCACCAAAAAAGATGCATAACAAATTCTGCAGATGCGGAACTAATTATGCAACCATTTTCTCGACTGCATAACAAAGTTATGCATCTATAACAAGTTATGTAACCATTGTTTTGGTTGATTTTAGTGCGTGCATAAAAAATTGATGCATAATGCAGTATGCATCCATATTTACGGATGCATATCAGGTTATGCATCTATTTTCTCGATGCATAATGCAGTCATATTTTTACGACTGCATAACATGTTATGCAAATATTATTGTAGGTGCATGACAAGTTATGCAGCCTTTTTTTTATTGGTTTCAATATGTAGGTGTAAATTATCTACAGATCCAGGTGGCAACATCCTAGACCCAGTGCACCCAAATACAAAGAAATGCGAAGTATAGAGCAAAGATTAAAGAGCGCGAGATTTAAGGAAGCCACGTGGATCGGGCGTAATAATGTCGGACAAGACTTGACCCAGACTTCTGATAAAGCTGACAAGATAAGGCGGGGCGGGACAAACGAGGAGCTACAGTCAAACAGGCAATAAAGTGTGGAACACATCGGCTGATCATAAGGGCGACTATCGAGACAGCCGACATCGCGTCAATAGAGGACCATAAGAGATTGGCTCGAACGAAATACAGGCGAGGAGCCAAGATGCATCGACCGCACAAGACGACGTGAGTCGGCCCGATCACAGAACAGCTAATTAGATGTAACAGGGTCAACATTCTAACTTCGTTGTATAAACTTCCTCCTATAAATAGCGGGACTTGTATTCTAGAGAGGCAGGTTGTAATTTTTGGGAGAGAAAGGAGAGAGAAACCCGAGTTAGCATTAGAAAGAAGTGAATGAGAAGTAAGTTCATCTTGTAAGGAAATCCCACTAAGAGCAACACCTTTGTAACACCGTGAAGTAATAAGATTCATCATTTCACCCCCGTGGACGTAGGTAATCATATCGAACCACGTATATCTTGTGTTAATGATTGAGTGTTTACTTTCGTTTGAGAAGAGTCGTACATTTCTATCCTTTGGATGTAGTTTGTAGTAAAATGCATCTACATTCTGGCGCCGACTAAGGGGACACGACTAAGATCTCCGGATACCTTGCCATTAAAGTCTTCAGAGACGATCAACAGCTCCTCAATACACGTTAATGTGTTGGAGTAGAAGCTACGATGAACTCTGTTGGTCAAGTAATGGTTGTTTTGAGTCATTTACTGAGCATTTAAAGTCATAGTAGTAGCAGCGTCTTCTTAGCGTCTTCAACAGTTTGATCGACAGAGAAACTTCACGAGCTCACCAGCGACTAACAATTCGGGTTAGAAGCTACGTGAAGAATCTGTTGAAGGGACGAATGTTTGTTCTTGATAATTGTGTGTTTGTTAGCGTTAAGCGAGTTGTTTTTAGCTGCGGTAAGAAGTTGGGTGCTCGGAGTTACCAAAAGTTAGCGTTTTAGATGTTTCATCGTGTAATGAACTGTCGACCTTGTATAATTTTTAGCCGACGGTGTAGCGTAAGTCGTCGGAAAGGTCATAATTAAATCTCGAGAAAGTGGAGTTGGTACAAGTTCAAATTAATTCTAGGGGTTACTTGCCATACTTTCTAAGCATCACGTGCATAAGATCAATGATTTGGAGCATGTAGAACAAAGGACAAACCAACTTAAATGCATAGGTCGAGTACAGAGAGCGACGTCGTACGGAGTGATAGTGACGGGGAAGTGAGTACAGCCACAGATTCAACATAAGACCAAAATAGGGTAGATAAACGGAACCCACCTGATAACCAAAGTTGACCCTGCATAGTGACAGTAGTCGTAGAGTCGAACGTTTCGCCTTTTTTGTCTGTGCATTTTGTTAGAAAAATCAGATCAAAGTAAGGGGTTCTTTTTCGTATTTGCTGACGTAGGTACGGGCGATACTCGGCTTATCACGCGACGTAACTAATGGCTAGCACTTCAGGGACGATAAGGATGTTGAGGAATCGCACGGTCACTAGCAGCAGCATGCAGGCAGGGATAACGGGGCCGAGGCAAGGGAACAGTCGACAACCAATGCCCGAGGAATCTCATGCATCTGCGCGAGGGATGCCTGTTGTAGACGAGGAAGTAGATTTGGGGCGGGATGATAACACCTTACCTCTGCACCAGATTATACTAACTCAGAGAAGAGTCGATCAAGTCGATGGACTCACAGCTTCAGACACCGATGACGATGAGGAAGCACTTGCAGCGCGAGCTCAGAGGCAATCGACGAGGTGACAAATTGAACACCATGAAGCTTTGGGAAGGGAACAAGAGCGTCTTAGGCAGATTCAGTTGGGGCGAGCAATAGCAAGTGACATCGGCCCGACAACCGTTCAAGCTGTCAATCATATAACCAATCCAATACCGCCCCCACCACCCACATCATCACCATTACAACCTCGGCCACACCAACCCAATGGACATTCCAGTCATGAGAGTACAGACCCGAAGTTGTTGGCCATTTTGGAGAGTCAGAGGAGGCAAGAAGCGGCACTGAGGGAACACCAGCATCGGAATTTATCCTTGGAGTATGAGAACTACCAACTGAGGAACCAACGGACCAGATCAAGAGGGTCGTCAAGCCGAGGAACATCGGGTTATCGTGGCCGATCCGATCACTTGCCACCCATGATGGGGCAGAGTAACATTAATCAGCCCAATCAGTCAGGTCAGCCGCCATTACCTCCGGTTCCACCAACGCAGAGATATGGACCACCCGAGGACTCGTCCACCGATGAAGAAAGGCGAGGAAGGGACGGGCGACAATATCAGACAACTAAAGCCAAGCTTAAGGAGTTGGAAGCAAAAATCAAGGAAATTTCGGGCGGAAGCGAAGAGGATAAGCTGGCCGAGATTATGAGCGAATCCGAGAAAACGCCTTTCTCTCAAGAATTGGAACAAATGCCGTTCCCACCTAAGTGTACTTTACCTTCATTCCCCTCTATATTTGATGGAACTGGCGATGCGACCGAACACCTTAAGATGTATACCATGTCACTGATCCAATGGAGAAGTAACCAGGTAGTTATGTGTAAATTCTTTCCAGCTAGTTTGGAGGGCGAGGCGCGAGATTGGTTTTATTCGCTCGCACCTGGTTCGATCAACGGGTACGATGCGCTAGTCGAGGCCTTCCTTGAGACCTATATGCATAACAGTTGACCTCGGCCAAGAATGAACAAGTTGTTTACCCTCGCCCGAAGATTCAGAGAGCCATTGAGAACCTTGACCGACAGATGGAGGAAACTGTGTACTGAAATTGGGAAGGTACCGGTGGACCAAGCCATCTTTGGGTTTAAAACGCGTTGGGGAGATCGGACCCCATTTGGATTGCCATGTTTTCTGAAAAACCTAAAACCTTAAAGGAGATGAGAAGAATGAAAGAACACTACATCGTCTTGGAAGAAATTCAGGCCGAATCAAGAGATAGAGGGGTACAAGAAGCCGATCTGTCAAGTCGGTGATCGAAACTAAAACGGTCACGGACGACCATATCAAAGCGATCGAAAAAATATCGGACCCTCCCCCGAGGAACAGTGATAAGAGGGAATGGATGGCCAAAGGGAAGAAGCCAAAGCAGGAAGCCCGATCGTATACCCCACTAAACGCTTCTTTGGAAGAGGTGTTCAAGGAAGTTGAGAAGAGGAGCGACATCAACTACCCAAAGATCGAGGGGGTACAGTTCCAAGAGACCCGAGATCATCCCGAATACTGTCACTACCATCAGTATAGGGGCCATTCCACCAATAACTGTCGAGAGGTGAAAGATATTGTTCAACACCTCATCCGCGATGGATATTTGAGGCAGTATGTCCGCCACCCCCTTCGGCCGGAAGCAACACCCGATGCGCCAGTTCATCAAGTCCGCATCGATAGGGCGAACCAATTCGTAAACACCATTTCACATTCGGCTATATAAAACTACACTCTCAGCCCAGTAATCACCACTAGGATCCATAAAAGGGATCGTGACGGTAAAGAGATATTCAGCGTAGCCAAGTCTCTTCCCATGGAACCTTGGATGACGGTGCCCATATCGTTCTCGGCTAAGGATGTCCCAGCAAACGGACATGCACACAACGATCCACTGGTCATCACACTGTTGATTGAAAAGTGGGGAGTAAGAAGGATTCTTGTGGATAGCGGAAGTTCAGTCGAGGTGCTGTTCTACGACACGTTCAGAAGAATGAAACTCTCGGACGATATGCTCGTCCCATCCACATACCGTATCTACGGCTTCAACGGCAGACAAAGAACCATCCCGAAGGGCGAAGTAACTTTAAGAGTTTCAGATGGTGGTGGCTACCTCGACACACTAACCACTTTCTGTGTAGTCGACGTCGCTTCACCTTATGAGGCCATTATCGGGCGCCCATGGGTTGCGGGGATAAAGGGCATAGTATCGGCCTTCCATCAAAGGTTAAGGTTCCCGACTTGCAAGGGAATAGCGGAAGTTATGGGCGACTCCCAGGCGGCACGACAATGCATGAAAGTTGATATAGAAATAAATGAGCGACGGCGAGCTCGGCAAAGGCAAGAAAAGAACAAAGAAAAGGAAGTGAAGGCAGCAAAAGAATTGGAGGAGGCGATTTCTCAAGCGGTCCTGGCACACGAAACGCGAGAACAAGACCCTTTATAGCAATTAAAGGAAGCATCCCCAGTCAGGGAGACCAAATCAAACTTCTCGACAGTCGGGTCGACTAAATAAGTAAACTTTGGAACGATAGAGGAACCTAAAGTAGTGAAGATCGGGGCATTACTATCGGACGAAGAAACCAAGAAAACTCACGACGCTATTAAAAGAAAACCTGGAGGCATTCGCTTGGGAAGTGCATGATTTGGAGGGTATTGACCCAAAGGTCTCTGTCATCACTTAAAAATTGATCCGAAGTTCAAACCGGTTAGACAAAAAATGAGGCGTATCGCGCCTGAATTGCAAGCGGCGGTCGAGGTCGAGTGAAGAAGTTACAAGAATCCGAATAATAAGGAAGTCCCACTACCCACAGTGGATATCTAACATGGTTGTGGTACCAAAAAAGAAAGGGGAGTCCGAATATGTATTGATTTTCGACTTGAACAAGGCCTGCCCGAAAGACAGCTTCCCCTTCCCAAAGATAGATCAATTAGTAGAATCAATAGTGGGATACGAGGCGATGACTTTAATGGACGGATACATGGGATACAACCAAATACCACTGGCGCCCGAGGACCAGGAACACACCTCCTTCTTCACGCCAAGAGGATTGTATTGTTACACCAAGATGCCATTCGGACTTAGGAATGCTGGGGCTACGTACCATAGATTGGTAGGCGATATGTTCGAAGACAAGATTCACGATACCATAGAAGTTTACGTGGACGACATGTTAGTTAAGAGTCGGAAATCAAAAAACCACGTCGAGACCTTCGAGAGATCTTTCAAACAATGAGGAAACACAAGATGAAGATTAATCCTGCCAAGTGTGACTGGGGGTCACATCGGGGAAATTCTTAGGCTACATCATCACTCCCAAGAATAAATATTTGTATTAATTAATTTTGGGAATAGAAGCGGATCCCGAAAAGTACGAGCCGTCCTTGACATGCCATCTCCCATGACGGTGAAAGACGTGCAGAAACTAAATGTTGCATAGCCGCATTGGGATCCATGGGACGATTTGTGTCACGATCATCGGACAAATGCAAGGATTTTTACGACATCTTGAAGAAAGGGAAAAATTCTAGGTTTAGATGATGGACGGACGCAAGCGAAGAAGCTTTTCAAAGTATCAAGCTACATCTAGCTAGCCTCCCGGTCCTTCAAAGGATCTCGAGAGCTTAATTCAATTAATGATTTGGAGAAATACTTTAGTTGTGAAATTAGATTCTCACTTTATACTTAGGCGCGACACCCTATGCCATAAGTGCGGTATTGGTTAAAACAGTAGATGGGCGTGGAAAAATACTTCGCCATCAAAACTTTAAGTCCGCCGAGAAGAACTACACTAGAATGGAGCGAGATGGTGTTTTATGGACATTTTCACAGTCCTGAGCATCAATACATGGACCCTAATAACTACTCACACATGTATCATCCACCACAGGTGAAAATGAACATCTTTACAGTGCCCAACTCTCACAATCATCACTTTTCAGTTAGAAGCTAGAAGCTAGCCTGACTTTAGAAATGCAAATGCATGAATGTCGCATATAATTCTTAGGCAATCGGAAATCTATGCTTGTACCTTATGTGGAGGCTTAGGCCATCCTGCTGAGAATTGATATATTTTGCATGATTTTAGGAAATCTAGAGAATATCATGAAAATCCAATATATGAAATGCCAGCAGTTACAAAGATGATAGTCATTGGGACCATAATCAACCTTTCGAAGGTTGCGATCAGTATTTTATAGACCCTAATGACCCTGCACATATGTATCATCGAACAACTTAATGCATTATTAAAAATGAATTTAATTCGTTTACAAAATGTAGGAAGGGAGAAATTTCAGGATGAAATGTTTGTTTGTCTAATGAAATAAAATGTGAAAATAGTATGCCTAGTCTTACTCATGCAACTGATATTGCATATGAACCTTTTTTAAATGAAGGGACTAGAAATACTACGATTTTGAATAGGGAAAAGCATTTCTGTGATGATAATGATGATGATGTTATGTTAGAAGAACATGTTTTTACTGAAAATATTGTCGAACCTTTGGGTTCAGAGACAATAGGCTTCTGACTCGACCTTAATGAGTGATGTTTCTTCTAATGTTCCATATACATGGGATGTTGATACGATCTTGAGCCTGTGCAATTGTCCTGTGAACAAGAGCATGACACATTTCTTGTGTCGACTTAGAAAATGTTAAAGACACTAATGATCTTATGCAGATGAAAATATAATTGACGTGTCGATTCTATACCTAGGTAGCCTTTTTTTAAAAGTATTACTATTGAAAAATCTAGGTTTGGGGGTATCTCATTTTGTTTTACTTTCTCACTTGCATTTCTATCATATCATAATTATGTGAGATTGTTAAAATTTCTGCACTTCATGTTTTGGGTTGATCCTCAACTCTTTAGATTGCTAGTGTATGGTGAATCTTTGTATATAATCCAAAAGTAGATATTGTTAAATCTTGTTTCATGAACCTAGGTTAAGTTGTATTTTGTATATATTTTGTGCTAACCAAATTTTTGTCTTATCACTCTTATTGTTTGCTTTCAAAGCATTCATCCTTCTATGGTTAGCACCAACCTTTTTGCATTTGGTAATCTCTTTCCTTTGAATCTGTTTTGTTCTCATGGTTTGTTGTTATTTCTGTCATCTTTTGAAACATTGAGGACAATGTTAGATTTAGGTTTGGGGAGTATTTGCATATGGTGTTGTGAGTCTTTTGTTGTTATTTTTTATGACAGCTGTGGAGCGGGTCTTTTGTAGGATCCTTTGTAGTCTTTTGTATTTTTTTATGTACGAGGATCCTTTGTAGTCTTTTGCATTTTTTGCAAATTTGTGGAGCGGGTCTTTTGTAGTGTGTTTAATGACCCATTTGTGTAGCGGGTCTCTAAAAAAAAAAAAATTATGATCAGCTGTGTAGCGGGTCTAAAATAAGAAAAAAAAAAAAAAAAAAAAAATTGGTTACAAATTGTCAAGGTTCTACAAAACAAGTTCATCATCTACGAGTTGAAGAAGAAGCGAAGACATTTCTGATGCGAAATTGGAGAAGGTTTTGGGTACATCTTTGGTAGGCCCTCACGAGACTACAATCGTCCACTAGGGACACCTAGGGGTTTAAAGGCTTAGTGCATACGCTAAATGCATTCGAGAGACCAGCGACGGTGGTATAGTTAGGATTTCTGGATTTGTTTCACTTGAGGACAAGTAAAATTCAGGTTTGGGGGTATTTGATGAGTGCCCTAGACCCAAATCCATTTCCACCTCACCCCCATTGGATTCTTTCCAAAACATCCACCTCACCCCCATTGGATTCTTTCCAAAACATCCACCTCACCCCCAATGTATTCCATTCTATCCATCAATTAAGAAAACATGTTTTGTTTAATTGTTGAGTGGTTGCTACAGTGAAATTCGGATCCCAAGTGTGAGAGAATTTTTGTGTATAAATAGAGAGGGTTGTTGTGTTGAAAACTCATCCAAGAATAGCTTGTTCATGTTAGTTTATCAAATTTCAATTTTGTTGTAATGTTCTTCATGTTCTAATTTCATTTACTAGGGTTTAGATGAAGCCTAATCTCATTGGTATGTATTCATATCTTGTATCTTATTCTTGAAAGTTTAGAATTGTTTAAAGATATAATTTAATCCAAGTTTGTCAACATTCACAATGTATGCCATGTATCCATTGTAGTTAGAATACTATGTTGATTATTTATGCTTAACAAATATTGATCTTTAGATTAGTTGTGCGACAATTAATGATTTGGAGAAATACTTTAGTTGTGATTAAATTATCCATTGGAGAAACA
Source organism: Papaver bracteatum (assembly GCA_023529315.1). Lineage (NCBI taxonomy): Eukaryota > Viridiplantae > Streptophyta > Magnoliopsida > Ranunculales > Papaveraceae > Papaver > Papaver bracteatum. The sequence goes on from JAJJWX010004631.1 coordinate 793,190, forward strand.
CCTTAGTTATACGGTAGACTTGCCAAGAATAATATTAAGTTGAATGCATATCATAGGTTATTGGTGGATTTGAATATTAAAGATCCATATTATCATTGTTTACATATCTTGTTATTTGCATCTTTTACTTTTATTATTTCAGTCACTTGAAAATCATATCGTCGTATCGACAAAATCAAACCCCTTTTGGTTACTCTCGAATCGGATTTAGAATCAACTTCTACACTCTCCAAACTTTGTGCTTGCCTGCTGTTGCTTGTCGACACTTGTGCACTTGCAGTTTATACATAGAAGTAGGTATATTTAGATCCTACCAGGTACGAACATATTTTCAAAACTTTAAGTCCGGCCGAGAAAAACTACACTAGAATGGAGACATATTTCGCCTCTAAACTACGAACATATTTTCAAGCTCATCGAATACGGGTGCTCAACAAATCGCCTATCGAAGCGGTCTTGGATAGTGCTGGGCGATCGGGGAGAATCTCCAAGTGGGGAGCCATAATCAAACAATATGATGTGATATACGAGACAAGAACCGCGATCAAAGGACAAGTAGTGGCCGATTTCTTGGCAGACTTCCCCTCAGTGATGAGGACGAGGTAGAAGATATACCGGGAATGACAGAAGAACAAGAGGGGCCGGCGGACCTGCTAGCCGATAGTAGCCCAACACGATGGGAAGTATTTGTTGATGGGGCATCTAACAAAGACGGATCGGGTCTCGGGTTGGTGTTCACCACGCCAAAGGGGAGGAAGATTGTGCATTCGTTCAGGTTAGAATTCAAGGCAACGAACAACGTCACCGAATATGAGGCGGTGATCCATGCCTTACGGATAATTGTGGAAATGGGGCTGCATGAGGTTCGACTGACTAGTGACTCTCAACTAGTGATCCGGAAAATTACGGGCCAATACGCTACACACGATCCGGTGCTGCAAAAATATTGGGAGCTCGCCCAATTTTACATCAAGCAAATCCCAGATATTAAATTCCGCCACATCTTCCGAAAGGATAAAAGACACTCGGATGCTCTATCATACATCGACTCACAGTTAGTAGACCCGAGCATTGAAGGGATACGCGTTATGAGGCTACTTAACCCGTCTATCCCTGAAACACTAGAAGCACGGATCGAGGTGGCCGTTAACACAGCCGAGAGATACAAAGAAGGCGACTGGAGAAAGCCGATACATCAATACTTAGAGACGGGTGAGCTACCTAAGAGTCGGCCCGAGATGAACAAGATCAAAAGTAAATCGGGCGCCTACGAGTTAAGGGGGGATCTTATATCGGAATTCCTACCTAGGGCCACTCCTACGATGCTTAAGCAGGGAAGAAGGCCATATAATCCTACATGAGCTACACTATGGGGCGGCTGGAAATCACAGCTCGGGAAGAAGCTTGTCGGCTAAGGCAAAAACAATGGGCTACTTTTGGATGTATATGAACGAGGACGCAAAGCAAATGGCAAGAGCTTGTGAAGAATGTCAGCGTTTCGGGAAGAAAATCCATGCTCCCAGCGTACCGTTAAACTCGATCATAAGTCCGTGGCCTTTTGATAAATGGGGAGTGGACATTGTCGGGCCGTTACATGTAGGAACGGGGCAAAGGAAGTATTTGATCGTGGCTACGGATTATTTTACCAAGTGGGTCGAGGCGGCACCACTGAGGCATATTCGAGACAAAGATGTTTTTAAGTTCATTTGGGAACATATCATTTGTCGCTTCGGGGTCCCGGCTGCCATCGTCTCTGATAATGGAAAACAACTACAGGGCGAGAACATTGATCTTCTATTTAACACTTACAACATCAGGAAGAGCAAAGCTACCCCGATTTACCCCCAGTGCAATGGGCAGGCCGAGATCACTAATAAGACCATCGCCGATAACATGAAGAAGAAACTGGATGGGGAATATGGCAACTGGTGCGAGGAATTATATAACGTCCTATGGGCATACATAACCACACGGAGGGAAGCTACGGGGTTCTCCCCTTTTATGCTTACCTACGGAACCGAGGCGATTCTACCAACAAAAGCAATGATACCTACCACAAGAACTGAAGCGTGGAGGTGAAACGTGTCGTCCGATCTGATCTTGGCTAAACTCGACGACTTGGAAGAAACAAGAGAAATGGCGCTACAAAAAATGGAAAATTATCAAAGGAGGTTACAACGGGAGTACAACAAGCGCGTTCGACCAAGAGAGTTTAATCTCGGGCAGCAGGTATTGAAATTTCTAGTTGAATGGGAGCGCGACAAAAAAGGCGGAAAACTAGCACCAAAATGGGGCGGGCCATATATAATCGAATATAAGGCGGGCGAGGGATCGTATCGACTACTGCGACTCGACGGAACAAGAGAGCTCAAACCATGGAACATCCGATTCCTGAAACTCTATCATCCTTGATGGGCAATGCGAAAAAAAAGGTAAGCAAACGTGTCTTATATCTCTGTGAAACCGTGAGGGGTATGGGATAGGGCACAAGCGACTAATGGTCATTCGTACTCGGGGAAATGCCAGTGTGGAAGTGCCGAGGTGACTTACACTCGAATGGTCATTCGTACTCGGGGCAAAGCCAGTGTGGAAGTGCCGAGGTGACTTACACTCGAATGGGCATTCGTACTCGGGGCAATGCCAGTGTGGAAGTGCCGAGGTGCCTTACAGTCGCCTGACTATTCGAACTCGGGGAAGTGGCAGTGTGCAAGTGCCGAGGTAGCCTAAGGGTTATGGTGGTTGGAAACCAGTTCCAAAGGTTATTTAGACGCGAGGTCTACTCAGCTAGGTGGCCTACTTACATCTGAAAGGTCACCACCATCGCAAGTGGGCGTGTCCACTTGCCCGAGATCGGTTGATCGATAACCACTCGGGACTATCGGGCCTAGAACTAGGATGATTGATACCCTTGTACTGAATCCAAAGAGATAGTGATGAGATACCCCGATCAGGACATGGCATAGGGCCCGATGACCCTCCTTGTTGGGTGTGTTCGACAGAAATGGTTAGAGTTCTAACATATAAAAGAAACAATTGCAGGGCATAACACCAGGAACAAAAGCGAAACAAATAACGTTGTGCGTTAATCAACAAACGGTCGGGACAACATGCGGAACAAGAAACAAATCGATCGTGTCGTGCAACAACCAACACCTAGAGGAGCAGCATACAAAACGAAAACCACATCGATCGCATGGTACATCAATCAACAATCGCCAGAATAACATAAGAAACAAAAGTTAAATCGATAACACCAAGCGTCTAATAACAAAGTACGGAAAGCATCGCGCGGACATACGAAATGAAAAGTTTAGCGGAAATGAAACAAACAACATCGGTGACGCAGCACCCCCATTAAAACGAACAAGCGAGGTAGCGGAAATTAAAAGGGGAGAAGTGTTTAGAGCGATTTACAACCCGATGGAAGGGGCAACATAGTGACGCAACACCACAAAAAGAAAGCTTAAACCTTGGGAGGAGCCGCGCCGGCCTTCCTCTGCGCGACCTCGAGCCGCTTCTTCTCCACCCAGTCCATGATGCCAGCCTGAAATTTCTGATCTAACTCCTCCGCATGGGCGACCCGTTCATCCTCGAGTTGTTGGGTAATCTGGGAAGCGTTTTCCTCAGCCTCCGCTAACTTGAAGCCCAAATCGACTTCGGCCTGTTTCAATCGGCGAACCTCCAGATCAAGCTCCTGCGAACGTTTTTGCGCGGTTACAAAACCACAAATATAGGATGTTATTCATCGGATACAACTTAACATTTTTGCAAGAATAAAGCGCGATCTGGATCTAAAAAATGGCCTCAACACATCGGCTAAGAGACCTGACAGGGCGGGTAACACCGACTGAAGCGACTCTACCGACTTGGACAACTCATCCTCGGTCCTGGACAACTTCATGGTTAATTCGTTATAATGTTGCTCGTTGAACTCGTTACTAGGGCAATACTTCTTATGCTCGGACCAATCGTTCATTAACCGATTACGCGACGCTTGGAGAACCACAAGATGCGATCTACTCCACTCTAAATCGCCCATAACTTTATCAAATTCACGCACTCGGCCCAGTAAATCGCTTTTAGCTCGCTCCACCACATCCTTATCTCTCAATATTCATCGGCGGTCCTCGTGAAGATCTCGATTCTGTAATTGAAGAGCGTTTACCCTTTGCTCCAAACTCGTGGCTAAAGCAGTTTTTTCGGCAGCAAGACGCTGAGAAGATCCCAAATGAGCCCGTAAATTGTCCATCTCGGAAGGATCATAATCAAACCGGCGATGTCGTTCTAACTCGTCCTCAAGACTTGCAATCTCCTCAGTTTGACGGTCTATTTTGTCGTCTTTGTTTGCCATTCGTTGACGAAGATTTTCCACAAGGTCTTTCTCAATATCCCATTTTATCTTCAGAATCCTAAACTCCGAAGTAGCGTCTATACCTATACTAGATACCTCGGCTAAGAAGAAGGATACCCGACTCAGGATACTGGCACGATAAACTCAATCAACACAAGTCAAGAAGAATCATATACCTTGAGCATCGGCAAGTTTGATCTCCATCTCGTTCGCGCGACCCTTCTCATTCTGAAGTTGAAGTTGGAGAGACTCTATCAACTGTTTATCTCGAAGGCGATTGGCGGCATCCAAGCGTACACGGTTCATGATCTAACACAAACAAACGAGTTTGCATCATAAGCGACACTAAGGACAGAAATCGAAGTGGGGCATTACTATACGTGAACCGAGTCGCTTACCACAGTGTCAAGTGTCAAGGCGATGTCGCCATAACAGGGTACATCATTCAACATTTCTTCACCAGTATACTTTCCAAAGTCGGAGGAAGTAAGCGCACCCAAGGAATTCATGATCGGTCCAGAAACAGTGAAGCAAGTCTCGGCGCTAGAAGACGATCCCTCAGTAAACCGGGGCACACAGGGAAGCTCTACCGGAACACTAGTAACAACCTTCTCTACGGCGGGCGTCTCTCCAAACAACTCATCCTCATCGGAAAGATCAATGAGGGGGCTCGTTTTCGGCGGTGGCTTAGCAATTTCTTTACCTCTACCAGGATTACGCCTAAGCGGAGTAGGGTCGACATCGTCAACGTCATCATCATCGCGCCTCGGGTGTTTTCAGACAAGTGTCTCGTCAGAACATGTGAAGGCAAAAAACAGGGGCAAGTACATGTACTTATAAGGGAATCATTATGTTTGTTACCTTCCCCTGGTCTTCCTCAACCCTTGTGCCAGCACCTCTTTTCCTAGACCCGATAGTTTGTGTGGAACTGACCTGAGATTTTAAAACAACAAAAAATGACTAACTGACGCCCGAAGCTAACAAGATAGAAATCAAGAAAAGCGCGTACCTTATCGGCCTTGTCATCATTAACCACCCAGAAATAATAGGGCTCGGCGGGAAAAGTAGGCGACGGGAAGTCACCATGAAGGATAGGACCTCGGACAAGAAGCGGAACTCGGGGATAGGTCGGATCATTAGAATGTCGGGCTCGCCTGTTGGAACCATGGCCGATAGGATCGGCATCCAGCATCATTCTTTCGACACCCTCGGGCATAGTTTTGACCCGATGAAGACTTGCAGCAAACCCAGCAAGATCGCCCAAGGTCGAAGTACCAGCTCGATAGTTGACAAGGAAATTGGCAACCTTATACTCAGGAGCGTCCTCGGGCTTGTAGGTTGACCACTCGGCAGTAGAACCATGACCATCGCGGCGATCCCTCCACTCGTTCATAATTCGGAAAGTATTGCCAGTCCATTGAGCTAAAGCACGAGAAGGCCGAATCTGGGACAAAATCTCGTAATAAAATGGGCTATCAGGGTTGTATAAGGGAAGACGAAGGCCTAGATCCAGCTGACCCAAGGTGATGACCACACAATTAGCCGATTGCTCGTGCTTCTTCATATCGGTTTTCTTCAAACTACTGTTTCGGCCCGAGAGAAGGGTCACTTCGTAATTTTGAAGATCGTACGTCTCCTTCAACTGCTCAATGAACTCTTCATAGGAAAGATCTTTCACCCTTTTCTCGGACCTGCACGAAATAGAAGAAGAGCTATCAGCAAAAATAGATCTCATCGCGCGATCATCATACCTAGAAGGGCTCTCAAGCAAAAACATAGAAGCAAGGGGGGGAACATCAAAATCGGAAAAAACATCATCAACAGACCTCTTTTCAGCCATGGAAGGAGAAGAAGCCATTAACGAAGATAATGCAGAACTCGGTTTTCAACAAAGAAAGATGAGGCGACAGCAGCTACTGTAACGATCGATGAGGAGAAAAGGACGAAAGAAAATCAAGAAAGCTAGGGTTTTTTGAGAAGCGTAAGATATGAAGAAACTTGGAAGAAAACCACAGCAGCAGAACAGAAGGGCAGAGAAGAAGAAGGAAGAAAGGAGCGGGCTATTTAAAGAAGAAACTTTGTAACCGACGCTGACGGTTACCAGTCATAAAGTGGAAATTAGTGGGGCGCTGCATTGCGGGATTAGCGGCATGAGCGAAGACATGGGAGGTTAATACGATGTTCTTCCACTCATGCCTCCCACACGGGTGGAAGAAGGGGCATAAATGTAGGTGTAAATTATCTACAGATCCAGGTGGCAACATCCTAGACCTAGTGCACCCAAATACAAAGAAACGCGAAGTATAGAGCAAAGATTAAAGAGCGCGATATTTAAGAAAGCCACGTGGATCGAGCGTAATAATGTCGGACAAGACTTTACCCAGACTTCTGATAAAGCTGACAAGATAAGGCGGGACGGGACAAACGAGGAGCTACAGTCAAATAGGCAAGAAAGTGTGGAACACATCGGCTGATCATAAGGGAAACTATTGAGACAGCCGACATCGCGTCAACATAGGACCATAAGAGATTGGCTCGAATGAAATACAGGCGAGGAGCCAAGATGCATCGACCGCACAAGACGACGTGAGTCGGCCCGATCACAGAACAGCTAATTAGATGTAACAGGGTCAACATTCTAACTTCGTTGTATAAACTTTCTCCTATAAATAGCGGGACTTGTATTCTAGAGAGGCAGGTTGTAATTTTTGGGAGAGAAAGGAGAGAGAAACCCGAGTTAGCATTAGAAATAAGTGAATGAGAAGTAAGTTCATCTTGTAAGGAAATCCCACTAAGAGCAACACCTTTGTAACACCGTGAAGTAATAAGATTCATCATTTCACCCCCGTGGACGTAGGTAATCATACCGAACCACGTATATCTTGTGTTCATGGTTGAGTGTTTACTTTCGTTTGAGAAGAGTCGTACATTTCTATCCTTTGGATGTAGTTTGTAGTAAAATGCATCTACACAATACTAACAAAAAAAATATCTGCATAACGTGTCATGCAACCATTCTCTGGACTGCATAACAAGTTATGCAGCTATTATTGTAGGTGCATGACAAGTTATGCAGCCTTTATTTTTGTTGGTTTCAATACTAAAAAAGATATTGTTGCATAACGTGTTATGCAACCATTTTCGGGACTGCATAACAGGTTATGCAACAAATTTTGTAGATGCATAACAGGTTATGCAACCATTTTCATAGTTGCATAACAGAATATTCAACCATTATGAACAACACCAACACCAATACATACGTAGCTTTCCAACTGACAACACTAGATCCTCAAACTCAGAAGTAGTTTAGCATATCATGACCCTAAATTTGTATCATTCATTCTATCTCAACATCAACAACATTATAAAATTTTAGTTAATGCACCTTGTCGTTCAGTTCAAACACAATTTTTTTGTAGCTCGTAATCTTCTTCTACTTCTCACATCATCAGCATTATATGTTCTTCTTTGTCAACACCTTCACAACCAAAGCAGCTTCATCACTTCAGCCATACATTCCTTATGAAAAGTTATAGACAATGTACATAATAATGGTGGGCTCCGGAACCCAGTAGCACACTCTTTCACATCTCAGACCACCAATAACATAAAAACGCAATTTCCTCTAGGTATCTACTTTGTACATAATAATGGTAATAAACACCATTTTCATATATTGACAAGCAGGTGAGAGGGAGCAGAAAAAAATAGTACTTATCTACAAAAGGACGACCAAGATAAATAGCGGACTTAGTTGAAGATGGAAAATTGCAATCCTACACATTAAAACAAGCCAACAAATTTAATTCTTAGATATGTAATCCCACTCAGAAATTTAAGTTAAAAAAAATAGGTATTCACACCTAAACCACAAAAACTTACCGACGATGGTATCCAAATAGTCTCATGACTCATTTAATATGCAAGAAGAGAGGATATATAGAAAGATCTAAATGTGAACTACATTTCTAATGTCAAATATTAAGAAAGTGCTTGAACACTCTCTTCTTCAACACCTGCAAGTAAAACCTACAAAGTTCATATCAGTAGTGATAACACATACTATATCCAAATTTAACAAGTTAGTCTTAATATCAATTTTATAAGCATGGATCATCGCATAAAAATAATTTATTAGCATTAAACATATAAACTCTTAATAAGTGGACCTGCATCTCTAATTTCTATTCTCCATCTAAGTTCGACAAATCTAGGTTAATTTTATGGCTGCATACTCTTCATCTCCATGAGTAAAAAGAACACAAAAAGTCCTCCGAATGAAACTCTAAAAATGAACTGGAAAAACATACTGTGAATTCGAAGCAAATTGCGAGAGTTCCACAGGTTGAGTAGTATGTTCATCCAAAGTTGTTTGTTATTCATCAATCATCATATCTTTATCACCATCTCCCAAATTATCAATATTTTCATTAATAGTTCCATCTGTACATAAATGTTAATGCTTCTCTTCTTTCTTTACTAGCTGTTACTGCTTGTTATCGTCTCCGATATGCCACAATATTTCCAACTAATCAAAATCCAAAAATAAATTAACAAAACCCCCAAATTCAACAAAACCATTAAAATCAAAAATTCATATAAACCCTAAAAAAACATGAATCATGCTCGAGACATAATCATCATCATCTAAAATACCCAGTAATTAAATTTTAGACTTATCGGAAGACTTGATTGGACCCTGCACCATTGACTGATTTGATTTCTTCTATTAAATAGTGTTGAGACTCTAAATAAATAGTTCACTCATCTTTTTGGTGAAGATGATTTGCTTCTGGTTCTTATATTCATATTAACTGATTTGATTTCTAGGGTTTTGTCGACGGATAATTCACAGTAGAGTAGAGAGGAAGAAGAAAAGAAATTGAAGAAGAATAAAAAAAAAAAAAAAAAAAAAAAGGCCGAAACATAATTTTATAAACTATGGGTTTGGGAGAAATTTTCTCATAGAAAATGGGTGCGCGTGTGAGTTTCTCTAGACGTGGGTTTCACTGTGGAAAAATTCTGAAAAATAGGTGTGGTAGTAGTTCTCACTTGTCATAAAATAGAGATTGAATTACCCTTTGCTTATTTAGATTACTTTACTACCATTTCCATAGTAGAAACTTAATTTACTTCAAAATTTCTGAGTTTTTTTTTTATGCATTATGTTTGCTGCTACAAGTGGGATTGAGGTGCGGAGTCTCCGGGCATAAAGGTAGGGCCTTATGAATTTTTATTACATGGAATCGGTTAGGCTTTATTTACGACCTATCTGATTTTCGAAAACTAAATTTGAAATTTATTGTAAATATTTATATTTGTCTGTGTTTTTCATGTATTTAGAGGATTGTGAATAAGTAATGTTAAAGCATTGATCGATTGAACTCACTAGTGTTGGTATGTCAAAATAGTTATCAAATTTAGATGACAAAATGCATCTTGATTTAGTCTATTAAAAATCAGTTTCGGACTAGCTTAGATTTAAGAAGTAGAATATAGAATCAAAGCCATCCTTGAAGAATGAAGATTGAAGACTATACAAAGACATATCGGAGAACTTCATTAAAGGTTAATAACAAACACTTGATTCTCTTATTTACTTTACCTCTCTATCTATTAAACAAGTGCTCACTATACGGAACAATTCCTAAGAGAGTAAATATATATTTATACATACACTAGAGGATATTTGAGCCCATGAATTTTGTGAGAATGACCTTTATCACTAGAAAGGTCCTCATGTTGTAGTGAATGAAGATACGAATGATTTATTAAAGCAACACTTATAATTGTGCCTAAGGTTGATTTTGTGAATATGAAATTTTACATGAACTTTTGGCAACGGTTCTCAAATTAAAATCATGAATACATTACCAAAATCCTACTTTGGTCAAGTATTTGGGTGTTTCCTTTCCTTAACAATGTAGATTTGTTTCCAAGCAACCTAACCTTGATCATTCACTATAAATATGGGTTTTAATGTAACCGCGCAACTTATCCCTTGAAAAATTGTGCGTGTTGCATAAGGTTGTTTTCCATATCTTTGTTCTTCACGAACAAGAGTGAGTTTTAAAAATATTTTACTTGGGGATCGTAAAGCACATGGAAGCTATCTTCTTTGATAGTTACAGATCCTGTTCCTAGATGTTTTTCATAAACTCTGGATTTTATATATTAATATATCTCTAGATTTTTTTTGGTGGTCGTTTGAGGAATAATCAATTAGGAAAAAGCTGTAAACCCTAATTTTTGAGGAGTATCTTCAAAAGAAAATTAACGTTCTTCTAGAGGATTTTCAAGAGCATCTTCTAAACAGAATTGGGGTTCTGCTAGAAGGTTTACAAAATGAATTCCTAAAGAGAATTGGTGTTCTTCTAGGAGTTCCAGTGTGCACGAATACAAATGAATAATGTATTACATCTAGTCCGAAATCTAGTAGTCTTGGTGTTTGGTGTAACAACTTAAATCAGTAAGTGTTCAATCTGGACTAGGTCCCGGGGTTTTTCTACACGATCATTAACAAAAAATCTCTGGTGTGTGTTATTTCTTTTCCGCATTATATTGTTTTATCTTTAACATCGAGATATCACAAGTTGTACGTATCTAAACCTATAAAGTATTATTTATACTGTACATAACCTACAAGACTCGTTCTTGTTGAATTCGCATCTTGAAATATAAATTACAAGACTTATTCTTGTTGGAATTCAGTTTGTGGACAATTCCGGTATATACTAGGTTTACCTTGTTAAAACCATCTTAAATACAGTTTCATAACCGAATGTATAGATTATACAAGGATTGTCTATATAGGTTCCCGAATTAAAAAGTTGGTGGTGTATTAGTACCCTCTCTTTTTCAAGCAACACCGTCCATAATTGGCTAGGTCAAATATATAATCTGTTGATAATAACCGAAATTTCTTGGTCGATTTTAACTTTAAGTTAAGTTATTCGTCAAAGGTGATCATCTTCGTGTGTCTCAAAACCGTGAAAATCGAATAGGTCGAAAAAAATAATCTAAGCCAAATATTTTTGGAATCATTTCACCAGATTTTTACTTACAAAATCGGCACTATGTTTTTCAATTTTCCTGTCATATTACTCAAATCTTCCCAAAGTCAGCTGGCTCATGTTTTCCAATTTAACATTCGATTTTATTGAATACGGCGGGGTATTTACTTGGCCTAGTTGGGATATAAACATTTACACAAATATATGATTTATTACCTTATTTTCACGATTTTTAAACAACACAAATGACATTCGAGATCATTTCAGATGTTTACATAATGTAATTAGATTCTATAGATGCATCATTCGATTTTACTTTTCCATATAAGAATTTTCATTTTTGGCTTGGGAAAAAACATAATTTGATGATCTAAAATTTCACTCAAGATAATATACCACTTTTAAAAAGATGAGGGTACCACTTCTCTCACAGTATTTTTCGTTTTAATATACACAAACACCATGTGAATGATTTTATGTGAGGTACATAAGATATCGAAAGAAAAAAATTGGTTAATGTCCTGGTGCTTCTACTTTAATTATAAAAATTAATAATATAATCCATAAATAAAATAAATCATCACACACTAGATTTTGTTAACGATAAAAATTGCAATACAAAACCCCGACACCTAATCCAGTTTTGAACACTCATCGAATTAAGCAGTTATATTCTTGCCAACTGTCCACAACCTCGATATAGTGTACTTAAGATGCATGACACTAGCACCGAGTGTTGGAGCATCATTCGGTCAAACAGTTTCGGTATGTCAAGCTTGTTGTCAAATTTATTTGATTAAAACTATATCTTGATTTATAGTCTATTAAGATGAGTCTCAGACTTGGAATAATGCATGGTAGTTGAGCACCAAATTTTACCAACCTACCTTGAAGATTGAAGAATAACGAAGACACCAAGGAGAACCTCATCAACAAAGGTATGTGAAAATTGACTATATTTTTTACTCATATTATCTGTTGAGACATGTCGTATGAATTTATTAGTGGGAAATATCTTAATTAATTTGTTGCACTTACGACATGCATCCGTAATTTTGAATGAACATAGTTTCCAGACCATCAAATGTATGTATTGAGCTTGGCGGGAGACACCTAAACCATGTCAGGGCATCTTCTTGAAGAATGTGATTTTTTCATTATCCAAGTATTTCCGGGTACAGTGTCATCATTTGTTCATAATGAAATATGTGTTCTTTTGGATCTGGGTCACCATTGAAACCTTTAAAGGTTGGTAGAAGGTATTTTTTTGGTAAGGGTACTCATAGACTTCCTTTGAAAGCAGACTTTTCTTGAATAATTCACATCATCTTTTGACTTATTGACTAGCAACTTAATTTTATTTTCAAGTGCTTTCAACATTCTCTTTATCTTTGAATCTATATATTTTTACACCAAGCCAACTGTGATAACTAATTATGACTTAGAAACCACGTGTCTTGGTGTCTGCATGTATTGAGTAGCTAACGAGTTGTAATTTACGGACTCCTGTCTCGGGTCTCTTACTTGTTGACGTACTAATCAGAGGTGGTCGGACTGGTAATGGTGGTATGTTGAGGTGGATATTCGATTGATCTAGTTGTGCGTTCTGATTTGATTAAAGCATATGTTGTTGTATAATTAGTGTAGTACGAAACTGAGGTTGAGATGGTGATAATTGACTGACCTTTTTAGCTAAAGAACTAATCAATCTTAGCAAATCTTGAAATATATCACCTGATATTTGTACCACGTATGTGGTGTTTAAAGCTGGAGGTATGTATAACCTTCTACTATGTTTAGGTATAATAGATGGCCCAATTAGAACAACCTGTAGTTGTCTACTCTTCATCACCATTGAAGATATGATGATAGGTAGGATTTTCCTTTCAGCTGTTACTTCAGATTCAGGTGATGAAGTATTTCCAACTTGAAATTACAATGGTACCAAGTACACCGCAATATTTTTTCATCAACCTACTATACCACACCTTATGTAATCTTACAAAAACAACAACTTCCAAAATATTACTTCAATAGATGTTAACTTGGCATATAGTTATATGTTTGTAACCGAACTATGGGATCGTATACCAAGTGGATTAACGTGCAGGTGTATTTACTTTAATTACAACTATAACAATTATAATCTGGAACTAAAGTAAATAACATAAAACATAAATTTTGTTAACGAGGAAAATTGCAAGGAAGAAAAACCTCGGGACCTAGTCCAGATTCGAATACTCTCAGAATTAAATCGATGTACACATTGACTACCGCAACTTCGTATGGTAGAGACAAAGTAAACTACTCCTAGTTACCCAGTTCCTTTGATATCCCTGCGCCTACGACTAATCTGGTCTACGCATATGAATCTCAATATATAGTCCATCTCAAGTTGCTTGACCTGCTGTGAAGACTTTTGTTAAGTCAAATCCTTGTATTGTAACCCAAAGTAATAAAATAACTAACCTGTTTCGTAACCACCTCACTATGTACCACCCAAACATGAAAATGGTCATAGATAAGTTGAGTATAAATATTATTCTAGTTGTTCAATATAAACTCCCTTGGTCAAAGTGCAATACAAGACAAAGATTATAAAAATAATCTATCTCAGTCAACAAGCTTTGGTCAAGCAATTCTAAGAGGAAAAGAAACTAGTAACCAGTTTGCCTGATCTGTTCAGAAGTCTGATGCTTATCGAAATAAATTTCTTGTTAGATCTCATAGTTACAAGTGTGCACGAAGTATCACAAAGATCATAGTACCAAAAAATAGTCTTCAATCTTCAAATTATCACCTGCACAAACAACTTGATTCCTATTAATGATCGATCACATACAAAATGGAGTCTGTTAACCTCAAACAAACTTGAGTGGCCTTATATCAGAAGAAAATGGACCATGGAATAAACAAGTTTGATAGATCACATATAATTACATTGTTAGTCAACCAAATTAATAATATAAAATTAAAATAACAGTACATGTCACCTAATTACATTACTATCCTCTATCAACGAGTTAGATTCTTACGCAATCACTTAAAGTTCGTATGTCACGGGATGAGTTTGTAAGAGTACAAGGTCTATTTGTAATGTTATGACCAAGGAAAGTCATATTTCGGGTTTCGCGTATTAGGGTTTGTGTGATTTTCGGAATGTGGGTTCGCTAATTAGGAAAGTTCAAGATGTCGACATAGTGAGTAATTTGAATATGTGTAAAATCTTATATTATGTTCAAAGAAATTCATTAATGCTCAAGGTGCGATCCCAAAGCGAAATGTTTGAGAATCTTCTATTGAGATTTTTGAAAATATAAATTTTATTTTCCCAACAAGTAAAAAATATCTCTGGAAGATATATTTGCAAAGTATACTTGTATGCTAATTAATATTGAGTTGTAATCCATGAGGGATTTCGTTAATACAGTTCGATATTGGTTGGAATTAGACAAAACCAAATATTGGTGTTTATTGCATATTTTGAGAATATTTTCGGCAATGGAAATTTCTTGGTGTTCGAACTACCTTGGTCTGTAAGTAATAAAGTTTGTTCTTCTTACAAACTTATTCTTAGGCATGCACTTCATTTTTTAGTCGCTACTGTAGCCGACTAATAATATAACTTATAATATTATACTAGAGAGGAGAGTAACCTAATTAGGAAAAATCTCTTACGTCCACTAGTTTAAGGACTTATATGGGATCAAGAAGCATTTAGATAGTATCGTTGGTGGGAGACTAGAATTTACATTGTTATTTTAGTATTCAATTATTGATTTGATTGGCTAACAGTTGTTAAACCTTGATTATTTTTGAGAGCCTTCTTTAGTGACAAAAGAGTTTTATTAAATTAAACGGAAGAGCCTTTGCTTAACTCAACACAAATATCTGATTTACTTCTCGAGATTGATAGAGAGGTTACCAAATACAAATTTGTCCTTTACTATTTCAGAAGACGATCTAAAGGAATTGAGTGTACTTGAAGTCTTCACAAGCAGGTGAAACAACTTAAGATAGTGGACCCTATCTTACGATTCACGTGTGTTAGCCAGATTGGTTGTATGAGTATGAATAATGAAGAAACTAGATAATTAGGGGTAGATTATTTGGTCTCATCTATACGACGAAGTTAGTAGTGGTCTTTGTATAACAGATTAATTATGAGAGTATTCAAAACTGAACTAAGTCTTAGTCCAGAAAAATTATGAAATTATTTAAAATGACACATCAAGATTTTGTTAACGAGGAAACCGCAAATACAGAAAATCACAGGACCTATTCCAGAACTGAATACTCTCAGAATTAAGACGCTATACAAAATCTAAACCAACTTCGTATAGTTGAGACCAAGCAACTAACCCTAGTTCACTTAGTTTTTTAAGTATCCATGCGCTTTCGACTTCGATGAGTGCACGCACTGGAACAATTTCTTTGGATCGTATTCCAAATAGTAAAGGAACAACAAATCTGTTTGGTAACAACTCTCTTGATTTTTTAAGATAAAGATATCTCAAGTCATATGCAAAGGATATTCCGTTTAAACTAATAAACTCCTTTGCCTTGGTTAGATCAATCCAATCTCTATTACCTAAGTAATAAGATTCAGATTTGTAATAATCAAAATAGATCTCTAGATAACTATTAGGCGTTACCAATCTCACGCAACTAATCAATCGAATAAATATGATTCTAGTTGGATCCCAGCCGATGAAGGTTTGTCCTATGAAAATATATGAGAAACCAATAAGAAATCTTCTTTAATCTTCAATTAAAACCTGCACAACACCACTTGAATCTCTTGTGACCAGTCACGCACAAACAGAGTCTATTAGCAATGGATTATCACAAGATGTCTTTAGATCTACAAATAGTTCTAAAGATCCCGTCGAAACTTCGATCTAGTTTGAGTGAATCTTATATCAGAAGAGAAGATTCTCAAGAATAAACAAACTAGGTGTAATTAAAGTTCAACAACCGTTAGTCAATCCAATCAATCGAAAACTAATAAACTGTAATTATCTAGTTTCCCACCAACGGTACTCGTAAAGATTCTTGATCCCACATAAGTCTTTAAACTAGTGGTCGTAAGAGATTTCGCCTAATTAGGATACTTTCCTCTCCGAATAGACGGCTCCACCAGAAACAAAAAAAAAGATGAAGTTTTCTTGGCTCTTAGGATGGTTTGCTAGAAATGCAAACTTAGGTATTGATAGACCAATGATGTTTGTGTTGGATCATTGCTCGGTTGAACCTACTAGCATTGGTATGTCAAGCTATTTATCAAATTTAGTTGCCAAAACACATTCTTGATTTAGTATACTAAAATTAGTTTCAGACTAGATTAGGTCTAAGAAGAGCTATTCTTGAAGGATGAAGATTGAAGACTACAAGAAGACATCAACGAGTACTTCATCAACAAAGGTATATGGTAATTGATTTCATTTGGATTCTTGTACAATTCTACCTTTCTAATCTATCGAAACAAATGCTCACTCTATGGAACAATTCCTATGACGGTAAATGTATATTTATGTATATATATACTCGAGGTTATTTGAGACATGACATTTATGACAATAACCTTTATCCCTAGAAATGTTCTCATGTTATAGTGAATGAGCTTATGAATTCAACGAGCCAAGAATCACTCAATTCTGAGTTATAACGATGAAGTTATGAGTGGTTTATTAAAGTAATAATTATAAGTGTTATTGTAATTGTTACAGTTTGTTAGTAGGAAACAATCCACAAACTGTTTGTAACGGTTCACAGACTTGAGCCCAATTACGTGACTAGAAGCCATTTTTGGTCAAGTTTTTGATGTTTCCTTATCTAGGCAAGATAGCTATTACTCCAAACATATTTGATTACCATGTTAAAGTGTTTGTGATTCCTTCCTAAGATAAATTGTTATTTATTCACATAAATACAATATTTCCTAAATTAATTATTTATTTAATTATTTTGACAAGAGTTGTAACTTAGGAAAGACTCCCAAAATTAGGAGAGTCTTGAAAAAGGAAAATAGCTTAGCTTAGCTTTCAAGCTACCTTGTTCACTATAAATAAAGAGTTCGTGAGTGCTATACGTTTTTCATCCCCTTTGGAAAATTGGTGTAAGCTTCATAAGGTTGTTTTACATGTCTTCTGTTCTTCGTGAACAAGAGTGAGATAAAATTATTTGTATTGGGGATCACAAAGACAAGTTGGATTTAATATTCGTGATTGTTATACAACTTGTAATCTAGGTTTTTCACCTCTTGTCTATTCTAAGGTCTTCTCTTCTGATATAAGACCATTCAAGAGTTGTTGATCATAAACCCTAGGTTTTGAAAGATTTCAGTTCTTGATCGTATACCAAAACTTGTTAGTCGAAATCAGAACTAGAAAGAAAACTTCGATTAAGGTATCTCTTAAAAATCCTTAAGAAGTTTTAAACAAGATATCTCTAGATTTATTCTAGTTGTTTTTGTTGTAGAATAATTAGGTTTCTCTTCCATTTTTGAAGTGTATAATAAACCCTAATCTACAAGTTTGTTTTGATATTACTTTTACCTAGTAATTGTTTTTCTCAAAACAAACACAATATTTCCAAAACCTTGATTCACATCTAAAGGGAAATCAAATTGGTGTTTTGTGAAAACAAAAGATCGAAAAGTATCAACGTTGTTGTTACATCTTCTAAAGAGAACTAACATTCTGCTAGAAGTTTTTTGAGAGTGCTTCTGAAGAGAACCTTGTTCTGCCAGAAGATTTTCGAGAATAACTTCTAAAGAGAATTGGTGTTATGCTAGGAGTTTTACAAGTGCTCGAATAAAGCTGAAGCATGTATTATATCTAGTCTGAATAGGTAATAGGAATGGTGTAACAGCTTATAATCAGTGTGTGTTTATTATGGACTAGGTACCGGGGTTTTTCTGCATTTGCGGTTTCCTCGTTAACAAAATTTCTGGTGTCTGTGTTATTTTTTTTCCGCATTATATTTGTTTATATAATTGAAATATCACAGGTTGTGCGTAAGTTCAATCAGTTTGTGAATCCGACCTTTGGGTTGTTGATTAAATTGATTGACACTTAGATATTTGTTTTTGATACCATCCAAGTTATTTCTTATATTCAATCGGGCTCGCAAATTCCTATTTGTTTGATTGCAGATTGAATTGAGAAATTGAGATATAACTCTTGGATATACTTTTCTTAAAATTGAGTCTGACTGTCTAGTTGATTCTCTTGAAATCATATTGGAGTTAGTCCATATATATTGCTAAGTGAAATATTGGATGTGGTTGTTAGACCCCCGCCTTTTCAGTTTGGACACTAAGGAATTTCCAAAACCGAAAGTATTCTCAAGATATACAATAAATTCCCATTCGGTTTTCATAATTCCAGGAAATGCTTTGTCCAATATTTTTCGAAATCCCTCAATAGAAAATCTCCAATTAGTAAATGCACATTACTAATTTTTATTCTCTAGATATATGCATTTAATTGCTGATAATTAAAGCATATAAAATTAACAACCTTAATTAAAAGATTTTTAATTTATTTAGGTACGGGATCTCCTTGAGTAATTAAGGAATATCTTTGAACAATAAAAGATAAGAGTTACTATTCATGTTCAAAGTATGTTGACATATTTTCTTTGTAAATCATCTTTCATATTTACAATCTTGGAATCAATTATACCACACTTCTAAACAAGTTTAGAATTGGTTCATCTGTATTCCAACTACATGATTGATCAAATATCAAAACACATTCATGGGTTCAATTGCTTCTACCAATCACTAGGATCGTTATACCTAAATATGGAACACCTGTGATCGGTCACATCAGTTACCAGGATTGGTTAGGTCAATTACCAAGGACGGTTACCATATACACATGGTATTGCTTGTGATCGATCACACCAGTCACTAGGATCGGTTACACCAATTACTAGGACCGGTTACACCAATTACAAGGATCGATTACACAACTCTATTGTGATCGTTCACACCGATTACTAGGATCGGTCACACCAATTACTAGGATCGGTCACAACAATTACAAATATCGATCATACCATCTCAGGTGATTACTTAGGATCGGTTACACTAATTAATCAAAACTAGTCATACCAAATCATAAGTCAGGCATTGTGATTAGTTATACCAAGATACATAACAAGTTACGATCAGTTCTACCATCTCACGCATATTGGTAATCCAAAGATTTGCGATGAATAACAATACCAATAGGCCTAGCGATTGATAAGGTGTAAAATACATCCTATTTATTATCTATTATTTATGTATTCTCTGCTATTTTTCTTGTGAATTATGTATTTTACGCGTGTTTTGAGTTCTATAGGTACTTTGGAGTCGCACGGAGGAAAAGAAGAATAAATCACTTCATTTGAAGAAAAAAAAGAGGCAAAATTGTTGTTTCATGGGCGAACACTATCTGGAGCCTGGCCAAGGATAAGGGGCAACTCTTTTGGAGGAGCACTAAAGACAGACAACTGAGGATAAGGGGATGCCAATAAGTGGTCGTATGCAGTAGTGGGTGTCTCAATCCAACCCACCTCATATCCTTGCATTGAGAGAGAATTTCTCTCATTCGTCACATTTCAGTTTCTCTGAAATTGAGAAAGAACAGTATCCATAAAACTGAGAAGAGAAAATTGAATCTGAGATCAAAATAGAGGCGCAACTTAAAGTGTATGAGAGATGAAATTGATGAGATAAAGAAGAACAAGAAATCAGAGATAGAGATGGGTATATGCTGTGATGATTTTAGGGTTTTGCTGTGATTCGATTGAACTGAGAAAAGGGGATCTGGTAGACGAGTTAATGGGTTTCGATGGATGAATAAGGTGAAGAACGATGCTGTGATGTGGAGAAAATGGGTTCTGCTCGATTGAATTAACACTGTTGAGCTTATGGTTGCAGTATCATAGAATTGAAGAATTGGTGGATTGTTGAGGATTGAGGAAATCATAGATGGGTTTGGCAGATGAAATCGAAGATGGGTTGAGCTTGAATGAGTTGTTGTTGCTCTCTGAGATGTATAAAATAAATTATTGTTAAGGGGTAATGGCAGAAATTGAAGTTAGGGTTTTGCAGAGAAGTTGATTTTATGCTGCTGCTGTCAAATTGAAAGAAGAAGAACTGGAATCAGTTGGTGGTGTTTTGAGATCTGGTAGTATTGAAATCATGGAGGAGATGCAGGATGGAATTATTGGTGGAGAAACTGGTGTTGGTACTGCATTTGAGTAACGGTATGAACTAGAGTTTGAAAATAGAAGTTGTTCTGGTAAATGTGCTTGAATGAGTAGATATATGTTAGGCTTTGTTACAGGAAAAGAAAAGCCTGAATTTGGCCGGTAAAGGTCGGATAAATCAACGAAACTCTGTCGGAATTTCATCCCAACGAGTTAACTCAATACCGGCCGATGACGGATCCAACTCAGATGAGTAAGATAGTTAGCCGAGTAAGATGCTGACTCGGTGTCTGAAAACCCTTCTCTCTTGACTCTATTGACTAACGGAAGACCGTCAGTTTGACATTTACCTTTAACAGAATCTTGACGGAATATTATGTCGACGGCGACATAAATCATGTTCAAAGTATGTTGACATATTTTCTTTGTAAATCATCTTTCATATTTACAATCTTGGAATCGATTATACCACACTTCCAAACAAGTTTAGAATTGGTTCATTTTTATTCCAAGAAAACTATGTGATTGATAAAATATCAAAATACATTCATGAGTTCAATCAGTTCTACCAATCACTAGGATCGTTATACCTAAATATGAAACACTTGTGATCGGTCACACAAGTTACCAGGACCGGTTATATCAGTTACCAGGATCGGTTACGTCAATTACCAGGACCGGTTACCATATGTACGTGGTATTGATTATGATCGGTCACACCA
The DNA here is from genome assembly GCA_023529315.1 of Papaver bracteatum. NCBI lineage: Eukaryota > Viridiplantae > Streptophyta > Magnoliopsida > Ranunculales > Papaveraceae > Papaver > Papaver bracteatum. The sequence goes on from JAJJWX010004631.1 coordinate 814,486, forward strand.
GTCACTAGGATCGGTTACACCAATTACTAGGACCGATTACACCAATTACAATAATCGGTCACACAACTCTATTGTGATCGGTCACACCAAGTACTAGGATCGGTCACACCAATTACAAATATCAATCATACCATCTCAAGTGATTACTTAGGATCGGTTACACTAATTAATCAAAACTAGTCATGCCAAATCATAAGTCAGGCATTGTGATTAGTTATACCAAGATACATAAAAATTTACGATCGGTTATACCATCTCAAACATATTTGTAATCCAAAGATTTGCAGTGAATAATAATACCAATAAGCCTAGCGATTTCCCTTTCGATTCATATAACAAGTTCATGAATGTACTTCCTTTAAACAAATGTAAAACATTATTTCCTAGGATGAAATCTTCACCTTTACCCATTCTCATAATCATCACAGCATTCAAAAGATTATGTCGATGTCATATCTACGAAGTTATAAAGATAAGCGTTATACTTCGTAGCCTAATTCCTTAATACTATGATCATGTCTCACTACTAGAGTAAAATATTCACTCACAGCTTTGTAGTTATGTTTTCAATATAACACGACTTGAAAGATACGTTTGGAATAAAACAGTTCAAGTCAATATTACTAACCTCAAGAGGAAGGATGATGTCGTCGTTGTGGATCGTTACTTCTTCACGCTCTTCAGGTCTTCGAGTAATATTTGTATGTCTCATATTCATAGACTTTATAGTCTAACCTATACGAAGTTGTCTCTAGTACATAATCAAGTGACTCCCAGATGAGTTTTGATTGACAACCAAACTTGACATTACCAACGTTTGGTGGGTTTAACCGAGCTATGATCTAACAAGAAATATGTTTCTTCATCAAAAAAAAATATCTTTAAATAATCTTTATCATAATATCTTGCACATGGTCTCCACACGTCGTGGCACATTTCTACACACGCCCATATCCAAATAATTGGCCCAATAATTCTTCACGTTTCCCTTTGGGCTTAACCCATCAAATCGCTTCATTTCTTCAGCAGAATTCCGCATTTTAGTCCATAGAGTTTTATTTTCTAAAAACTACAAAAATAAATAAAATCATCAAATATGTACAAAATAAAGAACTAAATAAATGTAAATTTGAGTAGTAAATATGTAAGAATTAAGCACTTATCAGGATTTTGAGAAGAGATGTGAATCTCTTTGAGATTTTACAGAGAGATGTGAATCTCTCCGGGTGTTTGCAAAGAGATGTGAATCTCTCTGGGATTTTGAGAAGAGATGTGAATCTCTCCGGGATTTTGCAAAGAGATGTGAATCTCTCCGGGTTTATGCAAAGAGATGTGAATTTCTCCGGAATTTTTCGAAATTTTGCAGAGAGATTTGGATCTCTCCGAGTTTTGAAGAGAGATGTGAATTTCTCCGAGATTTTGCAGAGAGATTTAAATCTCTCCGAGATAAATTTTGTAGAGAGATGTGAATCTACCCGAGATTCTGCAGAGAGATTTGAATCTCTCGATATTTTACAGGGAGATGTGAATCTCTCAGAGATAGATTTTGTATATAGATGTGAATCTCTCCGAGATTTTGCAGGCGGACAAAAATATATATGAAGATTTTCTAAACGGATCCAAATCTCACTGTGGTCAGCTGGGACTCATTCTAGAGAGAGATAAAAGGCCTTGTACGCCCGATTAACATCACTGTGCGACTTTGGATCACTTCTCTTTGACCAGCGTATCTTGCAGAGATGTGCTAGGAATCAATTGTGTCTGTATTTGTAGGGCCGAAAAGACTAGTGTATCTTGAAAGGATGTTCTAGGAGTTTGTCCTAAGGGCCCGGAGGCAGAATAACCAGTGTATCTCGTAGGGATGTACTGGGAATTATTCGGAAGCCTCGCTAAGTCGAGTCATATCCTAGAGTAGACATGATCAGTGTATCTCACGATGATGTACTAATAATCAGTCTTTGATCTCAAATAGGGTGAGTCGTGCTTACAAGAGACATGTATGTCTCTGCTCTGGGTCATAAGTCTGTCAGGGACGTTTTTACGCATCTATAGAGCCTACATGACCAGCAGTATCTCGTCGAGGGTGTATACTAGGAATCATGGCATCACAATCAGCTGCGTCTTGCGAAGACATGCTGGAATTGTGGTTGTTCTGGTTCATAAGTCTACTGGGGACGTTTTACGCTCTAGAGAACCTACGTGACCAGCAGTATCTCGTCGAGAATGTGCGCTAGGAGTCACGGCATCACGACCATCAGTGTCTCGCGGGGACGTATACTATAAATCGTGGCTATGAGTACCTTGAGGACCAAAGTCTTAATCTCTCCCGGGGGAGTTGAATTCTGTCTATGGTCTTGAAATGACACTTTTTCCCCTTATCCAAATTTCACTATCAACAATTTCATATCTTTTTGATTTGCTTTGTACGCCAACTTGATCGACTGTTATCCGACTAAATCTAGTTTATCTTTGATTGAATTGTTATTGAAAGTCGTATTAGATCGGAAAACTATTATTTGGTGATATTCTTCAGTATCCAAATATTACAGTTTGTATACCTAGATCCGATTAAATTTTTAATCTAGATCTTGGTAGATCTTACCTAATAAAGGAGTTTATTAATTTAAATGGAAGAAACTATGTGAAATCAACTAGAATATTCCTAATTAACTTCTTGAGATAAGAAGAGTAGTTACCAAACAAATTAGTCCTTTACTATTTGGAAGACGATCAAAATGTTTGAGTGCTTGGAGTCTTCACAATGACTGAAGCAACTTAAGATAATGGAATTTATTTTAGGATTCAAGTGCGTTGGCCATATGGGTTGTAGGTGCAAGTATACTAAGGAAACTAGGTAACTAGGGGTAGTTTACTTGGTCCCAACTATACGAAGTCGGTAGTGCTCTTTGTAACGCGGCTTAATTATGAGAGTATTCAAAACTGGACTACGTCCCTGGTTTTTCTCCATTTGCGGTTTTCTCGTTAACAAAATCTTGTCGTGTGCCTTTACTTTACTTTCCGCATTATAATTTGTTTAAATTATAATTATAATTAAAGTAATTTCACTTGTATATTAATCTCAAACACTTGGTTGATCCCTATAGTTTAAGGTACCAAGTGTATACCTTGTGGTTGCTATCTTCTTGACAGTCTCTGTCCATGTTAGATCACACAAGGTGTCAAACTTATATGTGATATCGAAAAGATTGTGATGTACATGGTATCCTCGTCATTTCAGGTTTTATTTTAAGAATCAAATAAGGTGTTATAAAAATCGCAAATATCTCATCTTATTTTAACCAAAATGTCGATACGATGTTAATTTTAATTGAAATATCGTAAATCGGCATTGGAATGAAGAATCTCGTAGAACCCTATTAAACAACTTAAATCATCTGTTCAGGATGGACAATGCTATCAATTCCAACCTTCACTTTATTGGAGGTCTGAATACTGTATTAATACATGAATCAGGACTTTCTCATCTTTTTCTCGAGATAAAATAATATTTCCATACCATTTTAGACAACGTGTTTGGAGAGTTTCTACGATTAGTCAGGCGGCCAGAGTAAAATAAAATGGCTCGACGGTCCAAAAAACTAATGAGTCAAAGGCTAAATTAGAAGAAAAAAAATATGAATAAGTGGTTACAATAATTAGTTTTTCTTAATCTTTGTGTAAAATTGAACAAGCTTACTTTTTTTAAAATGGAGGGAGTAATTAATCTCACACACGTGTAAAATTCGTGGAATGATTCTCAATAGTCTAAGGCCGAGTCCTATGGTGCTCCAGGATTCGAGATTCAACATGGTGCCACATCACTGTGAACCATCTCCTAGCCCCTACGCTGATTCAACATTTAACAATTCAAGATTCAATATGTTGGGCCCAGATTATTATACACCATCAGATTAAGATATCTATTATTTAATCTAACGGATAATAAAGGTAGCAACCAATGATTAGGCGCATATGCACATTTTTTAGGGAATATTCTCCGGAGCGCCAAATCATTAGACGTTGAAGGCTATGGCAATGCTTTTGTAATGATTTTCATGTTGAATCTTGAATGCTGAAACACCTAACACTTAGCATAACAGAAACATGTTACCAGGGCCGTCTTATCGTTTTGGGGCGAACTTAAAATATGGGGCATTTTTATAGGTTTCCAAATCAGAGATAGAGTTATATTTTTATTTTAGGGGGAGATACATAAATATATTTAAAACGATAATTTTGAACCGGCTGCCTATACCGCCTAGTGCCTAAGATGCCCCTGCATGTTACTATACTCGCGGTCTTTTTTTTTTTTTTTTTAGATGAAACTGTTAATATACTTGCGGCATAAAGGAATAAAATAACCAAAAGACGCATTAGTAGACATAGGGGAGTAATAATAGTCAAACCGTAATATTATATATCATCCCTAAGTTGCTCAAAAACTCTTTACTATATCAGAATACAACCAATACAACGCTAAACACAGAGCCCAAATTTTCATTCAGAGGCACAAATATCAAAAGGCAACTACACATGCGTCAAACATTGTCCAGCTCTAAATTAAGTTTCAATACACATGACTGACATTGTTATATTCATAAAAAGTTCACTGTCAAGAATCAAGGAATAATCCCTGACCGCCGCATGAGAATCCTCCTCCTTTAGGATGCTGAATATTTTCAAGCGTGCAATAACATCAGCCATCGTTTTTATCTCTTGCAAGACGAACTCATAAAGTTTCCAATAAGTAGTCATAAATCATAATAATGATCCCAGATTGACAAACAAATCAATCAGCAAGCAAAAAGAGGGAACTAATAACTACTAAAAGAGGCTGAATCAACATATAAATAGAAAACAAGGGCTTCAAAAGCTCCCCCAAAAAATTCGCAACTAATAACTCAATTAGGGATTAAAAAAACCCAGCCCAGATCGATTAGATAATTGTTGGAAAAACAAAATAGAATTACCAGTCAGAGTCAGACACATCCGTCGAAAGCAAATGCTTAGAGACATCAAGTGAAAGTTCAGACGCATCCGTCAATGTAATATAAGTAATGATTTATCCTAACATCGAGGCATTTTCAGCACAATTGGCTCCATAGTTGGAAGAAAACTCTGCAGTTAAGCGTGCTCAGGCAGGAGTAATCCAGGGATGGGTGAACTTCCAGGAAGTTGCTGCTGGATAACCGCAGCGGTGCCCGTTAAAAACCCCACACTGCCGGATAACCTCAATAGCTAAGTGGAGATAGTATCGGTGGAGGGACGGGTCATTACAACTGGTATCAGAGCCGACGATGGATCACCTGCCGAGGGTTGGAAGGTACGCTGGACGGGGTTGGTCCAGGTGCTTCTCATGAGGGGTAGGGAACGTCGGAGATCTGGGATTGAAAATATATTCTGGAGCCAAGGATAGCTCCAATTTAAGGTGGTGGCATGGAAATACCCCGATATTCGGCAGTGGTTGGCCGAATGGAATATAAGTAATGATTTGTCCTTTCCTAACACCGAGGCCTTTTTAGCACAATTGACTCCAGAGTTGGCAGAAATATCTGCAATTAAGTGTGCTCGAGTGGGAGTAATCCAGGGATGGGTGACCATCCGGGAAGTTACTGTTGGATTACCGCAATGATGCCTGTTGAAAACCCCACACTGCCGGATAACCGTAGTGGCCAAGTGTGGACAATATCGGTGGAGAGTCGGGTCATTACAGTCAAACACAAACTTTTGGAGTTAGATGAAGAATATCTACCGATGTCATCACGGAATGATCCACGACCGCCACGCGATAATCCTCCACCCTTAGGATGCTGAACATTGTACCACGAGCAATAACAACATCCATTGTTTTTATCTCTTGCAAGACGAATTCATAGAGTTACCAATAAGTAGTCATAAATCATAATAGTGATATCCGATTGACAAACAAATCAATTAGCAATCAAAACAATGCACCTAACTGAGGGCCTCAGGAAGTAAGAGACAAATGAAACTACCACATCTACATGTTGAATACAAACCTGAAATTGAGTCTATTGGCCCCATGCATTTGAAAAACTTGACGCAACGAACCCCGCTGGTAGTTTCCAGTTCGGCAAAAAACATCTCTTCTGGAGCATCAGCAACATCAGCCTTCATAGCCGTGAAGTCAACATGGTGAAGAAGGTCTGCCCTACGAACCACGAGTGACATGGAACCAGGATACACCAATTCATATTTTTCACCCTATGAATTTTGGGCCAAGGCAACATAACAAAAAAGAAAGATTAAGGAATATCCAAACAAAAATGGCGATTGGTTTCAAAAAAAGCACTAAAGATTAAGAATAAAACTGACTGCTTCGTTGTTATAGAACCTCATGGCATCAGCTGCATATGGCATTACTAGATCACGAGCTTGTTTAGATGTGTACTTGTTAGAATTTTGGGTGATTAAACTTAGATGATTTTGATGAATTTTGATAATGAAGGAGTGGGAACTTTTGGTTCTTCTCACTCTCTCTCTATTTTGATTAATTGAAAAGATAATACTAATTCTCTTCTTTTGTTTTTACAACTTATGGATGTCCTGCACCCACATGTGTAGTCTACACACACACAACTTAAATATAAAGTTGACACTCCAATTACACTCTTAACATAACTCACATTACTCAACAATCTCCTCCTTAATGTGATGTTCTTCTACTCCTAGTAGTTCACGGAAATGTTGAAATTTTCCTTTGGGAAGTGCCTTGGTGAATATGTCCGCCAATTGGTCTTCCGTCTTGCAATATTTGAGTTCTATCTCACCATATTCAACCGCTTCTCGAATGAAATGGTACTTGAGTTTGATGTGCCTTGCTCTACAATGCTCAACCGAGTTTTTGGACATAGCAATTGCCGATTTGTTGTCACAAAAGATTTCGGTGCTTTCTTCTTGCTTCTCTTGAATGTCTTCCATAATTCTTCTTAGCCATACAACATGAGATGTAGCTATTGATGCTGAAATGTACTACGCTTCCGCTGTGGATTGAGCTACGGTTTCTTGATTCTTCGATGCCCATGTAAAGATACCCGAACCAAGAGAAAAAGCATACCCTGATGTACTCTTCATGTCATCAATACATCCTCCCAAGTCGCTATCACAATAGCCAACTAATTTGACATCCAAATTTCTAGAATACATGATTCCAAAATTCATTATTCCTTGTATGTACCTCAACAACCTCTTTGCCGCGCCAAGATGTAGATGACTAGGTGAACTCATGAACCTAGAAAGCATACTTGAAGCAAACATTATGTCGGGTCTTGTATGTGTAAGATACAACAAGTTTCCAATAAGACCTCTATAGTAAGTCTTATCAATCTTTCTTCCTCCATCATCTTTATTGAGTTTCTCATTCACTACAAGTGGTGTTGATGTGGGGTTACAACCAAGCATACCAAATTTCTTCAACACCTTTTCGGCATACTTGCTTTGATAAATGAACACTCCATCTTCACTTTGGTGAACTTCAATACCAAGGAAGTACTTGAGCAAACCCATGTCACTCATCTCATATTTCATCATCATTTCTCTCTTGAATTGTTCAATCATATGAACATCATTACCCGTAAAGATAAGATCATCAACATACAAGGAAACGATGAGAATAGACGTACCTTTGGTCTTCACATATAGTGTAGGCTCACTCTTGCTTTTGCTGAAGTTTTGCCTTTTGAAGTATCCATCTATCTCACTATACCAAGCTCTTGGTGCTTGCTTGAGGCCATACAAAGATTTCTTCAACTTGTAAACTTTGTCTTCTTCTCCTTCCACCACAAAACCTTGTGGTTGTTCTACATAGACCTCTTCATGGAGTTCTCCATTCAAAAATGCTGATTTGACTTCAAGTTGATAAAGTAACCAACCTCTTTGGGAAGCCATAGCAATCACGGCTCTAATGGTGTCAAGACGAGCAACCGGTGCAAAAGTCTCATTGTAGTCGATGCCGGGTTGTTGTGAATATCCATTTGCCACCAACCTTTCTTTGTGCCTTTGAAATGATCCATCCACATTGTACTTCACCTTGTAGATCCACTTCACACCAATAAATTCTTTGTCACTTGGCCTTGCTACCTTCTCCCATGTATCGTTCTCGTCAATGACAAAAACTTCTTCTTCCATAGCTTTTATCCAAACTGGTTCTTTTGATGCTTCTTCAAAATTTTCCGGTTCCAACATACAAAAGTTACATCTTTCATACACTTCACTCAACCTTTGCATCTTCTTTGGTCGTGGTGGTGGTGATGTTGATGCACTAGTACTTGGAGACATACTTGGAGACGCTCCTTGCCTTGTACTTGGAGGTGTTTGAGGTAGTTCTTCCTCATTTTCTTCACCTTCTTCAACTTCATTTGTTGCTGGATTTTCTTCCTCTTCATCAACAATAATGGTTCTCTTCTCAATTTTACCTTCTTCCCAATTCCATGAAGTTCCTTCATCAAACAAGACATCACGACTTGTAATCATTGTGTTGTTCTTCAAGCTAAACAACATATAACCTTTTGATTGGAGGCTATAGCCTAGAAATACACATTTCTCACTTGATTCATCAAGCTTTGTTCTCTTCACCTTTGGAATTTGAGAATAACACACACTACCAAATTTTTTGAGATGTCTTACCGATGGCTTTCTCCCACTCCATCCTTCGAAAGGAGTTTTATCCCATACGGCTTTTGTTGGACACCTATTCATCAAGTAGACGACGGTGTTGACGGCTTCGGCCCAAAACACTTTAGGAATACCCTTCTCATGAAGCATGGACTTCGCCATCTCCATAACGGTTTGATTCTTTCTCTCGGAAACACCATTTTGTTGAGGAGTATAACCCACGGTTAGTTGCCTTTCCAAGCCTTCATCTTCACAAAATTTATCAAACTCTTTGTTGTTGTACTCTTTGCCTTTATCACTTCTCAAAACTTTGATGTAGTGACCACTTTGCTTTTCAACAAGGCTCTTGAACTTCTTGAAGATGCTAAAAACTTCGGATTTTTGTCTCATGAAGTACACCCAAGTCATACGACTTAAATCATCAATAAATAAGATAAAATATCTATTACCTCCATGAGTTGGTGTGTTCATTGGTCCACACACATCGGTATGTACCAAACCAAGAAGTTCATTTGCTCTCCATGCTACACCTTTTGGGAATGGTTGGCGATGTTGTTTCCCAAGTGCACACCCTTCACATACTCCATCCTTGTGGTTGATATGTTGTGGAAGTCCTTGCACCATGTTCTTGTTGGAAAGTACCTTGAGACTATTGAAATTCAAATGCCCAAGTCTTTTATGCCATAACCATGTTTCATCAATGGTTTCCATCCTCAATGCAACATTCTTCTCTTTTTCAAAGATAATTGGAAAGCTTCTATTTTTCTCCATCTTGATACTCTTCATGACTTGTCTCTTGTTGTTGTTCTTCTTGTCATAAATTGTGCAATATCCATCTTCAAAATGGACAGCATAACCAATCTCCACAAGTTGCCCAACACTAAGCAAATTTTGTGCCAAATCTGGAACATATAACACATCTCTAATGTATTTTGCTCCATTGATAGTTTGCACGCAAATTGTACCTCTTCCGTTAGCTTGAACCATGTTTCCATCACCCATCTTCACTAGAGAGTTTATGGATGTATCCATGTTAACAAACAAGCTCTTCACACCGGACATATGAGTTGTACAACCACTATCTACAAACCACACTTCACTTTTGGAAGTCTCCATAGCACTTTGACAAGCATAAAACAAATTTTGTTTTTCTCTTTTCTCTTCGGCTCTACTGGATTGTTCTTCACCTTTGTACCTACAATCCTTCTCCAAATGTCCATACTTCTTGCAATGAAGACATTGGGGTTTTCCTTTGTTCCAACAATTCTTCTCCAAATGACCATTTTTGTTGCAAATATTTCACCTTGGTACTTGAGAAGTATCACTCTTTGTGTAGTTGTTGGAGTTAGCTCCTCCTTTCTTCCATTTTACCTTTCCTTTGAAGTTTGATGTTGATTCACCCTTGTACTCATTTTTATATGTTGCTGAATTTTTTGAGTTCAAGCTCAATTTTGATTGAAATGCACTTTCAATTGATTTTTCGGAATGCCTTGACACCCTTAGTTCATACACCTTCAAAGAAGCCCATAATTCTTGTGACTTCAATGTAGAAAAATCCTTTGTCTCCTCCAAAATTGCCACAATGGGTTCAAATTTAATTGGCAAACAATTCAATATCTTCTCACAAATTCTTGTTTCTTCCATCTTCTCTCCATACATCAACATATTATTAACAATTTCAACAACTCTTGAAGAAAACTCATTCAAACATTCATTCTCATTCATTTTTAGATTTTCAAAATCTCTTCTATATGATTGTAATTTTAATTCTCTTACCTTCTTATCACCTCCATACTCCTTTTGAAGAATATCCCAAGCTTATTTAGCTTTAGGAAAATGAATTACTCTTGGTAGAATAGTGTCTCCAACTCCTTGTTGAATGTACATGGATGCTTTAGCATTCTTCTTCCTACTCTCCCTAAGTAAATCCTTTTTTTCTTTTTCTAGAGTTGATGTATCTTCAATTTCATCATACCCATCTTGAACAATCTCCCACACATCTTGAGACATGAACAAGGTCTTCATTTTGATGGCCCAAAAATCATAATTTTCTCCATGAAAAAGTGGTATTGAGGGTTGTTGAATATAAAGACTTGAGTTGCTAGAACTTGCCATTGATTGGGTTGATGATTGATTGAAGAAATTGGGTTTTTTCCTTTTTTGGATCTAGATTTAAAAAAAAATTGGTTGCTGATTTTTGAATTAATGGGTAGAAATTTATTTTTCTTCACTCTCCAAGATCCGATTCAAACGATCTATGCTCTGATACCAATTGTTAGAATTTTGGGTGATTAAACTTAGATGATTTTGATGAATTTTGATAATGAAGGAGTGGGAACTTTTGGTTCTTCTCACTCTCTCTCTATTTTGATTAATTGAAGAGATAATACTAATTCTCTTCTTTTGTTTTTACAACTTATGGATGTCCTGCACCCACATGTGTAGTCTACACACACACAACTTAAATATAAAGTTGACACTCCAATTACACTCTTAACATAACTCACATTACTCAAAAGTACTTACGCTGCTTTCTGGGTTTCACTTTCAGGTCCTCTGGAACATGCCTGAAATTGCCAAGATTTAAACCAAAACCACTATGAGCAAATCAAAAGTATTCAGTTGAGTTTATGGTAAAGATATAGATGTGTCAATGACCATGTCTAAGTTTAAGATCACAACCCCTAATTGCCCTATGTTCGTTCATAAAAAAACTTTCACCATGACATTCAATTCATACTTCAAAACAAAATCACCCTAAAGTCTAAAACGAGTACTGCCTAAGTTTACCGTAAAATCAAAAACATACTACACAAAAGGTAAATGAGCACGACAAAGGTAGTAAACAAGGTACTACATATGAGTTCAACTGTCCATGGAGACGAAAAGGAAGAAAAAAATGCACCAAACTATAACCTATTTTACCCAAAATAAATTTTTTTGCAATTTATAACTAAAGGGATTTCAAAATCCCAGCCCAGATAGATTAGATGGTTGTTGGAAAAATTAAATAGATTTACCAGCCAAACACCTCCGTCGGAAGCGATCTTTTCCTAGCAGAACCACCATCGTTTTACCCTCTCTTTCTCTCGGCACTTCCAAACACCTCTATCTTCCCGCCTCACCCAGTAATATATAAAGAGAGAAACCTGTCTAATGGCAGGTCTCCATCAATTTGGTCCAAAAAAAACTAATTAATCTCACACGTGCAAACCTCGTTGAATTATTCAACAGTGTCTCCACAAAACCCTCTAAAAACCCAATCCTCATAGAACCACCACCATCGCCGTCATCGCCTTCGCTGCATCCCCGGAGAACAGGTTCCCTCTCCCAAAGAGCTAACCCTTGCTCGTTGAAATTATTTCTGGTTTTCTGAAATTATCTACAGTTTTTCAATTGATCCTTGTAATTAACTTACAATGAAAAAGCATCTGATTTTTTTTTTTTTTTTTGGTTTCTTCAATCTAGGTTAAAAAATCTGAACTAGGTTTCTCTCTTTTAAGGAAAGCAACCATGAACGCTCCTCAGCGTTACGAGAGATTTGTACTACCTGAAGGAACCAAGAAGTAATTATAATTAATTCTTTATTAGTATGATAATTATTTGTTTAATCCATTAATTTATTGCTTACTCCTTTGTTAATCTCTACGTGAATTAGGGTTTCTTACGAAAGAGATACTAAAATCATGCTTCGTTTACTATCGAGAGAGAAGATCACACTGTTGGGAATGTCCTTCGGATGCAATTACATAGGGATGCTAATGTTCTGTTTGCTAGTTACAAGCTTCCTCACCCTCTTCAGTACAAAATCATAGTCAGGGTCAGTGCATTTTGTATTCTCTTTTGGTGTTATGTTTCAATTTAGAGTTACAACCATATATGGTGCTCAAATGATGTGTTTTTGTTATTGGGCAGGTTCATACAACAAGTCAATCTTCGCCAATGCAGGCATACAATCAGGCAATTAATGATCTTGATAAGGAACTTAGTTGTTTGAAGAATGCTATTGAGGTTAGATATCTCTCCCCTCTTGGAGTTCTTAACTTACGTTTCCCTTGTTTTGCAACATTTAGAAATATATTCTTATTTTGATTCATGCTGGAGTTTGTTTTTGACAGTAGTTAGATGACTCCGAAAGTTTATTGTTTTCACCCACCCAAGAGTAAGGCTTCCTAATGTTAGGAGATGAACATGATGAGGCCACTTTGTTCAGTAAAGCTTTTGGTGAGCTGCGCTGTTTTGTTTAGAACTAAAATGTAACATGGGCCTAAAGTCATGTTTTCACATAGAAGTTGATGGTTGAAAAATTCATGCTGGTGCTTGTCGAGCTTCTAGCTCAGACTGGTGTTCAATCTACTGAGGCTTAAGAGTTAAGACAATAGAAGTAGTTTTCTTTTCCTGTTTGGGTTTTAGGGAAGAATAAAGTGCCATTTATTGCTGTGTAGAAAGTTTGATTCATTAGTTTGTAAGAAAATTAGTATTAACATAAGGAGAATATAGATGTGATTTTGGTAGGAACTTTTTGCATATCAACTACTTCACTTTGAAGTATAATTTTTGATGCATTTAAACTTGCTTATTAAAGACTTGAGGTAAACTATCTCGCAAGCTTTCCTTATGCTGTTGATTTGCTCTAGATAGAAATATCTAGATTCTAGACTATAGTTTGATTTGTAACAAGAAGTTAAGCCTATGCAGGGTCAAGTATAACAAAGAATAAACTAAGAAACAACACCACAAATAGGATGTCGGTCAAGTACAACAAAGAACAAACTAAGAAAAAACACCACATATAGGATGTCTGTTATGCAAACAAAATTTGAAGATTTATCCTGCATTAATGCTTTTAGTGCTGAATATTAATGTGGTGGATTCTGTATGCTTTTTATGCTCTCTCTCATCCCATAGTTTTTATTCCATATTACCACATCCGTAGCACTATTTTTCAAGTACTCATTCATGCTGTTTTTGGTAACACTCTGCCACTGAATTGATGAAGTTACAGGCTTACAGCTGAGAGACAGTATCTGCATCTTAATCATTTTTGATGTTACAAGATGGCATGAATGAAATGTGAATTTTTGGACAGTCAAAGTGAAGTTCTTTAGATAGTAGTGTAATAACTGTTGTCGGGATATTCGGGAATGAGGATACTTGAAAAGGCGGATTGAGAGAATGAGAGTATGGACCAAAACCTTTTGTACTCTTCGGATTTGGGGTGGAAAAAATAAAAACCAGCCTGTTGGACTGGCGTGAGACTATGCTTCACTGGTTAAAGTATCAAATCATGTGCATGATAATTCCTTGCTTAGGCAAAGAATATGATTATTAATTACTGATGATTTAATTTCTTGTGCTTTTTCCTCGACACTACCAAACACCTTCCTGTTTACCCAGTATTCTTGCTACTAACAGTGTGTTGTATACTCTCTGATATGCAGTCCGAGGTTGAGAGGAGGAGGCATTAGGCGTTCCCTATGGCCGTGTAAATGTCTTGCTTGGATAGGGGTTTGGTTTTCCTTTTGATACAAGAAGGTGATTAGTTGAAGCAGTAGGGGGTCAAATGGGTTGTAAAAATACCTTACTTCAATTGAGGGGTTTCTTTTTTTCATTTTGATCCTGTTGCTGAACAGCTTTAAACCAGTTTTAGATAAACTGGCATATAACATATAAGATCTACAGTAAGAACAAGCTTAATATGTGGTTTAAGCCATGTATTTTTTGTGGTACCCAGAAGCATCAGTCGGGAGTACCTTGGTGCTAAGCTGGGAAACGAGACTGACAGGTAGAATATTCATACAATTCAATTACAAGGATATTCTGGGTTACATTGAACTCATCCTAGGCAGTATTTTGGCAAGGGTATTTTACTTGCCTAGAGTGTATGGTTTATTTTCCTAGGTATTTTACCTGATAAGTAGTTCACAACTTTATTTCTCGTCGAAAGTTGCATGGTTTATCTAAAACTGCACTACAAGTCATGGTAATTGTGTCATTCTATGTATCTTCACACTTTATTCTGAATTATAATGCGTACCATTCAAAAGCATTCATTTGAAATAGCTATATCTAGCTAGTAGTAGTAGTACTATGATTGTTCTGAAAGTGATTCAATCTTTATACTGCGCCACCGTATCCTTTTCTCATTTAGCCCTAAAATAGGCACATCGCAATCCTGCAAAAGTTCCACAACTCATATTAATCGACCATCCTTAAATGAAACAGTTAGGTAGATATCGTATTTGTTAGCTATGCCAGGATGGTACAGGTTAAACCTCTTTTAAGAGTGTTTGTAAATTACTAGATGATGGGAAAGATAGATGAGCTTCTTACCTCGGCCTGCTTATAAATCACATTCCTTCTCTTATCCTCCTCCAACATATCACTGGTGGGAAGAGCTGCAGTGGTGGACTTTGTTCGCAATATGCGAATTGGAGAGTCTCCGATTACTGCATCCTGTACATGCGCAAGCCCAACTGAAATCTAAGGAAAATACTGATCTAGCACAAACTAGAAACATAGCAACTGTTCCAAAATCACTGGATATTTTATTTTATTTATTTATTTTTGCTAGATATTGTTTTCGGTACGTACATTGAGGAGAAGAGCAGTTTGTAGAGCATAAGGCTGCGTAAAAGTCACAAGAGCGCACTGTCTTGTCGTCGTTGTTGTCAACTGCTCATCTTCTTTTCTGCACTAACTCATAATAAACGTAAATCAATAAAAATAAATAAAAAATCATCATAACCAAACATTTCAGTCAATAAAGAGGGGATCACCAATATGGTACGATAACAATGTGCGTATGTACCTATGGATGCGGGTGCTGGCAACGGTGCCACAGTAGGAGAAGAAGGTGCTGATGTCCATGCGAGTCACATTATCTGAGAGGTTACATACCTCTATTGTTAGATCCAACGTCGCTGGATTCTTCATTATTTATTGATATTGCTGATTAGTTGCCAAGGAATGATAAAAATCAAGTTTTGGTCTGTATATATATAGATCAAAGGAAAAGAGGAAGAACATTTGTTAGTGACGAGAATAATCAAATGATGCTAAACTTGCAAGATGGATCCACAGAGAAGGTACTTAAATTGCGAGAGAGAAAAAGAATATGTGGTTTCCCTTTTAACTCTTTATGTTTTTGCCAGATCAATTTCATTAGTAAGAGGAGCCACCTGTCCATCCAAATTTAACCACTCTCCTCCAATTTACATCGAAGGAAACTGGATTTGCTACATGATTTTTTAATATATATTTTTGAAGCACTGTTACATGAATTATTGTATTTATAAATCTGAAACTTCATACATCTTCACCTCTTTAAGGAATGAAATGCAGTTTTATGTAAACGTTCGACCATGCATGTCCCAAAGATGTTGGTAAATTATTTACTTTTTTACCCTTGTTGTTTGGTACATTCATTTATGGTCGTGTACGTTATTGGAAATTCTGGGCTGCAATGGAGATGAAACACAAACAGACTGTGGTTGTACTCAAAAGCTTTCAAGGCTCTGGTGATTTCTTTTAGACAAATATTTCTACCCTTCCAACGAATTGGCAATTGCAACAGGTATGTGAAATACTGCCTTCGGGATACAATGAAAGCCCTACAACCGGAAATTGGATTCAAGGTTTGCACCCCTTGACCCAATCAAGAACACATGAAAAGAAGGTTCTGATGATGCTTTAGAAGAAGAGAGAAAACAGAGAAAGGGTTTTCAAGAGATGATTTAGAAATGGGTTTGGGAGATGCTACTTATAGGGGTTTTTGCATCTGTTGGGAAAAGACATGTCTTTTCACCAACAGGTTTCTCTTCACAAAGAGATGCGTCTCTTCATCAACAGACACTGTCTGTTGAATTTAGAATTTTCTGGAAACTTTTCCAACTGTCCAAACAATTGCATATCCAAATAGGTTTAACCTTTTAAAGAGATTTAACCAACTTGCAAACCTTCTTTTCTCATTTAGCCCTAAAATAGGCACATCGCAATCCTGCAAAAGTTCCACAACTCATATTAATCGACCATCCTTAAATGAAACAGTTAGGTAGATATCGTATTTGTTAGCTATGCCAGGATGGTACAGGTTAAACCTCTTTTAAGAGTGTTTGTAAATTACTAGATGATGGGAAAGATAGATGAGCTTCTTACCTCGGCATGCTTATAAATCACATTCCTTCTCTTATCCTCCTCCAACATATCACTGGTGGGAAGGCCAGGACCCCCCTTCGCAGCGCAATTGAAAATATTCCAACATTCTCCCCCTATTTTCAAAACCATAAAACAAAGTTAAAAACTTTTAAATCGGAGCGACTGCATCACCGAAGTGACTGCCTACGTACCCGAGTGGGATCAAGCCAATGTAGTTCTAGCACGATTGAGACTAATCATCATCGTTGAAACCAATACATAAATGATAGGTACCTTCTGGGTTTGAAACTTCACTTAGTGTAAGAAACTCAAAGCTTTATCGATATTCTATGGTGAAACTAGTCTTGAACCAAGAATCCCTTATGACAAAACCGGAGTCTCCACACATATTGATTCCATAAGACATGTGTTCTGTAGCCAAGCACTATAAAGGCTTTGTGCTTATGTCCTTATTCATGAGTCTTCTTTAGAGAACGGTCTTCTTCTCTTAGGAAACATCCCACATTTCCATACTCATATAGGTAAGTCTCGAAGGTGTTTCTGCGAGTCACCTTTTACTAATCACAGACTCATTAAGGATTTACATCCATCCTATTTTCTTGCAGAAAAACCAGCACTAACTTGAAATGGGAAGTTTTATGTTAATGCTCCATAATCTACAACCATAACTTGTTGGTACCACATTGAACCTTGTTTATCCTTTTCAAAACATAGGTTGGGTTTTCGCTTTATGGGAGATCAACCTTCCTTCACAGACCTTAGTCCCATTTCATTACATTTTATTGAAGCAACTGAATATGGTAGACTTTTTGTGAATGGGTCTGCCAAATTCCTCTTTGATTCAATAAAGTTAACCGTAACTACTCCCCTCTTGAGTAGTTGCCTAACCATTTGGTGTCTCAGACTCGCATGTCTACACTTTCCATTATAAGTCTTATTAGAGACATTATAGATTGTAGCTTGATTATCACAATTAATCAAAACTCCTGGAGATGGCTTCTTCCAAAGTGGAATTTCCATAAGAAGGTCCCTAAGCCATTCTGCCTCTTTACATGCATTCGTTAAGGCTATCAATTCTGACAACATTGTTGAATCAGATATACAAGTCTGCTTCTTGGAACTCCAAGACATAGCAACACCCCCTAAAGTAAAAATCCATCCAGATGTCGACTTGGACTTGGATTCTACTTTGTTCCAATTAGCATCGCTGTAACCTTCCAATACAGCGGGATAGCCTTGGTAATGCAAACCAAAATAAATTGTTCCTTTCAAGTAAGCCATAACTCTGGAAACCGCTTTCCAGTGTTCAGAACCAGGATTACTTGAGAAACGACATAATACCCCCACCGCATGGGAAATGTCCGGTCTTGTGCAATGCATAGCATACATAAGACTCCCAATAACACTGGAATACTCAAGTTGTGCATGAGTACGACCGGTGTTCTTCATTAACTTGATAGTATGGTCTAAAGGAGTAGGTGCTGGATCGTCATCAAAATGATCATACCTTTTGAGAAATTTCTCAATATAATGAGATTGGGTTAAAGACAACTCATTCCCCTTTCTTAGGATCTTAATTCCAAAGATTACATCAGCCTCTCCTAAATCCTTCATATCAAAGTTAGAGCCAAGAAACCTTTTTGTTTCTTCCACCACAGATATGTCAGATCCAAAAATAACCATATCATCAACATATAAACAGAGAATCACACATACAGAACTATCATGCTTACTATAGATACATTTATCCGCATCATTCACCACAAAACCATATGACAAAACCACTTCGTCAAACTTCTCATGCCATTGCATGGGAGCTTGCTTCAAGCCATAAAGAGATTTAACCAACTTGCAAACCTTCTTTTCTTGGCCTGGTAATATGAAACCTTCAAGTTGTTCCATATATATCTCTTCTTCCAAATCTCCATTTAGGAAGGCAGTTTTGACATCCATTTGATGAATAATTAACTTGTGAATAGAAGCAAGTGCAATTAAACAACGAATAGATGATATGCGTGCAACAAGAGCATATGTATCAAAATAATCAATTCCATGTCTTTGCCTATAACCCTTAGCAACTAATCTGGCTTTGAACTTATCAATGGAACCATCGGCATTCATCTTTCTCTTGAAAATCCATTTACATCCAATAGGCTTTACGCCTGGAGGTAAATCACAATATATCCAAGTACCGTTGGTCAAAAGATAATTCTTTTCATCATTGATAGCCTCTTTCCAAAAACTAGCATATTTGGAACTCATAGCCTCAGCATAAGTTTTAGGGTCATCATCAACATGCGCAACATATTTGGTAATATTAAGAATTGTATTCTTATCACCTTCTACAAGATATGTTATAAAGTCTGGACCAAAACTTGTCTCTTTTCTTGCTCTCTTACTCCTTCTAGGTTCAATATCTTCTATGGGTTCATAAATATCCTCTATGTATTGAGTAGGAATAGAATGATCATCATTCTCATTAGTCTCTTCAGATTCTAGACTAGGTAACAATGAATTCTCCATGGGTTGCATTTGAGAACTGTTCCTATTTAAGTTCTCAAAGAATTCCACATCTACAGATTCTATAATCTCGAAAGTATCAAGGATTAAAAATTTGTAGGTGATACTATTAAGAGAGTATCCCACAAAAGCACATTTATAAGCCCTGTTTCCTAGTTTTGGTCTTTTAGGATCAGGCTTTCGAACATATGCCAAACAACCCCAGACTTTAAGTCTCTTCAAGTTTGGTTTCCTTTTAAACCACAACTCATAAGGAGAGACATTTTTCTTTTTCAAAAGAACCCTATTCAAAATATAACATGCAGACAGCCTGGGGGGCTACGCCCCCCAGGACCCCCCTTCGCAGCGCAATTGAAAATATTCCAACATACGTATGATCTAGCCATAAACTATCTTCACTTTTCGCTAGCATTCTATGATTCAGAAGAATGAGAGTTCGAGGAATTTAGCATGCTTTTAACAAGAGTAGTTCTGGACAAACTTTTATATTGAACACCCCAGAAACTGTGTACAAGAATAGAATATTTTAACCAATCAAGGAGAAGAAAAAAATAATGATATTTTATTATGGAAAAAATGAAAGCGAGGAATAGACAAAATGGTGAAAATTTAAATAGTTTTGCCTTTGATTCGAAGAAGGAATTAGAATATACCGAAAATAAGTTAATTTTTTTGAATTTCATGTTTTTCTTCAATTTATTCTAAATCCACCGTCATCCGAAGAAATTCAAGTGAAATTTGAGTACATTACATTATAATGAGTATTACTAAGTAGTAAATTAAATCAAAAGATTTTGATATTTTTTGTGGAGAAATAAATGAAGGAATAAATTTTTTTTCGAAATATCGAAGTGCGAGATTTTAACTTTGTTGTAATTCAGCGATCATCTAAAGACCGTTAAAAAGCATAACTGGCATGACTCTAACTTTGATCACTACAAACACTCATTTCGATCGTCCAATAAAATTAGGTATGACTGAAATGATTTTAATTTCGATCAATACAAGGACTCATTTCAATCGTCGAATAACTTTCTGGGTGAAATGGTGGGTAGGTTCCACACAAATAAAACCCCAAATTAAATAAATAAAAAAACTTCACGAGAAAGAACGAATTACGTCCCATCCATACTTTGTTTCAGAGGTAGGATCGGGGCTTGAATTTCCGTCTTCGGCCACCCCCAAAGACTAAAAGACCCTTATTTTGTCTTTTTTATTTACTAAAATAAGTCTTATAGATAAAAGTAGGTTCAAGCTAGGTGCAAAGCCCAAGCCCCTTCCACATATGCAACTAGCTCAGACGCTTATTTATTTTAATGAGCAAAAATTTATAAATAATAGAATGAGGTGGATCCAAATTGGGGTAAATTACTCTTATGAAGGTCTAAATATCACATGTTTTATGGAGGTCATTCACATACGGACAAAACAAATAAAATAAAGACCTTTCAACAAAAAAAATCATCTTTAATCCTCAAGATTTTATCTGAAAACTTTTAAATTAACATAGAGACAAATTGATGATGTGGAATTAGACCCAAGGTTATGGAGAAGGTCT
This sequence comes from Papaver bracteatum, assembly GCA_023529315.1. Lineage (NCBI taxonomy): Eukaryota > Viridiplantae > Streptophyta > Magnoliopsida > Ranunculales > Papaveraceae > Papaver > Papaver bracteatum. Next base: position 835,355 of record JAJJWX010004631.1, read on the forward strand.
TATTTAGACTTTCTATTCCACCCCCATACAACCATGTTATAATTCCAAGGACCTTGAACCTTGCATTGAAGAAGGAATTTTGGTGGAAAAAGTCTTAAATCTTAGGTGGCATACTTTTGTAAGACCTCCACCCCTAGCATTGGAGATGCTCTTATATCAAGGTCTTTTCATGCTTTGTTTTATGTGGGAAAACACTGCCGACCTTTGTCTGATTGAAATTATACTTTTACTTTTCTGAAGTATGAAAAGCATTTATTAGACTAGTGAACAATTACATGAGGGTATGTTTTACTCATGAAGTCATTTAGTACAATTTGATTTTAAAAAGACGGAATGATCCCAGATTTTTGTAGATATGTATCCTAATTGACTTTCATCCGCTGCATAATTCGTAAGACAATTTGATTCTTGGTTTCCTTCCTTGTAGTTATATTCAATAGTACTTTGTGAATTTAAGCATTCCCTGTTTGACTTCGATAATCATTCAAGCTATATACCAAGGTGGATCAAAGAAGAATAGCCTGAAGCAAACTAGAGTTTTCCAAAGCCATATGGATTAGTGTGAATTAGAATTGGATAGGCTACTAAGTTTGTGTATACTTGCAAGTTAAATATACTTATATTCTAAGTCTTTGTATACTAGTAGTCCAAGTAGTTATAGCCTATAAAGGCAAATGAATACCATTGTAATTGTGTGAGAAATCAAATGAATAAGAAGCTAAAGTGTACAGAGAAATAAGTCTTGATTCACCGTAATTATCTATTCCTATATGCTAGGAGGTACATATGAGCAACTCTAATACTTTCTCATATATCTCCACACTATTTTTATCAAATTATTATGAGTTAAGTTTATACAAAAAATTGAACATGGTACAAAGCCCATTTGATCTATATGGGCGTCAAAGTTTTTCCGCATCAAAGTGTTTCCGCCATATATGAATCAAAAGAGGTGAAAAGATATGATTTTAAGAAAATCACAAGAAGAAAAGAGATCAGAAGATATTAAGTCTAAAATGATACAAATATTAAAAGTGATGAACTTGATCAAGTTCACGTAAGAAAATACAACTCCTACTAAAGTTATCTCACCCAAATCTAAGTATAAGAATAAGATATAAAATAAAAAATAAAAAAAAGGAAATATTGCTTCTCGTGAAAACTTGTAAGGCAGAGTTAACTTACTATTGGAGATGAAAATTGTCTCCATGAAGAAGAAGAAGGAAAAAAATGATAATAAAATAATTTTCTAATAAGTGATCAGATAATAGTTTTTCGAGAGCTTCTTTATAATTTGAAGTTCGTGAGTTTTGATATGCTAAATCTTATTCACATATTAATAAAAGTTGTGTTGGAGATGAAATGGAGATTGCATTTCCGAAAAATGGAGTCGTGGGAAGAAAGCAACATATGTTTATCTCCTCAATTTTGAACAAGGAAGATAATGACGCATTTTGGAAGCCGATATCGAGAAAGTGTTGAAAATGATTGCCTCCTCATATTGAGAGAAGAAAAACGTCAATATGATTTCCTCCTCATGTCAAGGAATTAGAGCATAGAAGGAGATTGCTTCCTAATTATAATCTTTTTTTTTTTATAAATAAAATGGAATGAAAGCCATATTTTTTATGAGATTAATGATTTTCAACTCATAGTGTAGAGATAAAGAAAACTGGTTGGACAAGAGCATTTTCCATAGAAACTGATAAAGATCCGCAAAGACTGAAAGGCGAAAGGAGTTCATCCAGGTATTGAGAGAAGCTACTTTTAAGCTAGCTAGAATTAATAAAGAAAGAAGACAATGCCCTATGAAGACATAAAACAAAAGAAGATGTCTCATCGGAAGAAACAACTCGAAGAACATAAAAAAGATCACAGTCGAATATATTACCCAAATTAAGGGGTATTAGAATATTATAGTAATTTGTAATTGTTAAATTAAGAAAAGAATAGTCTAGAGCAAACTAGAATCTTCCAAACTCCGATCTAGTAGTGTGAGTTAGATTTAGATAGGCTACTAAGTTTGTGTATACTTGCAAGTCAAATATACTTATATTCTAAGTTTTTATATACCTGTAGTTCAAGTAGTTGTAGCCTATAAAGGAAAATGAATACCATTTTAATTTTGTTAGAAAGTAAATGAATAGAAACTAAAGTTTGCAGAAAGTCTTGATACACCCCTACTATTTATCTCTATCTGCTATGAGCTTTAGATGAGCAATTATATTACGATGTTTATGCATCTCCACACTATTTCTATCAAATTATTGTGAGTTAAGTTTATACCAAAAAAAATGAACAAATGACCCTCCTTATATCTTATTCTCTACTCTCTAATCACCTTGAAACTCTTCCACATAAAACTTATATCTAAGAGTACAACTGAATTCAATTTTTTTTTATCTCATCATAGGAGATACAAGTATAAGAAAGATCGTAAGAAAAAGTAAAGAGTACTCATACCAAAGACTATAAAGTCTACACTACATTGTTATAAAAAGAAAAATATAAAACGCTAACAAAGACTTTAGATTTACATCTTACTACATCATCAATTGGATAATATAATCTACCATAAGTTACCACCTCAGAACTTGAGGTGCATACGCATGATGGATATTCCTGCCATCTATCCAATTATAACCTGTGTTTAGATCTCCCTCGTAAGTCTCTACTACATGTTATGGTCCATACGAGTTTAGGAACATAAAGTCTACACTCCCATCCACCCTATCTCTCTCCATCCGACAATAAATATTGCATGTCCCTCAAGTCTTGTCACGTTCCTTCGTCATCTACATACGACTCTCTGGATATAGCTACTTTTGGTCCACCGGTTTTATACTCAGATAACGCACCACTGTATCGCAATCCACATATATCTTGATTTTATAACTAAAATCGGTTGTTGAAATCATGTATGTACTCATGGTAATAGAATAGCGGATTTAATATCTTCGTATATCACCACCTTATTAGAACACAAAATACAAAAAACAAAAATAAACCAATGAAGAAGTCGAAACCAATTTTTTATTTTGGAATTGTCAAATCATACATGGCAACAGATTGCGTAAGCAATTAACGGGCATAATCAACAACAAAAATTTGAAGGTTTCTTGGTAAGCGAAAAATACAATCACCAAGTTTATGTTTCTACTTGAAAGTCTCTCACAAGCACAAGTAAAATATATTAACAAGAAATATAACATAATGTTGAACACTATGGCAAAAGAAGATAGAATTCGAAGCTTCCAACACATGTTAACACATACGTAACAACAAGTTCATAGAACAAAAAAAAAAAAACATAACAAGTCTCAATACATGGAGTAAGTTTTCAAATTATAAAATATAGAAAACAAATCATTTGCTTTCTTTGCAAAACTATGAGAAAAATACTCAGTTCCGGAGTTACTATCGAGCGACAGAGTCTTTATCCATAGTACCATATCGCCAACTGTCATATTTTAATCGACAATAGTATGTTGTTTTCCGCATATAAATAAACACATTCCATTCTTATAGTCTCACACCTTATTATCCATATTTTTCTCTCTATCTTATCCACATTTCTTTCTGAAAAATCTATCAGTTGAAGCAATTTTCTCCAAAAAAAATTCAAAATAAAAAAGAGTAATCCAAGAACAAAAGGAAAAAAAAAAAAGAGAAAGTTGTATGCAACACCCTGGTGAGTGAATTAACCTGGACTCCCTATGCATTCAAAATAAATAAACAACATGAATTCGATATCTCAAAAACAAGTCGATCCTAGTATACTCCTTATGCATATATATAGATATCCAGAGCGAGTTAATTTCATGAACTGAGTTCAGAGAAGTGTATGAGTTCCTTCTCCTTGCTGTTGAATAAAGAGTGTGACTATATCCATTGTCTCATTTTTATTTTATAAAACCTAAAAACTATATGACCCAAATTTTCAAGTTATATTAGAACGTCGGTGGAAGACTTTCGGAAGTTTAACACACTAAATAATAACAAATTACCCATTAATGTAGTGTCGAAAACACAAAGTTTATAGATAAACTATTATTTGTAACTCCATACACTTCAGTTGTTGAAACCACTATTGTATGTATTTTCTTTTGATACTTCATATTATAATGACCAAGGTACAAATACTAAAGTCGTTGTAACAAAATCTGCATGTTATGTTTTCAATGAACAAAGATAGAAATGGAACAACTCAAGTATATAGTAACCTCGAGCTAAAGGATGATGTCTTCGTTGTCTTCAATCCATCTTTAAGTCTTCATAAGTAACTGGAGAAAGTCTCCACATTTATATGTTCATATTCTAACCTAACGAAGTTGACTTTAGTAAGCTAGTAAGCGACTCGAGTTCTGGAATTAAAGTTGAAAAGCAAATTGGATATAACAACGCTTGGTGTATTCAACCAAACAATGCTCTAACAGGGACGACCACATGCAATACATCACCCATGTGCATAATTATGGTAAAAGTTTGTTATCAAAGTAAATACACGTCTCTTTGCAAATGCAACTGTCTTCAAGAAGTTGGAGACGGCCCAAGATGGTAACCTCATTTGTTGTCATAAAATTAACCTCTTGCCACATCTTGAATAGTCGTACTCTTGTTGTCTATATTCATCAGAATTCTTCTTTCAAAGTTGATTAAATGTCTTAAGTATATGTATTTTGGAGGTTACTTGAGTTAACAGAGAGGGACCAATTACACCACCAACTTTTTCATTTAGAAACCTACTCACAATTCCTTGTGTTAATTTGAATCAATAATAAACCTGGCATTTTTAGGGGCGACCCCAACACAATTAGGGGCGACACAAAAATACAAAAAAGGTCACCCAAACATAAAACTAAGCTACCCATTATCCGCGATTTTTCAAAATGACAACTATGCCCTTACATAATCGGTAGCCAAAACAACAATCGGTAGGTTAGAAACAATCGGTAGTTTAAAATTAATAATTATCTACCGATTAATGTATGGATATTTCGTCTAATATTCACTTTATAATCGGTAGTTAATTGTACCTGTAAAACTAACGATTGTATGTAGTCCCAGATTCAACCTAGACCAAATTCTATAGAACAATAACCACTTGGTTAGTGTTTTGGATGCAACAACAATCGAAAGAAAATTACGTTCCACAACCTTACGATTATAGGTTTCCCCAAAAGCAGATTTTTCATAAATCCTTCATCTGCTGAATTTTTGAATAAGCTATATTCGGTAGGTAACCCAACTTAAATACCTACCGATTATACGTAGCAAACCATAGTTTATGAGGGTGCAGACCCAAGCATGACCACTTGGCTCAAGGTGCAGAGCCAACCAAAACCACTTGGTTTGTGTTTTGGATGCACCACTAATTGGAGGATTAGTAGGTTACCCAAACTTACGATTATAGGTTACAGAACACAAGTGATTTTCTAGTGTTATAATCGAAAGCCTAGGAATAATCATAGTTCCTAATTATAGTGTTGTTTGGATACAAGAAAAAAAGTTTTCTGCACAGAGAATAATCGGAAGAACAATATAAACTAACTACCGATGACAATAATCGAAAGTTTAATAAGTTAATATGGCGTTGTTTGGATCCAGGAAACAAAGTTTTCTTCACAGAGAATAATCGGAGGAACAATATAAACTAACTCTATAGATGATAATAATCGGAAGTTTAAGAAGTTAACTTGGTTACCGAATATGGTGTTGTTTGGATCCAGGAAACAAAGTTTTCTTCACAGAGCATAATCGGTAGATACATAATATAAAAAACTGCCGATTCTGACCCAAAAATTTCAAATTTCCCAGAATCGGAAGCTAAGTATATAAACTAACCTTCCGATTGTATGTATAAAATTCAACAGTTTCATATTTGTGCATGTGATTCGCTTGTGAGTCATCGTTAAATGCATAAAGATAGCAATAAGAAACCATTCGTAATTCATAAAACGAACAATTCACAAACCATAAACATAACGCACCAAACTTATAATCCGACTCATACTTTGAAAACGACATAATCCGACATGACATAATCCGACATAAACAAAGTTATCCATAAAGTTTACAAAACATCAAGAGTTTAGTTGGTCCTCTTTTCCTTGACTTTGCGACCTTTACGACCTCCATTACTTGGGCCTGAACCATCATTGGTTTCATCATTTGAGCCTTCAACTTGAGTGCTCGATGACGCATGAGTTCTTTTGTTCACCTTCATTGTAGGTTTCTTATTCAAATTTTCCCCGAACTGAGATGCATACTCTTCATTGTCAACATTATCAATTAACTCTTGGTGCTATTTTATCTTCTGAATTTGCACCGGCTCTCCGGACTTTATGCAATTAGTGCTCCATTTGGACAAACATCTTAACCTGCTCATCTGTTTTAAAACATAGCATACCATCAAACGATTACTAGTCTGATTTTGACCCATTAAATTAAACTAAATTAAGAAACCAATACGTACCAATCTATCAAAACCCGGAGGCTTCTCTTTGAGGATACTCTTATACGGTGCGGGCTTTGCTTTAAGATCACGGATTACACGAAAATGAGAAATATCCCGATACCAATCCATATAGTTGGGAGCATTTTCAAAACCTTGGTTGGATTGCCTTCCACCGTTGATCAAGTAATCCATCCTTCTATCCCAATGGTTTTTGCAGGATGGGTTACCCTTGTAAACCACCGTGATAGAATCTTTATCAGACTTGCATTCATCCACATCCAAAATGAAATTCCCATGGATGTGCCATTTTTGTAAACCTTGTACATAACCGTTTTGTCGCATCACCGTTGAGGCATTGTACATCACATATCATGTTGGGTGCCACAATGGTCCAAAATAAAGGGCCAAATCGTACCGACCTACGATATGTCCATTATCTCGGTCTTCCTTGCATGGATCAAATCATACGTCTTTGGATTTCAGTGAGTCCAAAATATCCCTCAAACGAATCAGCTGCTGCTCCTTTTTCCTATAATGGTTGTCATCGAAGACGTACTTTTTTCCTCTAGGAACACCTGGCACCCACGCCGGGTTTTTAATGGCCAATCTCAAGATAGGGAAGTGTTCGTAGATCCATGTCTATATTGTCATTTTTGCAAGTTTTAGGAAATTGATTCTTCAATGGTACAAAAAAAAAAAAAAACCAAGTATGTAAATTTAATAAAAATACATGTAGTAGACTCACGTTCCCGGCCACTTGGCTAATTCCAAGCCTCGACGTCTTTTTAAACTCTTCCATCAACCACACATGGCATGACATGCCCCAAGAGTACTCATGCACTTTATCGAGGGGATCCAGAAGTTGTAAAAGGTTGACGTCGACCCGATTGCCACTAGTATTTGGGAAAATGACACATCCCAATACACATAGGAGATATTCGGTGGCCGCATGGTTCACTTGCTCATCAGTTATAGTTCATTTCTCTTCTTTTTACTTGGTACCCCTTAACATATCCATTAGAGTACTAATGTTGAACTGTCTGGTTCTATACTTCATGCATCTCTCGAACTCAGTTTTTGATGTTTCTTCATCCTAACCAAAACACTTGTTAGTTAGAGCATAAAGTTTGGACCATTCTAACTTCTTTGTGAACTCAAACCTTACACCTTTTCCATGGTCAGAGAGTCTAATAATCTGCACAACATCATCTGGGGTAATCATCATCTCTCCAAACGGCATATGGAAGGTGTCGGTCTTAGGATAAAATTGCACAGGCTTTAGGGTGCAGAGCCAGCCCTAACCATTTGGTTCATGTTTGCGACGTATCCATAATCGGAAGTTTAACAACTTACATTTCCTTCTGATTATTGGTTGCCCCAAAATGAGTTTTTTCTAAAACCCTTTAATTCCAAAAATTTAAAATGTTTATAATCGGTAGGAAATTTGGCTACCGATTATATGTTTCCCCATATCGAACCTTTGCCAAAATTGCACTGTTTTTAGGGTGCAGAGCCAGCCCTAACCATTTGGTTCGTGTGGCCCAACATCGAACCTTGGCCATAATCGAAAGTTTAACAGCTTACATTGCCTTCCGATTAAAATAATCGGAGGCATTCACTTGCAATCGGTGGGAAATGGACTATATATTGGTGTTCGGAATTTGTCTTGGAGTCACTGTCCCAATGACTCCCGATTGAGTGAGAGAAGAAGAAGAAGAAGAAAAAAAGTGGGTATATGTTGCCAAATTCCGATTGTTGCCAACTTCCATAAACATGGATGGGTACGAAGAAGGACGTGAAGTTGTTGAAGTTCAAGGTTCACTACCGTTTAGAGATGACGATTTGGGGTATTTATTGAATGATCCACACATTGATGGAGATGAAACCCTAGATGACGCTTTCATGGAATAATATGGAGAATCACCCGAAATCGAAGGTAACAATGCGTCAAACAATCAGGTATGTTGTTAATAAACTCTAATAGCAATGTTATGTGTGTATGTGTGTGATTTTGAACGTGAAAATTCGATAACTGCATGCATTGAATGCCATTAACGACTATTAATCGGTAGCTAACTACTATAATTATCTACCGAATATCAACAATCGGGTATGTTTTTATGTATTAAGCTACCGAATATATTAAAAATCCCCAAATTGAAAGCTTCAATTTGTCTTAATCGGAAGTTTTGTACATAACATGGCTACCGATTGTAAAAAGTCGTCCCAAATAAGAATTTCTCCAAAAATTAAACATTTGTGAATCTTGAATTTTCATAATCGGGTGTTTATGAATTAACATATCTTCCGATTATTAATAATAGAATGTTTATGAATTAACTTATCATCCGATTATTTAAGTTTTTATACAGAACAATTGTTCATTTGTCTATCTATCAATCGGTAGAATATTTCAGTACAATACTTCCGATGTTTTTTAATCGGTTTGATTTTATAGTATTTTATTACCGATTGTAGAACAATCGGTTGTATAAGCTCTAAACTTGGTTCCGATTATTAATGCGTAACTTGTTGTTATGGTGCGTAGGCTGTTGTATCCGTTGATGACGATTATTATTTGAGGCCTGATACTGCCCTACACTATGAAAATGATTTGATATATTCATTAATTATCTTTTATTTTTCAAATCATGTATGTTAGATGGTTATGCTTATTTTGTTTGTTTTGTTTTATGCGCATTTAGATATTTGAAAGTAAGGAGGAGGCCAAGGAGTGGCTTATGAACAAGGAAAAATAGAACATGTGCGTGGTAGTTCAGAACCCTTGTGTGAGGGATATTCGGTTTGAAATGATATGTGAGAGAGGTGGGGTGAAGAAGAGTCACAAGGGAAAAATAGTAAGTATGTAAGGAATACGGAGAGAAATAAATACCAAACTCATACAAAGAAAATTGGATGCCCATTTAAGATTGTCTTCTATAATCCCAATGGTAGGGATAGTAAAGAGTGGAAAATGTCTAAAGTTGCGAATGGTTGTCACAACCATGATGATCCGGATACTCTTATTGGACATGTAATGGTTGCGAAGTTAAAACCACATGAAATGGAGACGGTGAGGTCTATGCGGATCCAAAAGGCGAGTGCGATCTTAAGTAAAATTAAGGCGGACAATCCCGACAAATTGTCTTCTTTGTCTACAATTCAGTCGGCCCTAGCTACGATAAAAAGGACGGAATGGGATAGTAGAATGGTCATGCAACAATCACAGTGGTTAGCTGAGTTACAGGACTACACATTGAGAACGGAAGAAAAGGATGGTAAAGTAGTACGTATTTTCTTGGCACATCCCGAAATGATTAAATTGGCTCAGTGTTTTCATCAAATTTTGTTGATAGATGCCACTTACAAGACAAACAAATATAACATGTCGTTGTTGAACATTGCTTGTCACACTTCGGACAAAAAAACGTTTACGATTGCATGGGGTTTAATGGATCATGGGAACAACGTGAGTTTCATTTGGATGCTGGAGACATTGAGGTCCATTTATAATGGGGATGATTTTCCAAGGGTTATTATAACGGATAAGGATCAAGCCTTAATGCATGCAATAGCGGTTGTGTTTCCTAAAGCCCGAAATTTGCAATGTACGTGGCACATTCAAGGCAACATCAAACACAATTGCCATCTCCATTTCCAAGATAAAAAAAACAAGGAAGGGTACCAAGAGGTCGAAGGAAGAGGATGAGCGCATTAGTAAATTAACCGTGGAAGAACAACAGGAAGAGAAGAGGTTATTTGATGAAAAATGGAAGGAGGATGGAATGATTTGGAATATGTTCATGAAAGCATGGGACAATATCGTTTGGTCGAAGACCGAGGAAATTTACGAAAGAAACTTAAAGAAATTTGAGGATGAATATGGCAAGGACTACCCAAAACCGGTTGAGTATTGTAAAACACAATGGTTAACGATTAAGGAGAGGTTTGTATTTGCATGGACATATAAATGTCATAATTTCAAGAACAAGGCGACAAGCATAGCGGAGGGGTCTCATGGCCGGTTAAAGAAAATACTTCTAGGTAGTCAAAATGGAGTTGTGTCGATCCAAGAAGCAATCCATGAATTCACCAATCGTGATCTCGATAAGATTAAGGGTTCTATGCAATTTAATGTACATAGATTCCCGACGGAACATGAAAGGGAAAGATTGCTTATAAGGGGCATTGTTCATAAAGTTTCAAGATGGGCAATAAATCACATGATGAAACAATTGAAGTTATATAAAGAATACGATGACGATAATACGGTTTGTGTTTGCAAGGATATGATAGATATTGGTCTCCCATGTCGTCATAAAATGGGTAGGTACGTCGATGTGATTGACATCACTGATATTCATCCATTTGGAAGCAATTAAATTTCACTCCAAGCACCCCCGTAGTTGATGGTCAGTCATTCTTGGAGTCGGAATTATGTGCAAGAATAACCGAGCATTACGCTAAAACAAATAGCGCCAAAAAGCAAATATTGATGCATGATTTGGAGCAAGCTCTTCATCCTAGTTTAAGGGAGTTTGATGAACCTATTAAGCAAAAGGGGGCGGGTAGGCCACACACCGAAGTGTCGAGGACCATTGGAAGAAAAGAATTGAAAGAGTATTTGTCTAATAAAATAATATTGTATAGGAATGAGCATTCTGAAGCCGAATTTGAAGATGAGCCGCAACCCAAGAAAAGAGGTCGTCCAAGAAAAGATCAAAGTGGACCAACCGACCGACAAGTAGGGCCAAATATCTCTACGAAGCCTTCTCAAGTAAGTCAAGCCGGGGCGGTGGAAGAAGTTGTGTTAGTGGAGACCCAAACTATCTCCGTAGTTATAGATCAAATGAGCGACTCCCAACAAACACAATCAACGGAAATGGTGACTATAAGAGAGAAGTATGGTACTCTTCATTGTCCTAGGGATTTTCATGGAAGACCCACGCGATCCAGGTATAAAATTATAGAAAATTATATGAAACAACTCCCTCCCCTCATTGTTCCATTTGTTTTGTCCACCGACGAGGTAGATGGGGATGGTAATTGTGGGTTTCTCGTCGCTACGGAACAAATTGGTAACTTTGGAGAGGTGGTGAACGAAGATGTAACCAAATGGAAATATTTAAGAACTAAGATGGAGGTACAAATAATAAAGGACAATGATTTCTATATGGGGATGATGAAGCAAGGAGATAGACACGACAAAGAGCGAGAGTTCAAAAACTTAGTTGCGCGTGTAAAGTGCCGAAAGGGATTGCAGACTATCGGATCCAAGTATTGGATGAGAATTCCTTCATGTGGATATCTCTTAGAGGACGTTTTGAATTGCGTGGTACATTTCTTTGTTCCTAATAAGTATGGACATTCCTTTACGTTGCACCTACAAGGACGGTTTGCAATGATTCGGTTAAAGATAGAAGAATTGTTATGGCATTTTTGAATGAGATGCATTTTATCGGTTTAAGAGTAAAGAGAGATTGCCCACTACCTTCGTTTGGTGGTGCGACGGATTAATTCCCAACGAATCATTGTAAGGATTGGTTGAAACAATATGAGACCAACATGTTGGATTGGGATCGCGTCATGAAAATAAACTTTCCGGCAGGCATACTCGAATTGGTTCCCTCGGATGATGAAGATGAATGATCATTACTTTTGAAAGATGTATTTTTTAGAATTTTTTGGAATGATCTGTGAAATATAAAGCTATAATCGGTAGTTATATTATAAATATATCAACCGATTATACATGCTTTTGTAAACATAATCAATCAATATTATAATCGGTTATTAAAATTTCTAATTTACCGTCTGATTGCAAGTCTAACAAAAATACTAAAAAAAATTCCCCAGAATCGATAGATAACATATTACATTAACATCCAATTGTCACCAAACTCTGACAAAAAAACTGAAATTTTTTCCCAGAATCGGTAGACAACATATAACATACACTTCCGATTATTACCAAACTCTGACAAAAAAAAGGTGAAAATCTTCCCAGAATCGGTAGACAATAGAATACAATAACTTCCAATTGTAACAATCAATCAATATTTATACGGTGGTCACGAACTTCAAGAATTCATAACTTCCATCATAAGTGAATTCTTCACCCTTTTCCACTAAGTACTGTCTTTTTGCGAGTGCCTCCTACATAAACAAACACAAAATAATGCCAAGTTCGTTTTAGTAAGAAAGATTAGACACCCGGTGTTATTTAAAAGAAGTATGCACATACTTACAAATTGTTGGATTGACAAGCTTAAGTTGATAGTGTTAAACATCCTCTTTTGTATCGTTATGTAGTCATTTACCTCTTTTTGGACAAGTCGGAAATGATCATGAACTTGTTGGAGTGATCTTTGCTTTGGATTTCCATACTCTCGCACAAATTGGCTATATACCCTCGCCCAAAAGACTTCGGGTGTTAACCTTCCCGCTATGACATCTTCACGTCTTGTTTCATGATACCATGTTTTCACAATGACCAAATCTTCAGCTGCGTCAAACGTTTCCATGATAGTAAGTTGAGATATACAATGAATTGACAAGAGTAGACGATGGAAAATCTATTTGTAGAATACACGATGCTATATATGTGGCGTTGTTTGCTGCATAAATAAGAAGAGTTTGCCCTCCTTATATAGATGAGAGTCCCAACGTCTTTTTTTTTATTTTAAATATGGACGTTGATGCGTACTTTACAAGACTGTACTAAAGTTGCGTACAATTATTACATACAATCGGTAGGAAATTATATTTAACCTAAGCAACCGATTATGCATACTCGGAACCTAAGGATACTTGTGTACCTACCGATTATAGCATGTTTTGTCAAGAGGGTACTCAGTTTCATTAGAGTGGTATAATCGGAGGTTTATCAATATGTATTAGCTACCGATTTTGTGTGGTTTTCGAGGCACGACTAGTTTCTTTTGAACGAAATAGGCGTTGGAGTATAATCGGTAGTTACATAAATAACTAAAACTTCTGATTGTCATAAATTTATTGAAATTCATTACAGTATCACCTCAACATCATCATAATTTTACGTTGAACTTCCACAAATTCTATTACAATGTATTGTGATTAGCGTCGTGGACGTGTTGGACGAGTCCTAATCGGATTAAATCTTTCCATCGCCATAAGGATTCTAAAATGAGCTTCATAACGGAAGCTTGATCTTTTCCATCTCCGCCATTCCCCGAGAGATTGTTCTATAATCTCATCATTGGTTGCACCCCTCAATCGATATTGATTCACAAGATAAGTTAAATGGACGAATTCTTCGACGCGTCCGTTTATTGAACCAATTCGGCAGAAAAGATCATCAGAGTGACGGTTGTTTGGGTTACCGGTGTCGGCGCAGAATTTTTCGTGAATTCTGCCCAAATAACTCATACTCATTATGCCTCCTTGCCTCCGTTCTGCTCCCCGTCTCGGATAGAATTGAACATAGCGCCTACATAAAGATAAATCTTCTTCAATCGTGAACTCCGTAGGATTAATGAATGGCTGGGCCATTATGTTGAAGATGATGTTGGAGAGAGTTAAAAGGTATTTGTGTTCCATAGAGGGTACAAGGATACAATGCTTATATAGGGTTTAGAGTTCCAACGGCTCTTTTTTGTTGGGGAAACTGTATAATCGGTAGCCAAATAAGGTATTTAGCTACCTATTATACAGTTGCCCCAAATTTTGTTTTGGGAGAAATCTCAAATTTTCCGAATTTGAAAACTATAATAATCGGTAGTTAATATGACTACCGATTATAAAGTTGCCCCAAATTTCTTCTTTGGGAGATACTATAATCGGTAGTATAGTGAGGTTATTCTTACTACCGATTGTTATAGGAGCAAGATTCGTGTTTGGCACAAAATCTATATTAATCGGTAGTCAAATGGCGTTACTAACCTTCCGATTAAGTATTTACAATCGGGCAAAAAATATATTCCAATTATAAAGTTGGCTCTGGGTTAGGAATAAAAAAGTCGCCCCTAAAAATGACAGGATAATAAAACGAAACAAAGAATTTTCTTGAATAATTTAAAAATGAAATTCTCTAATCACAAGGATGATTAAAGCACAACTTGTTTGTACTTCAATTACAAAGATAAAATCAATGTCAGGTGGACAAAAAATAAAAGCAGGACAAAAAGATTTTTGTTAACGAGGAAAACTGCAAAGACAATCGACCTTGAAAATTGATACTATTTGATTGTATCCATGTTAAAGAAATGAGATGCGACAGTTTGCAGAAACAACCTCGGAACCAACATGAAAAATCTAAGGATGACATTGCAACAATTTTCAGCACACGTCAACAAGTCATAGTGATACGACCATTGTGTATCAAACTAGGGTTTTCATCAATATGAAATAAGAAATTGTGTATTTGGGAGATATACTTCCCAACTTATCACATTGTACTATTTTCCCTTTGCTTTTTGTCCTACACATCATAAACCTGACATACATGCAACAACAACTAGAATGTACTTCTAAACTCAGACTTGAATGAGGTTAATCTCACTGATATTATTTCGAACTAGAGAACGCCTACACGACTACTACATGGTAGATGATGATGCAAGGGCGGCCTGAGCTACCTTAATGAAAACATCCTCTAAGGTGGTATCAGTTAAACCCCACGCATAGATCGGGAACTCCCGCTTTGCATTTTCAACTGCTCGGAAAACATCTCCAATTCTTACATCTTTCTTGGAAATTTCAAACTTCTGGGTTCCAGACAAATGGTAGATTTTGTTTGCATTCGAAGAGAGCCCGTGTACTAATTTCTCCACTTCCTCTTCTTGATCCACAGATGTTGTCATTGTAAACACATATGATCCTCCATATCTTGCTTTTAACTGTCATTCAAAACAAGTTTCATAAAATGAAACTACAAAAAATGGAAGATATATTACTTAAATTTGGAAGAGCTCTGATGCCCGGAGAATGATTTTCAATTGGAAGAAATTATGGTTCTAGCTAGTTTTTAGTGTCATTGCTATGGTTTTATTTAAACACTAACTAATTTTAGTGTCAGAGAGTAAATAGCCAACAACTTTAGGTCAAAAGGTTCATTTTTTTCTTACAGCTACAAAAGGTGTTTTAAGAAAGTAAGGGTTCATTGCCTCTCGGTCCATAAATTTTCAAACAAATCTATAAAGAAAAGCAACATTAGCAGTAATGAAAAGGATTAGAAATGTGAGATAATCTTATTTTTACTTCTTTTGGGTTTCCTATGCACTGCAAGCTTCCGTCTGCAAAGATTCCTAACCGGTCACATAGTGCTTCTGCCTCTTCCATTGAATGAGCTGAAACCATCAAGTATCTGGTATGAGCAAATACATAAAAATAAAATAACGGTTAAATTAGTGAAACAATAGGATCAAGTATCTAGTTTCATTACTGGTAAGAATAATAGCTCGATCCTTCTTTGCTCGTTTCACAATATTCCACAAATGGTTTCTTGAAGATGGGTCCAGTCCAGTACTGGGTTCATCCATATAAACAACCTTTCACAAGAAAAGGAGCTTACATCATAAAATTGCACTGTAACTACATGAATATAAGTATAAACATTGCATTATTATAGGAGATTACACTATTCAAACTCAAGTTCAATATCTGTCGGAAGCTTGAAAAATACAAATAAATAAAGACAATGAGCAAAACCTTAGGATCACCAATTAGCGAAATGGCAACGCTAAGACGCCTCTTCATCCCACCACTATAAGTTCTAGCTTGTTTATTGGCAACACCTCCATGGTATAAGTTGACACTTTTTAGAGATTCTTCAACTGCCTGCATACAAAAAAAAAAGATCACAACTCATACTTGGTTAGTGAAATGTTGGTTGAGTAATGGTACATCTTGCTAAAAAAACTAAAGGATATAGATGCTTTGAGGTTCTTTAAAATAGAGTACAGCTGACAAATATGTAGACTTACTTCTGTTAACTCAGACCCTTTGAGGTTCTTCAATCTGCCATAGAATAAAAGATGTTCTCTACCTGTTAGGGTTTCCCACAGCAGGCTGCCATTGTGCATAAAACAAAAATTAATTGTTATCAATTTGTACTGCTGGTAAACCATAATCAATGTGTCTCAACACAGAAAAAAAAAATGTTGCTTACTCATGCTGGGGGCATACACCCATGCTGGCATATATTTGGTCCATATCAGTTTGTATGTCCAATCCATTGACTAATGCCATGCCAGAGGTTGGTTCTGTGAGCCCAATCATCTGCAAGTAAATATCATATCTCTTTGAGAGGGGATATACACTAGCCTTTGATTTTTGTGTCGAAAAAAGAATAAATGAAACCTCTGAATGTCAGATTTCCATAGTGCTAATAACTCACCATACTGATAAAGGAGGTTTTCCCAGCACCATTTGGCCCAAGCATACCAAAACATTCCCCTCGACCCAAAGCAAGAGATAACCCTCTAACTGCTACTTTTTCAGGATTTCCATCTATACTTGGATAAACTTTTTTAAGGTTATCACAGACGATGGAATCAGTTGTATCATTTGAGAGGATTAACTCTTTAACCTTTTCCCTCTGTACAAACATAAACAAGAAGATTAGTGTAAAGAACAGACAGATAAGTTCTTGAACTTAGGGCCCACATCTGAAGTCCAAAGCACATGAAGAAGTTTTTTTTTTTTTTTGTCTGGATTTCATACAAAATGATAAGTCTATATGCTCACTCATTTTGGTGGCTTCCAGTTATTATATGTCCAGGCGCCACTCATTATTGAATTCCTTTATTCGCAAATACATGTAAATATTCAGATCTTTACAAGAAATGCTTGAGAAGGAACAAAGTTACCTCTTGGGAAACATCAGGTTTTTCACTTTCATCGCGAAAGTTTAACTGTTGTGTCTGGATAGCTAGCTGCTGATTAGAAGCCGATAGCTTCTTCGACAGATTTTTCAGGAAAAAAAGGGGGTGCTTTCTGACACCATTACCTAGGGATATAACTTGATCCAAATAATATGCAACAATAAGCATTACGAACCATTCTATGGCCATGAGAATTAAGACTCGTCTCATCCCATTCTCTCCATCATTAATATCATTCCAACTCATTTTAACTGCATAACCCAGATAACGTTCTCTTTGGGTATATTCTTGAAACTCATAATTTCCACGATATAGAGCAAAGGGAGGAAACATCTCTAGTATGATAATCCAATCTCCTATAACAACATAAGATTATATCGAATGTAATTAGGGAATGTCACAAGATAGACAGAGTTTAAACCACAGAATTAAAAGAATACAAAAGTTTCTAATGGGACGAGTATAGTGTACTATAAGAATGTATGAAGAAAACAAAAGGAATGTCAGCTTCCTGACATACTGTTTAACTGCATCATTAGTTCAACTCACCTGAAAAGGATGGAGATTGCAAGACACTCTGGAAAACATACATTCCTAAGAGCCCCGATCCAAATACAAACATGTGTGCTAGTACTGTGACACCAAATTCAAGATATTAATACATAAGGAAGAAAATACAAAACATATGGATTTTAGCACAGAAGAAATGAATAGGAGGGTTGTAGACCTGTAGCTGTCTTAACATGTAAAAATAATGTTGCCATAAGAAAAGCAAATGAAATCTGCAGGTTTATATAGGTGAAATAGAACGTAAACAGTATGCTGAATGCAGTACACTTGAAGATCGGCAACCCTGAAAAATAAGAAATTATAAATTCTTATATATGTAATGAAAAAAAACACACATCACACATAAATTAAAACAACACAATTCGGTTGAGTTTTCTTACCTATGAGATAACCGGATACCATAAAACCTAGTATGTAGACAGAAGAGAGAAAAAGAAAATATGAATATGTTATCATCCAGTACGGACCATCTCCAAGTCCATGCATTTTCATCATGACCCTTAATTTTTGTTGCTTCTCATAAACAAGAGATGTCAACATAACCTACATCAAAAGGTTAGTAATAAGACTTCAGGCTGAGTAATTTACCAAAGATAAATCTTTAGTATAGATTGTTCATGGCCTGCCTTATGAAAAACAAACTACATGCCGAGCAAAGATATTTCTTGAAAATTGAAATATCAACCATCGATTATCTTTAGTGTCAGTACAGGGGTTAAATTTGGCCAACATAATGTGACATAGATGGAGTGGTGTCGTTGCATTTTTTCAAAACAAAACAATAAAAAGATTATAAAAAAAATTCATACCACTTAAAAAAGAAGAAAAGAGCATTAGTGGAAACCAGAATCACAACTGCAAATTTAAGTCAAATCTCCAGCACAGCCAGGAAAAGTTAGTACGGTAAGTGGCCACATTAGCTTTAGTAAGCAGTGAATTCTGTAATAACAGTCTCAATAACAATAGGTGGCAAACATTGGTAGAGAGGGCATGACCTCGTGCGTGTGGTATAGAAACTCATAGAATATTTTCCCTAAAATGCTACATAATTTCATGAACACGGACAACGTAAAGACCTCGACCTCCTTCTTTTTTACGCATTTGTACAGTAAAGGAAAGCAAAAGCAAAACTAACAATTTTAGCAAGTGATGCACAAGCTATTGAATCACTCTAAGTTACTAATTCAAAAAGTAAAAACAAATGATGAACAAGCATTACCTACTGGAAACTCATAACGATGTAGAAAATCAAGGTTAGTCCCACTTACAGGAAAAAGCTGCAAAATGATCCATGTGAACAAGAGCGGAAGAAATAAAGTAAGCGCCATAGACACCATTACATCCATCATATCGGATCGTCGCAGTAGATGAGTCTGTGGCATATCTGTGACATAATCTAGCAGCACCTTTATACCAGTGCCATTCAAGAACTTGAGATAAGCATTGGAAGCCTACATAAACAAATGCGATATTAATGGGAAAGCCAATTGAAGAAATACACAGATATTGTAAAACGCACAAATACAGGCATGCGCCATAGTTTAATTTCTTATAATCAAGAGACTTCACATGATCAGATTTCACTCAACGCATCAAAAATGGATAATCTAATTCACCCAAAAATTGAATGACCAAAAATCTGGGAGAAACAAATTTTTGTTAGGTAATTGAGATCCTTTTAAGTTTATAAATCTAGAAGTTGTAATGACGGTGTTACAGGTAAAGGTTATGGTGTGGGGGAAGGGTTGCAAATCTGCAATGAGGTTGTGTTGGATGTGAAATTGTTCGTAGACTGGTAATAACGGTGTAGATGATTGTGGTTTCATTGTAGGTTCCATGGAAGGATTAGAAGCTAAATTTCTGTGCTGAATTTTAAGCCTAGGTTGCTACTTGATATAACTGTTGAACAGTTAAATATGATAATTAATACTAAGGGGAAAGCTTTTTTTACCGGAGGGAAAGCTAATTCGGTATAAAATATTTAATTTCGAGTCAATATTGGGTGGATTTAGTAATAAACTTTCCCCTTGTCATTTATTTTTTCTTTTTGTAATAAGCTTTCCCGTATCATCTCTCTGTCACTGTGTTAGTAGGTTATCTCCGTAGATACAGTACTTAAATATTGCCGACTACGATCTCTTTTTGACCGAATTGGATATGTTAAACTAAATGAGTTTAGTGTAACAGTACTGTGAATGTATAGGACTGCAGAATACACTCACCTACTTCATTGAACACATGTCTGTTAATTAATTGCAAAACATATGCCTGCAACAACGCATCCTCCCTTGGATTAGTAAGGTACAATAGAGTAACATGTAAATTTCGAACAAGTTCGTATATAGAAGAAGCGACAAATGTTCATAGTTATTTCCTAGTGCAAAATGGAAACAAGAAGACTCAACGGTATTATCTTTTCTTGGTTTTTTTTTCTCATACACTTTTGTTATAGATTGACAATTTCCATTAACGGGTGCACTATTTTGGCCAACCTTCCTTCCATCTATAACTACCAGCCATACACTTTCATCAAAATTAATTGTTACCATCCTTATATATTAGAACGACAAAAATAAGTTACTACTACAACAACATAGAGGATGATATGTGAAGTTAAACTCGAAACAAAAACAAAAATCGAAGGAGAAAGCTTATTACCAAATCAACTCAATATTGACCCGAAATCAAATATTCTAGACCAAGTCAGCTTTCCTCCTATTAATTATTTTAAATATGAGTTTCCGTCCACAACAAAAATGATATAGTTTTTGCTTCCTATTTGTAATCAGGATGGATCCTTCACTTATACTCGTTTGGACACTAGAAGCAGAAGTCGGGTGCAGAAACATTTACAGCGTGTTTGTATACAAATCTGCTTCCGATTTTTGCTTTTCCAGAAGTCGAAGTCAGAAGCAAAACTATTTTGCTTCACAAAAAAGTTAATTTTTCAACTTTTAAGAAGTCGTATTTATTTTTGACACTCAAACTGATTTCTGACTTTTCGACTTCTAAAAACTTGTGTTAGCTTCACAAAAAATCGACTTTTTTCCTCTTAGAAGTCATCTTGAAATTGCGTACCTAAACTAACTTCTGACTTTTTGGCTTTTAGAAGTCAAAAACCAACTTATGACTTATGAGTGTGTATCCGAACAACTTACTCAATTTCCAGTGTTAATTTTCTTTTGCCATCGTCGGATGTAAGTGGATGAATGATTGCTAATACTTTTATTATTTGTATATTTTATGTATCGAATATTAAACCAGTCAAAAGAGAGCAATTGACGGTCAATCCTCAATGCACATAGAAGCACTTAAAATATATATGTCATTCTTAAAAATTTGAAGTAAAAAAAATTGTTTCACAAAGAATATGCCGTTTATTTTCTTCTTTTTATTAACTTCGGAATTTTTGACTTAATTAAGACGAAAAATTATTGTTTGTGTGATCCAAACACCATTTCAATTTTTATGGACTGAATGTAAATTTGTTAGATTTTATTTTTTATTCGGCGAAAAACACAGAAATCGTGTGCAAGCGAATATAATTAAAAAAGAGCATAAAATTCAAAGCAAAAGATAATCAAACAAAAATGGAACAAAAAAGGGGCAGAATAGGAAACCTCAAGAACAAAGACTCATTCCCATGAATACCAATATCCAAGAAAATGTGCAATCCTCAAATCCCCTGAGGATGCCATGGATTCATAAAAGAAGCACTTGACGGATAGTCTCTTTGTAAAGGTGCGCAAGGGACTTAAGGTCACATGACAAGATCCTATCATGCTTTTGTTTTTCAACAGTATGCTCAAAATATAAGATTCTTTCAAAATGAAAGACTTAACCAAATTTATGGGTAGTGGAAAACTCATTTCACCCAAACTCAATCACCTTCTCTTTCAGTCGTAGGAGTGAGTGAAAGTCTTCAACTATAAAACTAAAAATGGAAAATAACGACAAACAATTTTCCTTATGAAATTAAAAATGGAAAATAACGGCAAACAGTTTGCCATGTTTAACTAAAATGAAAAAAAGAAAAAAAAACAATTTGTCGTTCTTATGTAACTAAAATGAAACGAAAAAAAAAAAGACAAACAGTATGTCTTATAAAATCATAATTTAAAGTAAATAAAACGGTTTGACGTATAGTCTGTTATCCCTTTATCTCATACCCCTTGCTCTATAGAGAACAAAATGAAATAACGATGCAAATGATGTTAGTTGGGATGGTGCTTAGGGATGGAGTCACAAATTTTACATACAAAGGTAAAATTATAGAGAAGGTAACGAATGTTTTTCTTTCCAAATCTCCGAAACTATATGCAATTGAAACTATATAAATAAATGTATTTAAGACCAGCAAAATTTATAATTAAGTAATATTATTAATTTAACGAGTCAAATGTAGGCTTTATAAATCTAGTTGTATATGAAAATTATACTATTTTAGAAATTTTATTAAATAATTAAGTACTAATTAGCGAAGGATCAACCATAAACTTAGTGGCGTGCATCGATGAGAATATGTATTAATAAAAATTCCAAGATAGAAATCATATGTGGAATAGAATGCATACCATATTGACGGTGCGTAGAATCCACAATGGCGGTGAGGTTCCACCAAGTAATGCCATCACCGAGGCGTCAGGTGAGGGAAGAGATGTCGAGTTATACCAGACATTCACATTGAAGTTAGTCACATCGGAGTTTAAGAAATCATATGCTGCAACATGAGTTTTATATTTGCATGTCATTTAACTATACCGAAAGATAATATTGCAGAAAAATAATTTAAGTAAACCGAACCTGTAAAGATCTCATTAACTTCTTGTTTTGGATTTCTTTGCCAGTATCCCCCGAAGAGCTCATCATTTACCGAAAAATAGTTATTTCTCCATAGAACTAAACCTTGCACACATGTTAAACCTGATTCAAGTTCAAAAATATAAATGGTTGAGCATGCACCCGCATAAAAACGATCAGCAAGTAATAGATCATGAACCATGAAGACAATCATAACCACATCATAGTTCACACTTAACATAATTAAGGAGAACATATATTATTACTTATATGCCAAGATTAAGCATGTTTTCCTTTATAATCTTATAAAATTTCAGTTAACGAGGCCGACCGTACTATAGTGGTCAAGTCATTAGATGATGAAAACGGTGAACTGAGTTCGAACTTGTCGATATTAAATTCTTGACTGATTAAAAAAATAAATAATGAAAGCGACTAGATATAAGATTACACTACAATATAATACATACGAATAATATTTTGATAATAAAAGAGTTTTCCTAGGCAATGCTGATTAATCACCATATTTTGAAATAAGATGGAAAATAAGCATGATCTGGGTTACCATAAACTTACTTAATGGCTTTATATCACCAGACGACGTCTGCACGGGAAGGTTAAGTACAGAATGTCTAACTTGTTTGCATTGAGCTTGGATTACTTTTCTTTCATTCACCTGAAAAAATATTCAGTATCAACACAAATGTTGTAGTCTGTTATGATATATCTACAATCACTTAATGAATATTATGTTATCCTTATTTGTGTATAACAACATTTCATTTGTGAAAAGATGAACAAGAGAATGACGGACCAGCAGAAGATCACTTATATCAACAGGAGTTACAATGGAATTCAATGAGACACCACGACTAACGATCGGGTTCTTTCGCATGGTATGTATAAAACTTTGTACCCCATCTTCATCCGCCTGAAAATTTATAAAATCGACATGAATGATCAAGTTAGTCTCTAAATAATACTATCAAGTAGCATGTTCCATTTATTTGAGATCTTAACATAACTATTTACTTTATTAAATTAATATTCATCCTCATGCTGAAGAAAATTAACAAGAAAAATAAAGCTAACCTCTACAAAATAGACACCATCATCCATTGGAGTACTAGCGGAGAAATTCAAAATGGGACTAGCCGCGAATAGGTTTATACCCAATTCTGATAACACATGATATTAGGAAGCAAACAAATATATTAGTCTTTAGAAAATTGTACTACATCCGTTACTTCTGTTTTTAGAAAAGTGATATTATAATATTTTTTTATTTTAGCCTAAAAATAAATTAAATTCGAAAAATAGTAGTATTTCTATTCCAAAAACGGATGAAGTAATATGGAATGAAAGAGTTACTGAAATGTACCTTGCCCGAGGGATTCATTCAACCCGGTAACAAGTATTGTTAATGGGCAAGACTTTGTTGCTCGACATGATTCATCAGGCAGGTCATTATATGGAATAAACTCATTTTTCACCGCACGAGATTCTGGCCAAGGTATATGCAAATAAACGGGGTTCTCTGAATGTGGTGCTTGTTCACGAAACATACCGATGCCACCAGGTAGCTCCGGAATATCATCTCCTCCATGTCCAGGTATACCCGGACCAGCAATTTGCTGTTTTTTCATAGATGCTGAAAAGTTTTGTAATTGTTGAAGGAACACAAGTAATAGAATAGGGAATGAAATAAGTCTTAGATTTTCCCAAATGTTACGTTTCTGCAATAAGAAGGAAAGTTCAAAAAGCCACAAGTTAAAAAGAGGAAAAAAAATCATCATAAAAGACAAACAAAAAAGAAAAAAAATATATTAAGACTAATATTAATTTATTTCAAAATTGTCTTAAATTTATATAGAAAAATGGTGAAATAATAAAAAGAGCTACCTGAAAGGTGATATTTTTCAAGAACAAAGCATTAGTCTGTGTTGTAAAACTCGATTTTGCCATCAATTAATGGTTTTCTTACGAAAAAAAAAAAGAAAAGAAAAAGATAACAGAAGTTATGTACAAGAAGAAATTGGTAGAGATATATATGAATTAATGTAGTAACATTTGTTTTTCTTGTTTGTTTGATTTCTTTTAATCAATACGGGTTTTTACAGTTAGAATAGTATTAATTACAATGTTGTCAATATGAAGTTATTTGGTGTTGTTGATTTGAATTTCCAGCTTATCAACAATGAACTCCATTTCTTCAAAATTCTGCCAGCTCTTTTTCAAACAAACCCAACGGAAACTACAATAATATCGTTTTAATCTTTACAGGGTTTCAGTTTGGAACAAAAATAACTAAAAATAGATCAAAAAAAAAAGGATTCTTACAATCTTGTTAAAACTATCAGCCAGGAAAGTTTTTTGGAACCCACATTGGGGAGGTTAAATGGAACTAGTTTTTATCATTAGGGGAGGTTTTTAGTAATGAAAATATCATAGTATCCTTTATTCCTTTTTTCTTATAAATTTTAAGAATAAAACCTAAAATCTAAATCAAGTTCAAAAAAAGAACCAACAGAAATCATCCCCATTCTCTTCTTATCATCTGCCGATTCTTTCTCTTCTCCTCTTGTTTTCTTCCATCACTTATTCACTTCATCATTTATTAGTATTTGATTCCAAAATTTTCTTTGTCGATCAATACCTTCTATATAAATGAGTCGAACGAAATAATATTTTAGGCAGTGTGAAAAGGCGAGGGTACCCAAAATATACCTCAAGCTATAACTTTTCCTTCCTATAAGTCCTTTCCCCGAAAGTGATTTTGTCTATGGACTGAGTCGAGACAATATAACAAATCGGTTCACACTTTGTGTGATCGACAATGGATACGAGATCGAGACAATACAATAACAAAGTGTGTTTACTTGATACAAAGGTTAGGACTTAACCAAACTCAATAGGATTCACGTATCATGTAAATAGGAATTAACATTTGTGCAATTTACTTTAATTATAATAAAACAATTATAATGCGGAAATATAAAGTAAATGACACAAAAATATTTTGTTAACGAGGAAACCCCAAATGCAGAAAAACCCCGGGACCTAGTCCAGAATTGAATACTCTCAGGATTAAGCCGCTATACAAAATAAGACAACTTCGTATAGTTGAGACCAAGCAACTAAACCTATAGTTCACCTAGTTTCGTCTGTATTCCCACGCCTCCAACCTGTAAACAAGTCACGTACTTGGACCAATTTATTTGGTTCGTATTCCAAACTGTAAAGGAACAACAAATCTGTTTGGTATCAACTCTCTTCAACCAAGTGATATGAGTTGCGCAAAGGTTCCCTTGTTTATCTTAACATAAAATCCTTTGCATGATTCCAAGATCTATCTTATGTTCAATCACCCAAAGGAAATCATTAAGATTAAGCCAATAACACTCTTCAACCAAGTGATATGTGTTGATTCCAATCTTCCTCAATTAATCAATCCAATCTACCACAAGGATAAACCGATTATTAATTGGATCCTCTTTTTCCCAAAAAAGTATTGTGCACACCAAAGATTGTAAAAGCCAAGTTAGAAATCTTCAATATCTTCTTTGTCTTCAAATCTTATTAGATCTTCAATAAACACCTGCACATAATTACTTGAATCTCTTGTGATCAATCACACACAGAACGGAGTCTGTTAACAATAGATTATCACAAGATCGTCTTTAGATCTAACAACAGTCTAAAGATCCATATCGAAACCTTGAACTAGTTTGAGTGAATCTTATATCAGAAGAGAAGATTCTCATGCATAAACAAACTAGGTGCAATCAAAGTTCAACCACCGTTAGTCAATCAAATCAATATGAAAACTAAAGATAAACCGCAATATCTAGTTTCCCACCAACGGGTCGCGCTACAACTTTTCAATCCCAAAGAATACTTTAAATTTAGCGGCCGTGTAGTGAACATCACTACAATTGAATATGCAGAAACATATCGTTTGATAAGGTTGGGGATTATTGAAGAAGGATAGGGAGAATTAGACGATTTACATGAGGGAGAGACATAGACAGGGAAGAGAAAGAGAACTTGATAGAGAGGTTAATTCATTTTATTAATTGATAAAGCCATAAGGCATACAACTAGTCCATATATAGTTATAGGACAAATACACTACTACTACTAACAGCACCCAACTCCTTATCTTATAGCCTGGCCCGCATTGGCTTCCCTTAACCATAATGGATAACCCCCATTGGTACATGACAAATACCCACCTCTTCAAATCATCCTTGTCCTCAAGGATGTAAAAAGTGATATGACCTCGGGTGTAGGTAAGCTTGGCTAATGGAAGGCACAATTGCTGCAGCTGTTTCTTGAATGCAGCGGAAGATGTGAACATAACCTCAATAAGGTTCAACTCAAATCCCACATACCATGGGTCTCCATCATGTGATCCGCATGCTCCATACTTGTACATAATTCCTACTGCAAAACACATTTGTAATATTAAGGAAATAAACACGTGGAGCTTGTGAATATGGATTCTGATGATGCAAATATAGACGAAAGAGTCAAATATCCACAACATAACTTCACTCTGTATCGTTGTGCTGATCTTAACAATGAAACATAACTTCACTCTGTATCGTTGTGCTGATCTTAACAATGAGGAGCTTCCATAGATTGTGGTGTTGATCGCGAGCAATTAGGGCCTGAACAGAACTCAGCCTATTCCATCTTTCATAACCAACAATACATGGAACCGAAAGGTACTTTATTACCTCTAATTAAGTCGTTAATATACTGCCCTTCTCATTCCATTCACCCTCATCATCAACCTGCCAAAAACCCTTGCCAATGAGTTCACCACAGTTCATAATTACCTTCATTTTCTGGATTGCGACTATCCTTTCACCGAACCCCACTCCACTATAATTTCCCGGATCTAGTAACACACAGGCAAACACCTGACTATCACAAATAAGAGGTTGTCTAACAGTTCATAATTACCTTCATTTACTTCCTTCTTAGTCGTTAAGGAATATCTTTGAACAAAATAGAATAAGCATTAATGCACCGTGTTCAAAGAGTGACGACATCTTACTCTTGCAATTTTTTTCCATGCTTGCTCACTTGAAACCGATTTACCACACTTCCAAACAAGTTTAGAATTGGTTCATATGACTTTCAATAACTACGTGATTGATCAAGTACCACTCAATCACAACTCATGGCTTTGAAAGAGAACATGGTATAGTTCTACCCAACAACATAAAAACAAGGTTCTACCTCCATGTGAGTCATAGTTACACTAGCTTACCAAAGATGTAACTGAATTGAAAATAGATAATTCAATTTTGACTAGGTATTCATTAGGATCTTGCAGGAAATTTCCCCACATATATTTGGTATCTAAGTTGATTACTATCTCAACATCAATTTTTATTGCGAGTCAATGATTTACCACTGATGATTGTTGTTCCAACATGTCCATAGGATATTGAATAAGGATAGGGAGAATTAGACGTTCAGGAGGGGGAGACCCTTCCCAAAACGTGTTGCAGGATTAGTTTTCTAGAAACATGTTCATAGGATCGATTACCACACTTCCAAACAAGTTTAGAATTGGTTCATCTGACTTTCAAGAACTACGTGATTGATCAAGTACCACTCAATCACAACTCATGGGTTTTCCATAGTTCTTTCTTCCATAAACCTTGTTGCACCTCATACAAGGATCAGTTCTCCTTGTGATGTACTGCACCTCTTACTAGGATCGGTTCCCATATTCCCAGTAATAAGTTCAGACATACACAACCCGATCATACCCCATGTGATTACTTAAGATCGGTTTCACTAATAAAAGTCATACCAATACATAAGTCAGGCCTCATGTTAATAGTTTTACCAAGAACACAAACAAGTCGTGAGCGGTTATACTAATCACACATATTGGTCGTTCAAACGATATGCAATGAAGAACATCCCCAATGACTCCTGGCGATTTCCTTTTCGGTTCACAATACATATCATGAACTTACTTCCTCAAAACACATGTAAACATTGTTCCCTAGGATGAAATCCTCACCTCATGCCCATACATAATCACAATAACATTCATACGATTATGTCGATGTCTTATATACAAAGTTTAATGGTTAAGCAAGATACTTCATATTGTATTCCTTAATACTATATCTATCTAGAGTGTTCATGCTTCGCAGTTTTATGTTTTCAATATGCACGACTTGAAAGATACGTTAGGGAATGAAATAGTTCAAGTCAAATATCACTAACCTCAAGTGGAAGGATGATGTTGTCATTGTAGCTCCGCACTTCTTCACTTCTTCAAGTCTTCGCAATAATGTCTCACCCTAATATTTTCAATCTAACCTATACGAAGTTCTAGTAAATTTAAATCAAACGACTCTTAAATGAGTTTTGTTTACTAAAATATGACAACAAAACTTGACATACCAACACTTTGTGGGTTCAACCGAGCAATGTTCTAACGTAGTGCCTTAATTATAGAGTCATGAATATGGCTAAACATAAAGAAAAACCAAATCTCAAATACAAATTACATGCAATTACAAATCAAGAAGATGAAGCAAACTCGGACGATCAACCTCTCAGTAAAATGGCTCCGGCGAGAAGGTAAGTGATTCTCATTCATTTTTTTAGTATTCTGATCGATTTGAACTCTATTTTGTAGGTTTAAATCAGAAATAAGATTTTCGGTTTCATTTACAAGATAACAGTCGGTACTGAATGGATGATGAATGCAATGCCGAGTGTTGTCGTCGATATTGTATTCTAGTTAAATACCGTACCGACTCAACTGTAAATCCTTAGATTATTTTTCTACATATCCACGGTCACCATTGATTTATCAATGAAATCCACGCTGATAGGGATACCAATTCACTGTAGTGTATATACACTCTGTTAGCATAGTCGATCAAAATTCTAACAATACCGACTACACATTACAACAGTCGGTATAGATGAGAAATTTCAATATAATGTCGATTGTTGGTTAATTTCTCTGGATTCAAATTTACCCCTGTCGGCATTGTCTATTTAGAATGTTCAATGCCGACTGATATAATGGAATACCGATTATTTTTGTTTTAGTGACAAATTTTGTTTTGTTTCAATGTAGGTTGTTGATTTTTGATGCCGATTTTTCGTTATAAAATGCATATGTTTTTTGCTTTGATGGATAATTTGCTGCTTATGCCTTATGATTTAGGTCCAAGAGAAAAGATAAGAGAGAACCAAAGGAACTTTCATCTTTAAGAAAAAGATGCTTTTGTCTCTATTGAGTTCATTCATTCTCATTATGATCGCCATGAACGATTGAGGAAAAAATTAGAGGAACCATAAAGTCTGAGACGAAGAGAACTTTGCGATTTCTATCTATCTTGCCTGAAAGAGATAACGAGAACCTCGATAACAGAAAAGCAAGATCAGGATTTACGAATTATCAAGGTAGAGATAGTCGGTCAAGGATTCACAAATCCCCAAAGAGAAGTCTTTTAGTTGTAGATATAATTATGTTTCTCAAAGGAAACTTAGGTCTATAGATGACGACTCTAGAATCAACAAGGACACAAAGTGTCATGGATTGATTTTCCAAGTTGAAAGAACATATTATTTATAGTTTTTCCAAGACCAGGGGTTGCTTAGAATTCAAGATAAGATAACTTGAGAATCAAGCAAACTCTATTCTTGAAATATACAATAAAATAATATACACTTAGGTTCGGTTATTGAACCGTGTATAATGACCATTCGGTTTAGCAAGTTAGCCAAAGAACTAAAAGCAGTTTGATATTCATTCAAACACTTAAGAGTTTAACCACGATGCACGCACATAAGTGTTTAAGTATTCAACGAAGTCTTAGAAGTGTTTAACAGAGTTCTAGTAATGCTAAACATATTATGAAAATAAGTCTTTATGCATTTGCTAAAATATAAACTGCGAAAGTTGGTAGGATAGTTTGCCGACCGCATGGCTTGTTCACGAGCCGGGGTGCAACGGTTCGTATACCGGGTTCGCCAATCTTACAAGACTACCGAACTTAGTTGACAATAGTTCGTGAACCGGGTTCACCAACTACTAGCTAGCCTATTATACCAACTTAAAATTTTTAATTCACCATGGTTTGCTAACTAGGTTCGTGAACTGTACCCAAATGAACTTTCGGTTTGCGAACTGGCTTGATAACCTTCATGTATTTCTGAAACTCATATATATATGGTTTACAAACTGGTTTGCCAACCTATGACCCTGAGTAGAAATATTAGTAAGTTCAATATTTCCCTCTTATATGATGATTGAAACATTTCCAAGTGATTAAATCATTTACATGGGAAATTTTCAATTGATCCACAAATTGATTCATAGAACTAATATTGTTTAAGGACCGTTGAACATCTTTTCTTAGAATCATATTTCGAGATTTTTGACAAGACAAGCTTGACTTGAAAGTTTTTATTTGTAAATCTACTAGAAGTCATACGACATAGTCTGAATAGATAGAATGGTGAGATAGTAAGTAAAATAGAATGGTTTAGTATTCATATATCTGATACAGAGGTTCTCTAAATGTTTTCGTCGATCTTCAGTATTCAAGGGTGATGTTTGATACTCAACTACAAATCCTAACCTAGTCTGATACTTGACTTAGTAGACTAGATATCAAGATATAGTTTTGATCACCTAACATTGACAATAAGCTTGAGATAGCAAAAATTGTGGGTTCAACTGAGCAATGCTCTAACAACCTACCCCTTTGTCAATTTTAGTGACAAAACTATTCAATACATATGGATACAAAAATAAATAAACTTTTTTGCTTAATCCACTATGCTTGATTTCCTTGGTTCTTCAACACACGTCTTAAATCCTTCGTACTTCAAGTTCTTCTAGTGTTCTCCATGTGTTCGTTCAACACTTTGTTGTTAAAGATCCGTAGCGATAACAATTTTTGAGAAATCTCAAAAAGAGCTTTGATAAAATGAGGTAATCACTCTAGCCATTGGTTGTTATACAGAAACACAATATTGTTACCTTCCTCAAAATTCAATTGCACCACAATTTTGAAGCAATACTACAGTGATATGTTATCCCCCTTAGTCAATACATACTACTTTTGCAAAATAGGTAAAACTTATAGACAATAATTCACTCCCCCTTAGATAATGCTCCGTAAAACCATATGTACTGTAATAAGATACTAGTTAATAATTCTCCCCCTTTTTGTGAACAAAACTGAAAAAGGTGAAAAATCGGAATAATCATGAATTAATCAAAAGAGTTTCAAGACTAGAGAACACATAATAACCTTTAGTTTAGACGATTTCAACCAAGAAATCTCGGTTTGCGTTAAGGAGACATAAGGCGCAAGCATATCCTACAATTCCACATCCGCACTCCCCATAAAGATATTATCATTAAGCACAAGTTCAAAAGAATTCTCCCCCATAAAATTTCATTCTCGGAATAACAACACGAGCGAGCTTATTCTAGTCACAAGAGAAGGATTTTCATGGAATTTAAATTTATTCTCCAGTTACGAACAAAATAAATTTGTTTCCAATATTTTCTCTCTTCTTGCCAATTACGAATAAAGAAGTTAAAGATAACAATATTAATGTTAGAGTCACTAAGGTATAATATTTTTGTGAGAAAAATCATCAACACAAACTATTATCTACGTCAGTTATGAACAAGAAAAAAATTAGTGCGATATGACTCAACATAAGAATTATAACTTATCTAGAGCCATGTACGAACGTAGAGATTAAAGTTCATCACTTATTCCCCGGTGGTGATACAATCAAGGAAGTAAGTCGATCCCTAAAGAACATGTTACGGAATTCTATAGCAGTTTATTCACAAAAGTGTAATCGGAGAGAGATCAAAAACTACAATTCTCAAAATAGTTTACTCCTCTTTTGCAAGAGTGAAAGAGCTTAACCTATGATAAAATATGAGATCCATGTTCTAATCACCAAAGAATGATAGCAAAGAACAAATCTTACAAAATAAGAAATACAAATATATAATCCTTGAAGATTAGGTATTGCAAGTCATCTTCCAATAAGGAGTTAACTAACGAAAAGGAAAATAAAAAGCATCTAGATATAAACTTTCCCAGATATTTCAGAGAAGCAAGATATTCTGAAGTCTTCACTAGGTCTGATTTCAGTAGATCAATACTCTTCTTAGCTATAGCAAGATGATCAAACACCACTTCAAAATATTTCACAAGGTTCCCAACCAAGCAGATATTTGATAGGTTTTGAAACTCATGTTCGTGAGCAAATTAGCAAGATATAGTGATATGATAATCATAAAACCCAATTTCTTCAGCAGCATCTTTTTGACTCTATTTTCTCCTTCTTTAACACAATTCTTAATGCTAAAAGCATCCATGTCTTTTGAAGATCAAGAGAAAGAAATTATACAATCTATAATTTGAAATATCAACTTCAAGATATAGATATAAATAGGGTTCCTTAGGTTTAGTGAACCATAATGAGTTTCTTTTCCAAAAACAAGAAAACAAAAGTAAAATTATTAGTTTCGTAACCAGAGACTTGTAAAGAAAGAAAAACTGACGTACTCGGACCCACAACTCACAGTTCATGACCGTGTGGTAAGAACTTAAAACATAGAATAACTTCTATCAAAAGAGATATGTCAGATGGAACATATAGAAGATTTCAATAGTTTCTTTGTCTAACAGGATTAAGACTGTATACATACCTCTAAAAGTAAACATATCAAAACTATTCATCAAGGAAATTCTCCTTTCATTATGCATTCTCTAAAACTAGTGAAGGCACAAAACATAAGAATTAAGTTATTCAGGGATAAATAATTAGATTATCCATAACTAAATCCTTGGTTTTAATTTTAAGTTCAGTACCTAAACACTTGCGTTAGTTTTAACAGAGAGAGATGAAATAAGATTCCTGAAGCCTTATCACGCTACACCAAAACATCCAATTTGGGACGGATATACGCGTTGCAATGAATTCTCACCAACGCTAATATCTGTTGGGAATATGGCGTAGCAAACTTTGGTGCAACGCCAAAATCCGTTGGGCAACGTATATAAACGTTGGTCAAAAATATTACCAACGTTTGTGGAGCAACGTATTCTTTAATTTGTGCAACGGTTACAATAATTTAGGCAACGTATTACTCTAATTTGAGCAACACTTATATACGTTGCAAATCCGTTTACAGGTACCCAAAAAAAATCCGACAATAATTCCGGCAGATTTCTGCACCTGAGCATTCACCATCAAGAACATTTGATTTATCATTTTTACATCACCATCACGAACATAAATTTCTCATCAATTAGGTTTTCAGATTACCTAACTTAGCTCAAGAACCCTAGTTTCTGAATTTGAAAGATCAAACATCAGTTAATATAAATCAGTCAGCTTCAGTTGTTAATAAGGCTCTATATTGAACAATCTTTTTGATACCAGCGCTACCAATGCCCTCATGATTCAACCCCTGGCATTTCAGATTTTTTGATTGGTTGGTGCATATTAGTAGTGAAATTGTATTTTACAAAACTTAAAAAAGTTAA
Organism: Papaver bracteatum; assembly: GCA_023529315.1. Taxonomy (NCBI): domain Eukaryota; kingdom Viridiplantae; phylum Streptophyta; class Magnoliopsida; order Ranunculales; family Papaveraceae; genus Papaver; species Papaver bracteatum. Next base: position 869,626 of record JAJJWX010004631.1, read on the forward strand.
CTACCATATACAACTCTTTCCAATAAGCAAAAACAGAACTTACAGAATTTATAGCGCCTAGGTTTGGGTTTCAAAACGCGTTAAGGATATATTGGAGTTATCCTTCTCTTCAGTGTATACAATCTTCTATGAACCTGGAAAACGTAGTCCCATCTTTGGTAAGTGACCTTCTAAACTGTATGGATATTAATAGAATGACAGTTATGGAAGTAACACCAATCCTAATTCTTAGACCATCTCAGCATGATAGGAAGCATCAGGTTGAAAACGTAGAACCATGAAAGGAATCAAATGAAAGAATTTAGAATGCTATAGCTCAAAAGAATCACCTTATGAGGAAAAGAGAACTTGCTCCACATTTAGATTCGTACACACACTAATAGTTCAACTGAACTAGTACTTGGTGTAGATCTTCCACGACCTCCCCTAGCCCCGCCTCTTCCATGAACTCGCATAGATGTACTAGTAGAAACAGCAGTTGATCCAGTTGAACCTCTGCCACGATCACCTCTACTTCTTCTTTTATCCAACTGTCAGCACAAAATACACTGTAAGTCAATATCTTACAGTCTCAAAACAACTTTCCTGTATATAAATTACATTATATGAAGTGTATTATCTTGATGTGTAAATGGCCATAGTTGATTCATTCGTTCTCACAACATCGAAACAAATAGAAGTAAGGACAATTCATATACACGTCAAATAAGACAATTAAGAATTTAAGATACACATCTTAGCAAGTCATGTCCACATGACCACACATTAGATGCCGCACCAATTTACATGACAATTCATATAGTTGAAAAATACACATACTGGCCAAGTATATTACCTAACCGAATTTGGAAGAATTTCCAGCACCAATTTGAATCTTTCAGTAATCTCTCCCTACGGATCTGGAAAATTAAAGAAATGTCCAGTCAGGGAAACCAAAATCAAAGAATTACTGGGATCAAAATCTTGTTCCAAATTACAAATTACAAATTACAAAAAAAAAAAAAAAAAAAAAAAAAAAAAAAAAACATTTCATTTCAATGACAAATATCTCTCAACTCTGAGGGTTAGAGTATCCTGTAACATAGTGCAGAACTCAGACTTAGCCGCAACCATGTAGCAACTAGGAGAAGGTTTTATATGCATCTCCCTAGCGAATAAATTCATCTCTTACTAGTTTTTTCATAAACCCATTCTATTAGATGAGTGATCTTAAAATTATCTCTCGTCTAAGAATACTCATATTAATATAGATGAATTCTAACCTGTCCAAGTTTCTGAATTAGCAGCTTGTCTTTCATGAGATCATTAATAGTTAGGCAGACACCATAGATTGGTTTTAAGATGTCTACAACATGCTGATGACCCTGCAAGAATGTAACTGCAAAAGTCAATATCAAACTCATACAAAAATGGTTCCCAAAGATGTTCGCGTTAAGGTGTGAGATTCCATTTAACAATCCGCAGTTCAGGATAATAAGTTGGTAAGAATAGATAGGCCTATTATCTTGAATTACTAATTAGATCTAGATGCAGAACTCAAGAAATAAGGGAGCAAATGGAGTTATGCAAAAGTCTATTTTTAACCATTGTATTATCTTCTTAAACAATCAACCGTATAAATGACAGGATATAGCTTACGAAAGAACCTGCAAGTACTCATTTGATTTAAGGATGTGAAATGACGCGTCATAAGGCAGGTCCTGCAAGTCTTGTAATCAAAGTATTAGTTTAATGGATACGCAATGGTGAATAAAAAATGAAAATCATTCTTGCACAAACTATTACGTCGATGTTCAAGAAATCTATAATAACTTATGAAGAATCCAACCTGCAGAGCCTTACGGCCCATAACCATCCTTTCACGATTTGCATTGATGAAATTCAACGAGCTTATAATCCCAGAAAATCTGATATCCTGTGAGCACAATTACGTCAGTTTTCCTACTGGCACCGGAGTAGAAAGCAAGAAAACAACATTGCGAATAAAACAAAACTGTTACGCGTCAAGGGTGCACATAATTTGGAACACTAACCTCTCTGGATTCCAAGACCTGTGCAGTATCTTCGTGCAACAAGAAATTTTTACATTATCAAAACAAAGCAGCTGAATGACAGACACATTGAGCTGTTGAGGCGAAAAATCGGTTATTTAGAATCATTACAGTAATCTGACAAAGGGTAGACACCTAGGCAAAGACTCCAAGATGAACCAGTCTATTAAGGAGTTTATCCTGTCTATCATAAAGCAATGAATCTTATAAATTAAACTCACCAGAGAAGAAACCACTTGATGAAGAGAATCTATCTGGTTGACAAACAAAGTGGGATCCCAATGAACGCCATCAACCTGTTAATCAAACTTAAACTACATAAAGTTGTATTGAACGGGAAGTGAACCATAGATGTTTAAGTATAGTAAGATATAAAACCATATGAGGGCAATGATCAAGTAAATAAGAACTAAAACCACGGGTGATCAATTAAGTTGTTATTCAAGTGCAGAACGAAGATGCAAAGAAAAAGAAAAGTTCCATAAAAAGCCATTACAATTACAAGTACACGGTAAAATAGCAAAATTATATGTGTGCCAGTTCAGAACCAACAATAATGATGTATGACGAAAGTGCTTAATTGTTATGGTTCTGTAAGTTACAAGCAGAAAGGAACATCTTATTAATTAAATAATATTATGAAGCACATGTATCAACAACCAAGAATATTTTAGAATCGCTGGATAATAAATGATAACCTACAACTATAAAATTGTACTCACATGAATGATATCCCCACACCTCTATCCCTCTTCTGATTATGGACTTTCTCAAGCTTTTAACACGGGTCACTGACAAGGATTCACTTAGATTAAATTAAGAACCAGTATCTAGACATGAATTATTAGTGAGTAATTACTCCAATACATTCCGCTTCCCATGAAAGCACCAGCACTTTTCACATGATAGAAGTAATAAGTTCGCATAATCCACATTTGTTGCACAATAAGTATGATTTCATGATTAAAGAAGAAGAGTGGTTCACGAGAAAGCGAAACACAAACTACAGGGCAGTAATAATGAGCAAACCATGTTCTCTAAGTCCACATTAATGCTATCAGATTGGCCATCTTCATCAGAGCAAGGCTTTACCAGTCGTTCCATAAGAAAATAACTTGAATCATAGTATATAAAAATTATAGTAGGAGAACTGGGATCACCGATCTACAACATAAGAACTCATGAATCAATAACATACGAACCCAATAAGAAATAAAATTGATTAATCCCAAGCATAGTAGAACCAAAAATTGATTGCTGACATCCGTTAAAAGGGATATGATTCAAGAGATGAACAAAAAAAAAACCGAAAAGGAACCAGATTTGAAGATATACAGGAAAAATAAATTGTAGAAGCAAAAATTAAGCTATACATACAACGACAATTAAACCCTAGAAAATCGAAACAACAAGATCTGAAGATATGGAGTAACTTAAACCAAAGAAACACCCAAATGATTAACCTAAAATGATTCTGTCTACTTAAGAATTCCAAAATAAAAACTAAGCAAAAATAAAACCTATAGAATCAATACAACCATATGTCAAATTTACAGTAACTAAACTCAACTGAAATTCATAAAACTACAGATAATCGTTTGCTAGGGTTTATAAAGAAGAAGATCACATACCTAAGGTTTGAAACAAAATTTTGGTTACCAAAAACTGAGTCTGATTTCAGAAAGATGGGTTTTGATTTGTGAGATTAGTTAAAGAGACCTCACATCTCAGATTCAATTAAAACCCACATCTTAAAAAATAAAAAATTGAATAGCTGAAACTCAATCTTACCAAAACCCATCTCAAAAATCAAATTGACCTTAAGAGATCTCACAAATTGGATTAGATTTCAGAAAGATAGCATTTGATTTTTAGAAATACAGTTCGATTTCGAGAGATCTCGGTGGTTTCGCAAAATGAAGAGAAGAAAACGAGAAGGAAGATAAGAGAGATACTCTTTTAAGAAAAATAGAAAATAAAAGAATATAGTTAGGTTAATAGGCAATAGCTATTTTGATATAGACATCTAAGCCCCCAATCATTTAAATAAAGTACCAGTGTATCCTATTTTCTATTTTCCTATTAAATACCTTAGCTTTGGTGCAACGTATTTGGTTTATGTGCAACGGAAAAAAGGTCACCAACGCGAATATGCGTTGCACACTCAAAAACTGAAATGTCGCAAAAACCAAGATATGGTGTGCACGCTTTGCTATTTTTATGCCACATCTCAGTCTGTTAATAGAATACCTAAGAACAAAGATTGTTTTGTCAATATTAATATCACTTAACTCTGTGTCGAAGTGTGAATCAATGACTTTTTTGAATAATAAAGGCTTTCTTCAAATGTCATGGTTTGAAGTTATCCTTTTTAATCTCACCAGACTGGAGAGATTAAAACATAACAAGTGATATGTTGCAAAGTTCTTTGTAAGGCAGACAATTTTGAACTCTGAAATCTTGAAATACAATCCTTTGAACAATGTTTAGTTGATTTGGATGACCAACGTACTCTTTCATTATTGATAATTCTGATTTCCCATTGAACTGATTCATTAGATGTCCTACTTTACCACAAGGAGAGATGGTCATCAAATAATCAAATGCATCCCTTGAATCATGATCTGGAACAAACATTTTCTTAAAAAAGTTTTTTATTTTATTTTAAAATGAGGTTCTCACACATTTCTCAGAACGAGTAGGAAAGACTCTCTCAATACAAGAATATCTTCTTGACTTAGCAATATCGTGTGTTAGATGAGATTTATCCTTTAAGTCAGTAATTTCTTTTCTCAAAGAATTATACTATTTCTAAGATGTGAGAAGATCAGACTCAGATTTGTCCCTTAGGATACGAAGTTTATTGATCTCAGTATTATGAATCTCAATCATGTTTTCTTCTCTCGAACGGTCGCTTTCCTGACAGTATCTTCAAGAATATCAATTCTTTTTTTCCTGAGTATAATTAGTTCTTGAATGAGTTTGTTGATATCATTAGTGAAAGTATCAATAGTTTTGAACAAATCACGCTCTCTATTAAGAGATTGATTGAGTTTGTACGCATACTTAGAAAACTTCTCTTAGAGGTTTTTTCATCTGAGAAACTTGATCCTCAATGATTGGTAATTCACAGCAACTTTTATTGAAATCCTCATCTGATTTTGTTTTTGTACCAAATTTCTTAGGTAATATATATTTGAAATCTAAAGACATATTTTGACCACTGTATTCAGAAGAATCAACTAAGGTGTTATCCTTTGAGGTAAATCCCAAGCATTTGGCATAATCTAAAGACATGTTCATAGCAGTTGGTGTCATTTTTTGTTAGTACGTACTTACAGGTGTATGAATCAGATACAAACACAGACTCATTAGGTATAACAGTGCTCGCCTGCTCTGATACCAATTAAAAATGTCAGGGATACCAAAATACACCCAAATTTTTTGTTCGGCAACCTGTATAAATAAAACTTAATGCAATAACAAGTAGACCAACTGAATGATCCTTGATAATATGTATATAGAGTTTATATCTCTAACCTTTACTCAATCAGTATATATATAGACACAGATTTCGTGAACCTGATTATTAAGCAGAGTACTTGGATGATCTTAAAAATCAATATCAAAGATCAATCTAGTCGTATCCAAATAATCCAATCAAAATTCTTCCAAATGATTAAACTTGTTATCTATCTTTCAAGATACGAATTCTTCAAGAAACAAGTCTCGTAATCGATTACAATTATGTAGACGTATCTACTTAGATTAAATACGTATAAACTTGTGCAAATCAGATTATAAAGATAAACAATATAATATGGAAAAGGAAAAACACAAGACACCAAAAAATTTGTTAACAAGGAAACCGCAATAGCAGAAAAACCCCGGAACCTCGTCTAGATTGAACACCACACTGTATTAAGCCTCTAAAAACACTAGCCTACTATCAGATTTCGGACTGGAATGTAGAGACCGAATCCACCCTCCAAGTGATTCAGTTACAGTCATGCTCCTTACGTCTCTTGAACCTCGCAAGGCTTTACGCACTTGATTCCCTTTGATGATGCCCTTTGCAGGCTAAGAGTTGCTTCAGCTAAATTGAAGACTTTTGATACTAATTTGCCTCTAATACATAAGCTTATTTGATTTCCATTTAGATCAAAGATCAAGGTGTGAAAATATGTTTGCAATGGACAAAGCTAGCAAACTTCACAAATTCGAAACTTACGACTCCCGAAGAGCATCCTAGATTCTTAACCACCTCTCAAGAACAATTTTCAAAAGATTAACTAAGATCAATTTTTAGATATCTATGTTGAAGAACCACAAAGTCTAATACGAAGAGAACTTTGTGATTTCTATATATCTTGCCTGAAAGAGATTACGAAAACCTCAATAACAGAAAAGTACATGATTCACGAACTATTAAGGTAAATATTGTCGTACTTGGCTTCACGAATCCCCAAAATGAAGTATTTTAGTTGTAGACCTAATTATGTTTCTCAGAGGAAACCTAGGTCAATAGAGGAAGACTCTAAAGTCAACTAAGACACAAAGTGTCAGGGATTGATTTTCCCAGTTGAAAGAGCATATTTATTTCAATAGGGATTATTTTTCCAAGACCAGGGGTTGCTTAGAATTCAAGCTAAGATAACTTGAGAATCAAGCAAGCTCTAATCTTGAAAATACAATAAAGGAATATACACTTAGGTTTAGTTACCGTACCGTGTATAAAGACCATTCGGTTTGGCAAGTTAGCCAAATAACTAAAAGGAATTTGATATTCATTCAAATACTTAAAAGTTTAACCATAATGCACACACATAAGTGTTTTAGTGATAATTCAAGCCTTAGAAGTGTTTAAGAGAGTTCTAGTAATGCTAAACATATTATGAAAATATGTTTTTGAGCAAATGCTAAACTATAAACTGAGACAGTTGGTAGGACGGTTTTCCAACCGAATGGATTGTTCACGAGTCAGGGTGCAATGTTTTGTGAACTAGGTTTTCCAACTCTACAAGAATACCAAACTCAGTTGACAGTGGTTCATGAACCGGGTTCGCCAACTGCTGGCTAGCCTATTATACCAACTTTGAAAATTCATTTCTCCACGGTTTGCCAACCGGGTTCGTGAACTGTACCCAATTGAACTTGCGGTTTACGAACTGGTTCGCCAACCTTCCTATATTTTTGAAACTCAGGTATCTATGGTGAAAAGATGAAGGTACCCAAATACACCACAATCTTTTAAATATCAAACTATAAGTCCGATACCAAGTATGATAGTCTATGTACAAAGTCAAGATAATACAACAACTATGATATACACTTTGTGTGATCGTCTATGGATATAAAATCGAGACAATACAACAACAAAGTGTTCACTTGATAATAGGTACGGTGTGAAACCGAAACACTATAGGATCAATATCAAGTGACTAGGAATTAACGTATAAGTGTATTTACTTTAAATTATAATAAAAAAATTATAATTTCGGAATAATAAAGTAAATGACACAGCAAGATTTTATTAATGATGAAGACGCAAATGCTAAAAAAAAATGGGACCTAGTCCAATTTTGAATACTCTAAGAAATAAACCGCTATACAAAGAACATAAGCCAACTTCGTATAGTTGAGACCAAGTAGACTACCCCTATCTAGTTAGTTTCCTCAGTATCCCTACGTCTTCGACTTCTAGAGTCACACACGTGAATCTCAAAATAGAAGTGCTATCTCAAGTTGATTTACCCAATAAATTCCTGATGTACTCAACTCCTTTAGATCGTATTCCAAGCAGTAAAGGAATAGACTGTTTGGTAACCACTTCAATTATCTTTACAGTAAAAGATATGTTCAGTAGTTGATAAAGGCTCTTCCGTCCAATTTAATAAAATCCTTTGTCAGGTAAGATCAATCCAAATCCAAAAGTTCATATCTAGATTCACAAATATCAAATCGTAGTAAACCACAAAATGATAGTTGCCGATCAATATGACTTTCTAATCAAATCTATCAAAGATAAATCTAATCTTAGTCGGATCCATCCGATCAAGATGTGTGCACAAATTCACAAGATACAAAAATTAATAAGAAAATTTCTTCATCTTGAAATCTTTAATTGCCTTCTTAATAACCTGCACAACAAAAACTTGAATCCTCTCATGATCAATCACACATAATGGTGTCTGTTAACAATGGATTATTACAAGATGTATTTAGATCTACAAATAGTTCTAAAAATCATGTCAATACTTTGATCTTGTTTGAGTGACCCTTATGTCAGAAGTAAAGGCTCTCAAGAATAATCAAACTAGGTGCAATCAAAGTTTCAACAACCGTTATTCAATTAAATCAATAATCAAAAACTAAATAACAATGTAATTATCTAGTTTCCCACCAACGATATTCGTAGAGATTCTTGATCCCACAAAAGTATTTAAACGAGCGGTCGTAAGAGATTTCTCCTAATTAGGGTATTTTCCTCTCTGGATAGACGGATACACCAGAAACAACACGAAAGAAGTTTTCCTGGATCTTAGGATAGTTTGCAAGAAATGCAAACTCAAGTATTTCCGACCAATTTGGACAACAAGGAAATTCCAAAACCGAAAATATTCTCAGGATATGCATCAAAGTACCTAGTTTCGATTTTCCTATTTCCAATAAATGTTAACTAATATTTACGAAATATCTCATAGAAAATTTCTATTATTAGTTTAGTGTAGCGGGCTAAGCTAGCAGCTGACTATCCAAGAGACAAACTATAAAATGAGGCAATAACGATCTAAATCATCTATTTAAAACACTGAGAAAGAAATTATAAACAAAGACTAACCGAATCTAAACCCTATCTGAAATAAATACAAGAACTCCTCTCAAGTGATACATATTCAGCAGTGTGTTAGTTTACAAACAGAATATAAACAAAAAATAAACATAGCAGAAGACTCAACGCCACGAAACTTCCGTTGCGCATTCTGATTTGTCTCTGAAACTGAAAGTGGGAGTGAGTGAGCACATCATCCCTAAAAGGGGTGCCCATTAGAAATAATAACTAACTTTCAAGTAATCATTAATATGATTTGAAGACAATGCAGGTTTTATCGAAAGACGATAATACACGGAAAGACTGTAAAACATATTATAGAAACTTAAGTTCTTCAAAGAAATTTAGACGAACAGTAAACATCCATAAATAACAGTAAACATCCATGTATGAGATGTGTGTTGCCGCACATAATTAAGGAAGAGTAATATTGATGCAAATTCCACACCGATTAGGTAATATTGTGGTGTATCGCCCTAGCCATAGAATACTGGATATTGTGCGACACACATCTCATACCACACACAAGCACACAAAGATATGTATGAATTTCATAAAAGATAGATTTGTAAAATAATAATGAATACAAGAGAGTTCGTTATCGATTCCCACCTCTTTTGATGACAAGCCTCGCATACCTTGAGATCCATGATCCACTGGTTCATTCTTTATATCTATCGTTGTTAATAAAGATTAATTGTAAATCACAAAAGCACTCTAAAGATCAGCCAAAATGCTCATACAAGGCTCATAACATAATCTTATACAATTGTCTAGTTATAAACTAAGTGAAATATGTAATGGTTCTAAATCCATTTATGGTTCTACATTGTATTATTATATACCTTTAGTTTATCTAAAAGTTTACTAATCCAATTATATTGGTTATACAGTCCATTAGATATGTCTTATGAATATCTACAACTTAAGCTAGTTCGGACCATAAAGGGTCTAAAGTATCAAACTAAGGAAACATGACACTAAGCCCAAGTCCACTAAACATGCCCATTAGATTAAGGCTTGGTCCATCTGAGTCAACTAAAAATCGCTAACGGTTAACGTCCAGTCTAATAAGGTCAACTAACAATCAACATCAACATCAAGGTCAAGTCAACACTCCAAGTCAATGGTCAAGGTCAGGTCAAGTCTAACGTCTAAAGTCCGGTCCTAGTCAAATTCAAGTCAATGGTCAACTGGTCACTCTGGTTTTGGCTCACTGATCCAGTTCTGAGTCGAACCGATTCAACTCAGTCAGATACACTAAGTCAGGTTAACAAATTAAGTTAGCTAAACTGACTGGGATGACTAATGAATCTAAACTTCAGGATACAGACATTCATACAATTATTATCACTAACATGAACTCTAACAATACAATTATAGCATAACAATTTCTTATCTAAAACATACACTAACTATTGCAATCTAATTCCCTTTACTTTAGACCATCATTACATCTTTAACCTATCAACACAGCACAACAACATTCAATAACTTACATACTCGTCTTAACTCAACCCCAGTTTATTCATCCAGTCCTTTTAATCCTTTCTACCACATTCACAGTATTACTATCTTCTTAGGTTCACCAACAGATGATCACCATCACTGACAGTTCCATTTATTTCCTATATCATTTACTAAACTCCAACTCCTTAAACTGTAGTTTTACCACCACTACTCCAATACAACACACGCACTTCATCTCAGGAACAACAACCACTAAAACTATACCACAATCATCATCTGCAATACCAACACCATGCTCAGGTCACATTTGTCATTCCTTTTTAACACAACTTCATCTGCACCATTGTTGCTACATAAACCACCAATACAAGCCATTGAGTAGAATAACAACAATCTCCCTCTAATTCACTTCAATCCCAATTCCTAAAATTCAATCCCTGCATCATCTCAACATGTACTATTTCCTTGTACATCTTCTTCATTATCAATTCGACTAAACTCAGCTTCTCTCACTTCTGCTATTGAAGTTCAACTCGATAGTCAAACACCACCACTTCTCTTTCTCAGCAAACACAATCACCTGTAATATCATTTCCATATCCATTATCAGACCCCCATCACCAAATCACCCCATGACTGCCCAAGCCATCTCCTTCAATTCAACATTAATCTTCACATCCCCTGTATTTCAGTAATACCTAAACTACAATCACAAATCCATTTCTCTTTACTTATTGACCGGAACTACAATCAATCACCACTAACTGCATCTTCTCCCCATTCACAAACCCAAATCCATCTCATTACTAGCAACAATACCTTCAGCTTATTTAAAGTTGAAACCCTAATTTACTAATCTGGGGAAGAACAAGGGAAAACCCTAATTCTCTAAGAAATCAAAATTAAACTCTACACAATCATCTCTACCCTAATCAATAACAAACCCATAAAATATGATACCAAACCAAACTCAATTTCATAACGAAATTAATCAAACGGAAACCCTAAATTTACCTTTTTCATGTAAATCTGAATCAACTACTTGAATCAACATCACCACCATCATCTACTCCCCGATCGTACTCATCTCTTCTTAATTCTTCATTCTCAAAACCAAACTATCAATCCTCAGCAACATCAGTTCATTCTTCCCCCGTAATTAAATCAACTTCAACATCACACCATCTTCTTCACTCATCGAGCTAACTAACTTTCGATGGATATCTCGCACAAGAATAACTTAGTTCTTCTGAACTGAGATCGACAGAGAGGAGGAGAAGAGAAAGAACAGATAAGAAGAAGGAAGAAAGAGAAAAAGAAATGATAAATGATTTCTCTTCAACATGTCATGAAGATAAGACCGACTAAAAATTCTAAAGGCACCTGAGAACGGATAAGGGCAGCCCGAGTCGGTCTAAGGCAAAATAGTAATTTTCCCCCTTCATACTTATCCAATGATTTTTTTTCCGCACGATATCCGAATGACACGTTCGAGTAGTCCATTTTGCCTAACTATTCGAGACCTATTTAATGCTACTATTTTTGTAACTAGATCGTTGCTAGATTAATTTCTATTAATTAACGTTCATCTCTAATTAATCGGGTCCATAACGGCTTAGTTGTCTCGTGACTGGTTTAATAGCGTTGACGAGCTTGAGGCTCGTTACATATAGCACATTCACTAATACTACTTTTCTAGAGTATATGCTTTAAATGCTGGAAATAAAAGCATATAAAATTGAAAATCATAATTAAATGTTTTTCAATATTTCGGTTTGGGATCACCTTGAGTATCAAGGAATATCTGTAAGATCACTGCTCGGCCGAACTCGCAAGCATTGCTATCTCAAGCTTATTTGTCAATGTTAGTGATCAAAACTATAAGTCTTGATTTCTAGTCTACTTATAGTGATGTCTCGGACTAGGATAGATTGTGTAGTTGAGCATTATACTTCACAGCGTTCATCAATTGAAGACGAAGAACTACTAAGGAGAGCTTGTGGAACTCATCAATAAAAGGGATGTGGAGACTAAAACTCATCTATCACTTGGAAAGTCTATTTATACTATATCTTATATATTGACACAAAATTCGTATTACTATATAGTATTCGATCATGCACATTTGAGATTTCGAGCTGAGTTTAACTCGCTTACATATTTCGAGAAATATGTGTTGGTAAGCTTTCGCTTCAACCAAGTTCATCTTATATTCTTGACAAAAGTCAAAAGATGATCATATGAAAATCGTCGAGTATCATCTTACATGGTTTATGTGATACAATCATTTGATGTAGACTTGGAATGTTTCATTATGATTATTTCAATAACTTGAAAATTTCTTTGACGTTGATAGTGTGTGAAAATGGCTATTGTCATCCTCTAAGAAAGTTTTAATGATTGAAATAGAGTTTATAACACTTAACCATCATTGGAGTATGAACATAGTATGCATTCTTGCATGTATGTGATCCATGACCGGAACTATAGTATGCATACCTGTTAGTTGTGAAATTCTGAGTACCTAAGTACACATACCCGTACGCGTACTGGCGAAGGGTTTGGGTCCGGAAATTCCTGTTTTGTTTGGAAGTATGTGTACCGTTTTCATACTGGCGAACTCAAACTCAGACCGGCTACTTTAAGTATGCGTACCCGTTTGCATACTTGAGTGGTTAAACTTCTAAAATCGGTTTGTTCATGAACTAATACATTTTATATAATAAGGAACGTATTCTTTGCAAACTGTGGCTATAATGTTCATGAATTTATTCGAGTGAATCAAACCGATTTTGCTTCAATTGTGTTCTTATATACTTCTATGAGAATATAGCAATTGAACAACTCTTTAACTAGTTTCATTTGAGTCATTTGAACTAGTTGTGGTTAAGATGAATAAGGTTGATATGTGAGTGTTCATATAGCTAACCTCGGTTAACTACTGTTGAGCCAACCTAGTGTACACGTTTAGGTACGATTAGTCAAACCTAAATGAAGGTTCATTTCATTTGTATATAACAAGCAAAGATTTGATCTAACGGTTGAAAGATATTAGCTTGAATCTAATCAGGATTTCATCGAATGGTGAATATTGAATACTTTATTACCAAGATAACTAAGATTGTAAACCTTGATTTGAAAACTATAAAAAGGAGAACTTTAGTAACTGGGAAACCTAATCCCCATACCTCATGTGTGATACTAGTTGCGATTAGAGTCGATTCTCTTTTAACCTTAGGTTTTTCATGAAACCCTATAGGTTAACGAATTAAAGACTTCATTGGGATTGTGAAGCCACACCCAACTACTTTCTCTGTAGTTGATTGTTCTGATCTTTCCCTATTCTATAGCATTGAGTACTATCTTCTCTAAGATTTGCTCGAGATTGATTCTCCGATAGGCAAGATAAAAAGTAATCACAAATATCTTCGTCTTATCGTTTGTGATTCCACAATATCTTATTTCGCTACCATACGATTAAGATTATTTTGAGGTGATTGATAATACTAGGCTATTCTTCAGTAATTTTAGTCCGGTTTATCAATTGGTTCCTATGCACCTTTATTTATCAAAAAACGAAACAAAACTCGTAGGTATTTATGTGGGAGACAGATTTATCTAATCTAATAGACTTTTCTGTGTGAGATAGATTTGTTTATCAAGTCTTTGACTTTGGGTCATAACAACTCTTGGTTGTGGGTGAGATCAGCTAAGGGAATCAAGTGTGTAGAATCCTGATGGGGTTCAGAGATGTAAGGAGCGCAACTATACCTTGATCAGTGTGAGATTGATTACGGCTTAACTACATTCTAGTCTGAAGTTCATTGGTAGTAGGATAGTGTCTGTGGCGGCTTAATACAGTGTGTTGTTCAAAGATGGACTAGAACCTGGGGTTTTTCTGCATTTGCGGTTTCCTCGTTAACAAAATTTCTGGTATCTGTGTTATTTCTTTTCCGCATTATATTTTGTTATACAATAAAAATATCACAAGTTGTGTGTTAAGTTCAATCAGTTTTTGAATCCAACCTTTGGGTTGTTGATTGAATTGATTGACACTTGGATATTGGTTTGTGATACCTTCCAAGTTATTTCTCTTATTCAATCGGGCTCGCAAATTCCTATTTGTTTGATTGCAGATTGAATTGAGAAATTGAGATATAACTCCTTGATATGCTTTTCTATAGATTGGGTCTGATTATCTAGTTGATTCTCCTGAAAGTATATTGGAGTTTTTCTATTAAGATTGTCGAACGAAATATTGGGTGTGGTTGTTAGACCCCCTCTTTTTCAATTGGTATCAGAGCAGGAAAACACGTTTTATTTTTCTGAATCACATTAATTTTTATTGATAATAAAAGAAGATTACATCAAAGAAATGGGTAAAAGCAAAATTAAAACAAAAATAACCCCCCTAAAGCCCATTAACAACCCATAACCATATTAGTTAAATCTGTAATAGCTTACATCAGGCATTTTAACCCTAACAAGAGAAAAAGGTCTCCTAATACAAATCAATCTTTCACTTGGAGCTAATGAGGCACCTTTTTTTTGCAATTCCATCTGCTGAAAAGTTCACTTCCCCGAAGCAATGCAAGTATTTGATTTGAGGTAATTTCCTCACTGCATTTCTCCATATCCCCCTAATAAACCATGGTACCTTCTGTTGAGCAAAGTCATTCACCACTGTTTTTGAATCAGAGACTATCAAAATTTTCTACTCCCCCTATTCTATAGCTAGTTCCAGGGCACAAATAACATCATAAATCTCTGCTAAGTAATTAGTTACAACTCCAATACCTCATGTTAGAGTACCCAGAACCTGACATTGATGATCTCTGACTATTACTCCAAATACTGCAGCTCCAGGATTGCCCGAAGAAGATCTATCACAACAAAATATAGTAATATCAGGGTCAGGAGGATGCCAATGACATTCTTTAATACTTTGAAACTTGGAATTTCTGATACCCAGTTGAAATGCTGCAATAATATGAATGTCATAAGTTTAGTTCCATTTGTTACCAAAGATTCTCAAACCCCTTGAGTTATAAGTTTGATAACTCTGCTTTTGAATCTATGAATATTTGGCTTGACATCTTCAAAAAATCTCTTATTCTCTTGGAACCATAATTCTTTGAGGATGATACATGCTGCAGTAAGTCGTACTTGCTAAATTAAGGGACTTTTGTGTCTTGATCTCCTACATATATCATTAAATTCCTTAGGTTGATCAAACTGAAATAAGGAGCATATCCACTTCCAAATTGTAGTGCTGAAATTACACTCCCATAAAAGATGATTCATGTTATCTTAATCTCAAACACGTTTAATACCTCATAAGTATGTGTTTGTAGCGATCTGAATATGTACAGAAGTGTTATCTCTATAAACATACCACCAGTCTTCGTTGGCTCAAATTACTTATGGTGGAAAATTGTTATGTGTGCCTTTCTTCAAGCGCGTGATTTTCAATCATGGGTTAGGGTTGTTAATGGCTATGATCTTCCCTTATTTTCAATGAATGGTGTAACTACTCCAAAGGATATTGGTGAGTATGATCCTTTAGAAGTTCTTGCTGCAAAGAAAAATTCTAACGGGTTATATGCTATCATCCATGCCATTACCCCATATCTCCAGCATCATGTGACTACTTGCACGACGTCTAAAGATGCTTGGGATATTTTAGAAACCATATTTGAAGGAAATACCTGTGAAAAGGAAGCTAGGCTTCAAAACCTAAATTCTGATTGAGAAAACCTTCGTATGGCAAATGAAGATTCATTTTTTGAGTTTAATCAAAAAGTGTCTGAAATTGTTAATGCATCTTTTGCATTGGGTAAGACTATTCCTGAAAAGGAAAATGTGATAAAAATTCTCAGATCACTGCCATCTGGATACGATTCTAAGAAGCATGACATCGTTGAAAGAAATAACCTGGTAACTCTTTCCAGAAACTCTCTGGTTGGGAAGTTATAGATCTTTGATCATGAGCATACATCCAAATCTGGAAAGGATGTTGCCTTCAAAGCACAAAATAACACTAAATTACTTGACAAAAGTAAAAGTGTTTGTGTCTCTGAAGATGATCTTTCTGAGACTGATTCATCAGATGCAGGTCTTGACAAGTCAGTCTCCTTGATCACAAGACAGTTTAGATATCTTCTTTTGAAGAGAAGTAAACGGTTCTCCATAGATAAACCCAAGCCATCAGTTAAACCTCATAAGCGTGTTCCTCCTAAAAACAAGGATATTGACGAAACTGATGACGAGGAAATGCCAAAGTGCTTTAAGTGTAAAGAATTTGGTCATTTTGAAAATGAGTGTCCAAATCGCAGAAAATACACTGGGAACAAAGGTCTTGCTATAACTCTTGATGAAATGTCTGATCCCTATGATTCTAATAAGAACGAAAATTCAAGTGTTGCACTTCTTGTGAAAATATTGACTTTGATAATTGTAGCAATACATACACCAATTTTGATATTTTTTCAGAAGAAATCTCAACCGTTCTGGAAGAAAAAATTAATTTATCTGTTTCTGCTGGAAACTCTTTGTCTAATTTTTCAGGTTCCACTATATGTCTAGCTGTGTACACATCTCTGGCGTCTGAATCATCTTCCATGTTGACATGTTCTTGTTCTCTCAAGGGTCATGAACTCTCAAAGTATTTCAAGTACAAACACAAATAAGATACGTTAACAAACTTCAACGAAGAGCAAATCTATTAGCAAACAATCTCAAACTTGTTCAAAAATCACCTGAGGTATGTAAACCCATTTCATCTTTGAAGAAGTTAGTTTCCAAATAAAATGACTAGACCACTAGAGTGAAGGGTACGGTCCAAAGTGTCTGAGAAATAGGGTACTATGAATTCCTTTCAAAAAGGATATGGTGGACAGATTATTGTTTACCCCAGCACAACTTGATTGTGTTGTTTTGTACATCTTGTCTCATGTACCTGATCAAAAGAGACAAGATTGTGCACACCTCAGGCTTTGGGAAAAGAAAAATATTTTAGTTTTTTTTTTCTTCTCTTTTTGGTTTCACTGTGTTTATGCCTATTTGGAATGCTCCCAGTTTTCATATCTAATTGATATTGGAAGGGACTTCCCTGCTTAGTCAATAAAAGAGGGTTATTCTAGACAATTCTACCTTATTTAGGGTTGAGAGTTGTGCATGTGTGAACTTGTGGGTTTAAAGGTTCTGTAACCCTACATTCCTTTTTCCTCCTCTTGTAACTTTTTTTATCATAAGACTGCTTGTTGAGATTATTTTGTGATTTCCTTTCATAATTCCGTACCCATGGATACTCCAAACATTATGTCTTTTGATGGAAAAGATGTTAATATGATTGTTAAGCCATCAATAATGAAGAAAAAAGATAAATCTCTGTTACCTCCAACTTTGAAAAGAAAAAGAAGGAATGTGAGGAAGCCAATAGTTGTTCCTTCAAACTCTCAGAAGTTTTCTGGTGTTCTTGAAGAGTTGAAGGAAACAAGGAAGGAGATTCAGCAAATAAAGGCTATTGTTTTGAGAACTCTTGAAATTCAGAAGGCCCTGGTTTGGAATCAGTTTAAAAGGTTTGTTGGAATTGACTCCTTTCTCCATGAACCTTTTGTTTCCATGGCTGTTGGCGACAAGGAGGGGACGATAAAGAATTTTTCAGAGGTCTCAATGTCTAGGAAACATCTTTTGAGAATTTTTTCTTGTGTTTTTAAGAATGATAACTAGGGTTTGGAATAGCAATTATTGTGAGTACACATAACTATTGCAAACGTTTTCATCTTGTAATGTTTTTAGATTTATTTATTTAAATTCTAAAGTTTATTTGGATGATGATTTTTGCAGTATTATTAATCTTTACTTTATGGTTTTATATGTTGCAAATTGGTATGGGATATGTTGTTTACGTCTGTGAACCTTGATTGTCCCATATTTTCTCAAAAGTTAACTCTATTATATGTCGGTATGAAAGTATTGATATAAAAGATAGAATGAACTTTTGACTACAAAAGTTAAGCATTTTATGTCTTTATGAAAATATTGATGGAAGATAGGATGAACTTTTGTTTTCAAAGATTAAGTCTATTATACGTCATTGTACAAATAGTGATGAAAAATAGAATGAATCTTTGATAATTCCGCATTATTGGTCTTTACTTGATCCACATCTTTGTGTATGTACTGTGTCTCTGTAAGTTCTCTTATATGAGAATTTCCGATTAAATTAATCATGAGTTCTGTTGTGGTTAATTGAACTGAGTTTTTTTTGATACAAATTCATGTTTCATGTGATTTTTTAATGTCCAAAGAAATCACTCTATTCTTGTAAAAGTAAGGTCGCTCTTGTTGTTCTTTCGGGAATGAAATTTTATGGGGGAGAGTTCTTAATTGAACTTGTGCTTAATTGCCAAATCTTTGTGGGGAGTGCGGATTTGGAATATTGTAGGAGTTTTTCTTGTATCTTTATAAACTCCTTGATGAATACACTAAGTTTCGACTATGTGAAATCATCGAAACAAGTTGGTATGTTGTTCTCTTTTGGTCATGAAGTATCTCTATGAAAATTTCATGAGGGTCCCACTAGTTTTCTTACCTTTGCCAATTTATATTGACAAAAAGGGGAAGAATTAATGTGTAGTTCATACTACAAATACATATGGTTTACGGATCATTATGTAAGGGGGAGTGGTTTTCATTGTGAGCTAAAGTATTGACTAAGGGGGAGTGATACATATCACCATAGTATTGTTATCAAAGTTGTGATGCAATTGGACTTCGATGCTATGTAATAATACTATGACATTGTATAACAATGATTGAGAGTAATTGTTTTCTCATTGTTATTGCTACGGATCTTCAACAACTATGATGCTGAGTTGAACACATTTAGAATCATTGGAATACTTGGAAGTGACGAAGATTTGGAGTAATGTTGAAAAACCAAGGAGATCAAGCATTTGAATGAGAAGCTACAAAGTCTATTTATTTTGTAATCCATATGTATTGATAGTTATGTCACTAAAATTGACAACCGGGGATATTGTTAGAGCACTGCTCGGTCGAACTCGCAAGAGTTGCTATATCATGCTTGTTTGTTAATGTTAGTGATCAAAACTATAATTCTTGATTTCTAGCCTACTTATAGTGATGTCTCGGACTATGACAGATTGTGTAGTTGAGCATTAGACTTCATGGCGTTCATCAATTGAAGACGAAAAACTACTAAGGAGAGCTTGTGGAACTTCATCAACAAAAGGGATGTGGAGACTAAAACTTATCTATCACTTGGAAAGTCTATTTCTACTATATCTCCTATATTGAGACAAAAGTCGTATTACTATATAGTATTCGATTATGCACATTTGAGATTTCGAGCTCAGTTTAACTCGCTTACATATTTCTCGAAATATGTGTTAGCAAGCTTTCACTTCAACCAAGTTCATATTATTTTCTTGACGAAAGTCAAAAAATGATCATGTGAAAATCGTCGAGTAACATCTTACATGGTTTGTGTAATACAATCATTTGATGTACACTTGGAATGTTTCGTTATGATTATTTCAATAACTTGAAAATTGGTTTGATGCTAATAGTGTGTGAAAACGGCTGTTGTCATCCTCTAAGAAAGTTTCAATGACTAAAATAGAGTTTAGAACACATAACCATCATTGGATTATGAACATAGTATGCATTCTGGCATGTATGTGACCCATGAACGGAACTATAGTATGCAAACTAGTATGCGTACCTGTTAGTTATGAAATTACGAGTACCTAAGTACACATACCCGTACGCGTACTGGAGAAGGGTTTGGGTCCTAAAATTTCTGCTGTATTTGGAAGTATGCGTAACCGTTTGCATACTGGCGAACCCAAACTCAGACCGGCTACTTTGAGTATGTGTACCCCGTTTGCATACTTGAGTGGTTAAAGTTCTAAAATCGGTTTGTTCATGAACTAATACATTTATATAATAAGGAATGCATTCTTTGCAAATCGTGGTTATAATGTTCATGAATTAATTCACGTGAATCAAACCGATTTTTCTTCAATTGTGTTCTTGTATACTTCTATGAGAATACATCAATTGAATGAGTTATGGTTAAGATGAATAAGGTTGATATGAGAGTTTTCATATAGCTAACCTCAGTTAACTATTGTTGAGCCAACATAGTGTACATGTTTAGGTACGGTTACTCAAATCTAAATGAAGGTACATTTCATTTGTATATAACAAGCTAAGATTCGATCTAACGGTTGAAAGATATTAGCTTGAATCTAATCAGGTTTTCATCTAACGGTGAATATTGAATGCTTTATAGCCAAGGTAACTAAGATTGCTAACCCTAATTTGAAAACTATATAAAGGAGAACTCTAGAAACTGGGAAACCTAATCCCCACACCTTCTTTGTGATACTAGTTGCGACTAGAGTCGATTCCCCTTTAACCTTAGGTTTTTCACGAAACCCTGTAGGTTAACGACTTAAAGGCTTCATTGGGATTATGAAGCCAGACCCAACTATTTTCTCTGTAGTTGCGTGTTCTGATCTTCTCCTATTTGATCGTATTGAGTACTATCTTCTCTAAGATTTGCTCGAGATTGATTCTCCGATGGGCAAGATAAAAAGTAGTCACAAACATCTTCGTCTCATCGTTTGTGATTCCACAATATCTTGTTTCGCTACCATACAATTAAGATTATTTTGAGGTGATTGATAATATTAGGCTATACTTCGGGAATATAAGTGTGGCTTATCAATTGGTTCCTGTGCACCTTGATTTATCAAAATACGGAACAAAACTCGTAGGTATATCTGTGGGAGATAAATTTATCTATTCCAATATACTTTTCTGTGTGAGACAGATTTGTTTATCAAGTCTTCGACTTCGGGTTGTAGCAACTCTTGGTTGTGGGTGAGATCATCTAAGGGAATCAAGTGTGTATATTCCTGCTGGGGTTCAGAGATGTAAAGAGAGCAACTTTACCTTGATCAGTGTGAGATTGATTAGGGATCAACTATATTCCAGTCTGAAGTTCATTGGTAGTAGGCTAGTGTCTGTAGCGGCTTAATACAATGTGGTGTTCAAAGCTGGACTAGGTCCCGGAGTTTTTCTGCATTTTCGGTTTCCTCGTTAATAAAATTTCTGGTATCTGTGTTATTTCTTTTCCGTATTATATTTTTTTATATAATAGAAATATCACAGGTTGTGTGTTAAGTTCAATCAGTTCTTGAATCCGACCTTTGGGTTGTTGATTTAATAAATTGATACTTGGATATTGGTTTGTGATATCGTCCAAGTTATTTCTCTTATTCAATCGGCTCGCAAATTCCTATTTGTTTGATTGCAGATTGAATTGAGAAATTGAGATATAAATCTTTGATATACTTTTCTATAGATTGAGTCTGACTGTCTAGTTGATTCTCTTGAAAGTATATTGGAATTTGTTTATTCAGATTGCCGAACGAAATATTGGTCAATATCTTTGTACAATCAATGATAGGAGTTATCTACATGTTCAAATAATGTCGACATCTAGAAGTTTCTCTTAGCAAACCCTAATTCCAAAATCATACAAGTCATAAGGAAATATGTGCACCGGGCCAACACACTTATGGTTTCCCTTTCGATTATGAAACAAGTTCATACATCCACTTCCTTAAGCAAATGTAATAATACATAGGTTCTTAGGATGAAATCACACCAATATCCTATACACAATCAAGTAACTAAATACATAGATTATGTCGATGCCGTACTTACGAAGTTCAAAAGATAAGTGTTTTACTTCGTGATATAATTCTTTGACACTTTGATCATAATGATACCAAGTCTAATCACTAGAGTATTATATATACAGCTTCGCATGTTATGTTTTCAATATAAAGCGACTTGAAAGATACGTTAGGAATGGAAACAAGATCAATTAAATATTATTAACCTTAAGTGGAAGGATGATATTCATTGCAGTCATTACTTCTTCACATTCTTCAGGTCTTCACATTCATTGCAGTCGTCACCCCCCACCCACCAATAAAAGCTAGGTAAATATTCAATCTGAACATCTTTGTTATTCCCCTTTTATAATATGAAATAATACACATCAAGATGATATATTTCTCCACCTTAGTCTATGCTTTACTCTTTCGTTAGATATAGGTTTTAAGAACGTATATCCTTTCCTAGTGATCATAAATCACTTGTTTACTCCATATATTTCTCCCCTTTTTTGTCACAAAAATTACAAAGAAACAAACAAACAAAGAGCAAACCGAAAGGATCTTACAAATCCCAAAGACTTGTACAACCTATAAGAGTAAGCACGAAGGTTTCACATACCGTTTTAGATAACCAATACTAAAACCTAAACTATAAAAGTAATCTTGTTTTAGAGTGTTATCAAGGAAACAGTTTCCCGAAGAAATTTTCCCTTAGTCCGATGAATCAACTAAGATAACTTAGTTATTAACTGAACCGATTGTGTATGTACAATCGCTTATTTCGATAAGACATAAATAGAGATCAGAATTAACTCCATTTCTCTTATCAGGCTCTAATTATTCACTAAATAAATTAAATGTTTTTTTTAGACAAGACTAACACTAGGTTAGTTAACTAGTTTTTCTTGTCAAGGATTTTGATCTGATTTGAATAATTGAATCCTACATTTGATAAGTCTAACTAAGATATAACGGCATACAAACTGTGAACCAAGAAGCTTCGGGAAGGTTCTGACTTCAAACTTAGAAGGATACATCATTGAAATCGATAAATATGAAGCTCAATGTCAATTCGAACTTCAAATGTGGTATAAAACCATATAAACTATGAACCAAGAAGCTCTGGGAGGGTTCAGACTTCAAAATTGGTAAGAACTATGAATCCATCCATTTACAGGTAAGATTCCTTCGGAATATTACCGAAACCTTAAACAAACCCTATTATGGCATATTATATGCAAACCCTAGATCCGAGATCGAAACCTGGCCATGAGTGGACTACTATAAGTCGGAAATTTCGTAAGAACGATGAATCCACAATTTACAGGTAAGATTCCCTTGGAATATTCCCCGAAACATTAAAAAAAAACCTATTCTGGCATATTGTATGCAAACCCTGGCTCCGAGATCGAAACCTGGCCGTCAGTGGACTACTATAAGTCAGAAATTTCATAAGAACGATGAATCCATTCATTTACAGGTAATATTCTTTTGGAATATTCCCCGAAACATTAAACAAACCCTATTCTGGCATACTGTATACAAACCCTGTCTCCGAGATCGAAACCTGGCCAGGAGCGAACTAGTATAAGTTTGAGAGTTCGTAAGAACGATGAATACAACCATTTACGGGTAAGATTCCATGGGAATATTCTCAGAAACCTTAAACGCATACAAATTCGTCAACTTCGAGAAAGAAACTGGCTCCGAGATCAAAACCTAGCCATGAGCGGACTACTATAAGTCTGAAGGTTCGCAAAGACGATGAATACAACCATTTACGGGTAAGATTCCTTTGGAATATTCTCAGAAACCTTAAACACACACAAATTCGTCAACTTTGAGAAATAAACTGGCTCCGGGATCGAAACCTGGCCATTATCGGACTAATATAAGTCTTAAAGTTCGCAAAGATGATGAATCTAACCATTTACGAGTAAGATATAACGACATACAAACTGTGAACCAAGAAGCTTCGGGAAGGTTCTGACTTCAAACTTAGAAGGATACATCATTGAAATCGATAAATATGAAGCTCAGTATCAATTCGAACTTCAAATGTGGTATAAAACCATATAAACTATGAACCAAGAAGCTCTGGGAGGGTTCAGACTTCAAAATTGGTAAGAACGATGAATCCATCCATTTACAGGTAAGATTCCTTTAGAATATTCCCAAAAACATTAAACAAACCCTATTCTGGCATATTGTATGCAAACCCTGGATCCGAGATCGAAACCTGGCCGTCAGTGGACTACTATAAGTACAAAATTTCATAAATCCATCCATTTATAGGTAAGATTCCTTTGGAATATTCCCCGAAACATTAAACAAACCCTATTCTGGCATATCGTATGCAAACCCTGGCTCCGAGATCGAAACCTGGCCGTCAGTGGACTACTATAAGTCATAAATTTCGTAAGAACGATGAATCCATCCATTTACAGGTAAGATTCTTTTGGAATATTCCCCGAAACATTAAACAAATCCTATTATGGCATATTGTATGCAAACCCTGGCTCCGAGATCGAAACCTGGAAAGGAGCGGACTAGTATAAGTTTGAGAGTTCGTAAGAACGACAAATACAACCATTTACGGGTAAGATTCCTTGGGAATATTCTCACAAACCTTAAACACACACAAATTCGTCAACTTCGAGAAAGAAACTAGCTCCGAGATCGAAACCTAGCCATGAGCGGACTACTATAAGTATGAAAGTTCGGAAAGGCGATGAATACAACCATTTATGGGTAAGATTCCTTGGGAATATTTCCAGAAACCTTAAACACACACAAATTCGTCAACTTTGGGAAAGAAACTGGCTCCAGGATCGAAACTGGCCATGATCGGACTACTATAAGTCTGAAAGTTCGCAAAGACGATGAATCCAACCTACGGGTAAGATTCCATGGGAATATTCTCAGAAACCTTAAACACACACAAATTTGTCAATTTCGAGAAAGAAACTGGCACCGAGATCGAAACTTGGCCATGAACGGACTATTATAAGTATGAAAGTTCGCAAAGACGATGAATCCACCCATTTACGGGTAAGATTACATGGGAATATTCTCAGAAACCTTAAACACACACAAATTTGTCTACTTCGAGAAATAAACTGGCTCCGAGATCGAAACTGAATAATGATGACATTTTTTTGCTGAAGTGAGAAAAATTTAGCAGAAGTGAGAACTTTTTTAGTAGAAGTGAATAAAATTTAGCAGAAGTGAGAAAAAATTAGCAGAAGTGTTTATACCTCAACGATAACTTTTATAAAGGTTTTCAATAGCGATGGAAAGAAAATTTAGCAGAAGTGAAAAGTTTTTTGCAGAAGTGAATAAAATTTAGCAGAAGTGACAAAAATTTAGCACAAGTTTTTATACCTCTACGACGACTCTTAAGGGGGTTGTAGAAGGTCTATTTATTTATTTTTCTTAACATTTATTTCCTTATCACTTTTTTTATAAAAGTAAATGTAAAATATAAGCAGACATGTAAATGTGGAAGGGTGGTTGAAATCCAAGTCTTAGACAGAGGAGGTTTAGGTTCGATTCACCTTAGCCTCATTTCTTTTTCAAAGTCAATTTAAATTTATCATTTTACAACCCTTGTAAAGGTTGTGAATATTGATCAGAAAAAAAGCACAAATCTACCAATATTGTGAAGCCGGAAGGATGGTTGATGACTTGTGCGAACATACAGTATGCCTGGGTTCAAATCTTTACCAAAAACATTTTTAAAAATAATTTTTGTTTTATCTTCAACAACCCTTATGGAAGAACGCGCAATTGGGGGATATCCAAACTAATTTGGGGATATGAATTACTTCCCCCAACCTTGGGTGTCTTCTAAGGGGTGTTGTTTGGGTATGAAAATACTAAAACACCCTTTGATTAATTAAAAAACATTATGAAAAGACTGTTTTACCCTCCCCAAAAAATTAAAAACTTAAAATCAAAACCAAACACAAAATTAGTTATCCCCCATTTCTATATCGGCATAGTTCCGAAAAAAATTTCATCTTCTTCATCGTTCTTCATCGACGATTAATTGTTAAATCAAAAATTTCTTCGTCGATTAACCTACCCGAATCATAACCATGTCTCCACGGAAGAAAACAACTTCCTAATCGAACCCAAGTCGAGCGAATCCAAGTCAATCGAACCCAAGAAAGATTACTCAACAGAAATTGAAAAAAAAACTTGATTTGATTGCTCAAGAGGAGGAAGACGAAGAAGCAGAGTTATCGGACGATGAACTATTAGCAAAGATGGCTTCTGTGAGAAGGTTAGTCATTTTGAACTGTTTAATTAGTGTTTTACTCGATTTGTAGCTATGGGTTTAAGTCAAAATCGTGAAACCCTAACTGCAAATTATCAGTTTCAGAAGTTCCGGCATTCAATTTAGTATGAATACCACACCGGTTTTTAACACCGGCATGCAATCTAGGATGAATTCCATGCCGGTAGATATCCCGGCTGAAGATTTAGTATGAATACCACACCGTAAATTGGTACCGGCACTCAATCTAGGTTGAATACCACGCCGATATTGAACTTCTAATATACAGAGACCCATTGTTTAGTGAGTTGTACCGGCATAAATTGAATTTTAGAAGTCATACCGGAAGTCTTTTTTTGGTATCCAGGATTTTTAGAATTCTTTCCGGCATTTTCGAAATTTAATTTTGTATGCCGTTACTTTAATCCGGCATGGACGTTTATTATATAAAGATGCCGGTATTGGTGTAAATTTATCCAGGAAAATTTCTGAAGTATACCGACATTTTCGACGTTTAATTTTAAATGCCGGCATTTATACCCGGCATGAAAGTTTATTATACGTACATGCCGGAACTAGCTAACGGCATGGTTTGTATGCCGGTACTAAAAATGAAAGTTAGTGGTATTAATTTCGTGCTTCTTTTGAAATAGATCTAAAGCCAATGAGGCCAAAGCAAAGGAGGCAAACAAAGGAAAAGCTAAAGCTTCTGCGACTAAGAAAAAAAAGGAAGGATGGTCTTGATACTCCTCAGTCTTTGCCTCCTCGAGGGAATAACAAAAAGCGTTTGGGTTTTGAGACAATAGGGGATATTTGGGAGAGTGGTCGTGATCGTAGTATTCTTGTAATCCGTGAACCTACTGCAGATGTTGAGGAGGAAGACGAGGAAGATGAGCAACATGAGCAAGATGAAGAGGAAAGTGAGGACGAAGACAATGATATTGATCCAACTCAATTATCAAACCAAAGCCAAGGAGTAGTTGAACAAGATGGTCCAAGTCAACAACTAACACAAGGCAAGGGGAAAGGAAAACGCAAAGCAAAAGTTAAAGGTGAACACCTTCCTCATGTTGATGACATGATACCCGACCTTGAACGTGGTCAAATTTGGGGAGCGACTTCAGTTTTTCCGGGCCATCTATTTGGATACAAGCACTCATGGGATCGTACTATATATCAGACATATGTAAGAATTTATCTTTCGTGCATATGTACTGTATTTATGCAAAATCTCTTAAAATCTCTTAATCATTATCTACTAATTATAAGATCATAAGAAGGTTGTGCGTGTTTGCCGAAACCAAGACGCGGCTGATTGGGATTTGTCTCTAGAGCATGATGATGTCCAAGCAATAGTAAAGGAATCTGGTCTATATCCTTTAGTTGAAAATTATGTGAAGCCCGATATTATAACCGTCAATTCCTTCGTCGAAAGGTATCATAGTGAAACTGATACAATGCACTTCCCGTTTGGAGAAATGACTTTGATCCCTGATGATGCTCAAAACATTCTAGGCTTGAACGTTATCGGCAAATAAATTGCAGAACGAGGTGACTTTGAGCTAGAATGGATGAAGTTGCACGAGCTTACTAACAAGTTTTTTGGTTGGGACTACAAAGAGTCTGTGGAAAGCTTCTATGTATCAAAGGTTAGTAGGACAAAGACATTCAAACTGACCCTTCTTAAGAAGAAGTTTGCAAACACAAAGAAAAGAAGTGTGGAGGATGGATGGGACCCCGCACAGATTCGTTATACGGCCGCCACGTACCTGTTATACATCTTGGGCACTCGTGTATTCCCCGACACTAGTAGAAACAAGGTTAGTGCCAATTTCCTTCAGTACTTGGATCCTTTGGATGAGGTATTTACCTATTCATGGGGCACTGTTGCAATGTCACATTTGATGACGGAGATGAGAAGGGGCTCTAAGGTGGTTACAAACCAATTCGTCGGGAATTTCACTCTACTCCAGGTACTTTTGTTTTTAAACTTATGTTCTTATTTATATTTTTCATGCGTATCCTTGTTATGTATTTAGAAACAAAATTTACTGACTTTTATATGTATAATTTAAAATTTGTATAGGTGTGGGCTTATGAACATTTCCCAACATTGTTTAAGGACCACCCCTTTTTGAAGTTTAATCCCGATGTTAATCCCCAGGAGCCTAGAGCAAAGAAATACGAGTTCAACGCCCATCTGAAGCCCGGTAACAATGGTCGACTGATAAAAATGAGATTGGCTCTTGACGCGATGACTACCAAGGATGTTGTGTTCGACCCCTACAAGGAGGATAGAGATAACCGTCAATACACTTGGTTTTATAATGTTGCATTATACCAAGGTCCTTTGTTCCATCCAAAGGGACACGTTATGGATGATCCTCGACGTGTGATGCGGCAAATTGGATTCAAGCAATTACCTCGTTATATGACAGTTTCTAATGATAGGTACCTTCTTGATTTAACTCGTTGCATGTCAAGTTCCACAAAGTTGAGGGTAGAGTATGATCCAACTCCTGAAACAACACACTGGAGGGATAGGTAACCACGTCGTTTGGTGGATACTACTAATTGGGAGGTTGCGAACAATGGTGATGAAGCTGACCCATCCTATATTGATGATTACTTGAAATGGTCCCATCCACTTATTGTGCGTCCTGAAGATTTCCAAGTTCCACCCCAGGAAAACCCTCCCGTTCCAACTCCTATAGCGGCACCACCTACGATGAGCCAACTTGATAAGACTGTTGGATTGCTAGTAAGTATTGTTAACTGCTTACTCGTTTAATGTACATGTAATTTTATATTAGCATATATATACTAATTATGTGTTGTATGTATGAATCTAGAGGCGTCGTCTTGGCAAGTTGAAGAAGATGTTAGGTTGCAAGTACTCAGGAGGAGAGGTGTTATCCCTTGAAGAGATGAAGGAAGTCATGGAAAAGCTTGATAAAATTGAAGAAACCGACCATAGTTCAAGAGTTTTGTTCGGGGAAACGAGGAATAGATTTGCCCAAAAGAAGCAAAGGA
The DNA here is from genome assembly GCA_023529315.1 of Papaver bracteatum. Lineage (NCBI taxonomy): Eukaryota > Viridiplantae > Streptophyta > Magnoliopsida > Ranunculales > Papaveraceae > Papaver > Papaver bracteatum. The sequence continues at coordinate 899,017 of JAJJWX010004631.1, forward strand.
CCGAGTGATTAGCTCTTTAGTTTTTACGTCTTGGTTTTGCTTTTGGTTTATGATTCGTGGGTTAAGAAAATTCAAGCACGATCCAGTTTGTTTTTGTTTGGTTGAACATGTTTAAATTTAAATTTACAGACTAGTACCAGCATACAAATAGTTCTACCAAACTATACCGGAATTGGAAAATTAAAAATTCCATGTTCTGTATAGATATGCTCTGGTACCGGCGTAAATGCGTTTTCTAATTGCATGCCGGAATTGTATTTTTTTAAGTTTCAGTTTGGTTACAAAACCGGCACTCTAATCTTGATTGATTGAATGCCGGAATTCTGCTGTAATAGTTTTTCACAAACGCTTTCTTAATTCATCCCTAAGTAATCTATTACATTGGATTAGAAAATTAAATTAAAACATACTAAACGGCATGGAATGGATTAAATTTGGTTGGATATCACAATCTATTTCCATGCCTTTTCAATAATTGCGGATCCTTTGAATCTTTCGCGAATATCTTCGAAGACATCGTATGGAATTTCGGTGTCAAGAACCATCTTAACTGGTTCATCTTCTCTTTCAAAATATTCCTTTCCCTTCGTATAACACCTATCAATAGGCTTGCATTGTCCTTTGTGGTTTTCTCTTGACTCTTCTAGTTCAATAGCTTTGTCAAACCATTGAAACTCATCGCACTTTGGGTGATTCAAACACCTTAGAAACATTCTTCCATTTTCAGCGTCATCAGTTTTTGCAATCCAAAACCGACGTGTGCCATCACAGCTTCTACATTTTGAATAAATAAAAGGACAATCCATGGCTAGATGAAAAGGTGACTTGCAAATTTGACACTTGCAATGATGACTCTGTAATAGAAAATTATATTAGTTATGCGTCATAGTATTGAACATTAGATTGTTAGTAAATCAACTTACTTTGCAAATAGAGGTAGATGATGAATCCCCCATCCATTCTAAAGCTTTAACCGTGCTTGGTATCTTGAGAGAATGATTTTTGTTATTTGGTGCGTGGTTTGTATAGATTTTTCCAAAGGAATGTGGGGTATTATATAGAAATAAATCCCCAACGGTCTTATTTTTTTTAAAAATAGCCGTTTTATTTTGAATTTAACAAATGCCGGCGTTTCCGTTAATTTAGATTGAGTGCCGGACATGGAAACCAGCATTTAACTATTTTTTCAATATCATGCCGGTATAGGTTTTGTTAAATCTCTGTAAAGAAATTATTCTATACCGGCATTCTCGTCTTATAATATACTAAACCGGTAATCACTCCCGGCATTTCTTTTTATGATATACTAAACCGCAAGAGTTTGCCGGCGTGGTATATAGATTACAGTTAATGCCGGAATAAAAAAATGGAATAGAGCCGTTATGTGCTCATCTATTTAAACGAATGGCTACACCTATTGCACTTGATACCTCCAAAAATACAAAAAAAGTAACGTTAGGTCCAAGACATCTCTCTAATGGATTATCAATCACCAACTACCAAGTTCAAGTTCATCAATTCCCTCTAAAAAGAAAAATGTATGAGGAACATATTGTGCACTGCGATAGGAAATCAATCATCAACCACCACCAACTCAGTCGACACAATACTAGAAAAACTAAGAAGGAAGGAAGAAACCACCAAGTCAATTGCCGCAATGGAAGAAGAGATAGTTAAGAGGAAAAGAGAAGAAAAAGAGGAAGCAATGCTTGAACATTATCATGAAAAACTAACTAAGATTGAAGCGGATGTTGAGGAAGCGGGTAAACGTCAAAAACAAGCTAAGATAGAAGCGGATGTTGAAGAAGAAACCTAGTGGATTAAAAACTACTACATAGTATCGGATTTGACGGAAGTTCACCGGCCTTCATTTTTTTTTTTGGGTCTAGAATGCAGAGATCTTGTTGCACGCAATCGAACAACTGCACTCATCAAATTATGTCGCAAATATAATGAGTTTCTTGCAAGATATAGAGGTAATAGGTATGAAGCTCAGGAGGCCTATTTGAAGTTGTTCAAAAGGCCTTTTAGGAATTTTGAAGCTGCTTTGTTTCTTGAATCTCGTTCTGAGAACTGATGTTAGTTGCAATTGGCCATTTGTTGATGTTTCATTTTATGTGTTTTTTATATGTTCAATGTTGTTTAGGTCGGTTTGTTTGCTTAAAATTGAGTGTCAAGATAGTGTTTCGGCTTTTAGTGTAGCAAGTCAATGTTCCGGCGTACAATGTAACATGTGGGTGGTGCCGGAATTCTGAGATTTTTTACCTTTGTAACTGTCGCACCAATTATCCCCCATTTAAACCACCACAAACTTCCTCAACTGACCACTTTGTCAACAACATTAATAACCCAATTCGTCAACTTCATGATTTCAAACACAAACAACCACTAAAAATCAAATAACATAAAAACCTAAATTCTTGTCTGCCACAAAGATAATGAGATACCCCATTTCAGTTTCCAAACACAAGACTGCAAAATACCAATCAATCCCCAACACCCCATTTCAGTTTTCAAAATCTAAACTTGGAAACGGTTCCATCTTCCTTTTTCACGGTTACAAACTCCATTACTAATAAAATTGGAACGGTTCCCTCTTCCAATTTTTTTTTATCACTTAGAAATTCTAAGAGAACTTGTAGAAACTCCATTATTTGGTTTCATCTTCCAAACCAAACTCATTCGAAATCAAAACCCCAAGAAGAATGGGTCCTCGCAAACATCCTGATAAATCGAAATCAAAAGCATCTATTGAACAAGATATAAGTGATGATGAGGAAATAACAAAGATGATGAGGTAAGTGATGTCTATGTTTATTGAACCATTCTTAGGGTTTATTTGATAGCTTAATGAACACAATTCCGGCATTAAACGCATTTAGCATATAACGCCGGGAAACATATCCGGCGTACTCGTTTTGTTCATCTACCATGTCGGTATTTGTTTTAATTCTCTGTAGCCATTTCTCTTAATACCGGCATAATATCACATTTACATAACACCTCAGAAGTGTTAATCCGGCATAGAACTCATTTAGTATACGATGCCGGGAAAAATATCCGGCATGTTCTTTATTATATCGACTATGTCGGTAATGGTTTCCTTATTTCTACCGGCATGATATTTAATTTATATAACACACCGGAAGTAATAACCAGCATTTAACTCATTTAGTATACAACACCGGAATTAGTTCCGGCATACAATTTATTATACTTACCATGTCGGTATTTGTTTCCTAATTTGTTTTGAAATTCTCTGTAGCCCATTCTCGTAATACCGGTTTCATATTTCATGTACAGTTAATGCCGGAATTGTTACACCGGCATGGAAGTCGTTTAATTATACAATTCCGAAGTTGTTTTTTTTTTAAACTCATTTTGTTATTAGGTCAACAGCTCCTAAAAATAAGAAAGGAAAGGAAAAAGCTGTTGATGAAAAAAAAATAAGTCTTCTCGATGTCGACGTGGTAGATATGATCCGGAACGTCGTAAGCTCACGATCCGGGACAATCCCCGGGATGAGGGAGACGCAAGCAGCGATGATGATGCTCAATGGGAGAATTATGTACCTCCTGATGCAGCAGGTGGCTCATTCACACAGGGCTTAGGAAAACCTGGAGTTGAAGTCAATAACAAAGCACCAAAGAACCTCCCAAAACAAAATGACATAATTCTAGAACGCAGTGATGGCAAACACTAGGGTCAGCCAAGAGATCCCAAATTTTATTTGACTACAAGGACTCTTGGGCTCGTTGGATCTATTCAACTTATGTAAGAGTTATGCATCTTGTTATTATATTGTTTATATATGATCAGGTGAATTGAAATTTGTTTGGTGTGTTTTTATAGGACCACAAGAATGCCTTCCGTGTTTGCCGTCATCAACAAATGGATACATGGGATTTGGACATGGAGTGTCCGGAGGTTCAAGCGGCAGTAAGAGCATCTGGGTTGTATCCCGCGGTAGAATACTACGTTGCCACTGATCAAGTGACGGAAAATTTCTTCTTGGAGAGGTTTTATGCTTCGACTGATACCATGCATTTTCCTTTTGGAGAGATGACCATTATCCCTGAAGATGTCCAAAGAATATTGGGTCTAGAGATCCGAGGAAAAGTTGTTAATAAAGATGACAACGGTAAGAGCCTAGAATGGTCCAAGATATATTATCTGACTAAAAAGTTGTTTGGTTGGGATGAGGAAACGACAAAAGCCAATATGTACGTGAAAAAGAAAACCATGACAAAGACTATTAAAGTCGTTAAGCTCAAAGAGTTGTTTGGAGATACGATGGGAAAGGAATTGAATGCCGAACAAATTCAGCAAACTAGCACAACTTATCTATTGATCCTATTGGGCATCGCAATATTCCCCGACTCTAATGGTAACTTGGTGCATATGAACAACTTATAATACTTGGATCCTTTGGAGGATGTTCATGAGTACTCATGGGGCACTGCCTTCTTGGCACATTTTTTGGCGGAGATGCGTAGATCTTCTAAGGCGACTTGCCGTCAATTTAATGGGAATTTCACTGTATTATAGGTATTGTGAACTAGTTATTTTGTTTTCCAATTAATTTTTTTTTATACTTAGATTTCATTGGAACGATCTTTCATTTTCTTAGGTGTGGGCTTATGAGCACTTCCCAATATTGTTCAATGAGTACAAATATTTGGATTCGTCAACATATGGTTTGGATCCCCGGACTCCTATAGCCAAGAAATACGTTTTCGACAATAAACCAAAGCCCAATAACAGAACTCGGTTACTCACCATGAGGGAGGCTTTGGACACTATTTATGTCCAAGATGTTGTGTTTGACCCATATAAGAACGATAGAGGAGTTCACTTTCCAAGGCATGACAATGTAGCATTTTACAACGGACCATTGTTTCATCCTAAAGGATTTGTTATGCATAACCCTCTCCGTGTGATGCGCCAACTTGGGTACAAACAGAAAAGACTAAAGGGTGAATCTGATGCCAAATTCTCTCATGTATTACCTCAATGCATATCAGGTGAACAGCATACGCAGGTGGTTTACAAACCAACACCTGTAGTTGCATATTGGAATGAAAGGGAAGAACAACAACTAGATAGGGCTGGTTGGGAATTTGCGGAAAACGGTTATGAGTCTGAACCAGGGTTCCTCAGAGGTCATTTGAGGTACTCTCATCCTTATGTTGTACGCCCGGCCAGCGATGAAGTGCCTCCACAAGGGGAAAATCTTGAAGAACCTACTTTACCCGTACTTCGCAAGACTCTCCTTTTGATGGTACGTAATTCTGGTTCACTTCCTATCTTTTGAATGTTTACCTATAAACCTATAAAACATAACGTACTAATGGAAATATATAACAACAGCGTTCGCGCCTAGCAAAATTTGGAAACTGGCTTAAATGCAAGATCAAGAAAGGAGAGGTGCTGACCCCGGAATAAATGAAGACAATTGATGAGAAGATAGAAAAAATTGAAGATCCGGATGCAAAGGACTTGTGGACTCCAAATAAAAAGAGGGTGCACAAGAAGCCAAGGACCGAGTGATCTAAGATGTTGGTTAATGTTTATTTTATAGTGTTAGATATGTTTGAACAATCTACTATCGTTTTATGTTTACGTGTGTGTCTTGCTAAACTTTTAAATCTTTGTTTTCAGTTGGGTACATCTTAACTTTACATATTGATTGTTGAACAATCTAGTCTTTCCTTATGTTTTTATGTTTAAGTGGATTTCATTCATTTTTGAGATGTGAATTTAATTTCTTTTTTAAAACCGGCATGGTATAGATTGTACAAACCATGCCGGAAATCTTTTATCTTTCAAGAATAAATATATTTTTAATTCCGGCGTTGATAGGATTTTTAATTTGGTGCCGGTACTCTATCATTCCCTTACGAAAATTTGATCTTTTACAGTTCCGTCATTCGCATAAAGTTATTATTAATGCCGGAAGATAAACTAATATCTCTGTGTAGTAATGGTGATTTGCCGGCATAAAAGGGAAAAGTATTTCTAAACCGGTATAAATTCCGGCATTAATAAGTTTGAATTAAATCATGCCGGTATAAACATAGCATATGGTTTAATGATTACAATTCAAACTTCAAAAAAACAACAAAAGGTTGCGTATGTCGGAAGCACATATATCCAAATTACTCATCATTGATTCCACACGTATGGAGTTTCCTCTACTCCTCTTCAAGAGGTTTCTTTGATAAGGCCAACGCATCCCATAATTGGTGATTCTCCTCAAACAATGCCATCCATCCTTTCCAGATATTTGGATCTAGGTCCTTGTTTTTAACCATCCCACAAACAGGTGGCAATGGACAATTGTCCTTGAGTTTTGGAATAACAAAATGATTGCCGTTCACGAACGCCAAAATAACTCTTCTCTTCTTAAGGGATACTTCGCATTTTTGCCACTTTGGTGTAAATGTTGTGACTACGGTGGGGCTAAAATAATGAACAATGCATCTAAATGTATCCGCCACTAGATGCCCACAAAGCGGTATTCTCATCCAATATTCAGAAGGAAGAAACTTCATCTCGTGGTCGGGCCCTAATACTCAAGCATACATATCATCAAACCTCTCGCCTTCACCAACCAATTGCTCATAAAAGCTCTTCTTGTTCACTAGTTGTTTGGCCATCCTCGTTCTAGCATATTTGCATGGTGTCATACCTCTACTAACCGCCGTTCAAAGATTCCTAATTGTTCGGTCACAACATGATAGCCACAATTTCCATCTCCATCAACATCATCCGTATACACAATAAACTCACGAATAGCCTCAGGAAGTTGGTCTATATAAGACTCTATCTTCGTATGGTAGTGTCTAAAGTCCTACCCGTTTGTGAATCCTTATACATGGTCATATTACCAACTTTTAGCTTAATTATATCCAAACCATCCTCTGCAATCCCTACACTCCAAATGTCTTTGGTATTAGACGGGAGAATATTCTTCATTGGCCTACCCCTACCCCTTTTCTTTGGAACTTCCAATACATCAACTACTGGCGTGGCTTAAGAATGCTCACCTTGTTGTTCTTGCAAGCTCAATGTTGGTACATTTGGCGGCCTACCCCTTTTCTTTGGAACTTCCAATACATCGACTACTGGTGTGGCTTCAGAATACTCAACTTGTTGTTCTTGCAAGCTCAATGTTGGTACCTTCGGTGGCCTACCCATTTTCTTTGGACCCTCCGATCCATCAGTTTTTGGTGTGGATATAGAAATCGAATATTATTGTTCTTGCAAGCTCAATGTTGGTACATTTGGAGGCCTACCCCTTTTCTTTCGAACATCTGATACATCGACTACGGGTGTGGCTTCGTAATGCTCAACTTGTTGTTCTTCCAAGCTCAATGTTGGTACCTTCGGTGGCCGACCCCTTTTCTTTGGACCCTCCGATCCATCAGTTTTTGGTGTGGATACAGAAATCGAAGCTTGTTGTTGACTTGTTAATGGTTCCTTCCTAGGTCTACCCCTTTTAATTATAACCGGCTCTTCCACGAATCGTAGTTCTGAAATCTCACTTGCGGATAGATCTCATAACTTGGTTGACGCGAGTTCTTCTTCACGTCTAGTCATTTCTTTAAATTCTTTCCTTTGTTTTCTCCTTGAAGCTTTAGTTTGTGGTCTACCTATCAGATCTCCCTTTCCTGTATCTTTACTTGGTTTGATCCATGGGCGAGATAGAAGCCTTAGTTGGCTCAACAATACTTGTCGGCTAGCCGAGTTGCCACGTGAGTAAGCTTCGTAGAATTCCTTTACTTTACTTGTATCTCATGGGGATTGTCCGGGAGCTTCCGTGGGGGGAGGGTCAAAAGATAGTTTCCTCCAAAACGGATCAATAACCTCAATAGGTATAACTTCTTTATACTTCACAAGCATATGACGACACGGAAGCCCCAATGAAGATATGTCCGGACAAATACACACATCACCTGGTTTTCCATAATTTTTCTCATATGCCATTTCTCTCATCATATGTTTTATTGCCCATTGAGAGACGTTGAACTCTATTCCTTGGAGAAACGTAGTATATTGAAGAAATTGAGTCATCCTTTCCATTAAGCTTTTCTGAAAAGCCTTCTTGATCCAATCGATATCATCCTTGAAGTTTAGCTCCATGGCCTCGGTGATCGTAACCACGTTGCCTTGCCCGGACTGGATGAGATCTTTAAATCTACCATGAGCGGATTCCGCTGCACTAGTTGCTTCAGTTTTGAAGTGCCTATACCGGTTTGTCCATGCGCGCATAAATTTTTCCTTGTACTTATCCAACAATTTATCCCGACAATATGAGACGGCGCTTGGATACACTTCCTTATATTTAGCACTAAACATATTCAATCTCTTTTCATATATATCCTCGGTAAGTGACCAATAAACTTTTTCCCAATCCTTTAGAAATTCCAACCATTTTTTATGATTTTCATCGTGTTCTTTGTACACTCGCTCTTTAATCTTTGCTCTTTCATCTTCTTCTATTTCGGGTGATAGTTTCTTCTTGCGAACATCTTCCTTTAGTTGAGCAATCATTCTATTCTTAATATCCACCTTAGAGGGTTCAAACAAAGCATGACAATGTTTTGTCACATTTTGACCTATATGATACGTACATAGGAAATTTTGTGTATCCGGAAATACATCAGATATAGCACCCATTAGTGCCTCATCTTGATCGGTTACGATGACCCTCGGAAATTGATTTTCCGGGAACAATAATTTCAATTGTCGTAATGCCCAATGATAATTGTAATCCCTCTCGTTTTCCATTAAACACCAAGCCAATGTGAATGTTACCTTGTCCGATGTTTGCCCCACGATGTTGAACAACGACATGTTGTATTTGTTTGTCTTGTAGGTGCAATCCATCAAAAGAACACCACAACATGTATGAGCCAATTGTGAAAGCAAAGGATGCACAATGAATATTTGAAGGGGATTTTCATCCGGTCCTCTTTTAATGATGCGCGTGTAGTTGTGATCCCAAACTAGCTTCTCAAATTCTTGCATAACGGTCCTCCCTTCCCATTCCACCCTTCTAATGGTTTCTTGTGTGCTATAAATTGTACTTAGAGAAGAAACGTTATGATCATCCTTTTCCTTGAAGGTTCTGAGAATCACTCTTGGTTTGATACATTCCTTGGTCATTATCTTTACATCCTCGAATTCATGAGGTTTTAGCTTTGCAACTATGGAGTGACCATTAAAATCTTTCGGATCCTGGTGGTTATGTTGGCCAAACCACACCGTACAATCCCAATCCTTTTCTTTGTCTCTTAAATAGAATACTAACTTAAAGGGGCATTCATACTTCCTCATACGAGTCTTGTATACCCTATTAGTCTTCTTTTCATATACATAACCCTTTCTCTTATGGCTATTCTTCGCCGTGTATTTCCCACTTCTCTCGCAAACCATCTCAAACCGCTTATTTGAACCTTGGGTATTCCTCACCAACACACACTTGTTCTTAAGAGCCGTCTCTTTTTCCCAAGCAATTGCTTCCTCTGGAGATTTAATTCCCTACATTAGGACAACAATGGAAGATTATAAGGTTCATTACAAGCAATCCGCATAGAAAGTTCTAAAAACTAGGTGAAAAGTATTGTTTGGTAACATACCGGGGGCATCTTATAGTATTCGGCCGTATCCGGACCAAGCGGTTTGGAATTTGTCGGATCAATGTATTTCACAATCTAAGGAATAAATGAAAAAAAATTGAATTAGTTCATAGAAAATAAAAAAAATTACCATGCCGGGTACCATTTCCGGCGTGCTCGACCACAGTTCCGGCATTGAATGTTCTTGAATACATATGCCGGAAGAGTCAATACCGGCATTTTATCTAAACATGGTACATGTCGGTAACAATAACCGGCATTCTCGACATGTGAGTTTTCCAACCGGAACTGAGTGCCGGCATTGGAAAATTTTAACAGAAAGCCGGGAATAAATACCGGCGTTCTAGATATTTTATATACCACGCCGGTATTGGAGTTCAAAAATCTTAAACTCCTGGATGCTTTTCTGTAAGTACCGGCATCGTCTGTTAGGAGTAATCTATTCCGGTTGAAATATTCTATAGAATATTCGGTGTTAGGTAAAAAGCATAACTAAATACCGGCATACATAGATTGTTTCAATAACACGCCGGGAAAGTTTTTTAAATGGGGGATATGCTATACTGGCATGGACAAAACTATGAAAACCACGCCGGGAAATATTTTGAAATGGGGTATATATTGTACCGGCATTAAATGGAGTTGGAACACAACGCCGGGAACGTGTTTAAAATGGGGGATATATTTTACCGGCATGCGTATTGTATGAATACCACGCCGGTAGCGCTAGTTTCAGCGTCATATTGATACTACGAGTGTGCCGGTACTAAGCTTTTTCAGAGAAATAATGGCGGTTTGAAAAAGAAAAATCAATTTTTCGACCTCTTTGAAGCATTACATGTGTGTTGGGGTTGCTTGTATGCTGAACATGTTTACTTTCTTGGGTTGGTTCTTCAAAAAACACTTCATGTTCATCGTGTTCATGATTCAAGGGTGTTGGTTCATCATATAACTCTAATTGTGAGTTATTATCATACACCAAAGATTGAACATGTGATTGTTGTTGTAGTTGAGCTAAAGATTCAGCTGCTGCAATTCTCTCATCACAATCATCTTCCATTTAAAAAAAAAAAAATTCCACTCAATTTTTTTTCCCCTACTTCAACTCCTCACTCACACAAATTAAAAAAAAATCAAACTAATCTATCCCCCAAATACTTAACATTTTTACTAATTATAATTATTCACTAATTAGGGTTAGTCAGGGCTAGATTAGGACACCAATTTTTTCCTCTAGCTATATCCCCCAATTAGTTTGGATATCCCCCAATTGCGCGTTCTTATGGAAGTTGTTATACAGTGATTCACTACTTTTACAGTATGAGTTGTTAAATTCTAAAAGTGGTCACTACTCTGTGCAACTCTTTTCACACAAACGTAGTGGTTTAGATTCTCGTCACTACTCTTTGGCCCTCTATTTTTATCGTAGTAATTCCTTGTCTATAGATACTTTGAGTTTGCATTTCTAGCAAACTAATCCTTCGTAACCTAGACTTACTCTTTTGTCTTTGTTACTGGTGAAGCCGCCTATCGAAGAGGAGAGTAATCTAATTAGGTGAAATCTCTTACAACCGCTCAATTTAAAGTCTTCTTTGGGATTGAGAAGCTCTAGCGCGACCCGTTGGTGGGAAACTAGATATTGCGGTTTATCTTTAGTTTTCATATTGATTTGATTGACTAACGGTGGTTGAAATTTGATTGCACCTAGTTTGTTTATGCTTGAGAATCTTCTCTTCTGATATAAGATTCACTCAAACTAGTTCAAGGTTTCGAAAGGGATCTTTAGACTGTTGTTAGATCTAAAGACGATCTTATGATAATCAATTGTAAACAGACTCCGTTCTGTGTGTGATTGATCACAAGAGATTCAAGTAATTGTGTGCAGGTGTTTATTGAAGATCTAAGACGATTTGAAGATATTGAAGATTTCTAAATTGGCTTTTACAATCTTTGGTGTGCACAATACTTTTTTGGGAAAAAGAGGATCCAATTAATAATTAGTTTATCCTTGTGGTAGATTGGATTGATTAATTGAGGAAGATCGGCATCAACACATATTACTTGGTTGAAGAGTGTTGTTGGCTAAATCTTAACGATTTCCTTTGGGTGATTAAACATAAAATAGATCTTGGAACCTGGCAAAGGATTTTATGTTAAGATAAACAAGGGAAACTTTGCGCAACTCATATCGCTTGGTTGAAGAGAGTTGAAAAATATTATGCCCATAAAAAAATTAAAAGTCAACAGATTATACAACTTCAAACGAGTAAATGGATCAATTCTATAAAGGAACCTGAACACCTAGTTCTTATAGTTAAATGCATACTTATAAAATTAGAGCTAAGCCCCAAAGTAGAAACGCAAAGCATAAAATATACACCATGAAACCCAAGTACATCTGTCACCAAAAATGACGTTTAGTATGCTATATTTCCCATCATCACTTATGTTCATACAATTCTTGAAAACTTAGAAGTTCAAGAGTGGAGATTTAAAGAGACGCCAATATGTAAACTAAGACCCGCTAGTACATTCAAGAAAATAAATTCCAAGTAGCCAGTAGTACAAATTTAAAACATGCCGACACACCAACGACAAAGGGAGGTCCTGTATGCAGTCTATATTAACATCCCAAAACCAGACTTTACATAAGACAATAGCTTGTATATTTACACAGCAAAATACGCTAATACATGAGTCAAAAGCTGAAAATAAACAACCCTAGATTATCCCCATGATATACATATCAAAATAACAAAATTACTAACATTGGAAGCTTTTGTATCCTGACGTAAGCTCTGCCCAACTTACTGGATCATTTTCACAAACACTTCACAGGCTCAATAGAAAAATAAGTATAAGACTTGATTTAGGATAGAAAACTATACTTGGGTGGTTGAAAAATGTCATAAATCTTCACAAAAACATCTATACCATTTGAAATCACATGCAGTAACACATAAAACACTGAAATTATAGGGTTTCAAACCAAAATCATCGAAGCATGGGTTATTTGAGTAAGTTTATAAACAGAATTATTACATCCATGGTTAGAAAAGATGGAAAATAATCGATTTACTCGTTGAAGGATAAATGGAACTTATGAAAGGATTATATAAGTATAGGACATAGAAATCAGTAAACTTAAAGAACAACAAAGCCGAGAAAGAACCTCTACCTTCTGTGGAAGAGAAATTTAGCCCAATTACGATAACAGGTTGATTTCGGATTTGGATTTCAAAGCCAAATTTCATTAACCTGAAATAAAAATTAGGGCATGAATGAGTAAAATTACAAAAGCAAGAGAATAATAAAGGATCACAATCATACGATTAGGGAAGAAGAAGAATTATTATTAGACAATATCAATCTATAAACCCTTATTAACAATAATTTTCATATGCATTTAAACGAAATCTCAATCGCCTTAACAACTTATCTGACAAATTAGGGTAGACGAGTAGTATCAGAATCTCGTTATTTGAAGAAGAATGGTACAAATCTAATTGAAGGAAATTTTTTTCTACTGAATATCAGAAGCTTCATAATTGTAGATGTAAAACGACGAAGGTTACAAAGAACAAGCTAATTGAAGAAAGAGTTATTGCCATACCTCGATCCGAGCGAAGTAATATTATTTTTTTACTTTCTGATTTTAATCTGTGAGATTTTTTTGGTTTTGCAGTACATACATAATATAATAACCGATTAGATAGACGTGGTTTGCTGCCGATCTAAAATTTTGGAGAAAAATATGCGAGAGAGTGAAAATTTGATATTCTTCCAATATTTTAGCGGTGTTTTATTTGGTTAATGCGGGAAAATTATTTTCACTTAATTCTTTGTTATTTATATATTTTCTTAATTTTTTTATTAATTACTCACGCTATTTTTTATGACAAGATTAATTTAAAATAAAATATAATTAGGTAGAGATTTATTGTTACACTTTTTAACGATGTCACACATATTTGTGTAACAACTTTTGTCACATCAATTAGTGTAACAATTCAGTGTTACAAATTACTCAATTTGGTGTAGTGTTTGTTGTTCATTTACTGTTTGGAATACGAACCAAAGGAATTGGTCCAAGTACGTGACTTGTTTACATGTTGGAGGCGTGGGAATACATACGGAACTAGGTGAACTATAGGTTTATTTGCTTGGTCTCAACTATACGAAGTTGTCTTATTTTGTATAACGGCTTAATCCTGAGAGTATTCAATTATGTACTAGGTCCCGATCTGCATTTGTGGTTTCCTCGTTAATAAAATCTTGTTGTGTCATTTACTTTATATTTCCGCATCATAATTATTTTATTATAATTAAAGTAAATTGCACAAACGTTAATTCCTATTTACTTGATACGTGAATCCTATTGAGTTTTGTTAAGTCCGAAACTTTGTATCAAGTAAACACACTTTGTTGTTGTATTGTCTCGATCTCGTATCCATAAACAATCACACAAATTGTGAACCGATTTTTTGTATTGTCTCGACTCTGTCCATAGACAATCACTTTCTAGGAAATGACTTATAGGAAGGAAAAGTAATAGCTTGAGGTATATTTTGGGTACCCTCGCCTTTTTAATTGGTATCAGAGCGGGCAAACACGAAAAGATCTAACAATCTGTGTTTGATGTGATCCATCCTATAAGATATGAGTCAACGTAAAGTTAAGCGAGAGAGAAAACTAAAGAAATACTCATTTAACGTATCGCAAGACGTTGGAAGTTTTGATTTTAAGAAATGTTTAAAAGGGCTTCTTCGTCAAGTTCTACTTGCTCCTCTGAGAATAATTCTGAATGTTCTCAAGAGGAGATTAAGTTAAGTCATATATGCGTAATCAATGATTTAGACTCATAAAGAACTTTTTTTGATGATGAGAAAAACATTGATTCAGCTTATATAGAAATATTTCATCAAAATGGATTAAGCGAAGAAAAAATTTCTCATGTTCAAATGAAATAATTCTTGCATTAGAAAGAGAAAAGAAGCATCTAGACGATATAAATTTTCTGCAAGGTATGATTGACCAACTTGTCATTGGTCTTGACTGATCAAAGTCTGAATTTGATTTTCTAAAAAGAAAATCCTCATTAGAGATTCATTCTCTGAAAGAAAGGCTTAACAAGTGCCTTGAGAAAGCAAAGAAAACTGATTCTAAATGTATACAGAATCTTGAAGAAAAAGATAGTGCCAGTCTTTCTCGAGTGGAACTTTTAGAAAAAGATTGTGATGCTACTCTTGAAAAAGTACATTTCTTGGAATAGAAACTTGCTGATGATGATGCAAGGATTAACTCACAACAAAAGAGTTTTGAAGAGAAAGATGGTGAATATCTCTCCCGAGAAAAACGCCTTGAGGGTGATCTAGCTAGTGCTCTTGATAAAATCAAGATGTTGGAAGAAGAAAATTTGGACCTTAAAAAGTTCAATGTTAGCTCAAACAATTTAACCTCAATGTTAAAAGCAAGTATAACTCATCGTGATACACGATGATTGGGCTATAAGGGAATAAATGCTTCAAATATTAACAAAGAGGTAAAATTTGTCAAAGCTACTAGTTCTTCTCAACCAGAGGCTTCCACTGTTGACAAAAGTGATACTACTTCTTGTAAATAAGTAAAGCCAGTCAAGCCTAAGGATTGTGTTTAACCAGCAGCAATCAAAGATATCACTTCTGCCAATGTCAAGAAAGCAACAACATTGAATAAGGATAAGAAGAAGAAGAAGAAAACCCGTCAATCTCCAATGAAAGAGGATCCACAAAAAAGGTAACACTAAAACTCATACTTTGTATATTTATACTAAGCATTGTTATTATTGTGGTATTAAAGGACACTTGCAATGGGGATGCAAAGTTCGTAAGATGGAAGATGCAATTTCTTTTATATCAAATGGATTGGCAAAGTTTTCTCCTTATAAGAACTCCGATCATTATTGTCCTAAGTTTAGGAAAAATAATTATTATAATGATAGTTTAAATCTTGCATATCACTCGACAAGGTCATCTCATAAAATACCCAATTATATAAAGAGAGTTGACGTCTTAAATTCAAAGACAAGATCTTATGTTCCAAATTGGAGAAAGGATGTATCCAAAAATATTTAAAAGGACAATGATCCTAATGGTATTGTGAAGGAGAAAGCTACTCCTGCGAAACCCAACTCTAAATGGGTCCCTAAGTCCTCCATAGCCAAGAAGGGACCAAAAGTTAGTCACAAAAATGACTCTCAGTTGTTAATTGTTGGTGACAATAATTACAAGAGTCTTCTTGAAAGACTAAAGAAAGACATTATGTCTGAAATCTCTTGTACTAGTAAAGATTGTGATAATGACACTCTTCATCACAAGTCAAAGAAGAAAAACAAGAGATGGAACAAGAGAAAACAAACCATGCAAGAGGTCAAGAATGATGATTCGGTCTTAGTCACTCGTGACGAACAAGACAAGGATAAAATCAACGCACCCTAGTTATGTTGAAATGTGCATGCTCGCCCTTGTGCTCAATCTTATGAATGGTGAGGAACCACGTAAAACTGAGCACATGATCTCTCGGGTAATTATATGACTAATTAACATCTTTAGGAGATTTCTTTTCTTCTTTACTCATACTTTCTCTATCTATATTTGAGTTTTGATAGAAACGTTAATTGTGAGTTTATGATGTTTATATATACTGATCATATATGTGTATCTCTTGTTTTTACGATTAAAACGAGTCAAAAATCACTAAATTCGGACATCGTATGCAAAAGTTATGTCGAAAACAGTTTAGTATTGTGATCTTTCACTAGAAACACAAGGGAACCGATCCTTGTGAGATGTGCAACACAAGGTAACCGATCCTTGTGAGAGGTGCAACACATGGGGGTACCGATCCTAGTGAGATGTGCAATAATAAGGAGTGTAAAACTGTTTTTCCTATAACTTCTTCGTCCGAACTCGGAATAACCTCATTATTTTTGTGTTGTTTTTGCAATTAAATTCCCTACAAGATATAGGTAATTTCAATACTTGATTATTTGTTGAAAATGTATGGTGTATTGCATTTGTGTTTATGGGATGTTTGATTACGGTTTTTATAACCTTAATATTCGATCTCATATGATGTTGTGAACCCTTATGGTTTGGGTGACTTTTTGATTTAGCAGGATTAAGTTCTAGACCAAGTTGGTAGGCTTTATCAAAGGATCATGAGGGATTCCTGTAGAAACAATATGTGAAAAAGTCATAATATGTTGAATCGGTTTGGTTTAGCATAAAAGCATATGTGTTTCGACGGTTTTCAACTTTTGCTTGCAATTGTTAAAATCGATTTTCAACCTTTCTCTGGTAAAGGTTGGTTGTTATTATTCTTTTGTTTTTGGCATGAGAATGACAACATGATGGTATTTCGATATCAATTCTCCCAGAAGAAGAAAGCGATGGAATCATATTTGGAGAAGTTGGATACGAAATTGAGGTAACAATCTTGTTAGTTAATTGTTTTCATGTTTAAGAAAAGCCTATTTTTATTTGATATATATATTGCTTTTGATTAAAAGAAATTGTTGGTACAATTAATGTGTTTATTCCATTATGAATGTATGGATGTGTGTGTGATTCAATTGTTTCCGGTTAAGTAAAACTTTTGTTATCTTGCTTTGTTGTGTGATATCAATAGTTTAGGCTTACAAAATTTGGTGCAATTGTGGTGCTTTGATGTCTATGTTAATTCAATTGCTTCCAGTTAAGTAAAACAATTGTTATTTTTCTTTATTGTGTAGTATCAATTGTTTAAGCTTACAAAAATTCGGTGCAATAGTGAAACTTTGGTTTATATATGTTGTTTCTATTGTATCCGGTTGAGGTGAATAATTATGAAAGTTGATTTATTGGTTTGTATGGATTATTTATGGCTTAACGAATGAATATGTTGACGGGACGAGTTGTTTAGTCCAATTCGATTTCGGATAAGCTAAACTAAGTTAATTATGATCTTAGTTAGACTTATCAAAGTGGAGGTTTCGGTTATTCAAGTCTAGCCGAAAGCCTAAACAAGGAAATGCTAGTTAAATAACCTAGTATTTGGCTTGTTTTAAATCTAAAGGTCTAAGTTATATGGATAATTAGAACCTGATGAGAAAAATAAAGTTTATCTTTGTTTTGGTCTTATCGAATGAAGCGGTTGTATTTATACAATCGGTTTAGCAAAGGGACTAAGTTGATTAGTTGATTTTTGGTTTGCTAAACTAGTTGGGAAAATTGCTTCGGGAAATTATTTCCATGATAACATATCAAAACGTAATTACTTGTAGTTTTGATTTTGATATTGGTTATCAAAAATGGTGTGTAAAACCCTCGTGCTTGACTCAACAGGTTGCAAGTCTATTTTGAGATTTGTAAGATCCTTTTCGTGTTATCCTTTATTTGTTCGCTTCTTTGTCATTTTTGTGACAAAAATGGGGAGAAATATATGGAGTAAACAAGTGATGCTGGTATCAATGTATGGTTGATTGGTGTCACTAAGGAAGATGACGATGGTACTTGAATATTTATCTAACGAATGAGGAAAATCATAGACTAAGGCGGAGTAACATATCATATGAATGGGATAACAAAGATGTGCAGATTAAAAATCTACCTAGCTTAGCTTTAGGGGGAGTATAAGCTTTGTTATTATAGTGCATTTGATGCATTTTTGAGGATTGAATGAATGCAGGTTATGTGCCGTGGATTCGAGAATCAAACATATGTGTAATGAATTCTTGTAATTTGTTTATCCATATGATTGTAAGAGTTGTGTCAATGAAATTGACAAAGGGGGAGATCGTTAGAGCATTGCTCGGTTGAACCCACCAAGCGTTGGTATGTCAAGTTTGGTTGTCATATTTTAGTGAAGCAAAACTCATTTAAGAGTCTCTTGATTTAAATATACTAAAGTCAACTTCGTATAGGTTAGATTGAAAGTATTAGGGTGAGACATTACAAGTATAGCGAAGACTTGAAGAAGTGTGGATCTACAACGATAACATCATCCTTCCACTTGAGGTTAGTGATATTTGACTTGAACTATTTCATTCCCTGACGTATCTTTCAAGTCGTGCATATTGAAAACATAAAACTACGTAGCATGAACACTATAAATAGACATAGTATTAAGGAATACAATATGAAGTTTCTTGCTTAACCATTAAACTTTGTATATAAGACATCGACATAATCGTATGAATGCTATTGTGATTATGTATGGGTATGAGGTGAGGATTTCATTCTAGGGAATATTGTTTACATGTGTTCTAAGGAAGTAAGTTCATGATATGTGTTGTGAACCGAAAAGGAAATCGCCAGGCGTTATTGGGGATGTTCTTCATTACATATCTTATGAACGACCAATATGTGTGATTAGTATAACCGCTCACGACTTGTTTGTGTTCTTGGTAGAACTATTCACATGACGCCTGACTTATGTATTGGTATGACTTTTATTAGTGAAACCGATCTTAAGTAATCACATGGGGTATGATCGGGTTGTGTATGTATGAACTTATTACTGGGAAGAGGGGAACCGATCCTAATAAGAGTTGTAGTGCATCACAAGGGGAACCGATCCTTGTATGAGGTGCAGCAAGGTTTATAGAAGAAAGGGGAACCAATCCTTTGAACATGTGCAACACATTTTTGGGAAAGGAAAACCGATCCTATGGACATGTGCAGTGCATACAAGTTAGATACCAAATATATGTGAAGAAGCGATCCTAGTACCTAGTCAGCCGTATCTTTGGTAAGCTAGTGTAACTATGCACAGTACTCACGTGGAGGTAGAATCAAAACTTGTTTTGGTAGAACCGTAAACCCATGAGTTGTGATTGAGTGGTACTTGATCAATCACGTAGTTCTTGAAAGTCAGATGAACCAATTCTAAACTTGTTTGGAAGTGTGGTAAATCGGTTTCAAGTGAGCAAGCATGAAAAAGACTTGCAAGAGTAAGATGTCATCACTCTTTGAACACGGTGCATTAATGCTTATTCTATTTTGTTCAAAGATATTCCTTAACGGCTAAGAAGGAAGTAAATCCCAAGATCGAATTTAAATAAGTTAAGAATCTTTTTAATTAAGGGTTTTTAATTATATATGGAAAATAACAATTAGTAATGTGCATTTGCTAATTAAAGATTTTCAAAGGAGATTTTGATCATTATTTTTGGACAGTGCATTCACAGGAATTATGAAAACCGAATTTGGTGTAGTAATGAAAAATATCTTGAGAATATTTTCGGTTTTGGAAATTCCTTGGTGTCCAAACTTCCTTGTCTATCAATACTTTGAGTTTGCATTTCTAGCAAACCAATCCTGCGTAACCTAGACTTACTCTTTTGTCTTTGTTACTGGTGAAGCCTTCTATCAGAGAGGAGAGTAATCTAATTAGGTGAAATATCTTACGACCGCTCAATTTAAAGTCTTCTCTGGGATTGAGAAGCTCTAGCGCAACCCGTTGGTGGGAAACTAGATATTGCGGTTTATCTGTAGTTTTCGTATTGATTTGATTGACTAACGGTGGTTGAAATTTGATTGCACCTAGTTTGTTTATGCTTTATAATCTTCTCTTCTGATATAAGATTCACTCAAACTAGTTCAAGGTTTCGACATGGATATTTAGACTGTTGTTAGATCTAAAGACGATTTTTTGATAATCCATTATTAACAGACTCAGTTCTGTGTGTGATTGATCACAAGAGATTCAAGTAATTTTGTGCAGGTATTTATTGAAGATCTAATAAGATTTGAAGACAAAGAATATATTGAAGATTTCTAACTTGGCTTTTACAATCTTCGGTGTGCACAATACTTGTTTGGGAAAAAGAGGATCCAATTAATAATTGGTTTATCCTTGTGGTAGATTGGATTGATTAATTGAGGAAGATCGGCATCAACATATATCACTTGGTTGAAGAGTGTTGTTGGATAAATCTTAACGATTGCCTTTGGGTGATTGAACATAATATAGATCTTGGAACCTGGCAAAGGAGTTTATATTAAGATAAGCAAGGGAACCTTTGCTCAACTCATATCACTTGGTTGAAGAGAGTTGATACTAAACAGATTTGTTGTTCCTTTACTGTTTGGAATATGAAACAAAGGAATTGGTCCAAGTACGTGACTTGTTTTCATGTTGGAGGCGTGGGAATACAGACGGAAATAGGTGAACTATAGGTTTAGTTACTTGGTCTCAACTATATAAAGTTGTCTTATTTTGTATAGCGGCTTAATCCTAAGAGTATTCAATTCTGGACTAGGTCCCGGTCTGCATTTGCGGTTTCCTCGTTAACAAAATCTTACTGTGTCATTTACTTTATATTTCCGCATTATAATTATTTTATTATAATTAAAGTAAATTGCATAAACTTTAATTCCTATTTACTTGATACGTGAATCCCATTGAGTTTGGTTAAGTCTGAACCTTTGTATCAAGTAAACACATTTTGTTGTTGTATTGTCTCGATCTCGTATCCATAGACGATCACACAAAGTGTGAACCAATTTGTTGTATTGTCTCGAATCTGTCCATAGACAATCACCTTCGGGGAAAGGACTTATAGGAAGGAAAACTTATAGCTTGAGGTATATTTGGGGTACCCTCGCCTTTTTAGTTTCACATACCATTTAGATAACCAATACTAAAACCGAAACTACAAAAGTAATCTTGTTTTAGAGTGTTGTCAAGGAAACAGTTGCCCGAAGCAATTTTCCCTTAGTCCGATGAATCAACTAAGATATCTTAGTTATTAACTAAACCGATTGTGTATGTACAATCGCTTATTTCGATAAGACATAAATAGAGATTAGAATTAACTCCACTTCTCTTATCATGCTCTAATTATTCACAAAATAAATTAAATGTTTTCTTTAGACAAGACTAACACTAGGTTAGTTAACTAGTTTTTCTTGTCAAGAATTTCAATCTGACTTGAATAATCGAATCCTATATTTGATAAGTCTAACTAAGATCAGAATTAACTTAGTTTCTCTTATCCAGAATCAAATGGACTAAAAAAATGATCCCGTAATTTTTGTTAAGCGCGCAAAAAAAATAAAAAAATCAAGTCATTGACTTGTCATAGTTTTTCTCAACTGGAAGCAATTGATCCAAATATAATCCAATGTGAGCACAACAATTGCACTGAATTATGTTAAGCAAAAACAATTGATATCAAACAATAAAGAAGATACCAAGTCATTAAGTCAATAGAATTGACACAGTTTTTCTTAACCGGAAACAATTGAATCACAATAATCAATCTATGCATAATAATGGAACATATCAATTGTAACAAAATTTTATTAAGAAAAAGCAAAATATATGCAATAAAATCAAGCTTTTCTAAAACAGGAACTCCTTAAACACACTAATTCCAAAACCATACAAGTCCTAAGGAAATATGTACACCGGGCCAACACACTTATGGTTTCCCTTTCGATTATGAAACAAGTTCATATATCTAATTCCTTAAACAAATGTAATAATACATAGGTTCTTAGGATGAAATCATACCAATATCCTATACACAATCAAGTAACTAAATACATAGATTATGTCGATGCCGTATTTACGAAGTTCAAAAGATAAGTGTTGTACTTCGTAATATAATTCCTTGACACTTTGATCATAATGATACCAAGTTTAATCACTAGAGTATTATATATACAGCTTCGCATGTTATGTTTTCAATATAAAGCGACTTGAAAGATACATTAGGAATGGAAACAAGATCAATTAAATATTATTAACCTTAAGTGGAAGGATGATGTTCATTGCAGTCGTTACTTCTTCACATTCTTTAGGTATTCAGAGTAATACTTGCACGTCTCAACATTCCTATACTTTTTAGTCTAACCTAAACGAAGTTGACTCTAGTAAATAATCAAGCGACTATAGATGAGTTTTGATACTAAAATATGACAACCAAACTTGACATGCCAACGCTTCGTAGGTTCAACCGAGATATTCTCTAACAATCTCCCCCTTTATCAATTTTAGTGACAAAACTTTATTAAATATGGAGATAAACGAATTGCAAAATAACTCATTTTTCATACTCTTTTCAACAGCACAATATCGTGCATATATTCAAAAAATAAATGCCTTAAACAAATATAATAATACATAGGTTCTTAGGATGAAATCACACCAATATCCTATACACAATCAAGTAACTAAATACATAGATTATGTCGATGCCGTATTTACGAAGTTCAAAAGATAAGTGTTGTACTTTTTAATAATTCCTTGACACTTTGATCATAATGATACCAAGTTTAATCACTAGAGTATTTTATATACAGCTTCGCATGTTATGTTTTCAATATAAAGCGACTTGAAAGATATGTTAGGAATGGAAACAAGATCAATTAAATATTATTAACCTTAAGTGGAAGGATGATGTTCATTGCAGTCGTTACTTCTTCACATTCTAGAAAACCAACTAGCATCACACATGAGGTTCGGGGGTTATTTTTCCCAGTTGCTAGATATCTCCTTTATATAGTTTTCAAATCAGGGTTTGCAATCTAAGTTACCTTGGTAACAAAGCATTCTATATTCACTATTAGATGAAAAACCTGATTTATCCAAGCTAATATCTTTCAACCGTTAGATCGAAACCTAACTTGTCATACACACACACAAATGAAATGTATTCATTTAGGTTTGAGTAACCGTACCAAAACGTGTACACTTAGTTGGTTCACAAATAATTAACTAATGGTTAGCCATATGAGCACTTTCATATCAACCATATTCATCTTCTTCATAACTAGTTCAAATGACTCATAAGAACTAGTTCAAGAGTTGCTCATATATCAATAATTCACAGCAAATAAATTGATAACAACTATATGATGTGCAACTATACTATTTATTATTAATTAATAATAAATATAGTTGTTAATTATTGGTGTATACATAGAAGTTCTTTAACATGTGTATTTATGAGACCAAGGTCAGTAGTAGCTATTGACATTCTTCACAAGCTTTCGCCATTTCCTTTGCATCTTCGTTCATATGCATCCAAAAATAGCCCATTGTCTTTGCCTTGGCCGATAAGCTTCTCCCCGAGCTGTGGTTTCCGTCGGCTCCATAGTGTAACTCATGCAAGATTGTGTGGCCTTCATCTCTACTTAGGCATCGTAAAAGTGTCCCCAAGTAGGATTTCCTATATAATATCCCTTCTCTTAGCTCGTAGGCGCCCGACTTACTCTTGATTTTATTTATCTCGGGCCGACCCTTGGGTAGCTTGCCCGTTTCCAAGTATTGGTATATCGGCTTTCTCCAATCGCCCTCTTTATATCGATCGGCTGTGTTAATAGACACATTGATCCGTACATCCGGTGTTTCTAGGATTGAGGGAGTAAGGAGCCTCATAACACGAATGCCCTCAATGCTCGGGTCTACCAGCTGTGAGGCGATGTAAGATAGAGCGTCTGAATTCCTGTTATCTTTTCTAAAAATGTGACAGAACTTAATGCTTGGTATTTGGTTGATGTAAAATTGGGAGATCTCCCAATACTTTTGCAACACGGGGTCGTGTGTCGCATATTTTCCCTAATCTGCCGAATCACCAACTGTGAATCACTAGTTAAGCGAACCTCCTGTATCCCCATTTCGACAATTATCTGCAAGGCGTGGATTGTCGCTTCGTACTCGGTGACATTGTTTATTGCTTTGAATTCTAGCCTGAACGAGTGCACTATATTTCTTCCTTTCGGAGTGGTGAAGACTAACCCAAGGCCTGATGCGTGTCGTAACCACAACAAATTAATTAATATTTTACTACCTAATTAAAGAGTAATATAGGGTAGTCAAGATCGATCCCACGAGGAGCAAGAGATTATAGTTGTCTTATAATGTCACAAAAAGCGGGGTATTGGTTGAAGATTTTAAAAGCAAAAGAAATAAACAAAGCAATTAAAAGTGTAAGTTGAATTCAATAAGAGAGAATAGATCAAGAAATCCTTCTTCGCTGCAAAACAATGATTAAAGTTATGTTCTTTTCCACTTTTTATTAGTCATAGATTATCACCAACCGTAGGATAGCAGGTTCGCTTAGCTAACCCCAAAATTCCTTATTTCACCGAGTAACAGGTTCGCTTAGTTATCAGATTCTATTCAAAAGAACCACCTTGAGGTTCGCTTACAAGATGTAATTCCCCGAACGCATTAAGATTTATGAACTTAGGTTTAGTACTAGTAGTTAGACTCGGTTCGCTTGGTCCACTTTCTAGCGTTGTTTTCACACATAATTGCTCCACGGAATCCCTCCGCAAGGTCTTGTGTTTTCTACCTGTGTAAAAAGTCAAGAAACTATTACGTATTCCCTAACTTTCACTAGCTTTTAGATTAAATTAATAAATCAATTTAGCGTGCACTCCAAACAACCTATCAATCAATCATAAACTTTAATATTAGTAAAAACAAACGATAATCATATGAAAAACTTTAAAGTAGAATTGAAACAAAACTCAAACCATATGTTAAGAACTAGAAATTCATCCTCAATCAATAAGAAAAATAGCTACTCATAATTTGGAGTTCACACAATAATAATAATAATTAAGGAAGAAAGAAAAACTTATTGAAAAGATGATGGTTGC
The DNA here is from genome assembly GCA_023529315.1 of Papaver bracteatum. Classification (NCBI taxonomy): domain Eukaryota; kingdom Viridiplantae; phylum Streptophyta; class Magnoliopsida; order Ranunculales; family Papaveraceae; genus Papaver; species Papaver bracteatum. The sequence goes on from JAJJWX010004631.1 coordinate 924,296, forward strand.
TCCTTCCTCCAATCCTTGTGCACTTTAACTCCTTCTCCAAAGTAGATGTGTGTAAAAAGTTGTAGAGAACTCCTTTATTTATAGGTTTCAATACTCTCCATGTCTTTGTAGGAAAAGAATCCACATTCCATAAGAACACTGATGAGTGCCAAATATTGCATATTCATACACCTTTTCATTGGCACTTAACTCATCTTTCGCGCTTCAAAGTCATATATTATCCCAAATTCTGCATTCTTACCATCTTCAAGAATAAATATTTGTATTAATTAATTTTGTGTTTTTAAGTACTAAATAAATCTTGGAAGAATTGAGAAGACAAAAGAGAATAAAGTTGGAAGCGTTGCAACCCGCTCGCGCATCAGTGGCAACCTGTTTACAAATTCATGGGATTAAACAACCCATGATCCAAAACCCAAGACCCAAATCCATTTCCACCTCACCCCATTGGATTCTTTCCAAAACATCCACCTCACCCCCATTGGATTCTTTCCAAAACATCCACCTCACCCCCATTGTATTCCATTCTATCCATCAATTAAGAAAACATGTTTTGTTTAATTGTTGAGTGGTTGCTACTGATAAATTCGAATCCCAAGTGTGAGAGAATTTTTGTGTATAAATAGAGAGGGTTGTTGTGTTGAAAACTCATCCAAGAATAGTTTGTTCATGTTAGTTTATCAAATTTCAGTTTTGTTGTAATGTTCTTCATGTTCTAGTTTCATTTGCTAGGGTTTAAATGAAGCCGTAACTCATTGGTATGTATTCATATCTTGTATCTTGTTCTTGAAAGTTTAGAATTGTTTAAAGATATAATTTAATCCAAGTTTGTCAACATCTTGCTCTCACAATGTATGCCATGTATCCATTGTAGTTAGAATATCTCTTTGTTGATTATGCTACAACTCATGCTTAACCAAATATTGATCCTCAGATTAGTTGTGCTTTAATTAGACAGTTAATGCTCTGGAGAAATACTTTAGTTGTGATTAAATTATCCATTGGAGAAACACCTTAGATATAAGGTAGACTTGAATCTGCTGTAAGGACAAGAATAATATTACAAGTTGAATGCATATCATAGGTTAGTGGTGGATTTGAATACCCTAGTATCCATATTCTCAATATTTACATCTTGATTTAATTGCATATTTTAATTCAAATTATTTTCTGTTTAAGTCTTTGCCAATATCTCGTCGTATCGACAAAATGAAACCCCTTTTGGTTACTCTCTGAATCAGTTCTAAGTAAGGATTTAGAATCAACTTCTACACTCTCCAAGTCTCTGTGGTTCGACCTGTGCTTGCCCTGTGTTGCTTGTCGACACTGTGCTCTTGCAGTATACACAATAGTAGGTATCTTTCCGAGCCTACCAAACACCACTTTCCCAATTTGAGCCATATTCCAATTTCTAGTCCAATTCTCCAAAACTTCCAAGTTTTCATCCAATTCCCACTTCTAAGTCTTCACACACATGAGAGAAGTCCATACAAAATTCTGTATTTTTGCTCGCCGGAAAACTATGTTTTTGGCCGGAAGTTGGCCGGAATTTGTAACCGCAGACCACCTGAAAATTCTCCACCGGTCAAGGAATATTATGTTGGTCAACCGTCAGGACTAACGGTCAAAGGTCAAACTTAACGGTCTTCCGTCGATCCACAGTCAAGAAATTTGAGTTAGAACGCAGTCAACCGAGGTAATTTGGCTAACTCGGTGACTAGTTCTGACCAAGCCACTTGCACAGAACCAAATTATTCACGGCCAAGATGGCCATGCTTCCCTTGCACACCCAACCATGATGGTTGTACTATGTATCCACCATCTATAATTTCTATGCAACCACACCTGGTACCCTTCTCTGCATTCAAATCCACCTCCTGTAGCAAAACAACAACAACTACACTGCTTTATTCCATAACACCATCAGCATTAAACTTCACAGCTGCAACATATTCATTTTCAGCACCACCAATTTCATTTCTGAGTCACTTCCATACCTTCACTGCAATCACCAAGTACTCAGCTCCACGGGTTCACAACCATCAGAATCGATCACAATAACTGCATCTCACACACCCATCTGCATTGCATTCTTTGCTTCAGTGCATCACCACCTGCAGTTACAAACTCCTAAACATTCATCTATGTGCAAGATCCACTCCAGTTGCAAACTCAGTGACCCTTGCAACTCCATTAAACTCTGCTCAGGATCACAACTACGACTACAACCTCCACAGCCACTTTATCTAAGCATCAGCTGCAACTCAATTCTCATTCCATTTAAGCCAACACCACCACCAGTACTGTTGTCAAATATGGTTCACTGCAGTAGCACCATCACTCCAATTCAAAAACTGCACAACCACCTGAGACAAGAGCAGCAACTCCACCCTGTGTTTTTCTTGCTCAAATACAACTACCAGCACCAATTCAGTTCTGCAGCTGCAACTGAACTTTCTAACTCCTGTAACAACAACACATTACCTCCCCTCTTTCACAGTAAACACAGCAGCATCATATTATGTTCCTTGTATCATCTGTTGCTTGAACTCCAACCAACAAAACCCATCATTGTTTCCTTTTCTCATCTCGATCACAACCACAGTTTTTAAAATCATCTATCAGATCCCCTTTCTATTCAAACACCAAACCCTTATTTCGATCATCATTCTTCTCCTCAGAATTGCAGCGTCCATCACCCACGGCATCATTCATAGCCGCAAACCCATTAACATAAATCCAAACAGCGACAAGAACCCAGGATCTATTTCAATCTTCCATGTCTATTCTTGGTTACAACAGATCCATTATCTTTTCTCGATTCAACATGACCAAAACCTAATTACTTCTTCTGTTTTGTTCTTCAGCAATTTCCCATCTCTCGATCTCTCTTTCTGTCTAAAGCAACAGCAGCTCTTGATTTTCGAATTATTGTATCTGTGAATCTTAACTCCATCTCAAAACAGTAGCTGCTGTATTTTTCTCTATTTCAGGGAATGATGCAATGATTGAGCTAGAGAAACCAGTTTTCTAGGTTATAAACTTGGGTCCGGGCCTGGGCATTAATACGGGTCGCCCAATGATATCCCATTGATAATTACAGCCTCTAAATGATAAGGGGACCCTAAGAAGAGTTGACCCTTAACCATTACCGGGCTCCAGATAATGCTCTCCCTATGAAATGACAATTCTGCCCTTTTTGCTCAATTTTGGTGATTTCTCCTTCTTTTCGTCCGTGCGACTCCAGAGTACCTAATAACTCAAAAACACGCGTAAAATGCATAATTTACTAGAAAAATAGCAAAGAAATCATAAACTCTTAGATAGTAAATTAGGTGTATTCTACACCTATCAAATTCCCCCACACTTAGACTTTGCTAGTCCTCGAGCAAATCAAACTAAAACTTACAACTTCAAAGCGTTCCAGCGTCCCAAGCATCCTAAAAGCTATGAGGACATATAGTTTCTACATGCTAGTAATAAGAAGTTAGAAATACTAAAGAACATATTCTCATCCTTAAATGTTGAGTGAGAAATAACCACACCATAATGAGAGAACACGTGTTTGAGAAACGATCAATAAGCATTTCGCCTTGACTTCTGCCTCACCAAAAGGATTTTATGATAATTGCACTCAAAAAGACGGCTTTTTTATGGGTCTCACATGTGTGCATGTAGGAATGAAGAGAGAATTCCTGCAACACGTTGAATGGTGGGAAGGATAACTTCCGAAATTTTGAAAAACCAAATCTTTTAACATTTTGAAAAACCATTTTTCTAACGATCTCTAAGAAAGGAAATCAACCACTTATATCGAGGATGAGATTACTTAGTTACCTTCACATCCTATTGCCAATTATGATAACACCACTCTCACGGAATCCAATAGAAACGTCTTCCGCTCCTTGTCTTCATCTTCTTGGTTTTCGGCTTCAACTATTGGTGATAAACTCTTTAGCTTCATAGATCCTTAACAATTTGTAACCTTTTTCCTTAACTCCTTGTCGCTTGAAACTTCCTTATAGATTTTCCTTCCCCACGGCTTATTCAAAACAAAACAATAATAGATATTTCTCTTGTCTCATATATTTTTTTATTTTTATTTTTTTTATTTTTCTTTTAGACAAGAGAAACACAATACAAATCAAGGTGAAAAATAAAATAAACCATGGCCGTGGAAAAGTACTTTACCGCTTGATTCTTCACAACTTGTATCGTCTCGAAACCATAAACTTCAATAATTCTCACCTTTTGCTTTTCTTCGCTCTTGTAAATAAGTCTTAATACTTGGATATAGAATTACCTCGTTGCATTTTAAGTCTTCAACATGTATGTAAAATCTGCTCATTGTATGTTGCTTTACTTGGATATAAAATTTTCTCTTTTTCTTGTTCCATTGTTGCTTGCAAACCTTGAACCTTTTCAACTTTCCTTGTAGATTTTGATGTTGTTCCTTGTTGATAATTGTGATGTTTCTATGGACCCGTTGTTGTCGAGAGAGAGAATGGTGCTAACTGCAAATCGAACTACAAGAAGGAGGCTTTCATCATAGACGTCACCCTCATGATTGACAAAAATTAGCACTCAAGAGATCAAAATAGTGTTGAAATTGGTGTGAAATTGGGTAGCTCACCATTCTACCCGGAATTAACGTACGGTGACACACACTCAAAAGAAGATCTTTAGTAAAGGAAGAATTTTTGGTCGGTGCCTCACATGATATGAAAATGGGTAGTCTCCACTAATGCATTCTTCTCTGCTCCTAATTTGCATCACCAGCATGATTAAATATATTATTTAACACTCTAACAAGCAAGAAATCGAACGTAGTTCCCTAACACTTCCAAGTTCAATTATGTCGGTCAGAATTCTCTATGTAATCATACCTAGAAGCATGCTAGTGACTCTACAATCTCTAAAAGTTGAAAGTTTTATGCAAAAAAAAAATTCTCTTTTTTTTTTTTTTTTTATGCAAAAATATATGCTTAGCCACTCCCCCACACTTAAACCTTACATTGTCCTTAATGTAATTGAATCGTCCAAGTAAAATCAAGGTGGGAAATCCTAATATGATATGAAACAAGAAAAATAAACAAACAAAATAAAAAGAAAATAAAAACAAAAGGATAAGAAATACAAAACCGGTGGGTTACCTCCCACTTAGCGCTTGTTTTAAAGTCGACGGCCCGACATAGCTCTTGCTTCACATTACTCCTCTAGAGGGAGCACATCTCGAAATCCAATCACGTCCACATGCTCCGTTGGAAAGTTTTCATAATATGGCTTCAACCTATGGCCGTTGACTTTCAAGGGTTGTCCTGTTTTTTCACTAACAATTTCAACTGCACCATGATCATAAACATTAGTAACAATAAATGGTCCCAACCAACGGGACTTAAGCTTACCCGGAAATAAACGTAAACGAGTATTAAATAAAAGAACTTTTTGCCCCACAACAAAACTTTTCCGAGAAATCATCTTGTCATGAAAAAGCTTGGTCTTTTCTTTGTAAATCCGGGCATTCTCGTAAGCATCATTACGTATCTCCTCTAGCTCATTTAGTTGTAACTTTCTTTGTTTCCCCGCTGCATCATACTCCATGTTGAATTTCTTTATCGCTCAATAAGCCTTATGTTCAAGTTCAACCGGGAGATGACAAGCTTTGCCATAAACCAACCGATATGGAGACATACCAATCGGTGTCTTGTATGCCGTTCTATACGCCCAAAGTGCATCATTAAGCTTAAAGATCCAATATTTTCTTGTCGTATTCACCGTTTTCTCAAGGATGGATTTGATTTCACGGTTTGAGATTTCCGCTTGTCCACTAGTTTGTGGATGGTAAGGCGTGCCAATCTTGTGTGTTATGTTGTACTTCTTGAGGAGAGCGTGGAAAGACTTCTTGAAATGTGAGCCTCCATCGCTTATCACCACTCTTGGTGTGCCGTGCCTAGTGAATATGCTTTCTCTTACAAAATCACAAACAACTTTAGAATCATTAGTTTTGGTGGCTCTAGCCTCCACCCATTTCGAAACATAATCTACGGCAAGAAGTATATAAAAATTTCCATTCGAATTGACAAAAGGACCCATAAAATCGATACCCCACACATCAAAAATCTCTACGGAGAGAATTGGTGTGAGTGGCATTTGATTTCGAGCACCTAGATTGCCCGTTCTTTGACATCTATCACGCGATTTACAAAAAACATATGAATCTTCAAATAAGGTGGGCCAATAAAATCCACTTTCAAGAACTTTAAGAGCGGTACGTTTAGAACCAAAGTGGCCACCACAAGCAAAAGTTTGACAAAAGGAGAGAATAGATTGAAATTCGGAGTTAGGTACGCACCTTCGTATGATTTGATCAACGCCATATTTCCATAAGTATGGTTCATCCCACACATATTGCTTCGCTATCTTCTTAAGTTTCATCTTTTGGAAGTTAGACATTGTACTAGGTACCTTCCTTGTCACCAAGTAATTTACTATATCCGCATACCAAGGTGTTGATTCTTCCAAGGAGAAAAGTTGTTCGTCCGGAAAGCGGTCTTGTAATAGAAGTTCTTCGTGAGACATAACAAGTCTACTAAGATGATCCGCAATGGTATTCTCCACACCTTTCTTATCTCGAATTTCTATGTCGAACTCTTGTAGTAATAGGATCCACCGGATTAGTCTTGGCTTAGCTTCTTTCTTGTTTATTAAGTATCTAAGTGACGCATGATCGGAATACACAATAACCTTTGTATCCACCAAGTATGATCGAAATTTTTCCAATGCAAACACTATAGCCAATAACTCTTTTTCCGTGGTAGAATAGTTGATTTGTGCATCATTGAGGGTCCTAGATGCATAATAGATAACATGGGACAACTTGTCCACTCTTTGACCCAAAACGGCTCCAACCGCATAATCACTAGCATCACACATTAATTCAAATGGAAGATTCCAATCCGGTGACTTGATAACCGGTGCACTTGTCAACATTTCCTTCAATTTGTCAAAAGCATCCTTGCAATCCTTGTTGAAGTCAAAAGGTACCTCCTTTTGTAGTAACTTTCACATCGGCATGGAGATTTTTGAGAAATCCTTGATAAACCGCCTATAGAAACCTGCATGGCCAAGAAAAGAACGAACCTCCCTCACCGAAGTGGGATATTGTAAGTTTCTTATTAAATCTATCTTTGACTTGTCCACTTCGATCCCTTGAGAGGACACAATGTGACCAAGTACTATGCCATGGTTTACCATAAAATGACATTTCTCCCAATTAAGGACAAGGTTTGTGTCTATGCATCGTTTAAGAACTAGTTCAAGGTTATCTAAACAAATATCAAAAGAATTGCCATAAACACTTAAGTCGTCCATAAATACCTCAATAATGCGCTCCACGTAATCCGAGAATATGCTTACCATTCATGTTTGGAAAGTAGCCGATGCATTGCAAAGACCAAATGGCATCCGCCTATACGCAAACGTTCCAAACGGACAAGTAAAAGTGGTCTTCTCTTGGTCCTCCGGTGCAATAACAAGTTGATTGTATCCCGAATAACCATCCAAGAAGCAATAATAAGAATTCCCCGCTAACCGCTCCAACATTTGATCAATGAAAGGTAGAGGAAAGTGATCCTTTCGGGTTGCGGAATTAAGCTTTATATAATCAATGCACACTCTCCAACCGGTTTGAAATCTTGTAGGAACAAGTTCATCGTCTTGATTTCGAACAACCGTAACACCGGACTTCTTTGGAACCACTTGTACCGGACTTACCCACTTGCTATCGGAAATTGGGTAGATCACCCCCGCACTTAGCAATTTGAGTATCTCTTTCTTCACAACCTCCATCATGGGAGGATTAAGCCTACGTTGAGCATCACGGACCGGCTTCACGTTCTCTTCCATTAGAATCCTATGCATGCATATGGATAGACTAATGCCTTTGATATCCGCAATTGTCCACCCAATAGCCGTTTTTTGCTCTTTCAAGACTCTAATCAAACGGTCTTCTTGTACCGGTGTGAGGTTCTTTGCAATAATCACCGGAAGCTCATCTCCATCTCCCAAGAACGCATACTTCAAATAATCCGGAAGTGGCTTCAGTTCTAGTTTAGGCACCTTCACAATAGATGGTACAAGTAATTAATCATTCACGGGTAAAGAAATATAGGAAACATTACCCTTAGATTCTTGTAATGCCGTCAAGGCACCACACGTCTCCACCAATTCCGTGGAAATTTCAACATCCAAGTTAGGCAAGCCGTGGACGTCTAATTCAATGCTCTTTTGCAACACCACATCAAGTTCGTCCTCTTGAATTCCACCATTTGTTGCGCTAATGAACCAACCACATCAATGGAGTAAGTGGAATGCACATCACTTGGGTAGTGCGTGGCTTCAAATATGTTGAAGTGTATTACTTCCTTGTCGAATTCCATAGTGAGTGTACCCTTTTCCACATCAATCTTCGTCTTTGCGGTCTTTATAAATGGCCTCCCAAGAAGTAGAGAAGTAGACGAATGATTCTCATTGTTGTCCATATCCACCACAAATAAATACACCGGAAAAATTAACTCATTCACTTGCACTAGAATGTCTTCTACAAGTCCCTTTGGATAGATGTTAGACTTGTTTGCTAATTGTATAATAACTCTTGTCTCTTTCAACGGTCCAAGATTCAAGGAGTCATATATATTGGCCGACATCACACTAATGGAAGCTCCCAAGTCAAGTAAAGCATGTTCAAACCTTTTCTTACCAATAGTAATTGGCACCGTGAAACCACCGGGATCCGTGCACTTTGTAGGCATCTTCTTCAAAAGCATAGCCGACGCACTCTCGCCAACTTTAGTAATTTCATTATCAAGCAACCTATCCTTCTTTATGCATAATTCCTTCATGAACTTAGCATACCTTGGCATTGTCCTTATGGCCTCTATGAATGGAATGCTGATTTCTATCTTCTTGAAGATATCCATGAGTTCCTTATCTTGAGATTCCTTCTTGGACTTAGCAAAATGACTAGGAAAAGGAGGTGGAGTAGTGAAAGTAGGAACCGGTTCCTTGGATTGGGCGGTTGGTGTTGAAGTCTCCCTTGGTTCGGCATCCTCCTTCTCTTTGACTATCTCTTCACTAGCTTCTTCATGACGAGTTGGATTCTCCACTTGTCTTCCACTTCTTAAAGTAACCGCACTAACATTCTCTATTGGATTCACAATTGGTTGTGAAGGAAGATTTGTGGATACTTGAGTTTTCATTAAGTTCATATCGGTCGCCAATTGTCCCATTTGAGTTTGTAAATCCTTGATTGCCGAATCGGTCTTTTGTTGGGTTTGTTGTAACATAGAAGTGAGACCTTGCATGCTTTGTATTATCACATTCAACTTGTCATTATTCGAAGAATCTTGCTCCTTGACTTGTTGAAATTGTTGCTGTTGAGGTTGGAAACGTGATTGTTGGAATCCACCTTGTTGCGCATATGGATTAGGAGCCGCCACTTGCTTGTTTGCATAGATAAAGTTGGGATGATCCTTCCAACCGGGATTGAAAGTATTTGAGTATGGATCGTACCTTGACCTTTGATTTGGATATAAAGCATTTACTTGTTCGGTTTCATCATCTGGAATAATTACCGCGGCCAATCGTTGCACTACCCTCTCTATGTTGTTTAACCGTTGATCGGATTGTGAAGACGAGTCACTAACTTCATGCACCAAATTAACCATTGAATCACCTCTTGCATAGAATTGTTGCGAGTTTGCCGCCATACTTTCAATCAACTCGGTAGCTTCGGCCACTGTCTTGTTCACTAGTGCACCACCACCGGCGACGTCAAGAAGATATCTATCACTTGTTTGGAGACCTTCATAGAAGTATTGGATTATCATGGCGTCACTAAATTAATGGTGTGGACAACTTGCCACCAATCTCTTATATCGATCCCAACATTCATATAATGACTCTCCCACATGTTGCTTTATCCCACAAATAAAGTTTCTTCATCCCATTCCATGTTGCGTATTTGAGTATCCTTTGATGCGGGAAAATATCTCTCTCGAGGAAAAGTTTCTTCATCCCATTCCATGTTGTGATACTTCCGGAAGGCAAATAATATAACCATTCCTTAGCATTGCCCGCCAAAGAGAACAGAAAAGATTTCAATATTGCTCCATCCGCATTAGTATTCGGTGGAAGCATGGCCGTGACTATGGTGTTGAAGTCCATAAGATGTTTGTTTGGGTCTTCATTCACCATGCCATGAAACTTTGGTAATTCTCTAATCAACCCCGGCTTGATCTCGAAAGTTGAATTAGTTTGGATACACCATTGTTGTGTATCAAGCTTGTGAGAAGCTAGGTCTTTGAGTGTACGATCACCCATTGCTTCTTTTTCTATGTACGAATCTGCGAATTCACTTGATGTAGAACGAGGAAGCGGAGTGTTAACCGCTCGAATAAAGTCCTTTAGTTGAGTGCCGGATCGAAGACGTATTCCAATTGGACTCGGTCTTCCCCCTTGAAGCATTCACCAAAGATATAGTACCTACAACAAGGTTCACAAAACTAAGTTAGATACAATATAGAATCTAACAAAGCAAGAATAATGCAAAAAGTAAAAAGAAAACAACTAAAATCGTCCGTTGCTCCCCGGAAACGGCGCCAAAATTTGATGCGTGTCGTAACCACAACAAATTAATTAATATTTTACTACCTAATTAAAGAGTAATATAGGGTAGTCAAGATCGATCCCACGAGGAGCAAGAGATTATAGTTGTCTTATAATGTCACAAAAAGGGGGGTATTGGTTGAAGATTTTAAAAGCAAAAGAAATAAACAAAGCAATTAAAAGTGTAAGTTGAATTCAATAAGAGAGAATAGATCAAGGAATCCTTCTTCGCTGCAAAACAATGATTAAAGTTATGTTCTTTTCCACTTTTTATTAGTCATATATTATCACCAACCGTAGGATAGCAGGTTCGCTTAGCTAACCCAAAAATTCCTTATTTCACCGAGCAACAAGTTCGCTTAGTTATCAGATTCTATTCAAAAGAACCACCTTGAGGTTCGCTTACAAGATGTAATTCCCCGAATGCATTAAGATTTATGAACTTAGGTTTAGTACTAGTAGTTAGACTTGGTTCGATTGGTCCACTTTCTAGCGTTGTTTTCACACACAATTGATCCACAGAATCCCTCCGCAAGGTCTTGTGTTTTCTACCTGTGTAAAAAGTCAAGAAACTATTACGTATTCCCTAACTTTCACTAGCTTTTAGATTAAATTAATAAATCAATTTAGCGTGCACTCCAAACAACCTATCAATCAATCATAAACTTTAATATTAGTAAAAACAAACGATAATCATATGAAAAACTTCAAAGTAGAATTGAAACAAAACTCAAACCATATGTTAAGAACTAGGAATTCATCCTCAATCAATAAGAAAATTAGCTACTCATAATTTGGAGTTCACACAATAATAATAATAATTAAGGAAGAAAGAAAAACTTATTGAAAAGATGATGGTTGCTCCTTCCTCCAATCCTTGTGCACTTTAACTCCTTCTCCAAAGTGGATGTGTGTAAAAAGTTGTAGAGAACTCCTTTATTTATAGGCTTCAATACTCTCCATGTCTTTGTAGGAAAAGAATCCACATTCCATAAGAACACCACTTTCCCAATTTGAGCCATATTCCAATTTCTAGTCCAATTCTCCAAAACTTCCAAGTTTTCATCCAATTCCCACTTCTAAGTCTTCACACACATGAGAAAAGTCCATACAAAATTTTGTATTTTTGCTTGCCGGAAAACTGTGTTTTTGGACGGAATTTGTAACCGCCGACCACCTGAAAATTCTCCACCGGTCAAGGAATATTATGTTGGTCAAACGTCAGGACTAACGGTCAAAGGTCAAACTTAACTGTCTTCCGTCAGTCACAGGTCAAGGGTCAAGGGGATGAGTTAGAACGAGTCAGAACCGAGTCGGCTGGCTAACTCAGCTGACTAGTTCTGACCAAGCCACTTGCACATAACCAAATTATTCACGGCCAAGATGGCCATGCTTCCCTTGCACACCCAGCCATGATGGTGTGTTATGTATCCACCATCGTAATTTCTCTGCAACCACACCTGGTACCCTTCTTTGCATTCAAATCCACCTCCTGTAGCAACACAATAACAGCTACACTGCTCTATTACATAACACCATCAGCATTAAACTTCACAGCTGCAACATCTTCATTTTTAGCACCACCAATTCCATTTCTCAGTCACTTCCATACCTTCACTGCAATCACCAAGTACTCATCTCCACGGGTTCACAGCCATCAGAATCGATCACAACAACTGATGCATCTCACACACCCATCTCGCATTGCATTCTTTGCTTCAGTGCATCACCACCTGCAGTTACAAACTCCTAAAATTCATCTATGTGCAAGCTCCACTCCAGTTGCAAACTCAGTGACCCTTGAAAATCCATTAAACTCTGCTCAGGCTCACAACTGCGACTACAACCTCCACAACCACTTTAGCTAAGCATCAGCTGCAACTCAATTCGCATTCCATTTAAGCCACCACCACCACCAGTACTGTTGTCAAATATGGTTCACTGCAGCAGCACCATCACTCCAATTCAAAAACTGCACAACCACCTGATACAAGAGCAGCAACTCCACCATGTGTTGTTCTTGCTCAAATACAACTACCAGCACCAATTAAGTTCTGCAGCTGCAATTGAACTTTCTAACTCCTGTAACAACAACACATTACCTCCCCTCTTTCACAGTAAACACAGCAGCATCATATTCTGTTCCTTGTATCATATGTTGCTTGAACTCCAACCAACAAAACCCATCATTGTTTCCTTTTCTCATCTCGATCACAACCACAGTTCTTAAACTCATCTATCAGATCCCCTTTCTATTCAAACACCAAACCCTTATTTCGATCATCATTCTTCTCATCCATTAGAATTATGGGAATTGCATTTGTTTTCCCAGCATCCATCACCCACGGATATACATTTTTTGATTTTGTTGGGGTTGATGGAAGTTTGCCTTTGTCTCTTTCATTCATCATTCATAGCCGCAAACCCATTAACATAGATCCAAACAACGACAAGAACCCAGGCTCTATTTCAATCTTCCATGTCTGTTCTTGGTTACAACAGATCCATTATCTTTTCTCGATTCAACAGGACCAAAACCTAATTTCTTATTCTATTTTGTTCTTCAGCAATTTCCCATCTCTCGATCTCTTTCTATCTAAAGCAACATCAGCTCTTGATTTTCGAATTATTGTATCTGTGAATCTTAACTCCGTCTCAAAATAGTGTTGAACCACGAGAGACTTGGAGAGGTAGAATTGATTCTAAATCCTGTATTTTTCAACTTGTAATATTATTCTTGTTTCGAGTGATTGAGTGAGAGAATGGGGTGAGGTGGATGTTTTGGAAAGAATCCAATGGGGGTGAGGTGGATGTTTTGGAAAGAATCCAATGGGGGTGAGGTGGAAATGGATTTGGGTCTTGGGTTTTGGATCATGGGTTTTGGATCATGGGTTGTTTAATCCCATGAATTTGTAAACAAGTTGCCATACGATTTTGCTCAATTTTTGCAATTCCAACTTTCTTCTTCTCTTTGTCTTCTCAATTCTTCCAAGCTTTATTTAGTACTTAAAAACACAAAATTAATTAATACAAATATTTATTCTTGAAAATGGTAAAAATGCCGAATTTGGGATAATATATGACTTTGAAGCGCGAAAGATGAGTTAAGTGCCAATGAAAAGGTGTATGAATATGCAATATTTGGCACTCATCACTAACAGGTCAGCAGGCTCTTCTCGTTCTTCCATCATCTCAGGTATATCTTCAACCTCGTCTTCATCGCTTAGTGGGAAATCTCCTGTCTTCACTTCAACTTAGACCGGTCTTGTTTGGAAGTCGGCCACTACACCGTCCTTTGATCGTCGTCCTCATCTCGTACACCATCGAGACCCACGAGAACTTGGAGAGTGTAGAAGACGATTTAGAGAGTAACCAAAAATAAACGATATGATTTTCAATAGTAAAATTAGATATGTAAACAATGATAATATGGATACACTCAAGGTGTTTCTATTTGTTTGATAGCACAACTAATCTAAAGATCAATATTTGGTTAAGTCATTAGGGCTTCATCTAAGCCCTAGTAAATGAAACTGAACATGAAGAACATTCTTCTCAAGCTATTCTTCCATCATCTCATCATATTGTTTGATTAAGGCTCCCCATTTAGAGATTCTCCCTGATCGCCCTGCTTTATCCAAAACTACTTCGATAGGCGATATGGTGAGCACTCGTATGCGATGATCTTGAAAGTACGTTCGGAGTTTAGAAGCGGAAAAATCTAGTGCAAGTACCATTTTCTCCATTCTGGTATAGTTTTTCTCGGCCGGACTTAGTGTTTTGCTAGTGAAATACACCGGCTTCTCCGCATTCGCCTCCGTCCTAACCAACACTGCACTAATGGCATATGGTGTCGCCCCTAAGTATAGGGTAAGAATTTCTGTCGTCTCGGGCCTCTGCAGAACCGGGAGGCTGGCTAGGTGTAACTTGATATTTTGAAAGGCCTCTTCGCTAGCATCCATCTATTCAAACTTTTACCCTTTCTTCAGAATGTCATAAAAGGTTTTACATTTGTCCGTCGACCGTGACACGAATCGCCCCAATGCTGCTACACAACCATTTAGCTTCTGCACATCCTTTACTGTCGCAGGAAATGGCCTCTCTGAGACAGCCCTAGCCTTCTCGGGATCTACTTTTATCCCTATGGGGGTGATGATGTATCCTAGGAATTTTCCCGATGTAACCCAAAAGTCGCACTTGGAGGGATTAATCTTCATCTTGTGTTTCCTCATCGTCTGAAAAATCTCGCTAAGGTCTCGGACGTGATCCTTAGCTCGGTGGCTCTTGACCAACATTTTGTCCACGTAAACTTCAATGGTGTCATGGATCTTATCTTCGAACATGTCTCCTACCAATCTCTGATATGTATCACCAGCGTTCCTAAGTCTAAATGGCATCTTGGTATAACAATACAACCCCCTTGGTGTGAAGAAGGAAGTATGCTCCTGATCCTCGGGTGCGAACGATATTTGGTTGTAGCCCATGTATCCATCCATCAATGTCATCGCCTCATATCTAACTATTGATTCTAATAGTTGGTCTATGCTTGGGAGAGGGAAGCTGTCCTTCGGGCAGGCCTTGTTCAAGTCACTAAAATCGATACATATTCTGACTCCTCCTTTTTTCTTTGGTACCACGACCATATTAGATATCCACTGTGGGTAATGGGATTTCCTGATTATCCCGGACTCTTGTAGCTTCTTTAGCTCGGCCTCAATCGCTGCATGTAACTCTGGTGCGATTCGCCTCATTTTCGGTCTAACTGGTTTGAACCTCGGATCAATCTTCAAGTGGTGGAAACATACCTCCGGGTCAATTCCCTCTAAATCGTGTACTTCCCAAGCGAACGCGTTTAAGTTTTCCTTTAACACTGTCATGAGTTGACTTGCTTTTTCATCCGAGAGTAATGTCCCGATCCTTACTATCTTTGTCTCCTCAACCGTCCCCAAATTCACTTCCCGAGTCGGCTCAACTGTCGAGAAATTATATTTAGGTTCCCTGAACGGAGCCGTTTCCTTTAATTGCTATAAAGGGTCTTGCTCTTGAGTCTCGTATGCCATGACCGCTTGTGAAATAGCCTCCTCTAATTCTTCTGCAGCCTCAACTTCTTTGGCCTTATTCTTCTCTTGCCTTTGTCGAGCTCGCCGATCTTCATTAATTTCGACATCAACTTGCATGCATTGTCGTGCTGCTTGGGAGTCACCTACAACTTCAGTTATTCCCTTGTAGGCCGGGAATCTTAATCTCTGATGATATGCCGATGCCACCCCTTTTATCCCAGCGATCCATGGACGTCCGATGATTGCTTCATGAGGTGAGGCGACGTCGACCACACAAAATGTGGTTAGTGTGTCAAGGTAGCCCCCACCGTCAGAAACCCTCAGAGTTACCTCGCCCTTAGGGATGGTTACTGTCCCATTAAAGCTGTAGATGTGATATGTTAAGGGGATGAGGATGTCGTCCGACAGCTCCATTCTCATGAACGTATCGTAGAATAGATCCTCGACTGAACTTCCACTATCCACGAGAATCCTTCTTACTCCCCACCTCTCAATCAATAACGTGATGACCAAGGGATCACTGTATGTTTTCCCATTTGCTGGGACATCCTTGGCCGAGAACAAAATAGGCTGCATCATCCAAGTTTCTATTGGTAAGGTCTTGGCTACGCTAAATATTTCTCTGCCATTGCGGTCCCTCTTGTGAATCCTTGAAGTGATTACTGGGCCGAGAGTGTAGTCTTAAATAGTTGAGTATGAAATGGTATTCACAAATTGAGTTGACCTAACAATGAGAACTTGATGAACCGGCATATCGGGTGTTGCTGTCGGCTGAGCTGGATGTCGGACGAACTGTCTCAGGTATCCATATCGAATGAGGTATTGAACGATATCCTTCACTTCTCGGCAATTATTAGTGGAGTGGCCCCTATACTGATGGTAATGACAGTACTTGGGGTGACACTTGGTTTCTTGGAACTGGACTCCCCTTGATGCTGGGTAATTGATATCGTTCATCTTCTCGACTTCCTTGAATAATTCTTCCAAAGGAGCGTTCAAAGGGGTATATGATCGGGCTTCATGCCTCGGCCTCTTCCCTTTGGCCACCCATTCTTTCTTCTCACTGCTTCTTTGTGGAGGGTCTGATCTCTTCTCGGGATTCCTAACAGGATCGTCCATAACTGCTTTAGCCTCAACACTAGCTTCTTGTACTCCCCTATCTCGTGATTCGGCTTGAATTTCTTCTAGGGCGATAGAATGTTCTTGCATTCTTCGCATCTCCTTTAAGGTTTTTGGCTTTTCATAGAACATAGCTACCCAGATGGGGTCCGATATTCACAATGCGTTTTCGAATCGAAAGATATCTTGATCTACTGGTACTTTTCCAATTTCAGTACACAGTTTCCTCCACCTATCGGTCAAGGTTCTCAAGGGCTCCCTGAACCTCCGGGAGAGGGTGAATAGTTTGTTCATTCTTGGCCGAGGTCGGTTGTTGTGAATATAAGTTTCAAGAAAGGCCTCGATAAGGGCATCATAACCGTCGATCGTTCCAGGTAGAAGTGAATAAAACCAATCTCTCGCCTCGCCCTCCAAGCTGGCCGGAGAGAATTTACACATGACTAACGTGTTGCTTTTCCATTGGATCAATGACATGGTATACATTTTTAGATGCTCGACCGCATCTCCTGTTCCGTCGAATCTAGAAGGAAATGTAGGTAAGGCACACTTTGGTGGGAACAACATTTGTTCGAGTTCTTGGGAGAAAGGTGTCTTCTCGGCCTCGCTCATAATCTCCGCCAGTTTGTTCTCTTCGCTACTTCCCGATAGCTACTTAATCTTTGCCTCCAACTCTTTGAGTTTAGCTTCTGTCGCCCGTCCTGTCGTCCGCACCTTCCTCGCCTTTCTTCATCAATAGACGAGTCCTCGGATGGTCCATATCCTCGTGGGGATGGTATGGGAGGTTGTCTGGACTGACTAGGGTTGCTCGGCCCAGTCATAGGTGGTGGTTGACCTGATCGGCCACGATGACTCGACGTTCCTCGGCTGGATGATCCTCTTGATATGGTTCGTTGATTCCTCAACTGATAATTCTCAAACTCTATGGCGAGATTCCGTTGCTGGAGCTATCTTAATGCCACTTCTTGCCTTCTTTTAATTTCTAAAATGACCAATAGCGTTGGGTTTGTGCTTTCATGACTAGAATGTCCATTAGGGTGGTGTGGCCGAGACTGTAATGGTATCGATGTTGGTGGTGGGGGTAGTATCGGACCAGTTGCATGGACAGGTTTAGGGCCGACGTTGCTAGCTGCTCCTCGCACCAACTGAATCTGCCTGAGACGCTCTTGGTCTCTTCCTAAGGCTTCCTGGTACTTATCGTGTTGCCTTGCTCTTTGTCTCTGGGCTCGTGCTGCAAGCGCTTCCTCATCGTCCTCTGTATCTGAAGTTGTAAGTCCATAGAATTGGTCAAATATCCTCTGGTTCAAGATAACCTGGTCCAAGGGTATGGTGTCATCATCTCGCCCAAGATCCACTCCCTCGTCAACAGTTGGCATGCCTCGTGGAGCTGCATGAGATTCCTAGAGCGGTGGTTGTCGACTACCTTCTTGCCTCGGCCCAGTTACCCCTGTCTGCATGTTGCTGCTAGTAACTGTACGATTCCTTAACGTCCTTACCGTCCCTGAAGTACTAGCCATCGGGTGTGGCACATGGTGAGCTGAGTGTCGTCCCTACCTACGTCAGCAAATACAAAGAACACCTTACTTTGACCTGATATTTGGAAATAAACACTCAAAAAGGTGAAAAATATTTGACTGACACAAAAATTGTCACTACGTCACAGCTTGCAGATATAAAGCCTATTCCGGTTATCAAATAGGTTCTGCCTATCTACCCTATTTTGACTCTATGCTGACTTCAGTATGCTACGTCGCTATCATTCCGTACGACGTCGCCTTCTGTACTTGACCTCCGCATTTAAGATAGTTTGTCCTTCATTCTATATGCTCCAAATCATTAAACTCATGCACGTGATAATTGAATGGTACGGTATGTAAGTCAAAAAAAAAAAATTAACTCAAGTTTCTACTGTTGTCATTTCCCCAAGATCTCTTTATGGCTGTCTTCCATGGATCCTCTCAAATAAATTTTCGAAAACTAGACAGCATCACCGGGCGAGATTTTTCTCCCTCTTTCTTTCTATGATCAGACGACGTGGGTTGTTTTCGATCAATGAAGCAAGGGTACAAATGCAAAAACGCCTACTAAGAACTTGGAAACAAACTCTCCTTACCAAAGAAACATTTAGAACATGACTTCCATGACGGGAAGCCTAAAATCGGCAGCTTATCATGCAAAAGACACCTTAAACTTAACCTTTTGTAATTCTAAGCACACAAACTTTGTACCGCAACAAGAAAACAACTTATTTACCATAAAAATTCTCTCAACCATCGAAAACAAATAGTCATCCTATCAGCAGATCCTCAACCTAGCTCCTAACCTGTGTTGTTGATCGCTGGTGAGCTTATGTAGATTTTATGCTGATCAAAGCGTTTGTGGGCGAAGAAACGAGAACTCTGCTGCACCTTGTAAAGACGTTACTACTGTTATAAATTTTTATGTACACTAAATGACTCAAAGCGACAAGAAATAGGCGGTTTGGCCAACAGAGTTCATCTTAGCTTTAACTACAACACTTAAACGTGTATTCAAGAGCTTTTGATCGTCTCTGAAGGCCTCTTAGGCAAGGTATCCGGAGATCTTATTCGGATCCCCTTAGTCGGCGCCAGAATGTAGATGCATTTTACTACAAATTACATCCAAAAGATAGAAATCTTCTTCTCATGCAAGTGAAAGTAAGAGCTTAACAATAGACACAAGGATATACGTGGTTCAGTATGATTACCTACGTCCACGGGGGTGAAAGGATGAATCTTATTGATTCAAGGTATTACAATGGTGTCACTCTCCGAGTTGAACTCTCTTCCTTACAAAATGAACTAATTCTCCACTTTCTTTCTCTTTGGTGCGATTACAAGTCTCTCTCTCTCCGAAATTACAACCTACCTCTCTTGGGTACAAGTTCTTCTATTTATAGGGGAGGCTACATATAACTAAACTATGGTGTTGGTCACAATATATCTATATTGAAGTCCTGTGTCGGGCCCGATCGCATCGTCTCTTCTTCCATAGATATGGCCGATGTAATTTGGTTCCTCGGCAACCTCATATCTGAGCCGATCCTTTTAGGTTCTCTCTCTTGGTCCGATGTCGCCCCTCCAATCCTGTCGCCCTTTCAGTTGGCCGATATGGCATGTACCTTCTTATCCCTTTGACTAACTCCCCTTGTTTGACCCTATATGTCTCGTCTGTCAGCTTTGTCAGAGGTCTGGAGTCAAGTCTTGTCCGACAGTTGTAGAGTGATCATGTCTGATCCACGTGATTCCTTAATCTTCGCGCCTGCCAGTCTCTGTCCCATGCTTCTCTCTTCTTCCTCCTTGGGTACATCATAGCTTAAGATGTTTCCACCTAAACATGTGGATAATCTACACCTACAATATATATTACATGTCACCCAATATATCTCAAGTGCTTTAGAGAATTTATGTCTCTTGTTTTCATTCCATAACAGTAGACATTGGATCTAGTTCAACTTAATAAGATAGTCAATTGGCCCGGCAAAATTCTTGTTGCCATTAAAGTTGATGTGAAAATTGGTTGCTACTATGATACACACATTACATTGTATATACCAACACCTATGACCAGGTGCATTTCCAACTCTTTCATTTATGATAGGAGCTACAATTACATTTTAGCTGATCCTATACTCGGTTGATACTCGTGTATTAGTGTTATTACTACTACCGAAGACAAAAGTACATTTTTGTCTCATGATATCTATGTCCCTCTGCACATATTTCACTATGCCAGCAAGTGGATTACATCCCACTGAACATTCAAATTTGGGGGAAAAATATCAAGTATCCAATAATGGTGTTCAAGTACTTCTAAACCCCAAATGAATACATTGGAATCCAGTTGGTACAACCAATTAAACTAAAAAAATAAAAAATCATTCAACTATAGCCAATATCACATTCAAGAGAACAAAATAACAATAATAACCAAATTTCTTAATGGTCGAGATAAACAGTCATAGTTTAAGTTGGCCCGGTTAAGTTGACCGTCTATAAGATATAGACTTATCTTAAGACAAAAAAAAAAAAACAGAACTAGGCATGTTCAAAAAAAAATATAAGCCCAGTATGTACTCAATTTAAAAGCCCAAGTAGGTTACATACCTTAAGTAAGCTCTGGTTCCCGCTGGATGTGTACAACCCAGAACCAAGCTGGAATGGAACAGGATGAGGCAGCCAAAACCAAGCTGAAAGAACGGAACAGGATGGGACGTCCAAAACCAAGCTTGAGGAACGGAACAGAATGGGACGGCTGGGTCGAAACGGGACCTCTCCAGGTGAACATACATCTTTACTGGAAGACGAACAACTTTTCTATTTTTCCAGGCGAACAAGTTTTCTATTATATTCTTCCTCTTTTCAGAGATTTCCTAGAATCACGAGCAAGCAAATAACCAAAATACAAACGGATTAGATTATTCAAAGTAATTCCTCATTGGTACCTACGGACACAGTACCTCTAATTCCCGATTAGCACCAACGTACACAGTACTACACTAATCAAAGTACTAAAAGAAAATCAAAGTAGCAATCAAAATAATTCCTGATTGGAAACAATTAATCAAAATAATCCATGATTCCTGATTAAATCAATTTAATAATCCCTAATTCCTGATTAAATTAATTTTCGCCACAGATTTAATATATCCAATGTATATGCCAAAATCAAAAATAGGAAAAAGAAAGAAAACAAAATCAATCGATCCCATATAGCTCTGCAATACAGTTTCGTGCATGATAACGTGTTGCAGTGGAAAAATATAGAGAAGATAAAGAGGTAGAGAAGTTTCTATTGATCAGGGTAAACTGTTTTACATAAACATATTCCTTTATATATAAGTAGGAAGAAGACCCTAGAGACTATATTGGGCCGCACATACATGGGCTACAAGCCCTACAACACCCAATTTTTTGGGTCAACAATGGAAGTTGATCCCAGTGAATGGGGTCAACAACCAAAGTTGATCCCAAAATATGGTGTCAACAACCAAAGTTGATCAATTTCCTTTGTTGACACAATTAGTGAAAAAATACTCTAACTATTTTGTGTCAACAATGGAAGTTGATCCTAGTGAATGGGGTCAACAACTAAAATTGATCCCAAAATATGGTGTCAACAACTATAAATGATCCCAAAAATTGATGTACTAAAATTATGAAACCGACATGAATCGAACACGCATATTTTGACGTGGAGTCAGGAGTGTTACCATTACACCACAAGTTCGTCAAAAAATAACAACCTCAATGTTTCTGCAATTCAACTCACACTATTCAAGCAAATGAAATTGTTAAATCATACATGTAGTTATGGTTTGAAAACAAAAACTTGGAATCAACAAATCATATAGATATGGAGTCACACACCTTTGGGATATCCCATACATCTTTTCTCCAACACATTTATGCATTCCCTGCTCAACTGCAAACCACCAACAACATCAATCTCTATTCAAACTCCTGCTTCTAACTCAATTTCATATCTCAGCACCACCAATTTACAGCTTCAACTCCATTTCCTGCAATACCAGACCACAAGTACTAGTTGCATTATAAAACTTAGCAGCAATAACTACCCTAACCATTTCAATTTCACTGTAACATCTTTCAATATATTCTGTAGCTTCTTGAACCCAACAATATGTTATGTATCAGCAACTCATAGACAGCTGCAATCAGCTACCAGCTGCAACTGAAGCATCATATCCAACATCTTCTCAGCAGACTACCATCACCAATTCCTTACATGCAACAGTCTTTCTCTCTCTACTTGAATTCCAAAAACCTCAATGCTCAACTCATCTGAAATCAACCAACACCAAGCAAACACCACTCCCTTCGGTTTCAAACATCAGCAAATAACTACCTCATTCTTCCAAAACTACCAAATCCTTCAGTAAAACTCATAGCAGCTTCAAAACCATGGTAACATCACATCCATCAGTTCACAGCTCAACCTCCAACACCATAACCTCAAATTCAGGTCACCTGCAATACCAACAGTAGCATCGATTTCTTTGCGCTGTAACTGCAATCAGAAAATTCGAGTATAACCCTAATAATCAATTCTAGTAACAAGCCAATTCATTATCAACACCAAATCAAAGATGAATTTTCAGAATATAATAAAATCACTAACAAGCAAAATAATTATCAAAAACAAATCAAATAAAAAATTGAAAGGAAACCAATAAAAAACATCACATAACGGTGAATATTTGAAAAAAATAAAATAATCATATAGATATTATCGAAGATTAGATTGAGACTAGTTGAATCGATATCAAAATCACAAGAAATGTAAACTAGTTTCCAGATCTGAAACTAGAATCGATTCTTCAGGTAGATTGTTCTTATCGATTTCATACTGAATCGTGGTGATAGCAGTGGTGGTGGCGATTGATGAAAGATAATTTCCAGATCTGAAATTGAATTTTTTTTAATTTATCTATTTTCCATTGTATTCTCCATTCGTAGTGGTGGTAGGTTGTAATGGTGGTGGCAATGGCACTGGTGCTGGTTGTGATGGTGACGGAGATAGTGATGGAGACGAAGGCGTTATGGGTTTCGATAACGTTTTCTCTTTTCTCTGAATATTTGAAGATACATAACCTAAAATTAAAGGAGGAAGGGTAAATATGGAAAGAAGAAAAACGTTAATGGACCCCTGATTGGCCTGTAATTGGAGAGGGGTATTTTTATGAAGGCTGTTTTTAGGCATACGGAAATCTTTTAGGGCATACCAAGTAAAGATAAAAAAAAGGAGTGTAAATAGCAAAATCAGAAGCCCCTTAACCAAATATTTTAGGTAATGGCAAATCTGCCCTTTTAGGATTAGTGTTAATACTAATGATTAGTTAAAATAATTCTGATTAGTGATTAGTTTTAAGATTATTTAGTTATAAATTTGTAGGCATTTAGGCAGCTCCCGTGTTCGACCTATCTCACTTTTGTAGGTTAAAATCATCAAAAATTTGTGTTTTTTCACTAAGGTTCGGCGAGTCTGGATGAATAGTTCGGCTAGCTGAAAGTGTTGATTAAGAGCCGAACCTACCTTGTATACCAGAAGAGTTCGACTTGGTTCGAATTGTCCTAACAAGCCGAACCCTACACTGAACTGTCTAGAAGAATTTTTTTTTTAGGGTTCGGCTTATATTTAGAAATTCGTAAGCGTCGAACTTGTTGGAAACACATTGTTCGGCTATTTGAATAAGTAGAATATAAGCCGAACCTGATCATGTACATTCCTGGGTTAATAATTTTGTATTGGTTCGGCACATATTGTGAATATCGTAATAGCCGAACCTCGTAAATGTGCTAGGTTCGGCACATATTATGATTATCGAATACGCCGTACCCCTATGCATCTCTTTCTTTCTGTGACTAGGTTCGGCTTGAAATTTCAAGCCGAACTGTTCATATACACTTACAAGAAGTTTTTGTGAAGAACAGTTCGGCTAAAAACGCATCTCAATTTTGAGCCGAACCCAACACCGTGACCGTTATTTAATCGATGAAAAACAACAAATAGGATATTGGGTTTGTAAAACTTACTTTCTTATCCTCATTTCCGGAGTTGGAGATGCAGTTGGTTCAATTTCTGGTTGATTTTCAGTTTCTACACCTTCATCTTCAATTGGTTCTTCTTCTTCAATTGATGGATTATAAGATGATTTGGTTTGCCTAGTCCCTGCTTTTCTTTGTACGAGTCATTATGTAGTTCAGTTTAATCGACAATCAAATTTTTACGTATCGACAATTAATCACGGTGATGGATTATTTTTTTTTTCGCGGGAGAGGAAGAGTTCGGCTAGAGGAGGAAGAAGAAGAGATGTTAAAGGAAGCTGATTTTGATTTTTTAGAAAACTGATTTTAGATTTTTGTATTAAGGGTATATAGGTAATTGAGCTACCCATAGGTTACCTCTTATAAGGTCACCCAAGATGGGACTATCATTTTGTATGCTCAGAAAGAAATTCATATGCCCAAAAACAGTTTTCTTGTCTCATAAGGGTATTTGTGAAACCATTGGAAAGTATGAGCAATTATATAATTACCACAATTAACTTTATATATTACGTATATAATTACATCAAAGATACGAAAAATATGTGAAGTTTTACAAGATCATACATTCTGGACGGCGTACAATAGCAACAAAAATGTCTAACTTGTGGATTATGTAGGTCGATACATCAATAGGACGCGGGAAAAAGAATCACTAGTACGAGGGTGTTGATCAAGACTATATTAAGATAGTGTCTTGAATGCTTGGGCACCACGAGCGACTTTAATGAAGACGTCTTCTAAAGTGGTATCAGCTAGACCCCAAGCATTTATCGTGAATTTTCTCTTTGCACTTTCAACTGCTGCAAAAACATCTGCAATTCTGACCTCTTGCTTGGGCAGTTCAAATTTCTGGGTACCGGATATATTATAGATTTTGTTTGCGTTTGGAGAGAGTCGACGGACTAAGTTCTCCACTTCCTCTTCATCCTGATTAGACGATGTCGTCATTGTAAACACATACGATCCTCCATATCTTCCTTTTAACTGCCAGTCGTAACAAATATTAGTAGCGGATAAAGATTTATGAATTCTATATGCAATGTGCCAAAATGATTGATTTATGAATTCTATATCCTAAATTGTGAATCACGGCAAACCTAGATACGTGGTCCGAAAGCCAGAATAACAAGAGAAACGATGTACTTGAGAAAATTGTAATTTTACTAAAACAAAGCGTATAAATTTCCTTATTCAGATTAGTTGGCTTCATTTATAATAAAAACAGATCTTTAGAAATTTGGACCACCTCTAGTGTAGATTTTTTTAAGGGATATTTAACGTTTGGTACCCAGCAAATGTCCAACACCTAGCTTTGGTACCCAATATTTGAAATATTATCGGTTGGTACCTTGACCAGTTATAGACCGTCAAATGAAACCATTGACTTAACCTAAGTGTTACCTGAATAATTAAAATTAATTTAAAAAAAAAAAATCGAGTTCAACCCTAGTTTCCAATCATGAGAAACCATTTCTCATTTCTCTCTTTTGTTTTGAGTCTGAGAAGAAGGAATAACAACAAGTAGATGTTGATGATGCTTCGTTGAGAGGTGATAGAGATTAGTGGCTAGGTGGGTTTCGATTGAGAAGATTAAATAAGAAAATGGATTTTAATTGCTGCTATGGGTTTTCTAGGTCGATTTGGTATAAAATATCAAGATCAAATTCGGTTCGAATTGGTGATGAAGCAAGATTAAGGACGAGATGGATGTGATGTTCCTGATGGATATGGTTGATAGGTTATGTCAATTGAACCAAATAATGGGTTGGTGACAAATCGAAGGTTTGAGCTGATAAGTCACATGGGTGGAATTGATGCAACAGAATCAGAGAATAAAGATTTGAGGAAACTGATGGGTTAGGAAGTGCTGATGTTGATTGTGATGATTAATGGGAGATGGGTTTGTGGTGGTGGTTGAGATCCATAGAAGATGCCTATATCTTATTCCAT
The DNA here is from genome assembly GCA_023529315.1 of Papaver bracteatum. Classification (NCBI taxonomy): domain Eukaryota; kingdom Viridiplantae; phylum Streptophyta; class Magnoliopsida; order Ranunculales; family Papaveraceae; genus Papaver; species Papaver bracteatum. The sequence continues at coordinate 950,679 of JAJJWX010004631.1, forward strand.
TTCTTCTGTATCTCGTACTATTGGTTTTGAGAAACCATTTATATGGTACTTCTTCTGTCTTTCGGAAACTAGACTTGTTAAGGTTGGAAAATAATTTTCGTGGTTCCCATGAAATCTCGTGTCAAGAAGAAATTGAAATCCTAGGTTCTGCTTGGGATCTGCTTGGGTTCATATTATTGATGGTGATGATCATACTAGGTTTAAGTTTAGGTCTGATTTTGTGGGTTTAATTAATTGGGGATAATAATGCAATGTCACGTTAGATTTAGAGTCATCAATTTCGTAAGAAAACCTTGGTGATAAATTAGTTGAGCAGCAACAGTAGATGAAGAGAATGGGGAAGTTAGAGCGAACATTTGATTTCATGTTCCTACCCTATTTTTGTAACTAGTTTAATGTAAAATCATTGTAATAGAATGGGTGTTGTTGATGATGAAAATCCGAATATGCGGAAGAAGATGAAGATTGAAGAAAGTTCTTGGTATGTTCATAATTTCATTACGACAGAGTGAAAAAGGTTCAGAAAGCATAACGATTGAGTTAATGTTCCATTGACTCGCACCGAGTCAAATCGCTACCATTTTCATTCTGTATATATATTTTTCATTTTTCTTTTAATTTTAATTATTTAGACAACTGAACGTATGGTCAACGCATTGACTTAACGGTCTATAACTGGTCAAGGTACCAACCGATAATATTTCAAATATTGGGTACCAAAGCTAGGTGTTGGACATTTGCTGGGTACCAAACGTTAAATATCCCTTTTTTTAACTGGTACAGACCGACAAAATTTATGTGGAAATAAAGTATACCTCCTTGGGATTTCCCACGCACTGTAAGCTTCCATCCACGAAAATCCCCAATCGATCACATAGTACCTCTGCCTCTTCCATGGAATGAGCTAAAACCACCACACTTTCTTTTGTTAGCAACATGTTAAGAAATACGTTTCCTTTTTACCACCCCGTTTGTAAGACTGATATAAAGAACAATGTTGGTAAAGAAGTTACATACTAGTGAGAATAATAGCGCGGTTTTCCTTTGCACGTTTAACTACATTCCACAGATTGTTTCTTGAAGCTGGATCCAGTCCGGTACTAGGCTCGTCCATATATACAACCTTTCACAATGACATAAGAGAGACAACGTAAGATGCAATATCAAACATGAAAGCATGCATTGGAGGTTAAACAGCACAGATTTAAGACACACTTTAGGGTCACCAATTAGAGAAATTGCAACACTAAGCCGCCTCTTCATTCCACCACTGTATTTTCCAGCTTGTTTATCACCCACACCTCCATGAAATAGGTTTACACTCTTCAGAGATTCTTCCACAGCCTACAACAGGAGAGATAAATAAAAAGAACAACTCAACATGTGATGAGAAAGATGACAACTACATGTTTTCCTAGGCCATTATAATCTTAATTAGAACTTCATATAACCACTTTCTTGCTTTTCTATTTTTGCAAAAGAAAAAGCAGAATTACCACACCCTAATAACAATGATCCTGGCACGAATAATAAACTCACTTGTGTCAAAGCAGCACCCTTGAGGTTCTTCAGTCTTCCATAAAACATAAGGTGCTCTCTACCTGTTAGAATCTCCCAGAGCAAGCTGCCATTGCCAATCAAAAGAACATAATTCAGTTGAATCTAATGATGCAAGTATTATCTGAATTCCATGAATTCAAGGTGCCTCAACCAAGATCAAAACAGGAAAGTTATGTTTACTCATGCTGAGGGCATACACCCATGCTGGTATATATCTTATCCATGTCAGTTCGTATGTCCAAGCCCTCAACTAATGCCATGCCAGAGGTTGGTGTTGTTAGCCCAATCATCTGTTAAAGACATGATAAGTCTTTGAGGTTGTCTAGCGAATCAACATTCTATACTGATGAGGTGCCCCAAAAGGTTTTGGATGAAATGTAACCACCAGAATTAAGAAACCAAACTGTGCTTTTTACTACTCACCATACTGATGAAAGAGGTTTTACCGGCACCATTAGGACCAAGCATTCCGAAACATTCTCCGCGAGGCAAAGCAAGAGACAACCCTCTAACAGCAGCCTTATCAGGATTTCCATCTGTCCCTGGATAAACCTTTTTGATGTTATCAACGACAATTGCATGACTTGCTTGGGGATCTAGCAATAATTGCTCAACCTTCTCCCTCTGCATACAAAAAAGAACATCGGAAAATAGTTATGTCAATACCATGATAGGAGCACACCTGGTGACACTAATTTTGATGGCCAAAAATAGCTATTTAATGGAAGTTCATTAGTAGAGTTACAAGTCTCTAAAAACTCCATAGTGACCTAGGTATACTAGGTAGTATCCATACCTGCAGGTGAACACATTTACCATGTAACTTATATGACAACAAACATTTGTGAACTGAATAAGGTTACCTCCTGGGAAACATCAGGTTTGTCTACTTCAACAAAAACTTTTGAATCCTGCCTCTGCAGACTTGGCCTTCGAAATGACGATGAACGCTCTTTGTTCCAGTTCTTCAGAAAATAGAGAGGGTGTTTTTTAACTCCACTACCCGAAGACGCAACTTGATCCAAATAAAATGCAAAACAAAGCACTATCAACCACTCCACAAGCATGATAATTAACACTTCTTTCATCCCATTTGTGCCATCACTCAAATCTTTCCAACGCATCCCATCAATTCCCATTGTATTACCAGTGAGTGCATACTCGGAAAATTCATACAACCCGCGATAGAGAGCAAAGCCAGGAAAAATCTCCAAAACGATAATCCATCCCCCTACAACAAAGTAAAAGTTAGTCAGGAGAAGCACCATATAGATTTAATATAATTTAGATAAATGGAAGAGTAGCACTACAATGTCGTGTCAAAAAAAGAGAGTAGGACAACAATGGAAGAGTAGTATGTCGAAAGTAGGCATCGCTTGATTCATGATGCACATTATGAGAATCACCATATTATATATGGATCCTGCCTAGAATCAACTAGTCCAAAATCTATCAACATGATTTCTAATTTGATATCACATTCTCTTAACCAATCAACAAAAAAACATGACAATGACCAATCAACAAAAAAGTATGACAAAAGTTCAAGGGAATAGGTTAATCTGAACTTGGGAAAGTTAATTTGGGACTGATGCTGCACCACTACATTGATTGTGCAAAATTTTGTAGAGGTAAATAGTTATAACATTCAGTAAGCTCAAACCTAATAGGCCAAAGAATGTCCCAAGACCAAGTGAATTTTCTCTCTATAAACTCTTGTACTGAATAAAGTCACTCACTTGGAAAGGAATCGTCCTCCACGAAAAATTGAAAGAGGTAACCTCCTAAGAGCCCCGATCCGAAAACACAGATATGACCTATTACTGCAATTATCAAATTCCAAATTGTGAGTATGTGATGAATCAGGTAAACTAGAGTCGGCCTCTCAGTCATTAAATATTAGTATTATATTTATTAGCTGTGGGAAGGGACAAACCTGCAGCAGTCTTAACATTTGCAAAAATTGTTGCAACTAGAAAAGCTACTGAAATCTGTAAGTTTACATAGATGAAATAGAACACGAATTGTATGCTGTAGTCATTCAATGTGAAGAATTTCAACCCTGCAAAAAAGAAAGTGATTATTTAAGTTCCAGCTACCGCAACAAATGCATATAAATTGCACTGGCAAGTAGCAATTTTCTTACGTATAAGAGAGCCGAATGCCACAAAACACGTCATGTAGACCACTGATAGCAAAAGGAAATACATGTACGAAATCACCCAGTAAGGACCATCGCCGAGTCCATGCATTTTCATCATGATTCTCAGATTTTGTTGTTTCTCATAAACCAGAGAGGTCAAGACAACCTACATCAAAATGTAGAGCGTCATACACACTGGAACTACAAAGAAAAAAATTAAAAAGAAATCAAACTGAAATTTCGAGAAGGCAATGAAAATATTAAACGTCAAACGCTACTCAAACTGCTTCCCAAAAATACTCTGTAAGAGCAGCAACTATACGAGAATTACCCATAAAAATATTAAACGTCAAATGCTACTCAAACTGCTTCCCAAAAATACTCTGTAAGAGCAGCAACTATACGAGAATTACCCATAAATGACGTGAATTTAATACTTCAAAGCATACTTGTCAGTCTAAGCACGATAAATATTAGAGTTGTTAAGCAAAGTCAAGGATATAGAAGAAACAAAAAATACATTTAAAGTTATACTTCATAACAAATGATATGTGCGCTGTACATCTACTACTGAAATTCATAGCAGAGAAAGTCACAAATTCTTATATAGTATATACTACTTACAGGGAAAAGTTGCAATACAACCCACGAAAAGAAGAGCGCACCAAGAAGAGTAGAGAAATCCACTGTCAGCTTGGATCCTTGTTTTGGCATTTCTTTCACAAAATCTAGCAGCATTTTTACACCAGCTCCTTTCAAGTGCTGAAGATAAGCATTGGAAGCCTGTATAAACAAAAGATATGAGACTCGATGTTACTTGGATGTTAAAAGTAGTATATCAAATGCAGGGACGCATTGAATGAACAGCAGGCTCCGAAACAAACTTCTGGAACAAAATTGCCTTTATGTTGAAGCAAGACTACATCAAGTTTAAAACAAAGAAAGATTGTGAAGTTGGAATAAATACCAGATTTACAGAGCGTAGAACACGCGTCATTCCATCTACGCTTCCACCAGAGGCGTTTGAATATGTGGAGTTATACCAGATGCTCACATTGAAGATATTATCATTTGAGTTTAAGAAATCATAGGCTGCAAAATAAAATGAGATTTTCATCTGTTAGTCTGCAAAAAGCCTAAAACAATCTCCAATCACACAGAGCAAAGGATAACAAATTATTTAAGAACCTGCAACAATCTCATTAATCTTCCTTTCGGGATTTGATTGCCGGTAGCCCTTGTACAACTCAACATTTACCGATGAAGAACTATTACGCCATAGATTCGAACCTTGTACACATCTTACCTCTGGTTCCAAAAAAAAAAAAAAAAAAAAAAAAAACACTAAATTATTGATTGGACGTACATGTAGAATCAGCAATTCTAGAGTACATCATATTGACACAGCTAGAAGTAATCATACGCACACTTTTCAATTTATGTCGATAATCTTAGTAGTCTTTCAAATTCCTTATGAAGCAACTGTATATAACTTTTTAAAACATGAAACATCTGAAAGAATGTGATACAATAAATAGAAGTCCATCCAATGTGGCAGGGATTTTGTTTGTGCTATCTTTGTATAGAAAAATGTTAATGATCCAGAGATTGTATTGCATGAATACAGAGTGTATATATCCTTTATAGAAATTGTAACACCACACTAAAGATGCAGTATCTTATCTTATTTGCTAATTCCACACACTCAATTAAAACAACCTAAGAAATGGAATAAATCATAAGTTCAAAATAGAGTGAACATGAAACATTGGTTAAAGTAAGTATACCTTGTGGAATTGGAATCGAAGATATATTAATAGAAAGACTTTCTGTAGAGAAGTTTGCACAACTAGCTTGAAATATGTACAGTGGACGTTGAGAGAGGAATGCAGGTTCAATAAAGTTGGAACCTTCAGTGTATGTGTCTGACCCCTGAAATTTCAAGACTCCAGGTAAGTACTAAAATTAGCCAGAAGCCAACTCAAAAAAAAACAATTACGCATATAATTTATCTCTGATGCCAATATTGTCTTACTTTCACTCTCTATTAGGAGCCAAAATGTTATAATTTCCTTAACTAAAGCATAACCGTAATCCTAATTATTAAAAATGAACAAGGGAAAAAGAAAGACACACCGCAAGACTGTTGGCTAAAGTATCCAAAACGTCAGTACCATTCGGATTGAAAGCATCAGTGTAGAAGTTCTCCCCCAAACCTGGTAAGATGGTGTCATATATTAGATTTTGAAATAATAACCCCTGCAAGAAAACTATTCATACCTTGTAATTTAGGCAAAGAGGGAGAGAATTACTTAGTCCAAGAGTTTGATTAAGCCCGGTTACAAGGAAAACTGGTTTACATGAACCTGTTCTTCTACATGATTCAGGAGGCAAGTCTGGAGTAAGATCATTTCTCACAGCACGGAATTCAGGCCGTGGTACTTGCAATAACGCAGGCCATTCCGGAAGATTGGGAATTGGACAACTAGCAACTTGCGTCAAAGAAGAGAACTGAATCCCACACACATTTTCACAGGTACCATCTCCTTTGTCAATACATCTACAACCACACTTGAACTTATCTTTATTTAGTTCTATGTCTACTAGAACTTGGATGAGAACAAGAAGCAAACAGAGAACGAACGGGAATGCAACAAGCCTCAGATTCGTCTTGTAATTACGTTTCTGCAACAACAAAAGAACAAAAAAGGTACCAACAACAAATTGATCAAAGTGCTTCTCTAAATCGATATCATAAAATAGGCTTACTTAAAAAATCTCCACATAATTTGATTCAATCACCACAATCACTCAATCCAAAACAGAATTTTGATTTTTTCATGAAATCAACTCCATAAAACCACTAATGAAGTATTCAGAAACTCTAGCCACACAGAGAAATTACAAATAAATCACCGAATTCATTTTCAGCGTAGAGTATTTTCACTTGTAAAATCACCAAGCAAAATTAGAGATTGAAGTAAATGAATGAAATGTTATCGTACCTGGAACGTAAGGTTCTTAAGAAGAAGAGCATTAGCTTGAGTCCCAAAACTGGAGTGTCCTTCTGATGAAATCGCCATTAATGGCTGGCTTACTTCTAAGATATCAAAATTAACACAAATGCATATAAAAATTATAATAAATAGTTGTTAAGTTTTGAATTAAATCCCTGGAGAGAAGTTCATTTTCGTGGGTAATTAAATTGTTAAGAAGTTTCTGTGTGCCTTCTCCAAGAAGAGAATCAAGATTTTTTTCCGCCATTTTATAACAAAGTCAGAACCGGTGAAGCTATCGATATTACGTGACCAACACAAAAAGTACGCGCTTTTTATTGGAAACATCAACTCTGAGAAAAGTTGAATAAATAATGTAAAGGGTATTTTAGGCTTTGCAGTTGATACTTGGGAAGAGGAACATTTTACTTTTGCCGATTACCTCTCCACCTGGAGGTAAATAGGGATAAGAATCAAAATAGTTATATTACAGCTACTGCAATAGTCAAATACATCAACTCTTACTTGAATGTTAACCATAAGAATCACAATCCAATTCAAAATCTGTACTAAAATCCTCTACATGACGAAGACCTTCGAATATCTAAACCCCAACATAGCAATATCTAAGGTCAATGATATTTCTGATTCTGCCTTTGCGCCAACTTTAACTGATGATGTAGGAATTTGTAAAGAGGCCAGAGGAGAATGTTCGGGTTGGAAATTCAGAGAATTGATTGAACTGAATGGTGCGGAGGCAGCTTTCAAGTGGGCAACAGAGTTGAGTGGTCACAATATAGAATTCATGTGCGATTCTGAACCAGTCCTGCTGCTGCTAATTGGAATGTATGCCTTGGCGAAAACTGAAAAATACAAAAACAGCACCTACTTTGGAAATTCTGCTTCAAAACTTTTTAATTTCAAGGCCATGTCTTTTATTTTGTGACCAGACTTCAGAATGCTTTAACAGCAAACATTTCTGTATTTTGTAATATAGCAATCACTCTAGGTAGCTGGAAAAATGATCAATTACTGCAACTGATTAATCACCTCAACTTGAGAGATGATATAATCAGTGAATTGTACAAGTTCCATACTTCTGGTTAGAAGTTTGAGACTTTTTCCATCTTTTATTATATATAAAAAAAAAGGTAAATAGGGATTTTATTTTTTTATTTAAGAACTCAAAAGAGAGTTACATTCTAGGGTATGTTAGGCATTTCTGTCATTTGTTACAATGTTTGATCGAAATTCTGTTTTGCCAAATCCTTGTGGATGCTGTTATTGGTTGTTTTCTGTGGTGCTTAACGCCTGATTCGCAAGTTCATCCGCCATTGAGTCGACTTCTCGATAAGCATTTCATGTTCTTGTAACAAGTATTTGACGTATGAGTTTTTTTATTTTTTATAGTATTTCTTGTAGGTTCTAATGAAAAGCGTGCAAATCTATGGGATTCCCACTAAATTGATATGACCATGTTTGGGTTTGGCTACCGAGAGCAAAAGTGTTTTACTGTTTTGCTTTTGTAGAAGTATAAGTCATTCTCAAAAGTAAATTTTTTAACTTCCCAGAAAACAGTTAATGTTTAATTTTACAAATTACTCCCAAAAATTCCCAATCAATTTTGGACATTTCAATTTAATATGCTTAAAAAGTTTAATTTTTATGCGGTATCCCCTTTATGATATCAATCTAAAGAGGAATTTTAATTAGTGGTTTAGAAAACCAAGTTTTGATTGATCTTTTTTTTCTTTTTCCTGAAAGTGGACGAGTGTCCACGTAATAAACTTTATTGTTTTTTCTTTTGTATATTAATGGACGTTTATCCATCGGTAATTTTTTTTTAACAGGAGTTGATCATAGTTTTTTGAAAATCAAGTTTTGATTTTGAATAATAAACTTTACTCGTCTCTGTAGGCATTTCAATAACTCTTTGTGAAGAAACGAGCAAATGCTAAAATTACTAATTGCAAGTGAAATTGTAAACAGGTAAGAATTGGAATTATTAACGTTTTTGTATTTGTTATGTGTTTATTATTGACGTATCCATGACTCCGTGCTTTTCGTCACGAATACTGGTGACTCCTGGCTATAAACTACCTCACTGAAAGGCGCCACATTCAAGTTTGTGGGGCTAAAGAAAAATATCGAAAAAACGGAGAAACGAATACAAAATTACCCTTTTACAACTTAATATTTGCATATTGTGGCATGTCCTTGGTTTGAAGTATAGACGGGGGAAACGATCCGATCTTTGACGAATCTAATCTTTAATTAAAAAAATATTAGAGGGGAAGTCAACTACTACATATAACAGAATGCACAAGAGCAGACAGTATTTGTTTACATTTCATACTATAAAACAAGATACAGGTCTTATGAGCACAAGAAAGATCGCATGTAGGGAACATGGAATAATCTCCTCGACTTATTTCATTTAAAATTTGTTTAAGTTCATTTATTATCTCTGATTCTCTGACTTGCTTTAACTCTTAACTTGCAGGATCTTTTTTGAAAAGGCACAAGAATAATAGTTTATTTACACTCTGAATCTTGGATGGTCGTACCAAAAGGCAGCTGATTTATTTAGGAATTTCTCTCAAAATAACGTACTCCCTCCGTCCCCCGTATAGGCAATTGATAACCTCTGCATGGAGGCAGAGGTTAAGGAGGAATTAATTTTCACTTTTTGCATGGAGATGAGGTTAAGCAGTCATTAATTATTTTTGGCAGGGACGGGCCTAGCAAGGGGCTGAAGGTGGCTATAGCCAGTCCCTGATTTTGGGTTAAAAAATTTTTAGTATAGAGTTAAATTTTATGTTTAGCCCACATGTTAGTTGTAGTTAGCCCATAATATGAGGTGATTAAAATTTAAGTCATGTTTAAAGTAAATAATTTCCTTCCACTCAATACATTTCTGCTCATATTTTCTTCTATATAAAAATATCTTTTGGTAATCACTTTGTTTTTGTTGTTATTTGTGTTCGTTTTAACTTTTATTTCCCTCGCTATCTAGTATTTTATGGGTTGATCACTATTTGTCCACTAATTATATGATGTGTTCCAAAAAAATTTGCCGCGGCCTCCGGCCGCATTATTGATTTTTACATTACATCCCTACCCAAAGGTGAATCCTGGGTTCGTCCCTGATTTTTGAATTAATGAATTTTGTATAGGAAATGTAATTTCTTTAACTTAAACTAATAAATATATTGAAATTTCAAAATTACCCTTAACTTTACCAACTTGATTTCTTTTAAAGATAAAAATTACATACTAGGCAAGTGAGCGACAAGCTGTCTAGTATGTAAACAAAATTACCCTTAACTTTAGTTTTTTGTTTTTGTTTTTTTAACTCATCTTTTCTAATCCAAAAACCGATGCCTAATATCTTGAAGGAAAAAAAAAAAGTGCAACCCTACAAAAGGCCCTACAAAATATGCTTTAATAAAAAATAAAACACAATCTAATTGATCAAACTCTTAACTATTCTCATAGTCCAGTCGGTCAGAAAACATTTTTAACCTGAAAATTAACACTAATTTTGATCGATCACTGCCGGAACAAAAACAGAAAAATTAGCACTAAAAACAAAGACGGAGTTTTCTTCCCACTCCATATTGTTACGACTTCAAGTGCAAGATCGGATTTAAACCAATGTCTTCGAGTTTTCCCTCCTATTTTTCTTCCCTCCAAATTTCTTTCCCTCCTATCTTTCTTCCCTCCTATTTTGTGCTGCTGATAAACCTTTAGCCGTTCAAACTTAATCGGTTCATGGAATCATGTTCCGTTAAAAAAAAAAGTTGTAGAGAAATAAATATAGGGTTCGTTGGTTGTTGGATAAATTATTAAACTAGTAATCCACATAAAGCTTCGGCTTATATCAAATGAAAACAAAAATCCGGTGGGAAATTTTCCCATAAACAAGAAGAATCTAGAAATGCATATATAATCGTTAGATATAGTAGGGGTAATCCGTATAAACATTTATGTTTTTTATCTTACTGTTAAAAAATGAATTTTTTTTTTTTCTTAACTAATATTGAAATGAAGCTAAAGCACGTCAATTGTATGATTAATTATCCGTTCAAAATCTACTTCAATTGTATGGTCATTTTCACAGTAATATTTACCTTACTTATTTCCGATAAGGGTAGTCTGGTCATTTTCACAGTCTCCATAATATTTATTGCACTAATTTCTAATAAGGGTAATCTGGTCATTTTCACAGTCTCCGTAATATTTATTGTAATAATTTCCATGAAGGGTAATATGGTCATTTTCACAGTCAGTAATATTTATTTTACTTATTTCCGACAAAGGTAGTCTGGTCATTTTCGTAGTCGATTTATCCGAACGAGAAACTCATGTCCAACTCTGGTAATCTTTAAACCTGAGATGTTTAAATCTGATAAATTTCATCGTCAGTTCACCCGAATGGGAAACTCATGTCCAACTCTAGTAATCTTTGAACCTAAGATGTTCAAATCTGATAAATTTATCTTCAGGTCACCCGAATGGGAAACTCATGTCCAACTCTAGTAATATTTGAACCTAGGATGTTCAAATCTGATAAATTTCATCTCCAGTTCACCGGAATGGGAAACTCATGTCCAACTCTAGTAATCTTTGAACCTAGGATGTTCAAATCTGATAAATTTATCTCCAGTTCACCCGAATGGGAAACTCATGTCCAACTCTAGTAATCTTTGAACCTAGGATGTTCAAATCTGATAAATTTATCTCCAGTTCACCCGAATGGGAAACTCAGGTCCAACTCTAGTAATCTTTGAACCTAGGATGTTCAAATATGATAAATTTTATCTCCAGTTCACCCGAATGGGAAACTCAAGTCCAATTCTGGTAATCTTTGAACCTGGGATGTTCAAATCTACTAATGTGAACCAAAATCAACTTAACTAACTTTTTCGACTAATTAAAATGTAGATCGAAACTCTAAGTCCACCAATATGTGTACAATAATATGTATTCATGACCTCTCTGGCTAATTAGATGTAGATCACAACTCTAAATCTACAAATATGTGAATCAAAATATGCACATTCAAGGCGCTACGGTTTGGGAACCTTCTTTGATGTTTGAAAAACTGGGTTCAATAGCTCCGAAAAACTCTCTTTGATGTTTGAAACCTTCTTTGTTTTCGTAGATATAAATATCATTTCTTGAGAAATTTTCAAATGATCCACAACATTAGTTCTTGAACAATAAATGTTCTGAACTAAGATTGCTAAGAACGAATGAATATTCATTGCTTAAATCATATTTTGAGATGTTTAATAAAACAAGCTTGACTAAAAATTTCATCTTTGCAATACATTTACCTGTGAGTTCGACCAAATAGTGCTCTAACTTATCCAGTTCTTCAGAAATTTGTCTTTAAGTGTCAGTTATTGAGAAATTAGTCAGCTAACTGATCCAGTTAGATGCTTTTCTTTGTAATTTTAGTTGTGGTTCAGTTCAATGATTCAGTCATTATTTCGTTTCGACGATCAATGTACATCACCGCTATGGTTCGTGTTAGTAGACGCTCAAGTTTCATACTTGGCAGAAATTGGTGGTATATTTTATACCTTCTCATTTTCAATGATAATTAAAAAGTAAAGTATATGTAATATTATGGTCCGAAACTACAAAACCTTAGGAGGGAGACTAAAGATCCATAGGTAATTAAAGGAAAATATAATTTTACGGTCTTCAGATTGATACCATCCTAACTGATTATGACATCGTGGTTGCCCAAAAATTATAAACCGAGTTATTATCAAAAAAATAAAAATAAAATAGTGTTTCCGTTTTTCTTTCTTTTAAATTTTTTTTTTTTTTGTAAACCTTTATTTTTCATTAGTAGCATCAATTTTTGTTTTTGATAATTAAAACACCCATGAGACGAGTCAATCAAAATAAATTAGAAACAACATAAAAGTGCTGACAATAAAAATATTTTTAAGAGGATAGGTTTTGCAATTCAAAAAGGGCTTGCGGCGCAACTTGTTGCTCGCTTGCCTGCTATGAAAATATTCTTTTAATCCATTTATATAATTGAAATATGAAATCACAAAAATCTCAAAAAATTAAAATATGAACAACCAGAATGAGTTAGGCTATGGTTTTTTTTTTTTGTGAAAAGGAGAGTGAAAGCGAACACCAGAAAAAGGAACACATCTTTATCCTTCCTAAATTGGGGCCTATGGATTTTTTCATCCACCCCATAGAAAATGATAAGGGATGTCTAAGTTTGATGAAAATACCATTTTACCTTTATCAAATATTAATACTACTAATTTGTCCTCATCAAATCCTAATCATAAAATTAAAAACTAAAATCAAAATCATAAAACTAAAATCATAAAATTTAAAAACTAAAATCAAAATAAAAATCATAATCATAAAACTAAAATCAAAATCAAATTCATTTTCATCTCCACTTAAACTGATTCTTCTTCTTTTCTTCTCAACCCAATCCTATAAACTAGGATTTAGTAACATAAAATTTCTTTAAAATAGAAAATTTTGAAATCAAATTTTCCTAGTTTATCAGAATTGGTTAACGTTAATGTATATGTGATCCGATTGCAAATAGAAACGGTTTATGTTCATGCCCACAAAGACCGATTGTCCTTGATATATATTCTGGTTCGAGAAATTTGAACCAGAATCGGATTACATTAGCACTTATAAAAACCGATTGTTGATGTATAAAGTTAGAATCATATTTTATATGTGTGTCGAGTAAACCGATTGTTGTTCTCAATTTTTCTGTATCTTTTTTTTTTTGTTAGAATCGGATTACATGAGCATTCTTATAAACCGATTCCTATTGTGCAATGTCAGGAATCGGTTTTTACATATGTATCGTGTAAACCGATTCTGGTTAACCCATTTTTTTTCAGTTAATACTCGATCATAAAATAAGTATGAAATCATACTCGATTTCATTTCATTAACTCAGGTATAGAATGAATTTTGATTTTATTTGATGTTGAACAACACATAATTCACATATAAAAAAGAAAAAATTTACCCACAATCGGTTTATGTTCATGCCCGTATAAATCGATTATGGATAATCGGTTGATTTTCATGTCTATATAAACCGATTCTAGGTAGAAGCAAGTTTCAGAAAATCTATGTATGTTTTTGAAGTTACAATCGGTTGATACCAATGGAAACATATACCGATTCTGAGTTGGTGTTCTTCAAAAAAAAATTAAATTTAAATTTTTTTCATGTTCAAATGATTCATTAGCACAAGTTAATTTCATATCTAACACGAAATTTTATCACTAATCATCCAAATTAACACTAATTAATCAGGGGTAAATTTGCCATTTAAAAAATAATTGGTTAAGGGGGCTATCCATTTTACTTCTTGATGACCCTATTTTGTCACGTAGCTATAGGGCCCCAGTTAATCTACCTAGGCCCCAATTTAGAAAGGAACTTTATACGAGGTGGTGACCGTAAAAAAAATTGTGGTAAATAAATAATATACACATATTATATATATTTACAGGGTTGTCATGGTCTTCATCCCTAAACCTTGACGACTAATAACTTTCAGTAAACAAGTTTTTCAATATCCAATTTTGTTGTTAGTCGTAATGGTTTTGTAAACATAATATGACGACTGATGAACATTTTTCAATGTGCTGCATTTTCGACCATGATGATTATAAATGTGAAAAAATAATGTTTGTTCGGCTTGCTTTGTTTCTTGTCGAGCTTGCCGACTAAGTTTGGTAGACATGCTTTGTTTCAATGGAACATGTCGACTGTTCATGGATTGAGTTCTGAAGGTACTTAGGCGGCATGCATTTTTTCAGTCGACATGCCGACTTTTCATACTGTGATTTTTGAAAGTGTTGATTTTTTCTGTAATTTGGAGAATGAAACCATTAAACATCTATGAAATCCCCTTATTATAAGTGTTTGGCTAGTATGGTGTCATTTCCGTTAAAAAAAAGTATTCTCAATACAATTCTTTTTTCTCAAAAATCTTCTAACAAAATCCATAATTTCAATCTAACCAAAACAAGATTTTATAACTTTTAATTTAATTAATCTAGTTGGATTAATTAAACTAAACATGTTGATTAGTACAAATTAAACAAGGGTAGTTTAGTCATTTTTAAAAATAGATGTTTAAGGGGCTTTGGGTTTTACTTCCTAATGACCATATTTTGTCTTATTAGTATACCCCAATTCGACCAATATCCAAAAGGCACCTGATTTGTTTAAGAATTTTTCTCAAAATAACATACAACCATAGTTATCAAAATTACGACCAAGTAACCCTTCCGAGAAGAAATTCCTGAGTTTATATATACAAAGTTGAGAGTACATGCGTTGTACGGTAACTACCGCATATGTGGAATTATATGGATAGAGTTTGAAACTAATATTTCCATTCCCAATGTATTCGTGTCAATTACTTGGGTCACGTAACGAATATAAGCGTTTTTAATGTCAGGAAGGCCAGTGTTATTGAGATTAGATTTTTATCACATTTCCAGGAACGATTATAGGCGATATCGTTCGGAAGGCAGTGTCATTGAGATTAGATTTTTATCATATTTCCAGGAACGATTATAGGCATTATCATTCACAAAGTGTGATTGCAAGACCATGGTAATGAAATTACGAGCCAAAAATACGTTCACCAACGAAAACTACGTGCATGCCCCAAAATATGGTTAGCATTTTTTATTTGGCTTGTTGCCATTAAAAGGGGAAGATTCTTGATCCAAAATTCTAATTTTATATGTACTCTTGAGTTTTTGGTACGGTCATGCATCAAACGATATATACGGATACCAAGCGATTTTGGAGACAAGCGGTCTCAAATACCGAACCCCACTTATTTTTCTACTTTTGGTATTGGGTTTTGCTCAGAATTTTTTCTTTTACTTTACAAAAAGATCTCTCATAAATTGTGTTAATGAAGGAATAGTTTTTGTTCACCGTAGAAAGTAGAAACCATATTGATTTTTGGTTGGTATTTTAATTTTTTCATAAGATAAGGACATGAGTTTAATACCAAATATTTGCCAGCTGTTAGTTTTTAAAAAGGGATAAAATGAATGTGATCTAACGGTGGGGAAAATGATCCTACGGCAAAGAAACTGCTTGCTTATCTAGCTCTCTCGCAAAGCAGCGCGGGACAGCATTGCTCTTTTTGGAAAGGATTTAATTTGATCACCATAGCAAGTTTTGGCGCTGTCACTGATTAACTCATTTAATATATTTTTATTTTAGTTCCAGACAAAGATAAATCAAGGGTTTCCAGACAAAGATAAATCAAGGGTTGTGGTTCCTCAGACCACCCCTTACATCTCGCACGTGTGGCGTTAATTCCAATATTATGAATGAAAAATGAATACTCAAGTCAAGATATGGAGTTTCAAAAACTATAACGGGGAGGTTCGAACTCATGACCTATTGTGTCATAAGAGTGGCCTCTAACCAGTGTTCCACCTTGGTTGGAATTGATAGAAAAGATAAATCAACAGTGGTGGTTTGTTCAACTTAAATACCGTAATTGCTTTATTAATTAGTATTTCACTAATTGCACATAATAAATAATGAACGCGTAATTGGGGGATATGGAAACTAATTGGGGGATATAGCTAAATGACAAAATAGGGATCCAAATATCCTAGCTGGGTTACCCCTTATATAATTAAATTATTAATTCCTAATCTAACCCTCACTAATCATAATTAGTTACTAATCCTGATTAGTAAAATATTAATGATTTGGGGGATATAATTTGTGTATTTATGTTTATTTGAGTTTGTGTGGGTTAGTTGAGAGTAGAAGGAGGGAAAAAAAAATTGAGTAGAATTTTTTTTTTTGAAAATGGATGATTGTGATGAGAGACTTGCAGCTGCTGAATCTTTAGCTTAATTACAACAACAATCTTCGGTTAATGATAACAACTCACAATTGTTGTATAATGAACCAACACCTTTGAATCATGATTTTCGTGACCATGAAGGGTTTTGTGAAGAACAAACTCAAGAAAGTAAATATGTTCAGCATACAAGCAACCCCAACACACAGGTAATGCTTCAAAGAGGTCGAAAATTTGTTTTGTTTTTTTTTTTGAAACCGCCATTTTTGTCTGAAAAACCTTAGTACCGGCATGCTCGTTGTATGAATACTACACCGGAACTTTTATAACCGGCATTGTATTCATACAAATTTATATGTCGGGATAAAATTCCCCAACTGTTCAAGAACAAACCGGCGCGGTATTCAAACCAAGATTGCATGCCGGTACACAATTATACTTTTTACCCACCACCGAATATTCTATGGAATATTCAAACCGGCAGTGTGAGTACATGACATATAATGCCGGTTTATGATACCGGCATGGAAACTTAAATGTCGAGGATGCCGATTTTACATGAAAAACATACAGAAGTTAATGATATTTTGAACTTAAATACCGGCATGCATATCTTTGAACTTACTATGCCGAAACGTTATCCCGGAATGGGAACTGAAATTCTCTGAATGTTGGTTTTAATACTGGCATGGAAAGTCAATTACCATGTATGCCGGTCATTAATCCCGGCAGTTTACTTTACTTATCGACAATGCCGGTTTTGAACCAATCCAATTTTGAAAAAGAAGAAGAGCCAATGAGGATGATCCTTGACACCCCCATCCCGAACGATGTCTTTGAACAGATTAGGGAAATGCTCAAAGGCTCCGCAATTGTTGAAAAGGGATGGAAACAAATTATCTAACTAAGTGCAATCCATTCACTGTTTTTTTAATTTAAAGTTTCCAATCCAATGTAATCGATTACTTCGGACCGAAATAAAATAGAATTTGAAATGAATTAAGCAGAGTGCCGGCATTAAGGAAATCAATACAACTATGCCGGTTTTATGTCAACTCTGTAAGAGTATTTGGAAGCTTTAGATACCAACATTGTCAAAATGAATCTTACTATGCCGGTTTTCTGTCACATATTTAAGAGTATTTGGAAAATTTCAATACCGGCATGAACCTTGGCAAAAAACACAATGCCGGTACAAGTCAGTTTCTATACAGGAACCAAATAATGTAAACCGATTGTTCCTAAGCATAGAAATTGCTATCTTAGGGACAAGGTACGGTGAGTGTTTTGATCATTTAGTAAATCCGGTATGTGTACCGGTATTTATAAAACTGAGCTCTACTATGCCAGAACATTTTAACTTTCAAACTAGAAATCTAAACATGTTCAACATAAACCAAAGAACTAAAGAGTTAACCCACAATATAAACCAAAGAACAAGCTTGAAAATTTTTTTGACGTAACCAAAGAACTAAAGAGTTAACCATCACTAATTGTCATCAATTCTCTTCCACTAAATTGGTCTTTTGTTTCTTTTGGGTCGGCGCCTTCCTTGTTTCCCCATACATAGCTTTGATAGTAGGGTCGGTTTCTTCAATTCTATGAAGCTTTTCCTCGAGTTCCTTGATTTCTTAAAGAGATAGCACCACTCCGTCCTTATGCTTGCAACTTAACATCTTTGTAACCTTGCCAAGCCGACGTCGCTAGTTTAATACAACAAACACATAATCAGTATATATGTTAATATATGATTATGTTTACATTTAATGACTATAATAAATTAACAAAACTTACCACCATTCTGAAAGTCTTAAGAAGTTGGGTCATCGTAGGTTGTGGAGGTGGAGGAATTTCAACAGGAGGGTTTTCTTGGTGTGGAGCTTCGACGGAGGGAGGGCGCAAGACATAAGGATGTGACCATTCCAGGTAATCCCTCATGTAGATGTTATCAACTTCATAACCATTTTCCGCAATCACCCACTTACTAATATCAACCAAATGACGTGGCTCTCTTTCCCTCCAATGCGATGGTTCCGGTTCTGGATCATACACTACATGCAACTTGTTGGGAGTTGAATTGCACTGAGAAAAGAAAAGACGATAATTATCAATAGAGGCCGACATAAAATGGGATAATTGCTTAAATCCATGTTGGCGCATCACACGTCTTGGATCGGCCATAATGTATCCTTTTGGGTGGTACAACGACCCTTTGTAAAATGCAACATCTCTTGGAATTTGAATGTATCCTCTAATATCCTTATAAGTGTCGAACACAACGTCTTCCTTCCTAATATCATCCAGAGCCAATCTCATATCAATGACTCGACCTTTGTTATTGGGCTTCAGATTACTGTTAAACTCGAACCTCTGAGCTCTAGGGGTATCGGGTTAAGGAAGGTCTTTGATCTTAAAGAATTGGCAGTCCTTGAACAAGTTTGGGAAGTGTTCATAACACCACACCTAATACAATGTGAACAATATACATGTGAACATAAGTTAAAAGAATACATGTGAAAAATATACATGTGAACATAGATTAAAGAAATTTGTACCTGGAGTAGAGTGAAATTCCCGACAGATTGGTTTGTTTTAGCCAATGAAGCCCTTCTCATCTCCGCCATCAAATGTTCCATGACCGCGGTGCCCCAAGAATAGCCATACACACCTTCCAACGGGTCAAGGTACTGGAGAAAGTTTGCACTTACCCTGTTGCCATTAGTGTCAGGGAATGCCCTAGTGCCCAAGATGTATAACAGTCTGTGCGGCTGTATACCGAATCAAAAGAGTCCCATCCATCCTCCAAGCTTCTAGCCTTTGTATTTTCAAACATCTTCTTAAGCATCGTCAACTTGAATGTCTTCGTCTTACTTCCGTTCGATGCTACATAAAAGCTATCCGAAGAAGTTTTGAAGTCCCAACCAAACAGCTTTTTAGTCAAATCGTGCAACTTCAGCCAATCTAGGTCCCGAGACTCAACTCCTTCTGAAATTGATTTGCCGATAACATTCAAGCCTAGAATGGCATGAATATCTTCAGGAATCAAGGTCATCTCTCCAAACGGGAATTGCATTGTATCAGTTTCACCATGATACCTTTCGACGAAGCAATTGACGGTCACAATATTTGGATTCACGTAATTTTCAACCAAAGAATACAGACCAGAGTTCTTTACTAATGTTTGGACATCTTCATGCTCCAACGACAATTTCCACTCCGCCGCGGCTTGGTTTCGGCAAACACGCACAGCCTTAGTATGATCCTACAAATAAGAGATAATACAATTAAGAGATGATGTAAAAGATAAAACAATGCACATGCACAAAATAAAAAATGCTTACATAGGTTTGAAAGATAGTACGAGCCCAAGAGTGCTTGTATCCAAAGAGTAATTTCGGTTCTGCAGCTTGACCCCAAAGTTTACCATCATCATTATCGGGTATCATGTCATCAATATGAGGAAGGTGACAACCTTTAACTTTGTGTTTTCCCTTGCCCTTGCTCTTGCCTTGTGTTGGTTGTTGACTTGTCCCACCAACTTCTCTTTGGCTTGCTAATTGACTTGGATGAACCTCATCATCTTCCTCCTCACTTTCCTCTTCATCATGCTCATCTTCCTCAACTGTTCCAGTACCTTCATGGATTACAAGTGCACTACGTTCACCACCACTCTCCCAAACTGACCCTCTTGTTTGAAACCCCAAAAGCTTCTTGCGACCTGCGTCTTT
The DNA here is from genome assembly GCA_023529315.1 of Papaver bracteatum. NCBI lineage: Eukaryota > Viridiplantae > Streptophyta > Magnoliopsida > Ranunculales > Papaveraceae > Papaver > Papaver bracteatum. Next base: position 970,980 of record JAJJWX010004631.1, read on the forward strand.
CCCCCGTGGAGGCAGGGACTGAGTATCAAGACCGTCCTTCCTCCTTTTCTTAGTAAGAATAGGACCTTTATTTTTATTCGCTTCTTTGGATATTGACCTATAACATAAGCAAACAAAACATACATAAGAAAAGTCATGGCAGTTTAGGAACCCGCATGGAAACTCTTAAACAAACCAATGCTGGTAACATGTACCGGCATAAACATTTAAATATCGAGCATGCCGGTATCTATGTACCGGCATTCTGCGCAACCTAAATTGTGTGCCGGTATCGAGCACAATTTCATTGATGTTCCTGAATGTTTTAAGTGTACTACCGGCATTTCCTAATTGAACTAACACATGCCGGTTTTGAAGTACCGGCGTCCTACGCAACCAAAATTGTGTGCCGGTATTGAGCACAATTTCAGTGATGTTCCTGAATATTTTAAGTGTACTACCGGCATTGCCTAATTGAACTAATGCATGCCGGTTTTTAAGTACCGGCATCCTGCACAACCTAAATTGTGTGCCGGTATCGAGCACAATTTGGTGATGTTCCGAATGTTTTAAGTGTACTACCGGCATTTCCTAATTGAACTAATGCATACTAGGTACAAATAAAATTGTTCCCTGTGTGTTTTTAGTTGGCTACCTCGGAATAGTCTTCAACCCAATTCGTATGCTGGTACAAAAAATTAATTTTCAGGAATTCAAACCGGTATGGTATTCAACCCAAATTCTATGCCGGTATAAAAAAATCAGTTTCAGGAATTCAAACCGATATGGTATTCAACCAAAATGATATGCCGGTACCTGAACCATCTTGGTATTCAAACACAGATCCCATGCCGTACTCTACGAACTCGACGATTTTCAGCTATTGTTGGCGATTCTAACCTAAACCCATGGCTACAAATCGATTAAAACCATCATAAATGAGTTCAAAAATCACTTACCTTCTCAGAGAAGCCATGACTGCGAGTGGTTGATCATCCAAGCTCGCTGCTGCGTCCTCTTCTAGTTGGTGAGCAATGTTCTCAATTCTTTGTTCATGTGTTTGTTGAGCAATCGATTTGGTTCTCGCTTTTGCTTTTTATTTGGTTCTCGGAGGCATGGTTATGGTAGGTTAGTCAACGAAGAAATTTTTGATTCAACGATTAATCGTCGATGAAGAATGAACGAGGAGGAAGAAGATGAAGGAAAAAAAAATCAAAACCTAACTGTGTTGTGCCGGTACAAATGGGAATTGGGGGATATATGAATTTGGTTATTTGAATTTTATGTTTTAGGGGAAAGGGCATAACAGTCATTTCATAATGTTTTTAATTAATCTAAGGGTGTTTTAGTATTTTCGCACCCAAAAAACACCCCTTAACAATCACCTTTGGTTGGGGGAAGTAATTCATATCCCCCAATTACGCGTTCTAAATAATATATTCATTATAAAGTATTTTATTAATTAGTGTTTCACTAATTGCTCATAATAAATGACTAATCATTTTTTAATTATAAATGTTTTCTTAATTAATTATAATATTTATTTCTATTAATAAGTAATTTTGATAAATAATATCAATAGATATTTTTTGCGACAATGAGTAGTAGAAGAGGTGGATGCCGAAAGATTAGTGGTGGTCAAGGGCGGAGCCAAGCACAATTATATTTATTTTTGTTCTTTTATCGTAAAATTGGATACAAAGTCCATTTTTCACATGTATCCAACTTGCCAAGAATTTTTTTCTCACTCTCTCCTCAAAATCCTGGCTCTGCTGCCCCTGGTTTGTGGTGGAAGAAGTAGTGACGATGAATGCTGGTGAGTAGTGATGAACAATATTAATTTTATGTTTTCGTTACAACATCGATAACATCTTAGTGTGGAAGATATGGTTGGTTGTTTTTAACACTTTTGATAAATGAATGTACATATATTTCAGGGATGATATCATACAAGACAATATTTTCATGATCGTAGTTGGATCACCCAAATGGTACCCCTGTTATCTTTGGTACTATATCGTATAAATCATGATTTTTTAATGTTAAAATAAAATTGATTGCAATACAAAAAAGAATATATATACACGGGGAAAAAATGAAACTAATCAATTGACGAAATTTTGCTCAATCTAAACCTCATACATGGCATTTGTGATTGAAAATTAGAATTGTGTCCAACAACCTACATGGGATGGGTGGCAGTGATGGTGGCAGTGGTGGAGTCAAAAATTGATATTGAGGAGGCCTATTGTTTTTTAAAAGAAACATGTAAACTTTGGTGGACTAAACCATAAATATATATGGACAAAGTACTATTTATAAAATAAACTAAAAAAATTATGTAGTTATTAAAAATTTAAGGGGTTAGAGTCAGGTTAGTCAACCCTTGGCTCCGCCACTAGGTGGTGGTGGATAAAAAAAATGGATTCATATGGTTTTATGGTGGTGGCGGGTATTGGTGAACAAAAACATATTATGCTAATCTCGTAACGCCACAAATTGTGTAACGTTATATTATAAAGTATAAAACATGGTTGATCATTCTAATGTTAAAATAAACTCGATAAAACACATGTCCATTTAAAAAAAAATGGTGCAATCAATTGTCATGTTATGTAATAACTAAACGAACGACACAAATCAAGATCAGAACATATGAAATTATTTATTATCGATTTGTTTATGTAAAGAGTGGTCAAAATTTGTCCTTGGCAAAGATAAATTTACCGCTGGGTTTGTTCAACTTAACCATTTTTAAACGTTTTATTAATTAGTGTCTCATTGATTGTTCATAACGATTAATTAAATTTCTATTATAAATGTCCCTTTAATAATCTAACATGAATACATAATTTTATTAATAAATAATTTTACTAAAAACTATATTAATTCTAATGGTGGTAGTGGAAGTAGGGTTAGTATAAGCGGTGGCGAGTGTTTGTGAATGGTGGAGGCAGTAACATTACTATTGGTGGAAGAAATAGTGGCGGTGGATGGTTTTTATGGTGGTGGGTGTTGGTAATAGTAGTGTATAATAATAGTTTTTGCTTTTTAGTGAGTTTTATTGACCAAGTAAAAAAATAATCTTCACAAACATGCAACATTGTATTGTGAAAGATGTAATTGGTTGTTTTTAGCACGATTGATAATGACAAAAACCAAATACTTCGAGGATGATACCGGAACGTATAAGATAATATGATCATGAGTGTTCGATCACCCGTATTATATAAAGGCAATTGGTGTACCCGCGTAAGAGAATATTATCGCTCTCTCAAGTACTATTACATTCTTTTTCCTGAAAGACCGTCAATGTCGAGTTGTTTCGCGACAACTACCTACAAACTACAAAGACAACAACTTTCAATCAATTCCCGATATAAAACCTTATTGACCGGGAAAATGTATTTGCATTCTAAAATATTTGTTTGAAAATTATGTTTGTTTATCAAAATCATCATAAAAAACTCTAAATCATAAATCTAAATTTCGCCACCGATGTTTATAGAATATTTTTTATATTTTACATTCTCAAATCATGCGACCTGTTGATGACAAATCAACAATATCAAATTACGAATCAATATGTATAGGTTTCATTCACTGGGTTAGAAGGTAGAGTAGATACAGATGGGTAGATCACACAATGCAGAACATGACTGAGAATACTTCAATAATTTGGTCAAGAGATAAGGTCAAAAATTTAAGATTAACTTTCTATAGGACTAATTAGATCGGCTTCGATAGGAGCTGACTAAAATATGGATTAATAATAATTTTCACTTAAGACAATTGAAAAACATAGTTTGTCTAACTCTACCTATGTAAAGAGTGGTCAAGATTTGTCCTTCCTCAATTGATATGTTATGTGAGAAGAAGGTGATATCTAAGATTGAGGTATAATTCAAATCTATTAGATTCATACCATTTACAACTGGATACCTTGGAAAAATTTGACGTGTTGTTATTATTATTACAGGAAAGGGATACATTTACATTGACCAAACTTGCGCAAATAGCTCACTTCGCAAATGATTGGTGTTGCATGTACTGTCTAGAATGCAACGAGGAATTTGAGGAAACGAGGCACCATAAGCAGTGTCCGGAGTATTTTGGATATAGTAACTTAGACCCGATGTAATACTTATGTTTTTTTATTTTTTTATTTTTTCAACAATCTATTTATTTAAGGAAAATGAACATTGCAAATACATAACATCAACAAAAATTAGACATATTGTGTCTACCGATGGTCCGGAAACATCAAAAGAAAGGAATTGTTGTAGAAGAATTGTTGGGATATACAACGGATTGCTTGATATGAATGAAAGAGGTATAACTATTTCGATTCTGAAATCATATAAAGTTCACAGTAGAAGATGACATCAAGTTTAAAGTTAGTAACAAACATAATATGGCTAACTAAAATGTTAAAAACAAACATGATATATAAACTTAGAAAGTCGTGGGACTTGAAGAGGCCAATTTTGAAAACTACAATCTTAGAAAGCAACGATCCACAATTCAATAATTTTTTTTTTATAAATATTCAACGTAGAATATGTCAACTTTTGGTAAAGGATCTATTGACAACCTATTAATTTGAAATAGGATCATGGAGTACAATGTGTTCAAGGTTCTTTATGACGTAATGTGTCGCCAGATTGTATTCCAAGTGAAGGTAGGAACATACAAAAGTGACAAACTGTCCAAGACTTTTGAAGTTACCAAAGCCTTCGTTAAGACGAATTGTTGGGCACAATACTTTGTTGAAGATTTAATGGCAGAGGTTCGCATATATGCAATCCCTTCGAAAAGGTAATGGGTGCACATTTTAAACATTGTCATCTAATGGGTGTTGAAAAATTACAGGAAAATCATGTCACATTGGATAGTTTGTATCATTCGTTCGATACAACAAAATACTATTCTCTGCCTATTTGGAGGATCGAAAACATGATCATGATATATGAGTCAGCTGGAACAAAATAGGAGCATGTGGAGACTTTTATGGATGATATTGATTAGTTGATTTCACTGAGATGAGCGCTGCTGACGACATATTTCCAAAAAATATTTAAACTTCCATGTTCATGTAGAGCATTATCTCATTATATGCAATGAACATAAATACAAAAGTGTCTGGATGTTAAGATTATATTTCTTTCTTTTGAGCAAATCTCCGGCGGTAAAATATTAAAGGAAAAAACAAAGAAAAAAAGAGAGGAAAATCACAACTATTTTTATGACAGACACATATTAAATCATAAGGAGTTGATAAGTATTTGGGACACAAATTATACGATATATTAAAAATGAACCAACATCATGGCCCGTGCCGTTACGGCACAGGTTAAGGGCTAGTCAAAATACAAAATAGAAGGGGGTTTTGAGTCATGAACGGTCAGATAACATATTGAGAGACAAACATTACATCTGACCATCTCAATCTCATCTCAAACAAAGACATCTGAATATAAAATCCGTAACCAACTTTTATTGTGAATTTACAGTGACTAACCTTTGGTGATTTCATTAACAGTTCAATATCTATGTCATTTATGTACTTTTTAATCACCTCATAACTCAAGAAACTTAAAACCAATTACTTATGTAGCAAGTTAGTAACAATAATGACGATCCATTAAAATTTCAACAGTTAATTTTTAATTTTTTAATTTTTTAATTTTATTTTTTTTGATATTGGAAATGAAACAACAACACTAAATAACTCTGATCATTCTAGTGTAAGACACACCCTGAATGTCAGCAACAAGATTATTGACTATTTCTACTGGTGAGTTATTAAACCACACCCCCTCTAAAAGTTTCTCAGAAGCTTTCTTAGATAGAGTATCAGCAACATAATTGGATTTTTTATATTGATGAACAAAAACAAGGTCTTCAGATCAGCAATGTCCTGGACAAGATCCTTAAGGTACCATGGTGGTATAACCTCGCATTTGAAAAGTTGAATAGTATAGGTTGAATCACAATCAACTTCAAGATTTTTGATTCCCAATTGGACAGCAAGAAGCAGACCTTCTCTTGCAGCCCACACTTCGTCCACATTGCTCTTATTATGATAGATTAACTTAGCAAAGCCTGCCACAAAAGAACCAGCATCATCTCTAAGCACCCCTCCAATACCTACAAAACGAGAGTTAGACGAAGCACCATCCGTGTTCAACTTATAGTATCCAGGTTTAGGGACTTTCCACTTAACAAAGATTTCACGCATACAAGTTGTTCTTTCTTCCTCCTGAATATCAGTGAGATAATATTCTCTTGCTTTACTAATGGAGAAAGCAAGAGGATTTAGAGCAACAAACCTCTCCTTTTCGTGGATTAATCTGTTTCTACTATTCCATATATATATACTCCACAATATATGCGGTACAATGTAACACCACCTAATATTACCCAAAAAAACATCCATAGAGAGTAACTGTTTTAAGTAATTAGGCAACATCACATCCAAATCAAACCTTGCACCGGTCAGATCATGCAACTTATTCCATATTGGGGAAACTGAATAACATTTAAAGAATAAATGATAAACAGATTCAAAGTCACGATTACAAAAAGAGCAACCAAGGGTTGAAGAAATACCTTTGAGATAGAGAGACTCATTAAGATTTAGTTTATTGTGGCATAGCTTCCACAAAAAGAATTTGATTTTTTGTGGGCATTTGATGCCCCACAGAAAATTCCAGTGAACATTGGTACTATTCGTACCAACTTTCCTAGAAATAAGAAAATTATAAGCCTCTTTAACACTCACTTTACCATCTCTCCCATGGACCCGGATTCTATTATCTACTCTGCCCTCACTCACCGGAATGGTTATAGAGTATATATGTATCTTTACCTTATCAGAGATAAATTGATCGACAGCAGCCAAATCCCATTGGCTTGTGTCAGAGTTAATGACGTCCTTGAAAGTGAGGCTAGGAATATTAACATCATTCATATTGGCAATAGATGCAAGAGGAATATCATTAAACCAAGTATCCTTCCAAAAATCCACTTTACTCCCAGCACCAATGCACCACCTAAGGTTACCCTTTATAATTTCTTTCCCTTTCACTAAACTTCTCCAACTAACAGAACACCTACATTTAGTACTACTAGACCAGAAATCCCCATCTCTGAAGTATTTTTCCTTTAATAGACTAGCAACTTCAGAATTAGGATCCTCACTAATCCTCCAGGTCATCTTATAAAGCAAATCAAGATTATTTAGATCCATGTCTCTTAATCCTAAACTACCATTAATCACAGGACTACAAACTGTTTGCCAATTAACTTTATGCATTTTCCTAGCATCTTTATCTCCTCCCCATAAAAAGTTTTTCCTAAATTTATCAATCTTATTGATTAATCCTTTAGGTAATTTAAGCGTATACATTACATGATTTGACACAGGTTCAAGAACAGATTTAATAAGAACATACCTGCCAACTATGTTCAAGGATTTAGATTTCCACCCTTCCATTCTATTAATAAGTTTCTCTAGCAATTCAGAATAAGTTTTCTTAGAAATTCTTCCCCATTGCTGAGGTATACCAAGATACTTACCTAGATTGTTAGCAACTTGAACTCTTAGCTCTCTGGCCATACCCGTTAGGAAGCTTCTACCCAAATTACTAGAAGTCAACAATGTATACTTTGCATCGCTTACCACCTGACCTGACCAGCGAGCAAACTTATCGAGAATCTGTCTTAGATTACATGCATTCTTGTAATTTTTCTTTAGGAAAATGATGCTATCATCAGCATAGATGGAATGAGTAATCATTGGAGCTCCCTTAGCTATAGTAAAACCCTGCAAAACTTTGGATTCAATACCATGATGTAAAAGTCTCGACAAAGCTTCTAAAAAAAGAATGAAAATATAAGGAGACAAAGGGTCTCCTTGACGAATACCATTTTTTGGGTAAAACTCTTCACTCGAGGTTCCACTTATTAAGACTTGAAAAGCAACATAGCTAATACAAGTCATTATCCAATTAACCACCTTATCAACAAAGCTAACACACTTCAAAACTTTTTCAATAAAAGGCCAACTAACTATCATAAGTTTTATCAAAATCTAATTTAAGAGCCATCCAGCCCTTTGTACCTTCTTTAGCTTTGAAAGAGTGTATTATTTAATTGAAAATAATTGTAGAATCAAATATAAACCTTCCTTCAATAAAAGCATGTTGATTTTTTGACACAATTTTGTTCATAACTGGCCTGATCTTATTAGTTAGAATTTTGGTTATGATTTTCATGGCATAATTGCATAGACTAATAGGTATATAATCTTTAACACAGGTGGAAATACTTTTCTTTGGAACCAAAGCAATCAAAGTTCTATTTAATCTATGATCAAGCACTCCTTGAGAGAAAAAAATCCTTAACCATCCTTATTATGCTTGAAACAACAATACCCCAGTATTTATGAAAGAAAAACCCATGTAGACCATCCGGTCCCGGAGCTTTCATAGAAACAAGTTGACGCATAGAAGTCTTTATTTCAGTGACAGTCACTTCCCTAATAATATTGTCATTTTCACTATCAGAAATTATTATAGGAAACAAGTTTTCAATTTCAACATGATCCAAACTAGTAATAGTAGAATTAAAAAGAGAATTGAAATGATTAACAATCTCCTTTTCAATATCACTTTTAGAATAAAGCCACTTACCAGTAGAATCCTTTAGCATGCAGATAGCATTTCTTCTTCTTTTAACAAGAGTAGATGTATGAAAGAACTTAGTATTAAGATCCCCATCTTTTAGCCACTCCACTCTATATTTCTGTCTCCATAACACTTCCATCTTGAGAAGATTCGTATATTTGCACAAACAACTAGTCATATAGTTCCTAGCCTCATCAGAGGGAGAATTATCAAAAGAATTTTGTGCATTATTAAGATTAACAAGCACACTGTTAATTCTAGTATAGAGGTTGCCAAAAACATTCTTATTCCATTTTTTTCCTCTCTTTGTAACCTATCCACATTCTCAAAATAATTTTGGTTGTTGTTCCTAGAAGGATTATGCCAATTCGCATTAACAACCTACACAAACCTGGAGTCTTTACCCCACATAGCCTCAAGCCTAAAATGTCTTTGTTTAAAGTTCTTTTTCGGATATAAGTCTATCAATAAAGCTCCATAATCAGAATTAAAATAAGATAGGTGAAATACCTGAGAATCTTTGAAGCTTTTTCACCAGTCCTCATTAGATAAGACACGATCCAGTCACTCCTTGATGTTAGCAAGTCTAACCCTCTTATTATTCCAAGTGTACCTAGGACCATGCGCCCCCAGATTGATTAAGCCACACTGATTCATTACATCTTTAAGTTCATGCAACTGACTAGCGAACGGTTCTTTCCCACCAACTTTTTCATTCCTTGCTCCAATAATGTTCATATCACCCATAACCATATGTCCAGACTGGCCCATTTCAGCAATAACTCCAATATCCTCCCAAACTCTTTTCCTATTTACTTTGTTGGTACTCCCATAAATTGTGGATAGGATCCAAGGACTCTTGAACCTGGATATGACCACAACATGTATAGCCCACCTAGATCCTTTAGTAGGGATGGTGGCTTGAATATCAACTTCCTCCGGGTCCCACAACAGACACATACCCCCAGAAAAACCCTTAGGATCAACTACAATGGATTCAGTAAAACCCAATTTTCCAACAATACTTATCGCATGACAAGCAAGAAATCTTGTCTCTAACAAAGCGAAAATAGTAGGCTTATGTCTCTTGACTAGTTTTTTCATAACACGAACAAAAGAGGGCCTGAAAGCACCCCTACAATTCCAAACTAAAATCTTCATCGAAGGATTATCAACACACTTTGCAAATGAAACAGACCTAGATGGTCCTCTCGGAAATGACAATTCCATCTTCCTTGCAATCACTGCCTTGTTCAAATCCTCGAGTGGAGTGAACTTCAACTTGAACTGACGTTGGTAGCATGACTCCGGGACCAAACGAGTATTGAACAACATCTCGAACTTCCAAACACTACACCATATCATGGTTTTAGCAACGATTCGATTTCGGAGGTGTGCAACGCATATAGACGTTGCACACTTTGTAACGTCTATATCCGTTGCACATCAGAAAATACGTGGCGCAAAATAAATATTTTTAATTTATTAAATAAAATTAGTGGTGCAACGTTTCTGTGGCGTATATATCCGTTGTACATTTTGGGATTTTCGTAATATATGCAATGTTTATGGGCATTTTAATCGATCAATTCTTTTTTTTTTTTAATTTCCTGTTTTTTTTTTAATTTTCTATTTCTCTCTCTTTCTTTTTTTTTTTTCCCGAGAGAAGAAGAGCTCCCGAAAGGAAAACAGAAAAGTTGTTCTCTATCTTCATCAGATCCGCTTAGGTTTTAGGTTTTCCCTGAAATTCTAGACTTCGTTTCAACAAATAAAAACCCATATTCCAGAAATCTTACAATTTTGATTTAATAATAATAAATAAATAGTAAAAACGTTTTCTCAACCTATGCAAATATATTGATTTATTTGTTTAATTATTTTGAGCAATATTCATGAAAATATAAATCATACAATTTTGATTTTATTTATTTTGATTTGTTGTTTATAAACAGATTTCATTTATGGTATGTGAATAAAAATTCTAATATTTTTTCATGTTCTCGGACTATGTCAAATATCTCAAAATTGGAGTTTGTTGCTCTTAACTTGTCGGGGGAGAACTACTTGTCATGGATTGTTGATGCTAAGATTCATCTTAATGCCATGAATTTGGGAAACACTATCATCGAAGGAAATGACAAATCCTCGGAGGATCGTTCAAAAGTCATGATTTTCCTTCGTCGTCATCTTGACAAGGCATTGAAATCCCAATATTTGACAGTGGAAGATCCATACTCTTTGTGGTCTGACTTGAAAGATCGTTATGACCACCAAAAAACTGTCATACTTCCTCAAACTCGACACGAGTGGATGAACTTGCGTTTGCAAGATTTTAAAATGGTTAGTGAGTATAACTCTGAACCTTTCCGCATTGTTTCCCGTTTCAGATTATGAGGAAAAAATTTAAGTAAATATGATCTTTTGGAAATGACTTATTCAACTTTTCGTGCTTCAAATGCTTTCCTACAACAACAATACCATGAGCGGAGATTTGAAAGATACTCACGATTAATTTATTCTCTTCTTATGGCGGAGCAAAACAATGAATTATTGATGAAAAATCATCAGTCTCATCCCACTAGTATCGTAACAACACCTGAAGTGAATGCCAGTTCATCTCATGGATGTGGGAAGGGTTATTGCAAGGACCCCAAGCGCCACAGTAACAAGAAAAAGGGTGGTGATAATACTGCCAAAAAGGGGAACAACAACAACCTTTCTCAAGATAAGGGGAAGGGAAAGGGTTCATAAAACAAGCCCAAGGAAAACAAAAAGACTAGTTGTTTCTGATGTGGCATGCAAGGACATTAGTCCCACATCTGTTATACTACCAAGCGTCTGGTTGATCTATACCAGGCATCTTTTAAGGAAAAAGAAAATAATATCGAGGCTACCCACTTCTACATTTCATATTTCCGTCTCAGGGAGAACGACAATGAATCTTAAACATATGGATTGGCAATCCATTTTATTTTCAGTATGATTTTCCATTTCCCTAAAGACAATTTCATTATTGTTAGCAGTGATTATTGATTGTTAGTTTTTGTTTTTCTGCAATGGTGTGTTTAATTATTTTGTGTTGCAATAGTTATTCAGTTGAACTTTTCTTTCATGTAGTTTTGTTTCCTAATGAATTTATGTTTAATTTTAAGGTATGCCTAAATTTCTCTTTTTAATTAATTTATTATGAAAATATGGATATTGCTAAAGGCTTGAGCACTTTGAATGCAAGTGATAAGGTTATGTGTCTTGTAGATAATCCAATGACACATACAATCTTCTGAGATAAGATATTTTTCTCAAGTCTAAAACTATCCGAAGCTAATGTTAGTACCATTTCAGAAATATCAAAAATAATTGACGGTTCCAGAAGAGCTATTATATTATTACCTAATGGTACAAAATTGAATATCCAAGAAGCCTTATATTCTAGCAAATCCACTAAAATTTTGCTTATTTTTAAAGATATTCGTCAAAATGGATATCATATTGAGACTATCAACGAAGATAATATTGAATATCTTTGTACAACTTATATTGTCCTAGGCAAGAAATGTGTGTTATAAAAGATTCCGGCTTTTGAATTTGGATTATGCCACACTAGCATAATAGAAACACACCTTGCAATATCTGATCTAAAGATTTTTAAACTTTGGCATGACCGTATTGGTCATCCAAGATCTACGCTGATGCGTTGGGTTATAGAAAACTCACATGGTTACAAAATTCTTACACCTCCTGATTTTCCTTGCGATGCATGCTCTCAAGGAAAATTAATAATTAGACCATCTCCAACAAAGGTTGGTATTGAAGCACCTAATTTCTTACAAAGAATTCAAGGAGACATTTGTGGACCTATTCATCATCCTTGTAAACCATTCAGATATGTTATGGTCTTAATCGATGCATCAACCTGATGGTCACATGTTTGCCTACTTCCAAGTCGTACAGTAGATTTTGCAAGGCTACTTGATCAACTTATACGACTAAGGAACAATTTCCAGATCACCCCATTAAGACTATTCGTCTTGATAATGCTGGTGAAATTACATCTAAAGCATTTGATGATTATTGCATGTCAATTGGAATTGGCGTTGAGAATCATGTTGCTCACACATATACCCTAAATGGTTTAGCAGAATCTTTTATTAAACGATTACAATTAATCGCTCAACCATTAAATTTTCGGTCTAAATTACCAATTTATGCTTGGAGCCATGTAAATTTACATGCGGCAGCGATGATGCATTCCTGACCTACCAGTTATCATAGCTACTCACCTGTACAACTTGTATTTGGACAAAAACCAAATATTTCACATTTAAGTTTTTGTGGTTGTGTTGTATATGTCCCAATAGCCCCTCCACAAAATACTAAGATGGTCCCATAACAACGACTTGGAGTTTACGTTGGTTTTGACTCTCTATCAATAATCGGGTTTCTGGAACCATTAACATGGGATGTTTTTAAGAAACGTTTTGTAGACTGCCATTTTGATGAGTCAAATTTCCCGTCGTTAGTAGAGAAAAGCTAAATCTTGGGGAACATCGCGAAATTTCATGGAATACTCCCTCTTTATCTCACCTTGATCCTCGCACTAGTCAATGTGAACTTGAGGTCCAAAGGATCATATATTTGCAAAATATTGCGAATAGAATGCTTGATACATTCACGGACATGAGTTGAGTGACAAAATCATATATACCTGCTGCAAATACTCCATAAAGAGTAATCGTCTCTAAAGGACAAAATGATGTGTCAAACCACGCTTGAAGCGTGGAAGACTCTTGGTGCAAAAGATTCAGTTTGGCGAAAGAAAAAAAAGGATGTTGGGATTACGGAAAACATCACATCCACAAACAATAATTGATGAATCTGAAATTATCGCACATCAAGAGGAACAAGTACCTGAAAATAAATAGATCTCTATAAATCATGTAGGTACGGAAGGAGTATTGGATTGGAACAACATCATTCTTGATCATAAATTTTCTTATGCAATTGCCTTGGATGTATTTGAACACACCGATGATCCTATACCACTAACCGTCGAATAATGTCGACGTATAAATAATTGGCTAAAGTGGAAGGATTCAATCCTAGGAAAACTCGAGTCATTAGCAAAACGTGAAGTTTTTGGTCCCATTGTTCAAACAACAAACAATGTAAAACCCGTCGGGTACAAATGGGTATTTATATGAAAACGCAACGAAAAAAATGAGATCGTAAGATACAAAGATCGACTTGTTGCACAAGGTTTCTCGCATAGACATGGTATTGATTACCAACAAAACATATTCTCAGGTAATGAATGCAATTTCATTTCTATTATGATAAGTCAAGTAGTTTCTGAAAATTTGGGCATGCACCTTATGGATGTAGTCACAACATATTTATATGGCTTACTAGATAGTGACATGTACATAAAAATTCTTGAAGGGTTTAAAATACATGTAGCAAACAAATCAGCAGAAAGAGGCGTGCACTCAATAAATCTGCAAAGATCTTTGTATGGACTAAAGCAATTGGGGCGAATATGGTATAACCGTCTTAGTGAATAGTTGTTGAAAGAAGGTTATACTAATAATGTTATATGTCCATGTATTTTTATCAGAAGGTCGAGTTCTGGATTTTCTATCATTGTAGTTTATGTTGATTTAAATCTAGTTGGGACACCTGAAGAGCTCATTAAAACTTTCAATTATTTGAAAAAGGGATTCGAAATGAAGGATCTTGGTAAGACTAAGTTTTGTCTTGGTCTACAAATTGAACATTTGTCAAATGGTATCTTTGTTCTTCAAACTACATATACAAAGAAATTTTAGACGGATTTCATATGGACAAAGCACATCCATGAAGCTCTCCGATGGTCATTAGATCACTTGATGAAAACAAATATCCATTTCGTCCCAAAGAAGATGGTGAAGAACTTCTTGGTACATAAGTGCCATATCAAAATGAAATTGGGGCATTGATGTCTCTTGCAAATTGCACAAGACCTGACATTGTATTTTATGTCTACTTACTAGCAAAATACAGTTCTATACCAACTAAACGCCGTTGGAATGGTGTTAAGCATCTCTTGCGCTACCTTAGTGGAATAGTTGATTTGGGTTTATTTTATTTAAAAGAATATAATTCAAAATTATTAGGATATGCATATGCAGGTTATCATTCTGATCCCCACAAAGTTCGATCAGAAACATGTTATTTGTTTACATATGGTGATACAACAATATCTTAGCGGTTAGTAAAGCAAACACTAGCAGCTACCTCTTCAAATCATTCTAAACTTTTGGGATACCATAAAGCAAGTCCTGAGTGTATTTGGATACGAAGTATGATTCATCATATCCAGGAATCATGTGGGCTTCTTTTAACTAATAATACCCCAACAGTATTATATAAAGATAATGCCGCTTGTATTGCACAACTCAAAGATGTTTATGTCAAGGGTGATCGAACAAAGCACATTTATCCTAAATTTTCTTCACACTTGAACTTGTAAAGAATGGAGAACTTGAAGTAAAGCAGGTACGATCAAGTGAGAATCTTGCTAATTTATTCATTAAAGCATTACTGACCTCCACATTCAAGAAGTTGGTTCACAAGATTGGAATGAGGCAATTCAAATGCTTGTCTTCTAAAGGTGCTATAGAAGCTGTAAACAGGGGCAAATTTTTTCTAAACTAAACTCATTTTCCTTCTCTATAGTTTTTTCCACGGGGTATTCCTAGCAAGGTTTTAATTAGGTAGTTATATCAACATTCACCACATATTGCACTCTTTTTCCTTCGTTATGGTTTTTCCCAATGGGTTTTCCTAGCAAGGTTTTAACAAGGCAACATTTTTACGTCATGGGTGTTAATTTTGTAACTCGTGTAGCCCCCTTATTCTAGGTGTAATTTGATAGACATATTTTTGTGTCTAAGTTGTCCTCAATTTTCTACATTGTTGGTACTCGATTTTGTACTTATTATGGTATTCTATGTGTTTGTAGGTATTTTTGGGAAATAAACATTTTTGGAAGAATTGGCTTAAAAGTGTTAAAGGTATCCTCATTTCAGATAAGAGCACCGATCTTGTTAACAACACCTAGCAAATGGATAGAGGCACCCTCTCCTTCTTCATTTTGAAACAGATTCACGGAATTTATGGGAGATTTTAAGATTTAAGGCAAAGATATCTTCTTGCCTATTATACATGAAGTTTCCATATCTTGAAGTTAAAAGAGATAATATATTTATGAGTTGGTTTTTATTGTAAAGGAGAAAGAAAATCTGGGGTTTTATTTAAAAAATAACAAAAGATAATATCCCTAGGATTTTATTCTAGCAAATAAAGAAGATTTGTGATAATGGAGAAACAAATTATTCATGAGATATCTTTCATTAAAGAGAAGATCTGATGGAGTTATGGAATAAGATTTTGAAAAGATGTTTGAGTAATGGGTTGTTGTGTATAAATAGGGTGCTAGTAGGACCAAACAGAGGAGGCCGGTTCGGAGACAAAGTTTAGAATTAGTTTTTCTTATTTATTCTTTTCATTTATAATGAAGAACTAAACCCCGTCACTGGGAAAATGGAGGAAGCTGTATTTCATCCATGTGGTAAATCAAATTAATTCTTTATATACTTTTTGCACTGTTTATTAATCGTTTTATGATTTTTATTGAATGATTGTTATTTCAATTGATGGGTCATGATTAACTTAAATGGTTTGATGTCTCATGCTTTAGATTTACAGTCACTGCTTTCAAAATCGATCTTGGCAAATATTAAGAGTCAGTAATTATTTTTGTTTTGAGATATAATTGCCGAGGATTAATTTCTGAACCACTTGAATACGAAAAACAGTGAAATCCAAAGTCCCAGATTCTGCCGATATTGCTATAAACATTTGTATATATTTTATTTATTTATTTTAGTGTTTTCTTTTATTAAAACTTAAAATCAATCCAATAAAGTCCGAGTAAACGACAACCTTACTTACCACTATCTAAAATTACATCATAATTGGTGATTTAATGGTGTAGTTATTTCCCGAATGAAAGAAAGCCTATATAAGAGATATCTTTCTCCTTTGAAAACACACAACAAAGTCAACAAAGTTTCTCTTCTTTAAATACTCTATTTTGTTCTCACATTAGTCTATCTATTTGTTTATTTTATATTTAAGCTTTTAAATACACTAAATTACTTTGGACGGTCACTCCATGGGATCCAAAAATAAAATTACTCATAAAGACATTACGAATATGCTCAAACCGTTGGGCCGTCCAGGGGTTTTAATAGGAAAGAATAAGAAGTATATGACCCATTTTGCATTACAGTTTATTGTAGTAAGTATGTGTACGTAGAATGTCGATATATGAGACCATGCAAAACTATTATATTCGCACTACATGTGACCTTTTAATAGATTTCTAATCAACCAATAGAAATAACCAAAATTGGGGGGGGGGGGGGGGGGGGGGTAATTTTTTTTAAACTCTTCCAGAACGTAACATTATAAATTTTTATAAATAAATTTAAGGAGTCCAATTATTTTGCTTGACAGTTATATTGAATGTTGGTTGAGACAATGACCTGAGTAAAGTCCAAATTTGTTTATATCCATACTCATAGTTTATAATGTTGGTTTACTGATTCTAAACGACAAATATGGTAACCAAATTGTCAAATGCATATATCTGGGTGTTGTAATTTGAGATTTTTATAATTCCCGATTTTGAATTAGATCGAAAAGACTAGACATCTGAAACTCTCACACCCGTTTAACCCGTCAAACTTACCATTGGAAAAATCGTTAAAGCAACATTAATAAAATGGTTTAACATGCTTTTTATACAATTTTTTTATAAGGCTACTACAAAGTTATTAAATACGTGTGATTGCTAATGCATGAAAAAAAAAGTGTGTATGGCTCTCCTGGTTTTTAGTTAGTAAGTAAACTTAAATCTACTAAAAGCGATCTGTCAAGATGGAACAAGGAGCATTTTGAGGATATAAATCAAAAAGTTGACAACTTACAAAAGGAGTTGGACATTGCATAGGCTTAAATACCAAATCCTACACCACACAATTAAATTATATCTATCAATAAGGAGTTGAACAAATGTCACAAGGTTAAATGTGAGTTCTATAAATAAAAGTCAAGAGATCACTTTATCCAAGACATGGATACAACAGAAAATACTTCCATACTAAAACTAATCGAAAGAAGATGAGGAAAAATATTGATTATATTAAGGACCACAACAATAATTGGTTGCAGACAAGAGATCAAATTGCTCAACATCTCACTCACCACTTTAAGAGTATAAGTACTTATGTATTACCTAATCTGGATGAGAGTCTTTATAATGTTTTACCTACTTTTAGTTGCTGCTGAAGATAACTATGCTCTTATCAGAATACCCTCCAATGAAGAGATTCATTCTACTCCTAAAAGCATGGAAATTGGAGTGCTTCCAGACCAGAAGGTTTTCAAGTTAGTTTCTATAAGAGTCAACGGGAGATTATAGGGGAGGATATTTGTATGATAGTGTCCAGGTTTTTTCATACCAAACATATTCTCAAACAAATCAACTAAACTTATATATCTCTCATTCCAAAAAATAAAAAATCTACTTGTGCTGCAGACTACATGCGTATTGGATTATGTAACACTTCTTACAAGATTATCTCCAAAATCCTGGTTAAAAAAATGAAGCCATTAATGGAGAAAATTGTCTTTTCAAGTTGCTTATGTTTCTGGAAGATTGATAAATGACAAACTGTGGTGGAGGATTGATAAGTGACAAATTGTCTCTCCAAAATCCTGGTAAATAAATATGTAAATAAGTAAAACCTCTCTATATTAATACTTTTCGGCATTCAAAAAATTATTAATATATGGAGGTTATTAATATAGAAAGGTACACATAGAGAATGTAAAATTTAAAGTTCAATGTATTTATAATTGTACTAGATGATGTACATACATTTTTATTGCTCCTTACACAAATAAATGTATGTACCTAGGAACTTGTTATGGTACTAAGGAATTATTGATGTTTTCGACAACTATAAATAGTACTGTTACTTATAGTAGAAGATACATCTTCAATTTAGTTTCTTTCCAACAAATCAAATGTCATCCGATGTTAGGAAAAAAAACTTATATGAATGCTAAAATTCGTATAATAAGATCTATGTTTCTTCAATATATTGTCAGTTATTGATATATGAATGTAAATTCCTTAAGGCGAGACTAAAAAAACCATTAATATTAAACTGTAGAGATTATTACTATTCATAACTGGCCCAAGTTGGGACCATGATCTTTTATTAATATGTAGAGGTTTGTTAATATATAGAGTATCAATATATTATGTAGAGGTTGATAATATATGGAGATTCTACTGTATTGACTAACCCAACCTATGGTGGATTTCCCCAGCATATAAAAAATAGGGAATTTATATACTTTGACATCTCATAGCTCAAATGGCTTAAAACTAACTATTAGGGATAATTTTGTTGAGATTATTAGTCCCACATTGTCTGGGAATTTAAGATCATGCGGTTTATAATCCCTTAGAGCAACCGCAGTGGGCGACCAAGACCAAAAATTTGGGTTGAGAACGAGACGTAGTGGGACGTACTATCGATCAAATATCAGACTATACCTAAATCCCAGAGTATATTTGGTCAGAGAGTAAGATCAAACCCAAATTTAGTCGAGCGTTTATATAATCTTCGCTTCTCAATGGGCAGTTGTATAATCTACGCTTGACATGAAGCGTTGGTATAGTGTTCGTCCCGCGATCAGGCGTAGATATAAAGTACGCCCCAATGGCGCGTTGATTAAATGTGCGCCCCATCGGGCGGAGCTGAAGTTAACGTCTGTCATCAGGCGCCGATATAAAGTGCGCCCGAATGGCGCGGTGATATAATTAACGCCTGAAATCAATTGCAGCAGCCAATTTCCAAGCAAAAGATTTCGAATGAAGCGGCGAAACCAATGGAGAAGAATTATCCTTTGCATTTCTTTTCCTTGCCTTCTGATTCTTCAAGCTTTCCTGCGATCTTTTCCCTCCGAATGAAGGTGGACTATCTTTACATGTAGCTGTTTAGGAGGTTTCAATTGATGATCTTTAAACCCAATAACAGCAGGAACAACAACAATAACAATTAACTAACTTTGGGTGTTTGACACGTGGTGGGTTTGTATTGACCAAGGAAGGTTTGCCGCCCTTGCCCCTTTTATGTGATGCAACAAAATCTTTGAAAGTTGAAGAATAGAATTTGGTTTGTTTATTGGTTCCTGAACAAAAACGCATGTCACCATGGGGCGTTGATTATACAAACGCCTGTCAGCAGGCGTAGATTTTACTTACGTCCCATGGTGCGTTGATTATACCTCCGCCCCATCACCTGGCGTAAATTTTACCAACGCCCCGTAACGCGCGTAATCTTTAGCACTGCCCCACATCGGGCGTAATCTTTATCAACGCCTGAACGGGGCGCACTTTATATCTCCGCTCCACAATCAAGCGAAGATTATAACTACGCTCGACCAAATATACTCGCCCCCACTGCGTCACACAACGGACTAAACTAAATTTTAGTCGTTTTTTTTACTCTTTAATCTTTAGGTTTAGTCGCACCACTGCAGATTCTCTTAGGGCCTCTCCACTCATCGCCAATTGGTTTTGAGTTGGATGCCCGTATTCTAACATGGTATCAGAGCAGGCTATTTGCGACGAGTCATTTGACCGCGCTTTTACTCCGCGTCACCCGATTTATAATTGTCCATGTGTTAGACCCAACGAGGCTACACGTGAGGGGGCGTGTTGAGATTATTAATCCCACATTGTCTGGGCATTTAAGATCCTGCGGTTTATATCCCTTAGGGCCTCTCCACTCATCGCCAATTGGTTTTGAGTTGGATACCCGTATTCTAACAATTTCTTTTGTATCTTTTCCTTCCGCAAGTGCAATCTCTTTGAGATCAAATTCTAAAAAACTTTGATCCACCCTATAAATGGGTTGGTCACTGCCATCTTAAGAGTTTTGAAAGGTACATTACGAGGACATAAACGTGACATTAACAGATAACTAAATTATCAAACTACTTCGAAAATGAATAAAGAACTGCAAAGATTTTACAATGGTTATATTCCAAGTTGGACCAAGTACAAGCAAAAAATAATGACGACTTTCCATGAAAATGACTTCTTCGGCTAGTAGTAATTGAAAGACCGGTCTAATTTTTGTATGCAATGAAGAATTTTAGTAGGAAAATTAATGACATAAACGATGTATCAAAAATGTCAGGGAGATAATACACAATTAGAGACAATGTTTTTTCGATTAGCCAATTAGTCTAATTCATAACATGATAAAATAATTTTTTTCTTAGTTACGTAGGTTTGAAGATTCAAAGTATTTAAGCAGTATTAAAACCATTGAATTATGTCACATTGACAAGTTATACACACAAACGAGGACTGGATTTTCTCATTCGTAACTGACAGAGATCTTTCTTTTTTTAGAATATTTTTTTGGACTCCAAAATTATAATTTTTTCTCTGACGTGAATGTTGTAATCACTAGCAGAAATGTTCAAAGCTTGTTAAAGGAAAAATATCAACCACCGCGTGTTCGTTGCTCTCCTGGAGAGTAACTCCCAACTTGGAGCGGGTCAAAATATTGTGACCACCAGCACCTACCAAGTGAAACCCGACCAGTATTCATCCATCTTAATGTCCCCATTCGGGTTACAAGCTTGCGCAACCAAGCTTAACGTTCATTTCTCTAATCTTGAGATCTAAATATGAAGCATAGTTTTCATTTTTGAGCAATGTGGGACCCTAGTTAGCAATTCGGCGAATAATTCGCGAATTATTCCGAATCAATGCGTTTTCCGAATTATTCGCGAATTATTCCGAATCGATGCGTTTTCCGAATTATTCGCGTTCCCTCCTAACCCCAACCCTAATACGCGTTCAATATGAGGTGCCCGAATAATCCGCGAATTATTCGCGGATTCGGTAATTCGTTCGAATTCGTTCGGTGAGAATATTTGACTCGGTTCGAATTGACTCGGCCCCATCCATTAGACTCGGTCTGAGTTTGACTCAGCCCATCCATTAATATTTCCCTTTACAAAAAGGATTGAAGGTGAAGGGAATCGAACTCAAGACCTTAAGTTCACCAAGTGTAACCCAAACCATTGTGCCAAGCGATTATTGTTGTTAATTTCTTCATATATTTTTATATAATGCATTTTTACTTCATATTAAAATGTATTTACCACCATATAAACCATAAATTAGTCATTTATAGCTATAGATATTTACTCCCTCCGTTCCACTTTAGATGAGTGATTAGGGTTATTTTTTTGTTCCACATTACTTGATAGTTTTCATATTTTTCCCACAAAACTGCCAACATTACCTTAACATTTTGTCTTGTAACCATAAATTTATTTTCAATTACACTAATAACAATTAATTTTTGAAGATTTTTCTCAAGGGTATACACAGAAAACTTTTATATCTCTCTCTATTTCTTAATCTACGTGTAAACACCTAAAATATCAACTAAAGTGGAACGGAGGGAGTATTAATTTATTATATATGTCTGCCGAATTTTGGAGGCCGAACTGATATATGGAAAACGAATTATACACGTACGTATACCGTTCCGTACTACTTCCGAACCACGAACCGAAGACCGTATAGTTGACCGAATTTGATTTTTACAAATCCGAATAATACCCGTACGTTTGCCGTTCCGTACGTATGCCGAATCCCGACTTGCTAACTAGGTGTGGGACTAAATCATTCTCCTTTGCACGGGCTTTTCACAACACAGGAAAACATCACGCACTATAATGGGCTATATTTTCCAGATTTAAGGAAGCCCAACCTAAAGAAAAGAGAAAGAAAACGTAAAAAATAAATAAAAGATTACATGACCCTTGTGTACTTAAAGAAAATCATCCTTCTTTGAATCCTTTACAACAGAGCTTGGAGTGAACACCAATACGATCTTTACCCAAAAAAACCTCCAAAGAATTGCCAACAAAATCTGAATTCAACATAATTTAACAAGACGCAGTACCCGTTTGCTTGAAGGTGGGGTGGACTTCACTGCCGAATGCTGATTTTTATGCTTCATGAATGTGATAGCAACCGCTCTGTATTAGAATTGTGTTTATATGGCTCGACTCTTAGGTTTAGAAACCTAAACACAGCCGATTTTCTTGACACGCAACTCTCGGTACTTCCATATATAACAGCTTACCTCGCAAGACCCAACGTTTTCGTAACACGGCATGTTATTTAACCGCCGGAAGCCGAAGTGGTCGGAACTCACTCGTGCAGTTGTGGTTGTCTGCATTGGCAGGGCATTCTCTGAATTTCCTACTTTCTTGAGATAGTTATAGCGATCATTCTAAAGCATTGTGGCACCTGAGAGGGATGACACCTCATTTATTTATGCGTATCTAAAGCCATTGTCGTGCATGTATGTGTATAAACATTTTTCAAGGCCACAATGAAACATAAGAACCGACCAAAAAAGATATTAGTTTAACGAAAATGCTAGAAAACGCGCTGTTTTCTCGCTACTTTCACGCGTTCCGACGTGGTAAATAGATGTGGCAAGGGGATGTGGAGTTTTAGCATCACACGTCAGTGATCCGAAACCTGACACCCATGTGATTGCTTTTGTCAAGAAAAAAAAATTATTGACTTTTTTAATCTCTCTCTTTAGTCTTCGTCTTAACTTCCTCTGATGAATTTTTTGTTGTTGCTTTGATCAAAATTCCGAGATGAAATTTTGTCGAGAAATGGAATTGATAAACCTACAAACTCAAATTGCTTCGAACTATCTAAAAAAACCAGAATTGCTCCAAGTTAATAGCTCTTATAGTTGTAATTTTCTGCTTTTGGATTTGTGAACTAAAGCTTGGTATAGATTTCGGTTTCAGAGATGATAACATTTGCAGGCATACTTTTATAGATCTTAAGCGGAAGAGAAGATGAAGGTTACTCAGAACAACTGCAAATCAAATCTCATTCAAATCCCGTACGAATTTCATATCCCAAAATTTAGCTATACTATATCCTGAGAAACTACTCCATTTAAGAATTCACAGAAGAAGCTTTAAAAATGGTAACAATTACATTCATCGTATCCTCAAATTTCAAACCAGCATATTTAACATAAATCATCCCCACTAACAAGAACGGCAACAAAAATACAAACAAGTTCACACTTAAAATTGATAAAATCAGATCCTAAATTTAGAATTTCAACAAAAATCTAAAAAATTTCCCGGTTAATGAAAATCAACAGATGTTCCAAAATTGAATACACCCAAAATATCAATCAATAATGAAACATCAGAATCAATCGATTTGAGATAATTGAGACATGAAAAAAAAAAAAGGATCTCATCGTGGTAGATGGGGAAAGAGTTGCATATAATCGAGTAAGGAGAGCAAAAATAAATCGATTTGAGATGTTCATATAGTCTACTTTTGTTTGACGATAGCAGCATAGTGTAATTCTCTACAATTGAAGATGAAATTTATGATGATGATTACCGTGATGGATAGGAGGCAATCATCTTGGGAATAAACATCAATAAAATGAAGAAGTTCAACATTCATCAGTGAATCGATACTATTTTCACCCCTTTTTATTAGAGTTTAGATTATTCAAACCGTAGATTTCTAAAATTATTTTGCTATTGAAGATGGATATGAAGATCAGCTGATGGAATAGAGAGTTGCAGAGGATTTTTGGTTAAAGAAAACTCTATTCCTTTCTCTCACTTGAAACAGATGAAACAGATACGTGGAATGAATAAAGTCCTTGTCGCCTACCACATCATTGCCCCAACTCATCCTGCGTGAAAGTGGTGAGCAATTAGCGATGTGCCTAGCGCGACCGTTAGTTTAATGAGTAATTTATTCTTATGATCCAAGAAATGATGAGTTTTTATGTTTTAGCCCCAGGTTTATTTAACAAAATTTACAAATTATTCCAGTGGTCCTAGATTATTATAGGAATTAAGATTAACAAAATAACCGGTGTGCATATTGCCTGCACATAAAATCAATATGCATATTGCCTGTACACTATAAAATATGAAGAAAATTTAAAAAATTATTCACAAAAATCATGCACACTATAAAATATGAAGAAAAATAAAAAGAATTATGTACATAAATCAGTGTGCATATTTCATGCACATAAATCAGTGTGTATATTGTCTACACACTATAAAATATGAAGAAAATTAAAAAATTATTTAAAGAATTAAAAATTATGTGAAATGAAAATTTGATAGTTGTATTTACGCTCGTTGTGCAGGTCTTTCAAAAAGCTTTCCAAATATATAAATTTTTTCAAATTCTTACGTATGATTCGTGAGACATGTTATGTTCAAGTTGGCATGACGATTATACCCTTAATAAAGGATATAGTTTATTTGATAACATCATCAAACATTTTTATCCAAAACGTCCTCCTTCTTTTTTAAGGGTCATTTCAACAAAATTGGTTAATTTTTTTTTAAATGAATTTTAAGTCAAAGGCCATTTGAGTAAGAGAGAGTGAGGGAAGGGCCAAACACTTAATTCCCAATAAGATTATCGGACATTGATTATTGGATTAGTACCTTCAAACAAAAAACTCATTGATCACATCGAGATGGCGGATTCAAGCTTACAGGGGTTTACTCAAAAAATACTTTTTGTGATTTCCCGGGACTTTAATAGATTTCTAAAGTATTGTGTTACTGGTTATATACTTTAGAAAACTCCTTGTAAGTATATGTTACTCGTTATATACTTGTAAAATCTCTTTCAAAGTTTGTGTTACTCGTTATAAATGAGAAAATTTAAAGAATTTCCATACTTCCCAAACTTTAAGACTTTGAATGACATTTATGTGTACATTTGCTTTGGAGAAAGTCTTGCAAAATGTGAAAGATTTTGGAAGACTTCTACAAAAATTAAAAACTTAATTTATTAGTATGTTTTATATATTTATTTTGATATTATTTTATTTTATTTCAAGTCGATGCAATCGCTTGCACGTATACTCTAGATCTATTACTCTCTTTAAAACAAAATATATATTTTAGATGCATATATACATATATGTATCATATGATACGATCAAACTCTTTTTTATTTTGTTATTAGATGAAATGAAAACTTTCATTCATGGCTAAAGTGTCCCAAATTATGGTTAATTTAATTTGCAATTAGCGTTTTTCAAGAATTGTTTTGAGTAGATAAATTTTATAGAACTTTACAAATCTAGAGATTTGTAGATTCATCATGTTAGGTTGTTATACAATTCTCTAGAAATTTGTTTTCACAACTTTTTAGAACTCTACAAATCTCTATAAGAGTTAGGCCAACTCTATAAAACTCTGCAACTATTTTTCCAACTCCGTAGAACTCTACATAAGTTGTCATTTTTCATGACTCTTTTTAAATCTATACAAATCTACAAAAATATTTATTGAGTAAACCCTCGTTAGATTCACACGAGACGATGAGAGGAAGAGATGTGGATAACTTGGAAACATGCTAACAAGCTCCAAGACCAGCTCATGAATATAGTGAAATCCCTCGAGCTCCCCGACAGACGTTTTTACTAGGGAATGCCATCCAATCAAAGTTCAAGGAAAACAAATCCAAACAGTTTATGGATTTTAAACACCGCTTAATTGGAGGCCCTAGAAAATAATTAGGGGCCTCACACTAGAGGATACAAAAAATCACTAAATGTCGAAAACATAATTTGGATCACCCCATATCCAAAAAAATATTAAATGACTAAACTGCCCTTAAATGATTTGTGTTAATAGGTAGTTAAGTTAATAGTATGGTTAGATTTAAATCAGACTTTAGAATTAAGTCCCTTTTGGGATTGCTTTTTTTTAACCAAAAGCACTTTGTAACAAGCTTTTACCAAAAATTGTGTTTGGTAAATTTTTTCAAAGTGCTTTTGGAGAGAAGCACTTTCATTTTAGGCCTGCTTTTAAAAGCTACTCAACACTAGCTTTTAAAAGCTGTAAAAGCAGAAGCTGTGGACCCATATTATTCGATTTAATTGATTCTCTATTTTAACCTTGTTAATTTATTATAATGACAAGTTTTAGCCTCAAATATTGTACATATAACATTATATTTCTAACTTTTATTTCATTTCTCTATTTTTTTTATTTTTTATTTAAAATAATAAATACAATAATAATGGTGTACAACAAGGTGACCCCCTTAGACCCTTGTTATTTGCTTTGACACTGCACCCCTTAGTGAAGACCATTGTTTCTCGATGCAAACTTGACTTGCACGCTTGGTACCTTGATGATGGTACTATAGTTGGGGATAATCTTGAGGTGGCCAAGGCTTTGCGTATAATTGAATCCGAAGGACCGGGCAGGGGGTTGCACCTCAATATAAAGAAGACCGAGGTTTTTTGGCCTTCTCTTGATCCAAGGAGCACAATGTATGGTGTCTTCCCTACGGGTATTGGTAGGCCTTCTAAGGGTGTTAAACTTTTGGGTGATCCAGTGAGTTTAGACATGGATTTTATTAGCGACATGATGTTGAATATGGTGCACAAAACTGTTCAACTAATGAATGCGATCAAAAAACTCAGGGATCCTCAAAGTGAGATGATTTTGCTTCGCAGTTGTACTGGTGTGTCTAGACTTTATTTTGCTATGCGAACTACCAATCCTGCTGCATTACAACCGGCTACTGATCTCTTTGATGACCAGCTTTTTCAGTATTTGAGACTTCTGATTACTGGAGATGGTGCGGGTTTTGGTCCTTTACAGAATAGATTGGCTAACTTACCTATTAAGGAAGGAGGACTTGGCATTTATACCATGGCGGATACTCATGCTTACTGTTATCTTGCTTCTCAAAGCCAGACTACTTCAGTACAAAAGACGATCCTTGGTAATTTATTCTCAACAGACAAAGGTTTAGCTTATCAGCTGGCTCTTTAAACCTTTTCTCAGGTATGTGGATTACCGTCTACTTATTGTGTCGATGACACTGCCCCCCCTTCCATGCATTCTCTGGCAGTTGTTTATTTTGATGCAGTTAAGAAGCAAATCCCATACCAATTTCATATGTCTGAAAGAGACTCCATCATATGGCAATGTAACCGTATCAATCATGCTCAAGACTATCTTTTGGCGGTACCCATTAGTGGGCTCAACCAATGCCTTGGATCTAGACAATTTAGAGTTGTGCTTTGTTATCGTTTGGGTATTCCTCTGTTTGTTGAGAATAGCTTATGTCCTAGTTGTAACAAGTCTATGGATATTTTTGGAGATCATGCGCTTCATTGTGCTAAAGATATTGGTTATAAATTTCGTCATGATGTGGTTCGTGATGCTATTGTGGACATTTGTTACAAAGCCAATGTGCCTGCGCGCAAAGAGGTTTCTCTGGGACTTCAGTCGGATGATGGCAAAGATTTAAAACCTGCTGATATCCTCGTCCTCAACTGGGAGAATGGGCAAGATGTTTGTATGGATGTCACATGTGTCTCTCCTTTTACTGGGGAAGGTGTTCACTCCTTCGCCCCCGGTAAGGCTATTTCTGGGGCGGTTTTACGAAAACGCGCCAAATACTTGGACAAGTGTATCGCACATGGTTATGGTTTGGGGGTGCTGGCCTTCTCTACGTTAGGGGAGCTTGGTGAAGACACTCTGATTTTTTTTAAGCGTCTAAGGAACTGTCTGGTTAGTAATGACGCTAGTAGTGGCTTTGATAGTTTTATTTTTTATCGTTTAGGGGTTACGATTCAAAGAGGTGTTGGGGCCCAGCTTGTTGCTAGGTTGCCAACCAAAAGCCCTGTGTAAAATTTTTAATTACATATATTATTTTAGTATTAATTTTTATTATGGAAATAATAATTAAAAATCAATATAGTAATTTTTTTAATAAATATTAAAATAATAATATTTTCTAAGCAAACCATAATCATAGAATTCTTTATTAAATAATTAAAATAATAAATAAAATAGATATTACTTATATATTTTATAAATGTATTAAAATTAGAAATATAATTTATTATAATAAAATTTTATTTAAAATTAATTTTTGAAATATGTCTATTTTCGTCATTAACTACATCACCAGCACTTTTCATTACCAGTTTACCAAACATAATTTACAGTTTGTTAATTGCACAGTGCTTTTAAAATTATAGTTTACCAAACGCGATGCCGATTTATTTCCACAGCACAACACATCAACACACATCACAACACAACATAAAAGCGTTTTTCTAAAATTCATAGCAATACCAAACTAGCCTTTAAAATTTGGGGATTTTTTGTTTTGTTTTGTTTTTTTAAGTTGAGAAGAAGAAGAGGAGATTTTAGAGGGATCATAGACACTATGTCACAACTCAGAAAAAGAGTCGTTAATGTCGGGGTCTATTCCCTATCGACTCTGTAATGTCGTCAATGTATTGTCACAAAAGTTGACGATTCAAACCTGCAAATTTTTTTGGTTATCAAAAATCGTCAAGGTGTTATTTTATACCATAACGTCTCCAGTTATCATTTTGTATCTATGCCTATTTTTGATCTCTATACCAAAGAGTCGTTATACCATAGTCTTTATACAAAGAGTCGTTTTGCAACGATCTTTACCCAATTATGGTACACATAACGACTCTAGTTTTGTCTTTTTATACTATAAAGAATGATACCAAAGAGTGGTTATAACTAGAGGCGTTTTATACAAAAGAGTTTTTATACATAAGTCATTATCATTTTGCAATTGTCATTTTGTATTTTCATACCAAAGAGTCGTTATCATTTTCTTTTTATACATAGACGACTCTACCAAATCTGGTGACGATTCTCCAATACACAATGACGATTCTACTAAATTAAGATGACGATCCTTCCATTTTTTTTTGGACATATAGATGGTTTTTGTTCATGAAGAGTCGTTAGTGTATAAAAAGGGGTCGTCAAAGTAGGATCGTCAATTGGTTCTATAATACATTGACGATTCTATTCGGGGGAAAAAAATATTAAAACCCAGAAAAATGGTCGTTATCTCCCACACCTTAGACATCAACGATTTTTCATACAAATAACATGCAGATGAAAAATCGTTAGGGTATATAACTCGAGGTTGACGACCCTTATTTTTCAGCTAAAAACCGAATTTTGCAAACAAAAAATCAAACTAATAGAGTTATGATAGAGAGTCGAGAGAGAGGGGAGGAGGGGACTGATTATTTTTTGGGTTTAAAAATGAAAATGAGTTGGGGGTTAGAGTTAAGGATAATAGAATTTTAAGTTTTAGGTTTAGTGAAGGATAAAACAGTATTTTCACTGTATCTTGGGGTGGGAATAGATTTTTTGGGGTGAAAGTAAAATGGCTGAGGCCCCTGATTATTTTCTAGGGTCCCCAATTAAGCGGTGATTTTAAAGACTAAGCATATTTTATTTTATTTTTAATTTTTTTTGTGAATAAGACATTTCATTAAAAAACTAGGACTCCAAAGGAGCCTGTAATACAAAAGGAGTAGAGCCATCTAATATCGATCCACTGGAAAATCTTCTGATATTAGATTTATTCACTAGTATTTGTTGTTGAATATATGAGGGAGAAGTATATTCCCATGAAACAGTTGAACTTAAAGTTCTAATAAATTTATCTAAGTGTCTACTACCATATTTCTTGATCTTGGAAAGAAATAGAAACCCAAACTATTTCATGCAAAGATGTTTGATCCAGACTCATGGTTCGGACAAGGAAAGATCTCAAAATGAAAATGATCTCTTTATATTTCTCATATTTCCGAATATATCAAATACTTTCAATTACTAGATTTTATTTCCATAATCTACACAAAAAGTTTCTTGATTTCTTCTTCCTCACTCGAATATGGAACACATGGTGGGGAAAGAATTCTAATACCGATTAAGTGGTATTAGTATGAGATTTTCTCTAATTATGGAACTTTGAACAACCCGAGTGTTCTTGATCTAGAATCATATGAGAAATTCTCCTTTTGTTACCTCAAACTAGCGAAGTGTCTTGACTTTGGTTGTCAACGCAACTCTTAGAAATTTTGTTCTTGATACAGTTTATGCATCTTATCTTATCTTTACCTTTACCATTAGATGATTTAATAACATCGGAAGACATCCATTCTTAAAATGGGTAAATCACTAATGGAGGAGGAAGAAATAAGATTGACAACTAATGCAAAATTAGATGTTTCCTCTTCTTCAGAATCATATGAATCAGAGGTCTCATCATAAGTTACAGCCAATTCCTTACTTCCAGTGTACTTCTTATGATTGGGACAGTCTTTAGCAATATGACCAAACCCTTTACACTTGAAGCATTGTGGCTGATATTCATCATCTTCTTCATGTTCCTTTTTGACATGAACTCGATCATGTGGTCGAGAAGATTGGTGAGTATCCTTTATGAATCTCTTATTTCTTGACCTTAAGAGATCTCGAAACTGTCTTGTTATCAAAGATAATAATTCTTTGATTTCATCATCAGAGTTTCCTGCAATCTGTTCATCTGAATCATCCAACTGTTTATTCCTTTCCATTGGAACTTTAGGAATTTTTTCATCTTTAAAAGCAATTCCTTTATTTTGAATAGACTGTGATTCATGATCAAAGATATTTAAATTTCGAACGAGTGTACTTCGTGAGAGATCTAAGAGATCATTTGCCTCTATGATTGCATGCTTCTTAGAATCGTATCTTGGTGGCAATAATCTGAGAATTTTGCACACTATATCCTTTTCAGAAATAGTCTTTCCTAGAGAGAATGATGCATTAATTATCTCAGAGAGTTTAAGATGAAACTCTTTAAAAGTGTTGTTGTCATCCATTCGAAGGTTTTCCCAATCATACGTAATAGTTAAAAGCCTAGCTTCCATCTCCGATGTGTTTCCTTCAAACACGATTAGAAGATTATCCCAAGCTTCTTTCGAAGTTTGACATGCAGATACATGATGTTGTACATCACAGCTTATAGCATGTATTATAGCATTCAAACCATCTGAATTCTTCTTAGCTAGTGCCTTTTCTTCGTTCGAAAAATCTACTAGGCGTTTAAGCTCCGTATCCGAATTTTCTATCTTTGGAAGAATATAACCATCGACGACTAATTGCCAAGTATTAAAGTCTCGTGATTGAAGAAAAGATCGCATATCATATTTCCACCATAGATAGTTTGTTCCATCAAATCTTGGCGGTACGTTAATTGAAGTCGATTCGTGAGAACTCGAGTTCATTCTTATAGGATGGATAGCACCAAACACAGATTGTTATATCTTTTCATGTTTGCCTGCTCTGATACCAATTGAAAAGACGAGGGTACCCCAAATATACCTCAAGCTATTACTTTTCCTTCCTATAAGTCCTTTATCCGAAAGTGATTGTCTATGGACTGAGTCAAGACAATACAACAAATCAGTTCACACTTTGTGTGATCGTCTATGGATACGAGATCGAGACACTACAACAACAAAGTGTGCTTACTTGATACAAAGTTTCGTACTTAACCAAACTCAATAGGATTCACGTATCAAGTAAATAGGAATTAACGTTTGTGCAATTTACTTTAATTATAATAAAACAATTATAATGCGGAAATATAAAGTAAATGATACAACAAGATTTTGTTAACGAGGAAACCGCAAATGCAGAAAAATCCTGGGACCTAGTCCAGAATTGAATACTCACGGGAGTAAGCCGCTATAAAAAAATAAGACAACTTCGTATAGTTGAAACCAAGCAACTAAACCTATAGTTCACCTAGTTCTGTCTGTATTCCCACGCCTCCAACCTGTAAACAAGTCACGTACTTGGACCAATTCCTTTGGTCCGTATTCCAAACAGTAAAGGAACAACAAATATGTTTGATATCAACTCTCTTCAACCAAGTGATATGAGTTGCGCAAAGGTTCCATTGTTTATCTTAACATAAACTCCTTTGCCAGGTTCCAATATCTATCTTATGTTCAATCACCCAAAGATAATCGTTAAGATTAAGCCAATAACACTCTTCAACCAAGTGATATGTGTTGATGCCGATCTTCCTCAATTAATCAATCCAATCTACCACAAGGATAAACCGATTATTAATTGGATCCTCTTTTTCCCAAACAAGTATTATGCACACCAAAGATTTTAAAAGCCAAGTTATAAATCTTCAATATCTTATTTGTCTTCAAATCTTTAAATCTTCTTAGATCTTCAATAAACACCTGCACACAACTACTTGAAC
The DNA here is from genome assembly GCA_023529315.1 of Papaver bracteatum. Lineage (NCBI taxonomy): Eukaryota > Viridiplantae > Streptophyta > Magnoliopsida > Ranunculales > Papaveraceae > Papaver > Papaver bracteatum. The sequence goes on from JAJJWX010004631.1 coordinate 1,003,977, forward strand.
TTCTTGTGATCAATCACACACAGAACGAAGTTTGTTAACAATGGATTATCACAAGATCGTCTTTAGATCTAACAATAGTCTAAAAATCCATGTCGAAAACTTGAACTAGTTTGAGTGAATTTTATATCAGAAGAGAAGATTCTCAAGCATAAACAAACTAGGTGCAATCAAAGTTCAACCGCCATTAGTTAATCAAATCAATACGAAAACTAAAGATAAACCGCAATATCTAGTTTCCCACTAATGGGTCGCGCTAAAGCTTCTCAATCCCAAAGAAGACTTTAAATTGAGCGGCCGTAAAAGATTTTACCTAATTAGATTACTCTCATCTCCGATAGATGGCTTCATCAGTAACAAAGACAAAAGAGTAAGTCTAGGTTACGCAGGATTAGTTTGCTAGAAATGCGAACTCAAAGTATTTATAGACAAGGAAGTTTGGACACCAAGGAATTTACAAAACAGAAAATATTCTCAAGCTATTTTTCATTACTCCACCAAATTCGGTTTTCATAATTCCTGTGAATGCACTGTCCAAAAATAATGATCGAAATCTCCTTGGAAAATCTTTAATCAGCAAATACACATTACTAATTCTTATTTTCCATATATAATTAAAAAGATTCTTAACTTATTTAAATTCGATCTTGGGATTTACTTCCTTCTTAGCCGTTAAGGAATATCTTTGAATAATATAGAATAAGCATTAATGCACCGTGTTCTAAGAGTGACGACATCTTACTCTTGCAAGTCTTTTCCATGCTTGCTCACTTGAAACCGATTTACCACACTTCCAAACAAGTTTAGAATTGGTTCATCTGACTTTCATGAACTATGTGATTGATCAAGTTTCACTCAATCACAACTCATGGGTTTACGGTTTTACCAAAACAAGTTTCGGTTCTACCTCCATGTGAGTACTGTGCATAGTTACACTAGCTTACCAAACATATGGCTGAGTAGGTACTAGGATCGGTTCCCCACATATATTTGGTATCTAACTTGTATGCACTACACATGTCCATAGGATCGGTTCCCCCTTCCCAAAAACGTGTTGCACATGGTCATAGGATCGGTTCCCCTTTCTTCCATAAACCTTGCTACACCTCTGTTTGTGGGAGAAAACTACTTCTCCAGGTTTAGGTAATTTTGGGTGTGTGTGGATGAGAAGTGAATTTAAACCTTTAAAAAATGTGATGCACGATGAGCACTTTTGATTCGAGAGATAATCTGTACAATTCTGGCCTAAACCGAAGACACGGCCATTCCAGATTTTTTTCGGTCACAGGTGAAAGATGTGAGGTTGATCTTAGGGAGGGAAGCGAAGAAGGTGTTGAGAGTATGAAGGTGAAGGCTATTTGATGACTTGTTAACAGAAGGTTGAGCAGGCTAGCAAATGTTGCAGGCAGGCTCTGGGTGTTGAATACGATGGTATTAACACTCGGTTTTTTCTGTGTTGTTGGAAATAGGGAGGAGAACCTATTTATACAAGTCGATAAGATTTCATCACGTCTCTCGTGGGAAAGTGGAGGAAGTGGAGTTGTGTGTTAGTGTCACGCGAAAGCTTGCCCACTTCTCCTATCATCGCTAACTACCCATGTTTCTCTTACACGATCTTGTGATGGCGTGTTGCACGCTGTAAACCTCCAGACCAATACCCCAGTTTGTATCCCCCAGTTGTGACGTGATTAACGTATCGAGTGAGTCGTGGGACCAACATAAGGTAGCAAACGGTGCTAGGTAAAATAATCAAGTTGTTTGTAGGCGCATATTGTATGCATGCGGTGCATTAAATATGCTTAACATGCTTGAAGCCTACACAACCTTGAAGAAAAGATTGCAAGTTGAAGTGACTCAACTAGCTAAGTCCAGGCGTTGTTCGGAAGTCGCATGAGCGGGACCCACCTTGGCCGGTTATTCCATGGGAAAGTGTGGAGGATGGTGATCACGGTGATACCTTGTTTGCCACCTAACTCCCTTCCTAGGCTATTCATCCAAGCATGCGAACTTGGACGGACGAGATTGATGGAGGAATAACCGTTGGATTAGGTTTTGCAAGGCTTGCAAGCCTCCCTTTTCACCCTCACGGTTTTCAGCCTTGGGAGGTGTGCATGGAGTGGCCGATCAGTCCAGCAGGTAGGCGGGACGCCACTCTATGTGCCCATGCTTGTTGGAAGTCAATCAGAGCAATCTAAGCCGCACGTTTCAGCCTGCGATGATGGACATCCGAGATTAGAAGGGGGCCGTGCATGCTACCTTTGGGTGCACAAATCGAGATGGATAGATGCAACCGTTCGCGGCCGATTGGTTGGCCGTGTAGATGGGACCACAGTGGACATGATGGTGTGGTCGGCCAGCTAATCCCTCCTTCCTTTGGCTTCCGTTCGTTTTCCTCAAAGTGGCTGCCTGCGACCACTTGATGCAAACCCTAATTTAGGGTTTCCGACCGGTTACCTACATCCGACCGAATCCAGCATTTGCCGACCTCTTTTAGTGAGGTCGATGGTGCGAGGGGAATGTTGGGACGATGGTGAGCATGTGCGTGCGCGCTACTCGGTCCCGCGCGTGATCTAGGCCGTCCAACCATGCCTGCGAAGTTGGACGGATGAAATCTATTTTTGAGTTTGTTTTCAGCAGGTGAGACTAACATGGGTAGTCTTGCATGCATTCAATGGGGCTAATATAACCCGCCGTCAGGTAGCCTACGGGTGTTTGCATGTCGAACACAAGGCTTTGAGTAAGGCATTAATTGTAATGATGTAAACCTACAGAAAATCGGGATGGTTGCTACATGCTCCAATGAATTATCATGGTGAGAAATATTCATCACCTGAAGGCTTTATCCTTTGCAGGACGTCAGCTTAGAATTTGGCTTTTATAATTTTAGCCCTGAATAGAATTCCAACATCAACATTAAGTCCCCTTCCTAGCATGCAATGGTTACACTATTGTAGGGTAGGCATGAGATGGTGACAATTTGCATACAAAAATAACAAAAGTCAGAGTAAATACATGTTTACCGCGTGGGAGAAGGTATGTCATGTGTGTTAAATGCCTTGGAGCCGGTTGAGTTGATCCTTCCAATGGTAAAGCTCGGCTGGGGAGGTACAGCTTGGTGGGTCGATCCACCTTGGCCTTCCTATTTCTGTGTGCCTTCTCATATGCCTAGCAAGTATCGTGCATTCGATAAACATTGTTGATCACAGTCCCGACTCAACAGCCTCAGAAAGCGGCAAAGGTGGACTTCTTTTCTCCTGGGGATCTTGTTGGATCGTGAGGCATATAAAGAAGTTTTCATGTATTCTTCTCATTAGGCGATCGTCTTCAACATCTCAGGTATTGCTCCACACGTTGATTTCTTAAACGATTGGCGATAGTTGTGATTAGAATACTTTTTATGTGCCGCCGTAATTTACCTTCCTCTCTTTTTTGCAGTACATAATGGAAGTAGTTGGTGATGATCACTCTGCAGCTTCTTCAGAAAAAAGTTTTGAAGTTGATAAACTAGAAGCTAACGCACATGAGGAGGTGATGGCTAAAATTGATTCGCCACTTCGTGAAGTCAGCCATGCCATACAGGGAATGTCTGTCTTGCATTTAACCATTTTCAGGGGGGGGGGGCTCCATGCTCTTTCAGTTGCAATCGATATGGAGGAGAAACAAAGACATGAGGAAGCGTTACGAGCAAAGTGGAAACGCGAGGCGTCACAAGCACCAGTAAGCTCGAGAACTGAAAGGTTTGCGGATCGGTTGAAGAGACGGAGGGTTGAACACGAACGTCCTGCGGGTGATGGGAAGTATGATTACCCAATATATGGTGGTGTGATAATCCTTGACCCTGATACTGATGAGACTGAACGTCCGAAAGTGATTTGCATGATTTCCAAGGTTGCAATGGATTCTGTAGAAGGTGCAGAAGATACACATGCTGAAGATGTTGAGGCGGTAGCTGCTGTGCCCGAAGAAGAAGTTGAGGCGTCTCTGGAGAAAGCGGCACAAGATGTGGATCCCAACAGTGATGAAGACGCAACCAGCAATTGAGTTTCCCTGTTATTCTTCTTCGTAGTGTTTTTTTTTTATAATCAGTGGCGGCTGAGTTTGAAGTTTTCTTCTTTGCTTGCTTGTCTTGAACAAAGTTTTATTCAATGTTGCTTTCGAAACATGCATATTTTTTCTGCTTGTGCCCCCTGACGTGAGTCTGGCTCTGTTGAAGTAGATCATGTAGGATACCTTCCTCCTCCCATTTTTACATGTTTTATTCCTCCCATATTACCAGGATGGTATGAAGATTTGGTATGAGGATTTAGGGTTTTCTTTCTGGTTAATGGTGGTTTGAAGGTGACTCATAACTTTGTGTAATTTTATGAGAAATTATAAAAGGAATGAAATCTTGATTACTTGAAGAAATATTGAAACCCTAATAAGTATGAAGGCAAGCGGTGCCATCATTTTGAAGGAATTACAAATATTGTGAAAAGGAAAATTGTTGGAGGAATCCCCCCGGGGGGATTAGAGAGGTGATGTCGTGTCTTCAAGTGAGGTAGGGCTTGAGCCATCGTGGGTGAACAACCACACCTTCGAATTTGTCTGCATTGATGATCTTGAAGTAACCGCCCAAGATAACATCTGCCACTAAGAATACTTCCTCTTCCTTTGTAGGCATATCAGGCTGGGCAGTTATTTTTACTGCCATGTTTCCAACTTGGAACGTGGTTACCTTTGCTACCATATCTCCGATTTGAAACATATTTGGACTTGGTATAACAGCTTGCTTCTGACACGTGTCATTCTTGACTGCTTCCAAACTTTTGGTGAAGCGCTTAAAGGGGCCAGCACTCCATTCACATCTCTTGGTGGTGGCCTGCCTGTCAGGTGAAACAGTCCCTTGTGATCCAGCAGGACAATTATCCACTACTTGCAAAGAGGGTTGTTCAATGAGACTTACTTGGGATCGGAATCTCTTGACGTTGGACGAAGGGATTTCACCAGGGAGTTGCGTTATGCTTGTGAGTTGTTGGTATGGAGGCAACAGGCAGTCTTCGAGTCTCCAAGGTTTGTTGAAAATCATCGGAGCTGGCTTGCTGGAGATTCTTCTAGGTACTGAGATTGGTAAGGAATGCTCCTTGTGTACCCACGGGCGCCCCAGAATCATGTCGTAATCTGGATGTTCCTTAATTATATGGAATCTGGCTTGTGTTGGAGTGTTACCTATCTTGACATCAAGGTCAATGTATCCGTAGACATCTACAAACTCTCCTGCTGGGCTCTTGATCACAGTCGGACCACGGATAGCCTCCTGCTTTGAGATTTTCGCAGCTTACAGGGTCTTGATAGTAACGATGTTGAATTCAGAAGCTGCATCGATTAATGTGTTATCGAACTTGACATCTTTCAAATGGGCGACGGTCAAAAGTCCCCAGTTTCCTTTGTTGGCGCTATCTTCCAAGGAGGATTGAGATGATGTAACGACTTCTTTTTCTGGGTACAAATGCCTGCCTGACACAATACGGTTGAGGGCCATGAATATATATTGACGTTGTACCTTAGAAAGGTACAAAATTTCACACAGGTGTTCCATCATGGATTGTGCAGTCTTGCGCATAGAGTCTCCAGAGATCATGCAACTTCGTACAGGAAGAGGGTCTCTGTGAACTCCTTCATTTCCCAATTGAAGCTCTCCTGCTGCTATCTTTTCCCTGAAGATTTCTTTCAACTTGTTGCAATCCTTAGTTGGGTGGTGAACAAACCTATGATAACGGCAGTACTTAGGGTCTGCCATGTCTTTCTCAGTTGGTGGATGTCTGATAGGAGGTATCTTGATAGCATCATCCTGAATCCATTCCTCTAAGAGTTCCATTACTTCATTTATCAAAAACGGGAAGCTTGTGTCTTCGGTGCTCTGCGCAGGATCCTTGCCTATTCTCTTCCGGGGCGAAGCTTTATGCGTTTGAGCGGCACGCTTGGGTTGTTGTTCTGCCACCGCTGGAGCTTTTCTCTTTCTTCCTTCGCTTACTACACTGACAGAAGTGCCAGTATTATACTGCTTGTTGATGAGGCGCCTGTTTCCCCGATTATCTCGTGAATCGTCGCTCCGAATGATCCTGGTTCTTTCCAATAATGCTGGGGCGGTAGTGGCTGAACGTTTGGCTGCTTCATGGAGCTCTGAGAACGTCTGGAATCCCAAGTTTTCCATCATGGCGCGATATATGGGTATCATTCCGTTGATGCATAATTCCACCAGCTGTCGTTCTGTGACATTTGGTTCATGGCAGTCCAACGCTTGTGTTCTGAACCTCTTGACAAAATTATTTGGATGTTCGTTGTTCCGTTGGGAGATTCTCCCCAGGTCTGAGAAAGTAACTTGCTCAGATACAAAGAAGTACTTCTTGTAAAACGCCCTGACCATCTCACTCCAATTGGATATGCTTTCGGGTGTGATGTTGTTGTACCACGTATAAGCTCTCCCCGTAAGTGATTTGGATAATTCCTTCAGGCGGAGAATGTGATTGTATTCGTGTTCTCCTAAGGATTCTAAAAATAGAGAGACGTGTTCACGAGCATTACCGGTACCATCGTAAAAGGTGAATTGAGGGGAGGTGTATCCCCTGAGAAGAGGAATCCGCTGCACGTCTTGTGGATATGGAGGCTGGTGTCGATGCGCGTCCATCGGATTTTCTCAACGATTTTGGAGGAGTCTCTCCAGATCTTCACGTGTAATAAAGTTGGATGGTCGGCTCCTTTCCCTTAGATGATCCTGGTCCCTTTCTCTTGTGTGGTCAGCAGCATAAGACTCTTCGTTCAGGTAGGCTTGCGTAACTGAGGCATCTGCTCCAGGTGTGCTGAACGTATTTCTTGTTGCCCCTTGGGGCTGTCTCGACTCTTGCAGTAATCGATCGGTTAATGTTTTAAGGAAGGTGAGTACCTCTTTATGAGTGTTTGCCATGTATGCTTGAGCTTTAGCGAGGGTTTCTTGCCTCTTCATCAAGTCCACCATGGTGATAGGAGGTTGTTCTCCTTTTGGGTCCTCCAGATCCTCGTCCTGAAGGGGGAGTAGCAGTCGTTCTGGTGACGGACGGAGGTGTCATGCTTGAGGAAATGCTTGGATTTGCAGCTGCTCTAGCTCTTGTAATGGGAGGTGTCACACCTACTGGAATATCCGCTCCTGCTCCGCTGGTACTGGTGGTACTGATGGTAGAAGACGCAACTCCACGGGACACGTTGGTTATACTGGCGAGTTGTATAGTGACACCAGTAATTGGGATATCAGCGTTAGAAGTGCTGTCGGCGCTACCTCCCTCGGGATTGGTTGCTGATCCAGATCTAAGATACACCATTCTTGAAAATTGAAATGGTATTGAAGAGATCGACTTCACAACCGATAGATTAACCTCCCACTGTGGTCGCCAATTGTTTGTGGGAGAAAACTACTTCTGCAGGTTTAGGTAATTTTGGGTGTGTGTGGATGAGAAGTGAATTTAAACCTTCAACAAATGTGTTGCAGGATGAACACTTTTGATTCGAGAGATAATCTGTACAATTCTGGCCTAAACCGAAGACATGTCCGTTCCAGATTTGTTTCGGTCACAGATGAAGGATGCGAGGTTGATCTTAGGGAGGGAAGCGAAGAAGGTGTTGAGAGTATGAAGGTGAAGGCTATTTGATGACTTGTTAACAGAAGGTTGAGCAGGCTAGAAAATATTGCAGGCAGGCTCTGGGTGTTGAATACGATGGTATTAACACTCGGTTTTTTCTGTGTTGTTGGAAATAGGGAGGAGAACCTATTTATACAAGTCGATAAGCTTTCATCACGTCTCTCGTGGGAAAGTGGAGGAAGTGGAGTGATGGAGGAAGTGGAGTTGTGTGTTAGTGTCACACGAAAGCTTGCCCACTTCTCCTATCATCGCTAACCGCCCATGTTTCCCTGACACAATCTTGTGATGGCGTGTTGCACGCTGCACGCTGTAAACCGCCAGACCAATACCCCAGTTTTTATCCCCCAGTTGTGACGTGATTAACGTCTCGAGTGAGTCGTAGGACCCACATAAGGTAGCAAACAGTGCTAGGTAAAATAATCAAGTTGTTTGTAGGCGCATATTGTATGCATGCGGTGCATTAAATATGCTTAACATGCTTGAAGCCTACACAACCTTGATGAAAAGATTGCAAGTTGAAGTGACTCAACTAGCTATGTTTAGGCATTGTTCGGAGGTCGCATGAGCGGGACCCACCTTGGCCGGTTATTCCATGGGAAAGTGTGGAGGATGGTGATACCTTGTTTGCCACCTAACTCCCTTCCTAGGCTATTCATCCAAGCATGCGAACTTGGACGGACGAGATTGATGGAGGAATAACTGTTGGATTAGGGTTTGGAAGGCTTGCAAGCCTCCCTTTTCACCCTAACGGTTTTCAGCCTTAGGAGGCGTGCATGGAGTGGCTGATCGGTCCAGCAGGTAGGCGGGACGCCAATCTACATGCCCATGCTTGTTGGAAGTCAATCAGAGCAATCTAAGTCACTCGTTTCATCCTGCGATGATGGACAGCCGAGATTAGAAGGAGGCCGTGCATGCTACCTTTGGGCATGCAAATCGAGACGGCTAGCTGCAACCGTTCGCGTCCGATTGGTTGGCAGTGTATTTGGGCCCACAGTGGACATGCTGGTGTGGTCGGCCAGCTAATCCCTCCTTCCTTTGGCTTCCGTTCGTTTGCCTCAAAGTGGCTGCATGCGACCACTTGATGCAAACCCTAATTTAGGGTTTCCGACCGGTTACCTACATCCGACCGAATCCAGCATTTGACGACCTCTTTTGGTGAGTTCGATGGTGCGAGGGGAATGTTGGGACGATGGTGAGAATTTGCGTGCGTGCTACTCGGTCCCGCGCGTGATCTAGGCCGTCCAACCATGCCTGCGAAGTTGGACGGATGAGATCTATTTTTGAGTTTGTTTTCAGCAGGTGAGACTAACATGGGTAGTCTTGCATGCGTTCAACGGGGATAATTGGTGAGCGTCATTTACTCAACAAAATAAAAATATATTTCCCACTAATTAAATATAATATAGCGGTAGTAAGAGATCGTTCCCACAAAGAGTAATGCAATTGTTATGTTATCTAAATCGGCGAAAATAATAAAGAAGGATAAAAAAAAGATATTGAAGAAATCCTTCGCAGTTACTAACCGTTACCTCAACATTGTACCCGTTTATCTCTTGTTAGAAACAATTGTCACCAACCGTAGGAAAGCAGGTACGCTTAGCAATCCCCAAAAACTCCTTATATCACCGGATACGGAAGCGCTCGACTACCGGATTCTAATCAAAAGAACCACCTTGACACGGAAGCGCTCGACTACAAGATGTAATTCCCAGAACGCAATAAGATTTGTGAATTTAGGTTTGATCCCAGCAGTAAAACTCGGTACGCTCGGTCCACTTACTGGTGTTGTCTTTACTCGCAATTGCTCCACAGAATCCCTCCGTAAGGTCTTGCGATTTCTACTTGTGTAGGAGATAAGAGACAATTACGGGTCGACTCACCTCTCTACTAGCATTAGAATGATTAATAAACTAATCTAGTTGCACACCCAAACCAATCCAAGAACCAATCATAAACCTTCGATATAGTAAAAACAATCCACAATGAATCAATTTAAAACTTGAAACAAACTTGCAAAATAATTGAGCTTCACATTAGAACTTTGAATTCATCCTTACAATATAAAAGAATAGAAAAGAGATAGTTCTTCCCCCTAAGGGGGAGAAAAACGGTGAAAAGAATATATGTGTAAAGAAGATATTATATGATATTATTCCTAGGGTTCTTTATATATAGGGTTTTGTAACCTCCTTCTTAAGAAACTAGAAAACCTAGCAAAAATAGGAGAGTGCACCTCCTTAGTCCGTGCATAACGCCCGGTCAAAGTAGGTTGCAAAACCCTGGCCAAATATCGCCAAAACCCAAAGTCACAGCCAAATAAATAGTTGCGCCCTTTAGTGTAAAATTTGGCTAAATAGCCTGTTGGGCTCGTCAGCATCTGTATAAGACCATCTCATGTAGCCTGTCGAGTAAAGACTACTGGGAAACTATCAAGATCCGGCCCACTTCAAACTCCATCCCTGAGTTTCTCTCGAGCATCACATACTACCAAGCTCTGTCCGTCAGTAGCTGATAAGTGCATTTTGCACATATATTTTGTGTTAATTCCATGCTAGTATTTGTTGGTTTTCCTGCAGATTATTGTGTGTTACGCGTGTTTTCTCTTATTTGTGCGTTATTAGGTGAATAATCCAAAAGAAGTGAATTGGAGCTTAGTTGTGCAATAAAAGAAGCTAGCTAAGAGAGAAGAAGGACCAAAGACCAAATGTAACTCGTTCAAATACAAGATTTCTACTTTTCATCGGGTAGAGGACGACAAGGCGAAGCCAACGGCGAAATACGAATGAAGTTGGAACTAAACTGTCAGTCTTCCAGAACTGACAGTTAAACAAATATTTTTATGGGCACCCTCACTGTACGTTAAGGGACACCTTCATGTTAAGGGGTAGTCAGTTCAAAGGGAACTGCTAAAGGCAGTCCAGTATTCTATTAGGGGGAAATTTGAAATTCAAAATGATGAAAACTCCCGCGTACATTCAGTCTCTTTTGCATGGAACATTTGTTGTTGATGCTCGGTGATGGAACGTACATGCAGTGATGGAAGGGATTATGTTCAAGCTCAGGCAATGAGCCAGGGACAATGGAGCTGAGAGTTCGGGGTTCTCGGTTGGCTGAGATTAATGAGAGCTTGCTGTTTCTCGAGTTCGTGCATGGCTTGAAAGTGAAGCCGGTGAGTTCAGGCGAAGTAATGGCAGGCGTTAGATGCTGGTTCTCGATGGAGTTGCGGCTGGTGATTGTTCGACGTTGTGGTGCTGGGCAGAAAAGAAACGGAGCTTGGTGCTGCCATGGACGACGAAATGGAGCTGTTCAGTGATGGAACTTGGCGGAGGTGATCGTAATGGTTTATTGGACAGAGTTGGGATGCTGCTGTGGCAGTCTCGAGCATGGAAGAAAATGGATGACGGGAGATGAACCATAACAGCGATATGAAGGAGCTGTTGGAGCTGAAGAACAGTGGGTTGCTGATGGTGGCTTGTCAGGGAAACGGAACTGAGACGAAACGAGGAGGAACTGAATTATGGTGGCCGCTATGGTGGTGAGCTCGATGGAAAAATGCAGATAAGTAAAAGCTCGTAATACTGGTTCATGGAGATATCGTCCATGAAGATGGAGCTGCTCGGTGATGGATATGAAGCTCAGGAGAGAACACGGTACTTTGATGTTGCTGTTGGGTGTTAGCAATGATGAAACAACAAGTTCAGGCATGCATGGCAGTATCGAACTATGGTGATACTCGAGTTTCTGCCGTGTTGTTGATCGGTGCTCAAAGCATGGCATGCTCGGTGTTGGAGGAGCTCAGTTTGGCCGAGCTAGGTGATGACTGCAACGGATGCTCTCTGGAAGAACAATGATGGTTCGTGAGCTTTTGGTGGAGATGGTGACGAAGTCTCGATGCTGTTGATCATCAAATGGCAGTAACAATGACGAGTAGGGACTTGGAAGCTTAAGCAAGAAGTGAGTATGTTACGGTGATGACGAGTGATGATGAGACGCTGACACCATGGATCAAAGTAGCTGGCAATGCTCGAGTAGTGGTAGGGAGAATGCCAGCAAGAGAAGCACTTGAGCAAGGATGGGATGCTTCTCAAAAGAAAGAAATAAAAAAATAACATGAGTGGCGCCGAAAGTGTCATATGCACCAACCGTCCCACAAACCCAACATGCGCAAAGAAAGAAAAAGAAAGGAAAGCATATGCACGCTGTGTCGGGTATTTCATCCTATAAATAAGTTCGAATTCTTCTCTCATTGACAGACCCGGCTGGGGACTCTACACCTCTCCATCCCACTCCTCTCCATCCTACTCTTCTTTCATTTTTAGTTTTAGTTTTATTTCTTCTTCTTTATTTTTGGTTAGTACTCTAATTATGAGTAGCTAAATTTCTATCTAGGATTAGAGAGGAAATCCTACTATGTGTGCTAATATGTTTTGATTATTTTCTATAATAATTCTCTTGGTCCTTATTCTTGATTCGTAACGATAATGATTTTCTTCATGTGTCCTATAATGCTTGATAATTGATTTATATATTCTATGTTAGAGACTAGCATTTTATAGTGAAGAAGATTGTTAATTCTTTGAGAAAAATATTTGCTTGAAAAGATTTATTTTCCGAGACGTATTATTTGTCCTAAACCGTCTTGAGTAATATTGGGAGAGTATTATAGGGAATAGTTATAATCATTTAGTATGTGTAGTAGTGATGGAATCTTGACATCCTAGTCTCCTTAAATTGAATACAAAAATTATATTCAATATTTCAATTATTTTAGAGTTTATAAAAATCACCATCTTTTGTCTAAAAACCGAATCTTTAAAAAAGTCCGAGAATCAAACCCCCTATACTTACCACTTGTAAAACTACATCAGTTTTTGGCGCCGTCGACGCGGACTTGCTTTAGGTTAGGTTTTATATTTACTTTTGTAAATATTTTGCTAGTTTATTTTATTTATTTATTATTTTATTAGATTTTACTATTTGGGTATATTCTATTTTTGGTGTGCAGGATATTTGGGATTCAAATTAGAAGTAAATTTTTTGCACCAAACAGGTAAGTATCCAAATTTTATTTTATTTTTATTTTTGTATATATTTATTTTAGGATATATTCTGATTTGTTTAGATATTTTATTTCTTTGTACATAATTAGTCTAGATTTTTTATTTTCTTTGTAAATATTTTTGTTTTCTTTGATTTTACTTGGGTATTTTTCTTGTTCTTTATCTTTATTGTGCAGGTAATATTCTATATTTATTGTGGAATTGCCTACCAAAAGAGAATTTGGAATTCGAAGCGAAAAAAAAAAAAAATTTTGCCAAAGCTTTTGGTGAAAATTTAAAAAGACTTGGGAGTAAAAAGCAAAGCTAAAGGAGCAAAAGAAGAAGATTTTTTTTTTCACATAAAAAAAAAAAGAGTTTATTTTATTTATTTTGTTGATTGTATTAGGATTTCTATATTCTTGTAATTTTCTATTTCTTTTGCATTATATTTTTTTGGACTTTGGACTTGGACATTCTTTTATTATTTTTTAAAAAACCCTACGGAAGGGTAATATTAAATATCAAACTGTTTGTAGAGAAGGACGGTGATTACAATATCACCTCGGCCCCTCGGGTTCGTGCATGACATAGGAGTCGTGGCCCGAGTCGACAACAACGGTTCATCCCCCGTCTGATACGGGAGGTAAGTTTGTCGAAACACTCGCGAATCTCATGTTAGCGAGTTACTGTATTCCTTCGTTTGCATATATGTTGAGGACTTGAATACGGCTGTTTTATTTTCCTAGTAAAGGGCAAGGACTGGCCATACAAGATAAGGGTTCGGATTTCATCACCGTTCTCTTCTTGCCCGCCTTAGGAAAACGATACCTACGCGAACCTAAGCTTTAAAATTTGAAGTAGAACGAGACCTATAAGGTAACGAGCTTAGTAGGAAAGTCGTTCGAAAAATATTGGTTACTCTTTAGGCATACTCCGAAATTCATGATGGTTTCTGTAAATTGAATGCGTGACTGCGCCGCCTTGTAATACGGTGAGGCCTTGGGTATCAAAGCTCTAGCAGCTTCCCTCGCCTCTATTCAATATACTTTAACTCAGATTGATTCCAGAGGGGTTTGCTCAGATTGTAACGAATTCCCTTTCGAAGGATTAGAAGCTGGTCTAGAAAACAATCTAAGTGGAGCCATCATGCTTTTTGTTTTCTAGAAATCAGTAGGTTTACTGTGGTGGAGTCAACCTTGTTTGTGATTGAATAGAACTTCCCTTCCTTGTTTGTGTTATTCTATTTATTTTATTTTATTTTTCTTTCTTAAAAAAAAATAAAAAAATAAAAAAAATTTATGTCAAGCTGGTATTATAAAGACCAATATAATGATTATCAGACTGAGTATCTAAATGGACATTATCCGTACTATAACCATAGTGTGGATAGAAATTGGGACCACTACCGACCTTCTGAAGGTTATGGTTCATACCACGGTGATCCTAATTACTATTCATACGTCCACCAATCATATGAACGGGCAAATGAGCAATATTATAATGAAAGAAATGAGAGTTCTCCATCTTTAGAGGGTTTAATCAAACAATTGGGACCAGTTCCTGATGAATATAAATCTTATTCCATAGAAGCTGCACTCAAACAGTATGAATTAACAAGTCTTTCTTTACAGGAATCACTTAAGAAGTTGACCAAAGCTGTATGTGAATCTGAAATAAGAATGAATAAACTGTGTGAGACTCTTAATAAGCAGGAAGAAAATGCACCTAAGGCTATTGCTCATAATGAATTTGAATTCCAAAATAGTGTTTCAAATCTTACCCTTGATAATACATATAATTATTCACCTAATTTAGAGGATGAGGTTAGATTAGAAAACACTGCATATTTTAACAAGGTTCAACCATTTCACCCATCTTCATATTATTATTATGATGATGATAGTGTCAATGAAGAATTTGAAATATATAGTCATAGTGACGAGGAAATTGTTACACCAATTGAACCTTATGATGATAATGTTGTTTCTAGTTCAAATCTTAATAATATTGATAATTATTCACCTATTCAAAAGGATGAGGATTTGACTAGAGATACCATAATCTCAGACGGTGTAGTATATCATTGTGACTATGAAGCCGAAGGTGGATTAGAGAAAAGAGTTTATCCTGAGACTAGTGTTTTAGAGTCTAGTGATTCAGAAACAATAGTCCCTTCTGAGGATTATAGAAATGTAGAACCACACGATTACAACCTAGAAGAAATAAAAGACCATTTTCCTAAATCTGATAATGTAGAAATTAAGGAAAATGTGACTAGTTTATCCAAGGATATAGACAATCCTAGGTTTGGGGGTGAATATCATTCTCCCCGTGGTTTACCCTGGACTCTTACAAAGGTCCCCAACTTGGGACTTGACATATGTGCCTCTACCATCTTAAGGGACTATTTTCATGCACGTTTTCCTGAACCTAGTTATGTTCAAAAAGAAACTCAGTTGATAGAAACCCATCCTCTGGTCGATGTGGTTAATCCGGTCCAAGATACCATAATTGATTTTGTTGTCCCACCAAGATTTTATTTACCAGATGTGGGAATATCTCATTTAGAAATGTGTCATTATATAGTTTTTAGAACTAAACCTAATTATTTTAGGAAATTAAAATTGTCACATATTCTTAAGAATGACCACCATTATGGTCAATTGTGTGAGTCAAGTCTGATTGACTTAGAGGATCCTCAATTATTCAGGTTATTATTGTGTGCTTATAAATTTTTCCAGACCTTAGAACCTGATATTTCGGATCTCACTTATGAGGAGGTGCAACCCATGAAAATATTTTATTTAGACCCCTTTATAAAACCTGAACCTGAACCACAACTAGATATAGTTGTCTTAAACAGGAGACTAGGAAAAGGTGTGTTATGTTTATTCTTGGTTTGTTGCAGTTTCCTTTTATCTGTGTTAACACTTTTTGATGCAGATGATCCATAGTTGTTCCGACTATTGCTATATGATTCGAGGTGATTAATTCTTTCATATGTCTGGCTGAAGACATTAAACTTAGCACTTCTTGGGAGGTAACCCATGCTCATACAACACGGTAATATATTTCCTTAACTCTTTTGCTTCAAATGGTAACAGTTTCTCCTTGTTCATGCTTTTAATTTTATCTTTAGAACATTGAGGACAATGTAGAGTTTAAGCGTGGGGGAGTGTTTTGACCTTTTGCATATAGAGTTTTTAGCCTTTTTGATTCAAAATTTAAAAAATAAAAAAAATAAAAATAAAAATATTTAATATTTGAATAAAACCTCCAACTTATAGAGATTTTAGAGTCACTAGCATACTTCTAGGTATGTTTACATAGAGAATTCTGACCGACATAACTGAACTTGGAAGTGTTAGAGAACTACATTCGGATTTCTTACGAATTGGAGTGTTAAATAATGGATTTAATCATGCCAGTGATGCAAATTAGGAGCAGAGAGAAATGCATTATTAGAGTTGATGAACAATCATTAGTGGAGACTACTTTTTTTTAAATCAACGAGGCACCAGACCAAATTTTCTTAGTAGCTGACTAAAGAGCTTGATTTTGAGTGTGTGTCACCGTACGTTAATTCCGGGTAGAATGGTGAGCTACCTAACTTCACACTATTTTCAGCACTATTTTTGATCTCTTGAGTGCTAATTTTGTCAATCATGAGGGTGACATCTATAGATGAAAACCTCCTTCTTGTAGTTTGATTTGCAGTTAGCACCATTCTCTCTCGCCATCAACAGGTCCATAGAAACACATCATCAAAGGAGCGATATCAAAATCTACAAAGAAATTTGAAGACGTTTAAGGTTTTTAAGCAACAATTCAAGGAAGAACAAATTTTATATCTAAGTATGAAGACTTATTTACAAGAGCAGAGAAAATAAAAAAAAATGAGAATTATTGAAGTTTATGATACGAAGACAATACAAGTTGTGAAGATCAAAGTGGTTAAGTACTTCTTTCATGGCCATGTTAATTTTATTATTGTATTTGCAATCTTATTTTAAAAAAAAATGATAAAAAAAATAAGAATAAAAAATAAAATAAAAAAATATACAAAAAGATTTGCATTAGGATTTATTTCATCAATAAAGCCATGTGGAAGAAAAATCTATAAAGAAGTTTCAAGCAACAAGGAAATAGAGGAAAAGAGTTACAAATTGTCAAAGTTTTATGAAGTTCAAAAGTTTATCATCAACAGTTGAAGACCGAAGACGAAGACCAAAGATGAAGAAGACGAGCCGAAAGAAGACGTTTCTATTGGATGATGTGAGAGTGGTGTTATCATCAGTGCAATCATATGTGAAGGTGGTAAGTACTCTCATCCTTGTTATAGTGGTTGATTTCCTTTCTTAGAGATCATCAGAAAAAGTCTTTTGTTTCCCACGATTTTGTGGGGTCTCCAGAAATAATTCGGAAGGTTTCCTTCCCACCATTCAACGTGTGTAGGAGTTTTATCTTCATTCCTACCTGCACACATGTGAGACCCATAAAAAAGATGTCTTATTGAGTGCAATTATCATAAAAACCTTTAAGTGAGGCAGAAGTCGAGGCGAAATGCTTATTGGTCGTTTCTCAAACACGCGTTCTCTCATTATGGTGTGATTATTTCTCACTCAATATTTAAGAATGAGAATAAGTTCTTTGGTATTTCTAACTTCTTGTTACTAGCATGCAGAAACTCTATGTCCTCATAACTCTTTGAATGCTTGGGACGCTGGAACGCTTTGAAGTTGGAGTAGGTTTTGTGGGTATACCTCTGGTAAACCCTCCCGAGACTACAACTCGGCCACTAGGGACACCTAGGGTTTTAAAGGCTTATTGCATACGCTAAATGCAATCGTGATGCCTACGACAGTGAGTTAGGATTTTTAGTTTGCTCGAGGACTAGCAAAAGCCAGTGTGGGGGAATTTGATAAGTGCATTTTGCACATATATTTTGTGTTAATTCCATGCTAGTATTTGTTGGTTTTCCTGCAGATTATTGTGTGTTACGCGTGTTTTCTCTTATTTGTGCGTTATTAGGTGAATAATCCAAAAGAAGTGAATTGGAGCTTAGTTGTGTAATAAAAGAAGCTATCTAAGAGAGAAGAAGGACCAAAGACCAAATGTAACTCGTTCAAATACAAGATTTCTACTTTTCATCGGGTAGAGGACGACAAGGCGAAGCCAACGGCGAAATACGAATGAAGTTGGAACTAAACTGTCAGTCTTCCAGAACTGACAGTTAAACAAATATTTTTATGGGCACCCTCACTGTACGTTAAGGGACACCTTCATGTTAAGGGGTAGTCAGTTCAAAGGGAACTGCTAAAGGCAGTCCAGTATTCTATTAGGGGGAGGCTGAAATTCAAAATGATGAAAACTCCCGCGTACATTCAGTCTCTTTTGCATGGAACATTTGTTGTTGATGATCGGTGATGGAACGTACATGCAGTGATGGAAGGGATTATGTTCAATCTCAGGCAATGAGCCAAGGACAATGGAGCTGAGAGTTCGGGGTTCTCGGTTGGCTGAGATTAATGAGAGCTTGCTGTTTCTCGAGTTCGTGCATGGATTGAAAGTGAAGCCGGTGAGTTCAGGAGAAGTAATGGCAGGCGTTAGATGCTGGTTCTCGATGGAGTTGCGGCTGGTGATTGTTCGACGCTGTGGTGCTGGGAAGAAAAGAAACGGAGCTTGGTGCTGCCATGGACGACGAAATGGAGCTGTTCAGCGATGGAACTTGGCGGAGGTGATCGTAATGGTTTATTGGACAGATTTGGGATGCTGCTGTGGCAGTCTCGAGCATGGAAGAAAATGGATGACGGGAGATGAACCATAACAGCGATATGAAGGAGCTGTTGGAGCTGAAGAACAGTGGGTTGCTGATGGTGGCTTGTCAGGGAAACGGAACTGAGACGAAACGAGGAGGAGCTGAATTATGGTGGCCGCTATGGTGGTGAGCTCGCTGGAAAAATGCAGAGAAGTAAAAGCTCGTAATACTGGTTCATGGAGATATCGTCCATGAAGATGGAGATGCTCGGTGATGGATATGAAGCTCAGGAGAGAACACGGTACTTTGATGTTGTTGTTGGGTGTTAGCAATGATGAAACAACAAGTTCAGGCATGCATGGCAGTATCGAACTATGGTGATACTCGAGTTTCTGCCGTGTTGTTGATCGGTGCTCAAAGCATGGCATGCTCGGTGTTGGAGGAGCTCAGTTTGGCCGAGCTAGGTGATGACTGCAAAGGATGCTCTCTGGAAGAACAATGATGGTTCGTGAGCTGTTGGTGGAGATGGTGACGAAGTCTCGATGCTGTTGATCATCAAATGGCAGTAACAATGATGAGTAGGGACTTGGAAGCTTAATCAAGAAGTGAGTATGTTACGGTGATGACGAGTGATGATGAGACGCTGACACCATGGATCAAAGTAGCTGGCAATGCTCGAGTAGTGGTAGGGAGAATGCCAGCAAGAGAAGCACTTGAGCAAGGATGGGATGCTGCTCAAAATAAAGAAATAAAAAAATAACATGAGTGGCGCCGAAAGTGTCATATGCACCAACCATCCCACAAACCCAACATGCGCAAAGAAAGAAAAAGAAAGGAAAGCATATGCACGCTGTGTCGGGTATTTCATCCTATAAATAAGTTCGAATTCTTCTCTCATTGACAGACCCGGCTGGGGACTCTACACCTCTCCATCCCACTCCTCTCCATCCTACTCTTCTTTCATTTTTTGTTTTAGTTTTATTTCTTCTTCTTTATTTTTGGTTAGTACTCTAATTATGAGTAGCTAAATTTCTATCTAGGATTAGAGAGGAAATCCTACTATGTGTGCTAATATGTTTTGATTATTTTCTATAATAATTCTCTTGGTCCTTATTCTTGATTCGTAACGATAATGATTTTCTTCATGTGTCCTATAATGCTTGATAATTGATTTATATATTCTATGTTAGAGACTAGCATTTTATAGTGAAGAAGATTGTTAATTCTTTGAGAAAAATATTTGCTTGAAAAGATTTATTTTCCGAGACGTATTATTTGTCCTAAACCGTCTTGAGTAATATTGGGAGAGTATTATAGGGAATAGTTATAATCATTTAGCATGTGTAGTAGTGATGGAATCTTGACATCCTAGTCTCCTTAAATTGAATACAAAAATTATATTCAGTATTTCTATTATTTTAGAGTTTATAAAAATCACCATCTTTTGTCTAAAAACCGAATCTTTAAAAAATTCCGAGAATCAAACCCCCTATACTTACCACTTGTAAAACTACATCAGTAGCCAAGCCTTCATGCATTCAACCACCAATGCCTCAAACTCATCGTAACCATTCTTTCATGGTAACTGCTCCTACTCACTGCCATGCTCCCGTGGATGTATTCTTCTCTCCTTCCTCTCAGCGTATGCAGTTGCTGGCAGCTCTCATATTCTGTCTGTCGAGAAACTCTCATCGCCACTGCCAACCACCACAGCGTGATATCATTGTCACTGCACGTTCCAATCACTCCCAGCCTTGAAATCCATCTACATCCATCGATTGTTAACTCAACTGTAGCTCGAGCTCTACAACTTCCATGCATTTATCGAGTTCTCCCAGTCCGTTACAGCTGCCAGCTCCCTATCTTGCTTCACAGCCTTAACTCGCTGCCATCATCCCAATCCACAGCTCAGTTCATGGAATATTACTGCCATCTCATCACAGCCTCGGATTCAACGAACAATCATGCACGTTACCATGCAGTTCGTCAACTTCTCAATCATTCGACCAACAACACCGTTGGAGTCCATACTGTAACAAAGCCTCAATCGAGCTCTGATCCTCACTGCCAACGTTGTTGCTGCCATGCACGATAAAACACCCATTACCATCTCTGCCCATTCTTCACGGTACAAGCAATCTACAACCATCGAGCCACTCCAGTCTACAGCTCAACCCTCGATCTCTACCCCTGTGCTTATGTTTTCTCCATCGTTCTATGCTTGCATCAGTAGTCACCAGTACTCTCTATAATCTTCATCGCTGGTTACTCATCTCCTGCTCGTCACCACATCTGCACCGACCTTCACTACCCTGACTATTGCCATGCACCGTCCCTGTCCTTCTATGCACTAGCGTCCGAGATTCATGTCACGCTCACAATCCCAGCAACTAATATTGTCCCATCGGCAGCAGCACACACCACTTCCAATAACAGCAACAACGCCACTCCTCAGCATCCCTACTATCCATGGCCATCACTGAATTGGCATTATCTTCATTATTCCCTTTGTTCACTTTCTTTCTCACTATTTCATGCTCAGCTCTACCTCTCAGTCCTCCCATACGATTGCAACCAACAGTTAGCCCCAAGACTTAACCACCAGCTCCTAGTTCCATCGTTGTTTCCATCTATCACCATCTACAACACCATCGTAACAACTGCCATGCCATAATCTCCAAATACCAACTCACATAATAAGTTGTACAATTCATCAAAACTGTTCAAGTGAACTAGGTGGGCCTCCCAAACAGTCCATGGGTTCATCCTTGAGGTGAAGCCCACCAGTTACTTTTGTTGTTGTGATTTATTGCAAGCCCATAAGTAAACCCATAAATCATACAGTAAAGCTCAAAAAACCACCTAGATTGTGGTTGTACAACCCTGAACTCCGGTGCAGCTACAATGTGGTTTCCCATGCAATGATAACTCCGTCTCTCTTTTGGAAAATTAGACGATTTCTTGTTCTTTTTGGGAATAAGCTCCAAAATTCCCATAAAATATAAAAAGAAAGATGATAATACAATTTTGCACGACAACTAGCTAAGAAAGCATAACCAATCAATACTTAGAGAGGTGTTTTTACACACCTATCAAATTCCCCCACACCCAAACTTTGCTAGTCCTCGAGAAAACAAAACGAAACAAAAATAAAATACAACTCCATGTCGTGAGGATAACAGGCCTTTAAACCCCCTAGGTGTCCCTAGTGGACGAGTTATAGTCTCGTGAGGGCTTACGAGAGATATACCCACAAAACCTTTTATCCAAAAAGAATAACAAACAATTAGCAATTACTCCCCGGCAACGGCGCCAATTTTGACGAGGATGTCGAACTCGCAAAAATAATATTTCTCTACTTCTCTTTAAACTAACTAGTAGTATACGGATAAGCAGGTTCGTATCCACAGGGAGAGTTGAGTCTAAGTTGTCGATTCAATTTTTGAATGAGATAAATGCAAGTGAGGATGAGAATGATCAAGGACTTCTTCTAAGTCACAAACCATGAATCTTATTTATATAGCTAGTTTCTGCAAAGTACTCATTACTAATAACCCTAGAATATTTAGTACGCTCAAATACTCCGCAATATCTCCTAATTCACCGGACACGGAAGCGCTCGACTACCAGATTATACTTTCCAAGTTTCCTAGAGGTACGCTTACTAGGTGTGACTCAAACAAATGCATTAAGTTCCGTGAGATAGGCTATTCCTAGTGACAAACACATAAGCTCGATTCATCTACTAGTGTCATTCAATACATATGATTATTTAACAAAATCCCATCATCAATAACCACATATTACTACTTGTATTCAGAACATCTAGACAATTACGGGTCGAAGAGTTCTCGAATTAGCAATCGAATCATCTATAAACCAATTTAATTTGCAACTTAAATGATTCATAAATTACTCACATA
Organism: Papaver bracteatum; assembly: GCA_023529315.1. Classification (NCBI taxonomy): domain Eukaryota; kingdom Viridiplantae; phylum Streptophyta; class Magnoliopsida; order Ranunculales; family Papaveraceae; genus Papaver; species Papaver bracteatum. Next base: position 1,026,346 of record JAJJWX010004631.1, read on the forward strand.
AGCATTATTAGCACGGTAGAGAATAAGCAATAACAAAATAAATTGCAAGAAAATAGGCACTTTAAATATCAATTCGAATTCAAGTTCGGACGTCGAATTTGTCCCTAACCAAATGAAATTAGCTACTGGAATTCATAGCAGAGAAACAAAAGACAAAAGCAACTTTTAAACAACAAGCAAACCAATTCAGCAACCCATCTGTGGTGAACGCGATGATGGTGGACTGCAACTGCGGAATGTGTGGACTAGTGATATAGAATGATGGCGCTGCAGGCTAGATGAGATAATGGTGGTGGCAGTAAGGATAACTGGTAGTTTTGCTTGAGCAAGAGTCACTGCTGCTGGTAGTTGTTTGCTAGTCTTCTACCTTGGTGCTGTAGAGTGGTGATTTATATGTTGTGGAAGGCCTGTTGGCAGACTGCAGCTTCCTGGTAATGGTGGGTGCAAACTTAAAGTATAACTCCATGTGCTGTCTTGTGGTATGATGTATGCAGGTGGATGGAGATATGCTGATGGATGCAGGTGGACTGTTGGTGGATGGCAGTGGTATGGAGATGTTATGCAGTGAATGGGTGTATATGCAAGTGGAAGGAATGGTGGTGCTATGCAGATGGTGAATGAATGCAGTATGCAGGTGGGGATGCAAGTGATGGATGTGGTGATGATTGGAGAGGAGCAGAGAGCTCCTCTCTGGTGGTGATGCAAAACAGGCGTGAGAGGGGGTATGAGATGATGATTGATGTAGCTTAGGTTCTTATTTTTATAGTCCCTGCACTTTCTTCTTCCAGATCCTGCAAAACCGTAATGGTCAAGGAACCAAATTTCCTTATCGAACACAAATTCCAAAACAACCCAAATATAACGCATACAACCACAAATCCAACGGCAAGGCTTCACTGGAATGACTCGTTCTCACTGATTTTCCGGCCAAGACTCTCACCCATTGTGTCGTGCTCTTCTAAGCCTCTAAATCATGTCTCAACCCTTCTGCATACGTCCCATTCAATCCACACAGACCCATGGTTAGGTGCTGGAAAGGCTGGTTTAGTCAACTAGTTGCACTGAACTTGAAGCTGAACCGAATCGTGCAGAACTGGTGGCTCAGGATTTCTGTCAAACACCTACTGTGCAAATCTGGAAGTACAAAGATATAAGAATGTTGTTGATGTATATAGCCATCCAATTTCCTTCCCTGTAATACTGAATTCAACAAATACACAGCAAACCCATCCTTCATATTCAATTCAAAGCTCAAATGTCTTCTTTAATCTTTCCATTCATTATCTACTTCAATGGCAGGACTTGTTTTCTTCCCCCTTGCTCTGTATTCTTGTTTAACTCTCTCCCAAATCGACCACCACCACAAATTAGTACCCAATCTCCAGTTGAGTTCGAATCTAATCATTAACAGGCCCTTCCATTTTTGTGAATCAACAACAAAAACATAGCTTCATCCATGTATTCTCTGGCTACGGACATAACTCAAAGTTTGTACCATCTTATTGCTTCGTGTTTGCCTGGACTTCTAAAATGCTCTCTATTCCGTCAAATCCCATCAAACATACCCATGAAATCGATGGCAGAAACATGAACCTCTTCCTATATTTCTTGAACTCGAGTATAAACCCAAAACTTTCTCTGTATTCATCTCCCCCTTGAACCCTTTGGCAAGGTAGTGGACGTGAGCTGCTTGTCTATCTCCAGACATACTCAATGTGCTAGTAGGTGGGTGTGTCTTCAAGGCTCCAACAAATGATACAAGGCCCACCAATTCAAATGGTCTCAGCTCCAATGTCCGCTAAGCCCAGCATCACTCTTGTTGAGAATTGATCAGACTTCAGCTTCGCCAATGCCCAATGACTCTAAACAATGAATTAAGCTCCATTTTGCATCATTTTTGTCGCATGACTCCAAAGTACCTGCAAAATGCAAACAAAGCGTAATATACAAAAATACAAGAAAAATAACTAAGATAAGCATAGGAAATCGATACTCAAAAGATGTATTTTAGGCTCCCATCACTAATATAACCCGCCGTCAGGTATCCTACGGGTGTTTGCATGTCGAACACAAGGCTTTGAGTAGGGCATTAATTGTAATGCTGTAAACCTACAGAAAATCGGGATGGTTGCTACATGCTCCGCTCTAGGTAGGTTATAATTCTCATGGATGGTTGCACATGCTCCAATGAATTATCATGGTGAGAAATATTCATCACCTGAAGGCTTTATCCTTTGCAGGACGTCATCTTAGAATTTGGCTTTTACAATTTTAGCCCTAAATAGAATTCCACCATCAACAACCTCATACAAGGATCGGTTCCCCTTGTGATTCACTACACCTCTTACTAGGATCGGTTCCCCTCTTCCCAGTAATAAGTTCAGACATACACAACCCAATCATACCCCAGGTGATGACTTAAGATCAGTTTCACTAATAAAAGTCATACCAATACATAAGTCAGACCTCATGTGAATAGTTTTATCAAGAACACAACAAGTAATGAGCGGTTATACTAATCACACACATTGGTCGTTCATAAGATATGCAATGAAGAACATCCCTAATAACGCCTGGTGATTTGCTTTTCGGTTCACAACACATATCATGAACTTACTTCCTTAGAACACATGTAAACATTGTTCCCTATGATGAAATCCCCACCTCATACCTATACATAATCACAATAACATTCATACGATTATGTCGATATCTTTTATATAAATGTTTGTGGGTGAAAACTATTCCTGCCGATTTTGGTAATTTGAGGTGTGTGGATGAGGAATAAATCTAAACCTTAAACAATGCACTGCGCGGTGAGTGCTTGTAGATTCGAGAGGTTAATCTGTGCAAGTCCGGACTAAACCAAAAAGAATGGCCGTTCCAGACTTGTTTCGGTCACAAAGTGAATGAGATGGGGTTGATCTTAGGGAGGGAAGCGAAGAAGGTGTTGATATTGTGAAGATGTTGGCTATGTATGACTTGTAACAGAAAGGTGAGCAGGCTTGTAATTAACGCAAGAAGGCTCTGGATGTTAACACTTGGTTTCTGTGTTATGCTCTCTCTGTTTTGTCTTGTCTTGTTTGAAAAATAGGGCGGAGAGCCTATTTATACAAATCTTTTAGCCTAACCTTCGTATCTCGTGGGAAGTGGGGTGATGGAGTAGTGTGTTGGTGTTACATGAACAGGCTTGCCCACTTCTCCCATCATCACTAACCATCCGTGACTTTCTGACACGTTCTTGTGATGGCGCGTTGTGCGCTGCACGCTGTAAATTGCCAGACCAATACCCCAGTATGTATCCCCTAGTTTGTGACATGATTGATGTCTCGAGTGTGTGTGGATCGTGGGACCCACAGAAAGTAGCATGTAATGCTACGTTATTTAGGAAATTGATACTTGTGAAGTATCGTGTGTATACTATGCAGGTACTACATCGAGTATATTCAGCATGTATGAAGCATATCTGTTTGAAAGTCTCAAAGAAACTTCATGTTCAGCCTACTTCATGTGATGATTTGGAAGTTGCGCATGCAAACCCTCATTTGACCGATCACATGGTGTGGTAGAGTGACGGGTGGTGATCACCATGATGCCACACTGACCAATTAACTCCTGACCAGGGCTGTATAGCCAAGCCGGTGAAGTTGGATGGATGAGATGATCTTTGAGACACTCATCTGCGACCGTTGATGAAATTAGGGTTTATGAAAAGGTGCGCAAGCATCACTTTTCAGTTTGGTCGAATCCAAGCTTGGGACGCAACTTTGGCTAGGCCAGTCGTGCATGTGTGTATACAACATGACGGTGTAGGCGCCCATACCTCATTGTCTCACGAAAGTGTGATCTAGGCCACTAATTCGTCCTGCGAAGTTGTGTGGTTGAGATCAATTTGCGACAGAAAATTGGTGCCGCACGTCGTACCAACCTTGAGCGGGCGTTTCAAAACGATCAGGCTTGGTCAGTCTTGGCCGATTGCAACAATGTGTAGGTGGTAGGCTGGTGTTCATGCCTATGCCTTACCGTCCCATGAAAACATGATCTAAGCCACTCAATTCGTCCGGAGAAATCGAGAGATTAAGATTAGTTTGCAGCTTGGGAGGTGCGACCACGCTAGTTTGGGCGAATGATTTGGGATAACCAGGCATGGTATGCCATGGTCGATCAGGTGAGGGGATAGATGGGTCCATGATGGTCATGTTGGTATGGCCGGACCTGCTTTGATCTAATCTCATACCCTCCATTCGTGCCGAAGAAAATGGACGCCCGTGATTCAAAACCCTAATTTTGGGTTTCAAGGCCGTGCATCATGCTCCATTCAGGTGCACGATTTGGAACGACCAACCATGGTTGGTCCTGACCAATTGGTCAGGTATGTATGTGGGCCCACGGTGATTGTGTTGACATACTCCGTGCCCTTTGAATCTACATCTACGCCCTCCATCTATACCTGCGAAGATAGATGGTTGAGACTATTTTGCAACACATGTAATGCGCCGCAAACCCTAATTTAGGGTTTTTGCGCCCATACTGCTATGGTTTGGAAGTTTTGGCAAGCTAGGCCAATCTTTTGGGGAGACCGACTATGCGGGGCCCGCATTGGTTCGGCAGCGGATATTCCATACCTGCTTGGGGGTTATGGAATCGATATGGGCCATCTAATCATGCTGGTGGAGTTGTATGGTCGTGATCATATCCAGAATGATACGGTCAGTCCGGACGCTCAATCGGGCTAGTATAACACACCTATAGTGGATCAATCGGGCTAGTATAACACACCGAGAGTTGCAGCCTGTACGGGTATTTCGTACATGTTTCATTATAATGCTTGGAGATTCGTGTTGCTCTGCTGAGAGCAACACTCAGTCGTCATGCCGCACTGATAATGAGTACAGAAAATACAAGGTTGGTTGCGCATTAATTAATAATGATGGAAATTCACAGGGTATATGGGATTGTTGCTACATGCTCCAACCTGAATGAATTTGGTGTATTTTATTCACAGAATGGGATTGTTGCCACATGCTCCATTCTAGGTGAATTAATAAAGTGAAGGAGTATCCATCACTTAATAATGGCTTTATCTTTTACAATATGTAAGCGCATAATTTTTAGGTTTTACAATTTTACCCTTAAAAGAAAATCCACCATCAACATTAAGTCCCCTGCCTAGCACGTAATGGTTACACTATTGTGGGGTAGGCATGAGATGGTGACAGTTAAAGACAAAGCTTATGAGATAAAGTTAGATGTTACCAGGAGAGACGGGTCATCCTGTACTTGGAGCATGTCAGGTTCAAGAGGCGTCCAGGCGAGTGTTCCCCTAGCATGATGTCGGTCTTGCCTGCTTCGATGGACTGTTGCGCCTGTTTCGTTCGTGGGTCTACTACGCCTGCTTGATCGAACGTGGGCTTGATGCTTTGACCAAACACCGGCCTTGCTGTTTGCTTCGCTCGAACATGGGACCCGATATGAGCATGCTTATTTAATAAATAAACCTTGTGTGCTCAAATGTAAATGTGGGTCCTGCAGAAAGCGTTGATGTTTTGGAGATGAAACGCCTTATTCTGGAGAGAGAGCTTTGATTGGGGACGGCTGTGTCTGCTTCGACCAATCTGGGGCTGGGATCAAGTGGGACCCACCACGTGACTAACTGAACGTCGACCCCGTGTTTCGACTGAAAACCGGTCCTGCTACGTGCGCCTGTTTTATTCGAATACCAGCCTTGTGACTTTGATCAATACCAGACTTGAAGCTTGAGCAATACCGTAATTGTGACTTGATCCGGACTTGTGGCTTAATCAATACCGGACTTGAAGAAACTTGAGCAATACCGGACTTGAAAATTGATCCGGAATTGAAAATTGATCCAGACTTGAAAACTGATCCGACTTGAAAATTGGTCCGGAATTGAAAATTGATTCGGACTTGAAAATTGATCCGGACTTGTGACTTGATCAACACCGGACTTGAAACTTGAGAAATACCGGACTTGTGTACTCCAACGTGAATGTGTGTTCTGTCATGTGTGACTACACATCTCACACGCTTTTACACAACTACTGACACCTGTCTTTTATTGTAGAATAAAGAAAAGAACTCATGTTGAGATGTCTTCTGGGGATAATGCTGGTGCCAAGTCAAGAGGTGTTGACAACTTCAAAGATATGCCGAACATTGATGATGAGTTGTTCACCATTCCCTTTCAACTATATGAAAATATCCGTTCCACAAGATAACCCTTCTCCCATCGACTTCAAGGTTTTTTCATGCTCCGATGGGCCCTCATGAAGGATGGATGAGACGTATGTTGATCAATGAGTACATCAAAGATAACTTGACCAGAGCGCAGATTATTGATGCAGCTTGAGTGTTGAAATGGCTCGAGAGGATGTTAAAGTGGCTTCTAGTGCGAACGTTGAGGTGGATCCTGGAGAGAGTGTTGAAGCGAACGTTGGTCCCGGAGAGAGTGTTGAGGCGGCTCTTGAATATACCATTGAAGCAGCTTCTGCTGGAGGGAGCGTTGAAGTGGCTTCCTCTTCAGTTCGATTTACCCTTGCGAATTCCATGCTTCTTGATTGACCATCTCTCTCGTGTTGAATAAGTCCTTGACTGACGATGAAGGAACTTCATTGCTGAGCCTTGGTCCCCAAGCGTGGTTTACATGGTTTGTTCGTAGTGGTTGTTGTCGAGCCAGATATGGAATATCTTGGACGTTGTTTCATCATTGTGGGAGTCGTGCATGTGGTATAGAGTTGGAGTTGGCGGACGCACATGATGTTGTATCTCGGTGGTTTTCCTCTTGATACTTCAGGGAACTGCTTACAGAAGGCTGAAGGTTGTATCGCCTGTTAGTGAGATATATGCCCCTACGAATATTCTGAGGCTCTTTATTACCTGCAGGCCTGGTTCTTTCTATCAGGGAATATGTTGTTGTAGATGAGTGTTCAACAGCTCCAGAGGATGACCAAAAGCGCAGATTCTCCAACATAGCATAATAGACATGTACCACTGGGATCTTGTTCGACCACTGTTTGATAGAGTGACTCGCCCGGATATTGCTCGATATGATGCTTGGACATTGTTCTCTCTTGAGGCATCGTCCGATTATTGCACGTTCAAAACGAGAAAAATCTTCATTTTTCCCAAATTCGGATTTTTGGGGCAGCGTATATTCGGAGGTTTATGCAAATGACTTATCCTCCGAATATGACAGGTTCAAAACCAACCACGCCATGGATCTAGGCGGTTCCAAGGGTCATTGTAGAGGGTTAGCCAACACACATTCGGAGGTATAGGATTATGAAATATCGTACGATTATTGCACGTTCAAAACGAGAAAAATCTTCATTTTTCCCAAATTCGGATTTTTGGGCCAGCGTATATTCGGAGGTTTATGCAAATGACATATCCTCCGAATATGACAGGCTCAAAACCAACCACGCCATGGCTCTAGGCGGTTCCAAGGGCCATTGTAGAAGGTTAGCCAACACACGTTCAGAAGTAAAAGCTTTTACTTATCTTCAGAATGTAACAATTACAAAATCTCCAAAGATTAGTGTTTTTCGAAATTCAGAATTTTAGGCCAATCGGAAGATAAGTAAAAACTCTTACTCCCGAATGTAAAGTGGCCCAAAATTCTGATTTTCGAAAAAACTCATAATTTGTATCTTTTTGAATTTTTACATTCGGAAGATAAGTTAAGGATATAACCTCCGAATGGAAAGTGGCCAAAAACTCCAAACCATATGCACTGACCACCATGGAACCATCATCGAGCCTTGGCACGTCGAGGATTGAACCACTACATTCGGTAGATAATTTTGGCCTTAACTTCCGAATGTATAAGGGTAATTTCGCCAATACGTCTTAATCGTTTAAGGGATGACCCCTTTTTACGTTTGGGGTGACCTTTTTGTCTTTTAGTGTTGGCCCCTAAATCCGTTTGGTTGGCCCCTAAATTCTCCAGGTAAATTTAAACCCGAAAACAAGAGAATAGAAAGGAACATACCGTACAAGTAGTGGCATTCAGCTAACAAAGTTGTTCTGCGGTGTAGGATAACAAGTAATAGTGTAGGTTAAGTGGTTAGTATTCTGATTACAGGAAATACCAATAGGTCCTAGAAATAATATATTAGGATGAGTTTGGTTTAGTTGACTTAGTCAACTGTCTGTTTGGTCCTTTTTGAAAATATAAATTATAGTTTGGTCTTAGAAATAATGGTTTGGTCCTAGGGTGAACAATATCCACGTGAAATGACGTCATGGATGATGTAATTTTCCTTTTATAGTGGAAAAAATAGAACGCACAATTGGGGGATACTTTTATTAATTGGGGGATATAGCTACAAGACAAAAATGGTGTCCCAATAGCAATTCTGGGTGACCCCCTATGTAATTATTTTTTTAATTCCTAATCTAGCCCCCACTAATTAGGATTAGTGATAATTATAATTAGTAAAATGTTAAGTATTCGGGGGATAAATTAGTGTGTTTTTAGTTTTATTTTTATTTGTGTGGGTTAGTTGAGAGTAGGAGGGAAAAAAAGAATTGAGTGAATTTTTTTTTTTTAAAAATGGAAGATGATTGTGATGAGAGACTTTCAGCTGCAAAATATTTAGCTCAGCTACAACAACAATCATATCATCAATCTTCGGTTAATGATAACAACTCACAATTGGAGTTATATGATGAACCAACACCCTTGGATCATGATTTTCGTGAGCATGAAGTGTTTTGTGAAGAACCAACCCAAGAAAGTAAACATGTCCAGCATACAAGCAACCCCAACACACAGGTAATGCTTCAAAGAGGTCGAAAATTTGATTATTCTTTCTCAAACCGCCATTTTTTCTCTAAAAAATCTTAGTGCCGGCACACTCGTAGTATGAATACTACGCCGAAACTAGTGGTACCGGCGTGGTATTCATACTCCTTTCCATGCCGGTTCAGTATATCCCCCATTTTTGAAACAGTGCCGGCGTGGTATTCAAACCAAATATCCATGCCGGTATACATTTACACTTTTTACCTACCACCGAATGTTCCATGGAATATCCATACCGGCATGGTTTACTCCAAACTTACTATGCCGGTACCACAAGTAAAACATACAGGAGTTTTTGTTTTTCGATCTTAAGTACCGGCTTTCTATTTTATTTTTCGTGAACGCCGGCACTTAGTACCGGCGTAGTTTGGAATTTTTCGTGAATGCCGGTAATCTGTACCGGCAGGGAACCTTACATATATACTATGCCGGTTTTACATGAAAAGCATACAGGAGTTAATGGTATTTTGAACCTCAGTACCGGCGTCTAATGTAAATTATCGTGGATGCCGGCACTAGGTACCGGCGAGGATTTTACCTTTTCTACAATGCCGGCATCCCTTATCCCGGCATTGTTGTTCAAAAACATATATTGCCAGAACATTATTATGTGGAACTAATTCAATTTTATTTTCATTCATGCCTTAGGTTGTGACATACATCGCTCCAAATTCCAAACCTCTCTTTCGGGATACGTCCGAATACTATAAAATGCCTCGGGTATGTTACCAAAAAATACTTTCACCTAGTTTTTACAATTTTATGTTGGGATTGCTTGTAACTAACCTTATAATATTCCCTTTTTGTCCTTATATAGGGAATAAAATCTCCAGCTGAAGCAATTGGTTGGGCAAAAGAGACGGCTCTTAAGAACATGTGTGTCTTGATGAGGAATATCCAAGGTTCAGATGTTCGTTTTGATATGGTTTGTGAACGACACGGAAAATACAAGGAGAATAGCCATAAGAGAAAGAGTTATGTATATGAAAAGAAGACTAATAGGGTATACAAGACTAAAACGAGGAAGGATGAGTGCCCCTTTAAGCTTGTATTCCATCTAAGAGACAAAGGAAAAGAAGAAGAAGAATGGGATTGTACGGTTTGTTTTGGGCGTCATAACCATCGGGATCAGAAAGATTTTGTAGGTCACTCCCTAGTTGCGAAGATAAAACCTCATCAATTTGAGGATGTAAAGATAATGACCAAAGCATGTATCAAACCAAGAGTGATTCCCAGAGGCTTCAAGGAAAAGGATGAGACAAAAGTTTCTTCCCTAAGTACAATTTATAGCGCACAAGCAACCATTAGAAGGTTGGAATGGGAAGGGAGGACCGTTATGCAAGAATTTGAGAAGATAGTTTGGGATCAAAACTACACGCGAATCATTAAAAGAGGTCCGGACGAGAATCCCCTTCAAATATTCATTTTGCATCCTTTGCTTTCACAATTGGCTCATACGTGTTTTGATGTTCTTATGATGGACTGCACCTACAAGACAAACAAATACAACATGCCGCTGTTCAACATCGTAGGGCAAACATCGGACAAGGTAACATTCACATTGGCTTGGTGTTTAATGGAAAACGAAAGGGATTACAATTATTATTGGGCATCGCGACAATTGAAATTATTGTTCCCGGAAAATCGATTTCTGAGGGTCATCATAACCGGTCAATTTGACACATTAATGAATGCCATATCCGACGTATATCCGGATGCACAAAATTTACTATGTACATATCCTTGACACCCCAATCCCGGACGATGTCTTCGAACATATTCGGGAAAGGCTCAAAGGTTCCGCAATTGTTGAAAAGGGATGGAAATATATTACCTCTAACAAAGTGCAATCCATTGAATGTTTTTTATCATGTTTTAATTTAAAGTATCCAATCCAATGTAATAGATTACTTAGGAATGAAATCATAGAGCATTTGAAACAAATTTTTAGAAGCGTACCGGCATTGATTGAATCGACATACCTATGTCGGTTTTCTGTCAACAATGTAGGAAATTGTAAAATTATAATACCGGCGTTGAATTTTAAAAAATAACCATGCAGGTAGTTGTCAAAATCTATACAGGAACGTGAAATTTTTTAACTTCTTGTTCCGGAATAGAATTAGAGACAATTTCAATGCCGGCATTTTAAAGCCGACATTGAATTATAAATTTATAGGACGCTGGTATAAGTGTTTTTAATCTTTCACTAGAAATCCAGACATGTTCAACATAAACCAGACTAACCTGGATTCTCGCAGAAAGTGTTTTTAATCCAGGTAGCATAAACCAAAAGAAAACCAAATAACTAAAGAGTTAACACATTAAAATAACCACCCATTGTTCAAACGAAAACAAGTTTAATCGAGACATGTTCAACACAATTAGAATAACCACCCATTGTTCACTTGGTCTTTAGTTTCTTTTTGGCGGGAACCTTCCTCGTTTCTCTAAACAAAGCTTTTGCACTAGGGTCGGTTTCTTCAATTCTATCAAGCTTTTGCTCGACATCCTTGATTTTTTCAAGGGATAGCACCACTCCTTCATCGTACTTGCAACCAAACATCTTCTTCAAGTTGCGAAGCCGACGGCGCTAGTTTAATACATAAACACATAATTAATATATACTAATATATAACATTATGTTGTCATTAAACAACTAAGCAATTAATAAAACTTACTAGTAATCCAATAGTCTTATGAAGTTGGGCCGTCGTAGGTGGTGGAGGTGTATGAGTTTCAACATGAGGTTTTTTCTGGGGTGGAACTTCGACGGAGGGAGGGCGCACGACATACGGATGTGACCATTCCATGTAGTCGTTATCATCTTCATCACCATTTTCCGCAATCTCCCACTTACTAATATCTACCAAACTACGTGGCTCCCGATCCCTCCAGTGTGTTGATTCCGGATCTGGATCATACACTACATGCAACTTGTTGGGAGTTGAATTGCACAGAGAAAGGTGAAGAAGATAATTATCATTAGAGGCCGACTCAAAATGTGATAGTTTCTTATATCCATGTTGGCGCATCACACGGCATGGATCAACCATGATATATCCTTTTGAGTGGAACAACGACCCATTGTAAAATGCAACGTTACCAAACTTCACAAGTTGACGGTTTTCTCTATCCTCCATATATGGGTCAAACACAATGTCTTCTATACTAATTTATTCGAGATCCAATTTCATCTCGATTAGTCGACCATTGTTATCGGGCTTTGGAATGATGTTATATTCGAACTTCTTAGCTCTAGGAGCATCGGGTTCGGGATAGTCAATGGTCTTCAAGAAAGGGAAATTCTTGAACAAGGTTGGGAAGTGTTCATAACACCACACCTATTTCAATGTGAAGCAATAAATTTTTATTCTAAGTTCATGATGAATATATACATGTGAACAATATACATAAGAAAATAAGTTAAGAAAATATTTTTACATGGAGTAGAGTGAAATTCCCGACAAATTGGTTTGTTTTATCCAAAGAGACCCTTCTCATCTCCGTCATCAGATGGGACATTACCGCGGTGCCCCAAGAATAGCTATAAAAATCTTCCAACGGGTCCAGGTACTAAAGAAAGTTTGCACTTACCCTATTTCCATTAGTGTCGGGGAATGCCCTAGTGCCCAATATGTATAACAGGTATGCAAAGACGGTATATCGAATCTGTGCAGGGTCCCATCCATCCTCCAAACTTCTTTGCTTTATATTTTCAAACCTCTTCTTAAGCATCGTCAGTAGAGGTGGCAATCAAGCCGAAACCCGTGGATAAACCCGAACCCGGCCCGTGAAAACCCGAACCCGGCTTGACTTGGTTATAAACAAGCCGGGTTCGGGTTAGACAAATGGTGGACCGTGAGGAAACGGGTTAACCCGTGCCCGCCCCGTCAACCCGCGGGTAAACCCGTAACCCGTCTACAATACCTAATTACTAATGTGTATTCAATCCTGGACGTCAGATTATATAGGAATCATCATATACCTACGTTTAAGGCATAAAAGGATAAACTTAAACTAGAGATCGTCTCTTTCCTCCTCTCTTTTTTTCTTCACCTCCTCCCCTCTTCTTCTGCGACTGCGTTCTTCGGCTGGTGGAGATTAGATTAGAGATAATAATAAGAAATTGGGACATAGAGTTGAGGGTAAAGTTAAATTGGTGTTAGTAATGGTGTTACGGAAGTTAATTAAATAAAACGAAGATGAAGAAGTCATGAACTGAAAGGGGATCTGTGGTGTTTTGGGATTGAAATTCAAGCCAATTGCTTCAATTATATTGTGATGTAAGAGGAAATTTCTTGATTCTGAATGCTAAATTGATCAAATAAAGTGTGGGTTTTTCTTAATTGATTTAGATGTTGTGATATTTACAGATTTACAAATATTTTCTCTGATTCATGAGGTTAGTTACTGTAATATATATATATATATATATATGTTTTTGTTTCTCAAATTTTGTTATTTATTGTATGATGATGATTAGCTAAAATATGATTTTTGGTTTGTTGTTGAATGGATCTCTTCCATCATGAATTATGTCTGCATGTCCTGTTCTTCATCGGTTCGTTAGTCAGGGAGGATTGGATTTGAACTGTGGGTGTTATGGTGATGCGGGCAGATTAACGAGGATGGAATTGTGATTGATGAAGTTTTCCGTGATGCTGGTGAATTTTTTCTGGCAATGATGGCTCCATTTTGAGCTTGGTGACAGAGATGCTATTCGGAATTTAATTCCCTTGTTTCTTAATAATAAGGGTTTTAAATTTTTAATACCTCGATTATTTCTGTCTTGTTGTATTTGATTATGGGTTTGTGTTAGTTTTTTGAGATTTTTGTTTAATCACCATATGATTATGAAGTTCTATGGCTGTTGATCAAAGAACACAGAGAATTGAGATGATAGGGTTTGATAATTTTTATCTTCTGATGAAGATGGAGGCTGGCTATTGACCTCAGGATCACAAATTATCTTAATTAAATTTTATTTTTATTTTTAATTAAACAAGCCGGATAACCCGTAAACCCGCAAGCTTTACCCGCAACGGGCGCGGGTTGAAGAATTGATGACCCGTGAAGAATAACAACCCGCGGGTTTCCGCCCGTTTTAACCCGTACCCGTGTAACCCGTAACAAGCAAGCCCCGACTCGCCCGATTGCCAGCTCTAATCGTCAGCTTGAATGTCTTCGTCTTACTAGACTGGGAAAAATGAAAGCTCTCCGTAGAAGTTTTGAAGTCCTAACCAAACATCTTGTTAGTCAAAGCGTGCAGCTTCAAACATTCAAGGTCCAGACACTCAACTCCATCTGCAATTGATTTGTCGATAAAGTTCAAGCCTAGAATGTTTTGAGCATTGTCAGGGATCAAGGTCATCTCTCCCCACGGGAAGTGCATTGTATCAGTTTCACCATGGTACTTTTCGACGAAGAAATTGACTGTCACAATATCTGTCTTCACATAGTTTTCAACCAAAGCATATAGACCAGAATCCTTTACTATTGTTTGCACATCATCATGATCCAAAGACAAATACCAATGAGCCGCGGCTTGGTTTCGGCAAACATGAACAACCTTAGTATGATCATACAATTAGAAGATAATACGATTAAGAAATTTCGCATAAATCCAAAAAATACATATGCACAAAATAAAAAATGCTTACATAGGTTTGATAGATAGTACGAGCCCAAGAGTGCTTGTATCCAAATAGTACTTTCGGTTCCGGAGCTTCACCCCAAATTTTACCACGTTCAAGGTCGGGTATCATGTCATCAATGTGAGGAAGGTGACAACCTTTAACTTTGTGTTTTCCCTTGCCCTTGCCTGGTGTTAGTTGTTCACTCGACCCACCAACTTCGCTTTAGCTTGCTAATTGACTTGGGGGAACCTCAACATCTTCCTCCTCACTTTCACCTTCATCATGCTCATCCTCCTCAACTGTTCCAGTACGTTCACGGATTACAAGTGCACTACGGTCACCACCGCTCTTCCAAATTTCCCCTCTTGTTTCAAACCCCAAACGCTTCTTGCGATCTCCATCTTTCCCTCGTGGGGGCAGAGACTGAGGAGTATCAAGACCGTCCTTCCTCTTTCTCTTAGTGAGAGCATCTTTATTATTTCCTTTTTTACCTTCCTTGGATTTTGACCTATAACATAAGCACACGAAACAAAAATAAGACAAGTCATATTGCAAGTTTAAGTACCGGCATTAAGACTCTTAAACATACGAAGCCGGTTGAGTTCTACCGGCATTAAAACTTAGCTATCGAGAATGCCGGTAAATAAAAGACAACTACCGGCACTTTAAAAGTTAATCAATGCAGTGCCGGTAACAGTGTACCGGCAAGGAATGGAAGCGAAAGAGCGTGCCGGTATTGATCAACAAATCATATATGTTCCTGTATGTTTAAAGTTTACTGCCGGCATACACGAATTCAATCAAATCTATGTCATTTCTTCTATACTGGCATACAAGAAACCTAAATTCAATGTCGGTACTGGTGACAAACCTCATAATGTTTCTGTGTGTTTTAAATATACTACCGGCATACACGAATTACTATTACGCAATGCCGGTACGGTATGGTATTCAACCTAATTTGTATGCCGGTACTGCAATTTCACATTCAGGAATTGAAACCGGCGTGATATTCATCCCATATTGAATGCCGGTACTGGAAACCTGCGTGGTATTCATCCAGGATTGAATGCCGGTACTCTGTGTACCTCGAATGTTTCAGCTTTGTTTGGCGATTCTAACCTAACCCCATTGCTATAAATCGATTAGAACAATCATAAATGAGTTCAAAATCACTAGCCTTCTCAAAGAAGCCATGACTGCGAGTGGTTGATCGTCCGAGTTCACCGGCTGGACCTCTTCTTGTTCTTCAGAAATCGAACTAATTATTTGTTCGTGTTTCTGTTGAGCAATCGATTTGGTTTTCGGTTTGGCTTTTACTTTATTTCGTGGAGCCATGGTTATGATTCGGGTAGGTAGGTTAATCGACGAAGAAACTTTTGATTTAACGATTAATCGTCGATGAAGAACGATGAAGAAGATGAAGAAAAAAAAACAGAACCCTAACTTAACTATGCCGGTACAGAATTGAAATGGGGGGATAAATTGTTTTGGTTTTTGATTTTATTGTTTTAGGGGAAAGGGCATAACAGTCTTCTCATAAAGGTTTTTAATTAGGGAAAGGGTTTTTTGGTATTTTCATAATCAAAAGTTACCCCTTATCAGTCACCCCTGGTTGGGGGAAGTTATTCATATCCCCCAATTAATAAAAGTATCCCCCAATTGCGCGTTCCTAAAATACCCTTTAATATGGGACCATATATATATATATATATATATAATCAGAGGAAAATCTTTTATTTCCAAATTCACTCTCTCTCTTCTTTAGTTTTAGATCTAGTTTTTTTTTTTTTTTTTAGGTTTTATGAAGATGATGAAGGTTGATAATGGAAGATGATGAGATCGGTAATTTTTATTTTTCATCATCTGTTTTTTGTTAAATACGATGAAGACGATAAATATCTGCAATTGTTGTTTGAAGATTTCGAGATCTGTTGTCTAAATATGATGAAGACGTCTCGAACTGTTGCTGTTGAAGACGTTGACTGATTTTGATTCTAAATATCTCTTGTTATTGTTTGCTGCTACTGTTGAAGACGATGTGCTATAAGTGTTTGCTGCTCGTGTTAAACAGAGTTCTGTTGTTGTTAAAGATGACGAAGAATTTCTTTCTGCTGCTGTTGAAGATGATGAAGATGATGTTGCTGCAGTTCATTCCATAAATGAACTCTGTTTTTTTAGGTTTTTATATGGAGTTCATTTCTGGAATGAACTCTGATTTTTTTAGGGTTTTATATGGAGTTCATTTCTGGAATGAACTCTGTTTTTTTTAGGTTTTTATATGGAGTTCATTTCTGGAATGAACTCTATTTTTTTTAGGTTTTTATACTTAGTTCATTTCTGGAATGAACTATGTTTATTTTTTGTTTTTATATGGAGTTCATTTATGGAATGAACTCTGGTTATTTTAGGTTGTTATATGGAGTTCATTTATGGAATGAACTCTGGTTTTTTAGGTTTTTATATGGAGTTCATTTCTGGAATGAACTCTGGTTTTTAGGTTTTTATATGGAGTTCATTTCTGGATATTTTTTTTGAAGCATGCATTATTAAAAGGAATTAGATTACAATTTGTCATGGGTATGTGGTACCCACGGAGTCTTGAAATAAAATATGACTAATAAAAGATGGGATTGCCTGGTCCCATATTTTGGTTGAAGAATTTCCTATTTGGCTTCCATCTGCTGCATGATTTGCTTTTCCGTCGACTGCTTGATTTCCTTCCCTGTAGTTGTGTTGAATAGAAGTTTGCGGGATCTGTTGGAGTCTACTTTTTATTTCTTCAATCATTCCTGCTATGTGCCAAGGTGGAGGGGTAGAGGAAGTTATGAAACGCATAAGGTTTTCTGAGTCTGTTTCAAATAGAACTCTTGGCGATTGCCTCTCTGTTGCTGTTCTTGAGGCCAATAGCAGAGCCCAAGTTTCGGCAGTTAATGCAGTCGTAATTCCCAGTGGTTGAGCTAGAGCTATTAAAGTTTGTGCGTTGGAGTCTCTGCAGATGAATCCCGATCCCGCAAATCCTAGGTGACCTCTGGCTGCTCCATCCGTGTTAATCTTGATCCATTTGATGTTTGGAATGGACCATCCCACCAATATTGTTGATATTCTTTTATCTCTTATTGGGTGGTTTAATATCGGTGTATCTCCTGGGATGATTGGTGGAGAAGAGTGTATAGCCCCGTAGTATTCTTGTTGCAGTTTTTGTGCCCAGGTTAGGATTTCTTCCGAAGTTGTTTGCTTTTGTTGGTATATTAGATCTTTCCTAGCCAGCCATAAGGTCCAAAATAAAAAACAAAGCGAGGAGATTGCAGATGTTGATGTTGGTTGTTGAAGGATTTGGGATATGGTTGTTTGAGGAGTTAATGTGAAAGTTGGGTGGGGGATAGAGGTTGATGAACTTGTAGATTGGTTGAATAAGATGTTCCATGAATTGATTGCCGTTGGACAGTGAAATAGAAGGTGACTTACTGATTCTGGATCTGTGTTACATCTCGGGAAAATGTTTGAGTTGGTTAAATGGATGTGATGTAGGAGAGAGAAGGTTGGTAGTCCTTCATTGATGGCTTTCCACAAGAAAAGCCGAATTTTTTGTGGACATGGTAAAGTCCATATAAATTTTGTAGGTGGTAGAGTGATTTGATTTGGTTGATTTTGGGTTAGACATTTGTATCTTGAAGAGGTAGTGTAGTTTCTAGATTTTGAATGTGGCCAGATAATATTATCTTGGGTACTATTTTGGGGAAGGTGGATGTTTATGATTTTTTGGACTATAGGATTGGGTAGGGTGCTTAATTTTTCATGATTCCAGGAGTGGGATATTGGATCGATGATATCTGCTACCGTTCGAATTGGGTAGCAATGTATTGGGTCTAGATTTGTTGTGTAAGGAATCCAATTGGCTTCTATTGGAGTTGATAATCCATTTCCAATACGATGAAATATTAGATGTTGCATGGTTGGGACAATTGAAGCTAGTTGTCTCCATTGAGGACTGGCGGAGGAGGGTATAGATTGAATGCCTTGTAGAATTGGTTGTTGATCAAGATACTTTGCACTGAAGAGACTTCCGCAGATAGAGTTAGGTTGATCATGAAGATTCCAGATTCTCTTCATGAGAAATGCCTTGTTATGATCACTGTTCTTTCTTATTTCTGGAATGAACTCTGATTTATATAGGTGATTTCTGAAAAAATAAGTAGAAATTAACACGCTACAAAAAAAAAAATAGAAATTAACACGGAAAGATACTTTTGTCCATTTATTATTTTTAAATAATTATGTACCAAACAACAAAGGTGTTTTCACAAAGGACTAAATTGACATGGGCACACATGAAAAATTACCAAACGAATATTTTTTTTTTGTATCGTACGATTATCGTGTGAAAAGCTTCGGAATCTTTTTCTGCTCCACTTACCATGACACGATCTCATATTTTGATTTTTTCCCTTTCTTCTATTTTTTCTCTGAAAAAGAAATTTCTAGGGCAAAAAAAATGGGTCTTCCCAAAAAAACCAATCGAAACCTAGATTTCCGTTCCACCAAAGACGAGGCTTGGTACACTGTTGGTAAGGTGTCCATAAGCAAGACGAAGAACATCCTCACTGTCAGATTCGCTGGGTTTGATAAGGAAGATGATGAAAAATTCAGTGTCAAAGATTTTAAAACAGTGAAAGAACTGGATGATTTTCTGAACAGATTTCGACCAGCTTGTGTTCAGTTGCAAGATAAAGACTGTGCTGCTTTGAGTCGTGGCTTTGAAGTTTGTGCATTGCTTGATCTAGGCGAAGAAGATAAAAAGTTCTATGATGGAAAAATTGAGTCGGTGAGTTGACTCAGTTACTGGTTTATTTTTCCCGTTTCTTCTGCATGTGTTTTAACTAAGTTAGGGTTTTAGGTTCTGGAGGTGGTATGCCTATGAGTTGCTTCAGAAAAAAAAGGTCCATGAGTTGAGTTTGTGGTTTGATTTAGTTATGTGTTATTGAATCGGTGAGCGAGTTAATGACTGATTCATTATTTGCTTTTATTTTATATTCACAATCTATGTTTTTGATTCAGGGTTTTGGGGTTAGTTGAATGATCTTCTATCTGACTCTATAATATGCGTTTAGGGTTTTAGGGTTTTGATTCTTGTGTAGGTTCAGTGCAATTTCTTTGATATATTATATCTTAATATGTGTTTGTTTTGGGTGGTGGTGGTCAGGATATAGAAAACATTTACTATATTTTACCTATGCTGGTATTTGATACAATATTACATGTATTATCCACAGATAAGCCGCAAGCGTCACAGACGTAAAGGAGGAGTAGAGACTTGTTCTTGTGCATTTGTGGTTGGGTGGTCAGAAGGTCCAAAGGCAAGCAGTACTCAACAGATGGGAATTGAAGGTATCTGTAAACTTGAACAAGGATCTCCATTGTTTGATCAAGCGCTGGCATATTTCGTGAAGATGTCGTCAAAACAGCTTGATTTGGTTTCAGATGAAAATCAATTGCCAGTCAAAAAAAAGTTTAAGGTAAACTTTCAGGTTTGAATTTGCTAGTAGTAGCTAATTGTCAATTAATGGGTGCGTAGTTTGGACCATTTTATTTTGTCAGCAGTAATTGGAAGTTATCATATCATCAGGAAATTTTGGAAAATTAGACTTGGTGGGATTACATGTCCACCTTTGTAAATACTATTACTATTTTGTCAATAAGATTGTGAGGATTGAGGAATACAAAGTACGCAGTAGAAACTTAATCAGTCGTCTTAAATTCGTGTAATTATTTTGATTGAAGGTGTTAATCGAGTTATGAGTTGTTGACTGCATTAGTCGTTTCTTTGATTGTGTCCATTTGTTTCTTCAATTGTGTGCATTCATTTCAGCAACCGTATTTGAGAGACATGCCGATTATTTCAGTTCAATGAAAACAACAAAAAAAGAAAATATAACTTGTATACATTATCTCAGATACTGACATGTCAACTGTAAGCTTTAGAATGTGGTATAACAGTAGAATAACCCATGCATTTTCATTCCCCTCAGATATATTAGTGTACGGCTAACCATCTGATAGTGTTGAATTCCAAACTATGATTTAGAATACAACTGTTTTATACGACACACCATGTCCTTGGCAATGCATCATTCTTGCGTTTGGCGTCAACTGCGGTGAAGTAATTATGCTGCTGCGAAGAACTTGTTATTATGTAGCTGCAGAGGACTTTCAACGATTAAGTATTTCCTACTGCAGCTGAAGAACTTACTTAACTACACAAAAAGGATGCAAATGTGAAGCTGGTGTTATGTGCTTGTCACGGGTCTGGAATTGCTAGTGACATAATCAGGAGTGATTTTTCTCATTTGCTAGTAACAAAATCTTTCTTTTTAGAATATAGTTTGGACTTCAAAATATTTGAAGATAATTTTCTCTGCAATTAGTCTATGAATGTTATAGTCACTAGTAGAAGTGTTCAAAGCTTGCTTATGGAACCATGAATCACTAAAAATGAAAGACTTGGCCAGGGGAAGGAGGGGGCAGACTTAACTTAAGAAACAAAGGAAGCCATTTTCATACAAAATCAGATACCCATATAGCAGACTTGAAAAAATAATGCTGCCATATTGAAAAGCATAACGGTTCAAAGTTCCTTTTCCATTGAAAAGATACCCACATGCTTTTCCTGTGTCTTCTTTTACTATTCTCTTCTGTCCAGAAACATGTAGTTTTGCCATCTGAAATGTGTGATTGCTGTTCATTTTAGGGCTTATAAATAGTTTGCATTATGAGCTTTACTCAATGCAGAGAACAAAAAGAACCTTCAAAGTTGTAAGTGAGAGTTGTAGGGAACTGAACCAATATTAAGGGGCAGTCGACTCAAACGTGGTTCAGTTTCCTCCAACATCTCACCTCCAACTTTCATGAATGAGAAGAAGCAAGAACAATATTGTTGATGTTGGTAAGTGAAAACAAGAGAGTGCTCATGAAATTGCAAGTGAGAGCTGAGGGAAGCTAAACCAGTTGCACATTGCTATAATGTGCGCGGTCGGGTTTAGTTTCCTCCAACATCTCATCTACAATTTACATGTATGAAGCTAAAGAAGGACCCATGTCAGCGTTTGAAGTAAGAATTGGAGAAAACTAAATTCATAAATATTTGGCATTTCAATTTAGTTTTCTCCAATATCTCACATCCAACGTTTACAGTAACAGCATATGCGAATAGTGTGAAAGCGAAAAATAAATAATGTGGAAGTCGTAAATGAGAGCTGAAGGAAGTTGAACCAGTTGCACGATGCTATAATGCTTACAGTTGGGTTCAATTTCCCCCAACATCTGATTTCCAACTTTCACATCGAACAGAAGATGATGCCAGTTTGTAAATGAGAAATATGAGCATGTTGAATCCAGAAATGAGAGTTGAAGAAAATTGAACCAACTGCACACTGATAAGATGTCAGCCGTTGGGTTTAATTTTCTCCAACATCTCATTTCCAACTTTAACATCGAGAGAGGATGATAACCTGTTGAAGTCGTACGTAAGAGTTAAAAGGAATTTGGACCAATTTGCATAAAGCTCAAATGACTGCAATTGGGTTCAAAATTCTCAGTTATATATACATATGGGAATATGGATCACAATCAAGATGCTCATACACAGAGATTTATCGACTAGGTAAATGCTGGTGCGTTTTGTGAGATTTTTCAAAATACATAAATTTTATTCCTAAAACTGCTGTCTCTCCCTCTTGCTTGAAAATCAAGGAGAAAAAAACAGCAACAAAATGTTTACAACTTGCTAACTTAATTTTGCAGCTTGTGCTTTATTCTTCATGTCGTTTTGCAACAAATTACATTATTTTGTCTATGACCTTTTTATTCTTCAAGTAGTTCAGTTTGCCAGCGTATGCTTTCAGTGTATTCTGCTTTACTAGTCAATTTTGTGAATAAGTGCAAAATCATACTTACAGTACTTATTTTGTTTCGTATAGGCACTGGCCACTGAGGGATGTGAATATTGCATAAAAAAGAAGAAACTGTACGAAGCTTACACAGGAATCCCAATTATTAATACAAATCCAAAGCAAGAGATATCAAGGTGGATTACAAACAAATAAGGAATCCCAATTATTAATACAAATCCAAATAGGGATCAAGAATTTCATTGTATGTGTTTCAATTACATTACATTGGATGCACAAAAAATAGAGTGAAAGGAAGAAAATAAAAAGAAATCAGAATCCCATCAGGAGCTTGGGGTTTTGGACTGATAGATGTTTACTTTTTCGGACTGATAGATGTCGGCTTTTCCACTCTATTCGCGCCCTAACGGTATCTCCATGGTTCCTTTTAGCACACTTGCTCATCTGCTTTGGTTTAGCAGTACTCTTGTAATTCCCTCCCTTTTCATCACAATGTTTCCGTTTAGCTGCAACTTCAATTTTGGGCTCTTGAATTTCATCATCTTGTTGTTTCCTTTTAGCTGCAGCTTCAATTTTGGGCTCTTGAATTTCATCATCTTGTTGTTTTTTCTGAATCTGAGAATAAGAAAGGTTTTGATATAGATTGGTCCCTGGTATCTTTTTCACCCTAAGCCTGAGAATGCATCTTTCTCTCGGTTCAACAACTTCAACCAGAGGACTTGGAAGTGGAACTGGTTCATCTTCAAAATCACTACCAAATAAACGATCATACAAGTAACGTTTTTGATTAAGTAACTCTGCCATGATTTTACTAGAGAAGAATAAGAAGCAAAAGAATAGAACAGAGAGAAACCCTAGCTAACCACTGCAGAATAATGATACAGTTTGAGACCCCCCTTGCAATAGTATTTGTAGTGTTACTGAACACAATATCTAGAAGCTCACTTTCACCTTCTAAACTGAAGCTGCTATAAGTTCTGGTTTCCTAATTTAAAACTTCATGTTCACGCTAAACATAAACCGGCAACTGCTAAATAACACCACACCGTTATACCAGCCAAAGCCAGAGGTGCAGAGTTCAGTCACATAACATAACCGTGTGAACTCCCGCGGTTCGAGTTGGGATTAAATCGGATCGGTCAAACCCGGTCAGACAGTTTTTTGGTTCCCCCACTGGATTTGTGTAAGGCCCTTCCCGCTTTCCTTTCTCAATTTCTTCCGTCTTTCTTCTTTAACCCTTTGGTTTTCTCATGTCTTGCACATGATAATCTTTTGATTTACCTTAATTGTTACTGTTTATTTTGATATTTTTTTTTGTCAAATTCTGATGAGAATTTGATGAGTTTTATGAAATTGTGTCAGGTGGAACTCCATTTAGTGGAGTCGTTCCTATTTCTGATGATGGAGGAAGTACATACATACTGCACAAATTGTTTCGTGTACTTAGTAATTTTAATTAACAAGTTAGATTTCTTCCAAATAACGTTCTGATGTTTGATTGAATTGAATCAATTGTTTTTTTAAGATGATATAAAGTGATTTTGTATAGGTATTCCAGCTGTTGGAGACATTGGTTAGATCGAGATGTTTGAGAATATTTGAAAAAGCGGGGGTCTAACAACCTCACCCAATATTTCGATTAGTAATCTGTATGGACTAACTCCAATATACTTTCTAGAGAATCAACTAGACAGTTAGACACAACCTAGAGAAAAGTATATTAAAGAGTTAATATCTCTCTCACTTGATTTGATATTTACTCAAGCAAATAAGAATTTGCTAGTCTTTATCAAATACAAGGATAATAAACTTGGATGGTACCAAAGACCAATATCTAAGGATCAATCAATTTCTAATCAACAACCAAAGGTTGGATTTCACTATTGATCGATACAACGCACAACCTGTAATATTTCAATTATATAACAAAATATAATGCGGAATAGAAATAACACAGACACCAGAAGTTTTGTTAACGAGGAAACTGCAAATGCAGAAAAACCCCGGGACCTAGTCCAGATTGAACACCACATTGTATTAAACCGCTACAGACGCTAGCCTACTACAAACTAACTTCAGTCTGGACTGTAGTTGAACCCTAATCAATATCACACTAATTCAAGGTATAGTTGCGCTCCTTACGTCTCTGATCCCAGCATGATACTACGCACTTGATTCGCTTAGCTGATCTCACCCGCAACCAAGAGTTGCTACAACCCAAAGTCGAAGACTTTAAAAAACAAATCTGTATCACACAAAAAAGTCTACAATAATAGATAAATATGTCTCCCACAAATAAACCTACAAGTTTTGCTTTGTCTTTTGATAAATCAAGGTGAACAGGAACCAATCAATAACCCGGACTTATATTCCCGAAGAACAACCTAGAATTATTGATCATCTCACAATAATCTATATCGTATGGTAGCGAAACTAGATATTGTGGAATCACAAACGATGAGACGAAGATGTTTGTGATTTCTTTTTATCTTTCCCTATCGTAGATATAATCTCAAGCCAACTATTCAATTGAACTCGTACGATAGAAAATGGCAAGATCATATCACTCAACTACAAGAGAAGTAATTTTGTTTGGCTTCACAATCCCAATGAAGTCTTTAAGTCGTTAACCGACAGGGTCTCGAGAAGAAACCTACGGTTAAAGAAGAATCTACTCTAGCAAACCAACTAGTATCACACAGGAGGTGTGGGGATTAGTTTTTTCAGTTGCTAGACGTCTCTTTTATATAGTTTTCAAATCAGGGTTTGCAATCTAAGTTACCTTGGTAACAAAGCATTCAATATTCACCGTTAGATGAAAAACCTGATTTATCCAAGCTAATATCTTTCAACCGTTAGATCGAAACTTAGCTTGTCACACACACAAATGAAATGTATTCATTTAGGTTTGAGTAACCGTACCTAAACGTGTACATTTGGTTGGTTCACAAATAGTTAACCAATGGTTAGCCATATGAGCACTTTCATATCAACCATATTCATCTTCTTCATAACTAGTTCAAATGACTCATAAGAACTAGTTCAAGAGTTGTTCAATTGCTTAGATATTTATACATAAACACAAATATTGCATTCCTTATTGATTTATTGTTTTAAGTTCATGAGCCAACCGATTTGAGAAATATAACTAGCTTGGGTATGCATACGGGTAGGCGTACCTTAGCTACCGGATTTGGGTTCACAAACTCAGCAGAAATTTTCGGTTGAAAATTTGTGTGGGTACACGTACATGTACGCGTACATAAGGTGACTGGTTTACTAGTTTTCAAACTATAAAGTCAGCAGAAATTCTCGGTTCAAGAACTTCCGCTAGTGCGCGTACCCAACCTGTCTATTTCACCAATACTGCATGCACACATATGCACACGCTTGGTTTCCGGTACATGGACTCATACACTAATGTGCAAACACACTATATATGATTATATCCATAGGTGGTTACGTAATCTCAACTCTACATTTCAATCATTGAAACATTCTTCTATAATGTTGTAACCGTCGTTAGACATAAAGAATCGACTATCGTCATCAAAGTTATTTTCAAGATTGAAACGTCATCATGACTTTCTTCACGGGTAAAGATGAAAGGTGGTTAAAGTGAAAGCTTACCAACACATATTTCGAGAAAAAGATAGGCGAGTAAACTCGGCTCGAAATAGAAAATGTGTATGTATGAAAACTATCATACTTATACGACTGTTGTTTCAAGAGTAGGAGATAGATAGATTTTTGAGTGCTAGATAAGTTCAAGTCTCCACATATCTTTTTGGTCGGATGAAGTTCCACTGGTTCCTTGAGTAGTTCTTCATCTTCGTAATATAATCGCCATGGAGTCTAGAGCTCAACTATATTTAACTATCCTAGACCGAGAATTAGTCATAAGTAAACTAGAAATAAAGACATATAGTTTTGATCATTAGTATTGACAAGCATGCTTGAGATAGCAAAACATGCGAGTTCGACCGATCAATGCTCTAAAAATATCCCCCTTTATCAATTTTAGTGACAAAACTATGAATACATATGGATTACAAAATAGATAAAACTTTGTAGCTTCTCTTCCACATGCTTGATCTCCTTGGTGCTTCAACATTACTCGAAAACTTCGTCTTTTCCATGTACTCCCATGAATCCATAGATGTTCATTTCAGCATCATAGTTGTTGAAGTCCCAAAGCCATAACAATGAGAAAATAAAAGATCTCGATCATTGTTATACAGTGTCATAGTATTATTACACACCATCAAAGTTCTTATATCACAACTTCGACAACAATACTATGGTGATATGTATCACTCCCCCTTTGTCAATACTTTCATCTCAACAAGAAAACTACTCCCCCTTACATAATGATCCGAAAACCATATGTATTTGTAGTATGAACTACATATTAATTTCCCCCCCCCCTTTGTCAATAAAATTGGCAAAGGTACGAAAATGGGATCCTAATGAAATTTTCACGGAGACGCTTCAAGACCAAAGAAAAGGACATATCAACTTTGTTTAGGTGCAATCATAAAGCCCAAGATAAATGCATTCATCAAGGAGTTTATAAATATACAAGATAACCCCTAAAAATTCCACAGCCGCACTCCACACAAAGATATAGAAATTAAGCGCAAGTTCAAAAGAACTCTCCCCCATTTGATGTCATTCCCGAGAAACAACAAGAGCGACCTTAATTTTACAAGAAAAGGAGGATTTCTTTGGACATCAAAAATCACAAAAATGATTTTGTATCCAAAATCTCAATTAAACTAGCCACAAGAAAACTTATGATTAATTTAATCGGAATACTCAATCAAATTAAACACAAAAGTGATCAATTTAATTGAACATGCTCGAGATAAGAGAACTTACGGAGCTACGACTATGTTAACCATAAAAGAATGATTAACTCAATCGTTTTATGCTCAACACAAGAAAAACTTATGGAGCATTACAGTATACACATAAAATATGGATAAGGGAAAGATCAATACTGCGGCATAAACAAGGATTCATTCTATTTTCCATCACTATTTGCACAATGACATACAATAGACATAATCCTTGGAAACAAAAATTCATCCTATCTTCCATCAATTATTTGGATAACTACATAATAGGTTCAATTTTTGTTGTCAAAAGTTCATCGATCTTGTATCAATACTTGCATATCGACATATAAAAGAGATAACTTTTGACATCGTATGGGACAATAATAGTTCACGGACGCAAACACACATATCCCATAACATATTGCAATATATAAAATCATAAAGATTAATAATGCAAAAATCATCTTCCAAACAATTTTAGAGTTTAAAAAAAATAAATCTAAAAAAGATGAAAACCATTGGACATAGCTATGTAAAATCACAATAATGGCTATTCCAAACTCTAGTTATTCTTCCTAAAAGCACAAGAATAAAATTCTCATAAGAATACTTCCTAGGAAAAATAACAAATTTACTAGAAATAGATCACGAGCTAAAGTTCACGTTCGGAAATTTCACGGGTTTCAAGACCTTTGAGCTTGTGATTCATATTATCAACTGCGTCTTCGGAGAAGATATCCTCATTAAGAAGTTCTTTAACATGTGACTTCATGATACCAAGGTCAGTAGTAACCTTTTTCAACTCACTTATAACCACATCAAGATCCTTCATTGTATCAACAAGTTACAGTTTTGCTTCCTCAAAGTATTTAAGAAAGTCATGAACCACTTCAGCAGAAACCATATCCTCATTCTCAACATCTTGGTGTGAGTAGGCATAGTAGCATGAGGCATTGAGTGCACCTTCTTCTACAAGAGTTCTTTTCTTCCTTCCTATTGATTCAAAACAAAAACCTTTCTCAAGAAATCCCTTTGCAAAATCACCACGGGGGGATGAAGAAGAGGACATTCTTGATAACCCAACAAATAACCTAGAGTATGCGTACGTGACTTACATAACTCAATAGGTCGGCTACTTAAAGGTTTCTTAGAGAAGAATTTTTTTAGGGTTTCCTTAATTGATTCGTGTTAGTCACATGGGAAACCTATATGAGTTCAATTTTGACCCAAGAGTAGAACAAGAGTAATACGCACACGACTTTGCTGAAAACTCTTGTAAAATGAGAAACATCATGATGACTCCAAAAATCTATGTTTCATAAGAGAATCATTTTTTAGAGTACATGAGTAGCACCTTGTTTAACCAAAAATAAAATAAAATTTGACAATAGCAAAACAAAAATACTTGTGCACGTATTTTTACAGGGATACTCAGGCTATAGACGATAAGAAAATAGCTTGAGAATCTAAAAATAACATTCTAACAAGTATACCTGAACATATCCATCAACCAAGATTTTTGTGTGAGAGATTTCAACCTTGTGATTAGGTAGCACAAGTATGAGCCTTTAGCTCATCAAATGAAATTATTTTTGGTTAATTCTCTTCCTTATGTCTCATGGAGGAAGACTGTTATGATGTGAAAAATTATCATAAAATTTACTATCATCATAATACGACGCATAGTGAGGATTTTTACCTGAAGAATGTTGTCTAGATAACCTACGTAGTTTGTTGATGATTTCCTTATATCCCTTAATAATCAATTTTATGTTTTCATCCATCTGATCATATCTGCATTCATCACTTGATACATGATTCACATCATTATCTCCATTTTTAACAAGAGAGAGAACACGAGTTCTTCTTGGACGATATTTTTCAAGAGGTCAATTATGATTTTGTGAATTTGAGGGACTCATTGAACTAACCTTTATGGTAAGAAACACAGGATGCGTACTAAAACCAATTGGTTTAGACATACGAATGTCAGTTACACCTTTAAGAATCAAGTCTAAGATGTGTTGAAGTTGAACCAACGATTTATTTTTCAACTTGGGTTTCCTCTTATGCACTATATGCCTTTTTAAATCACAAAAAAGGCACACTTTCTGATCACAAGAGTGATTAGAGATTTCAGACCTATCATTACCGTCTAGAGATTTCTTTCTTCCCATTGATATGTGAATCCCTTGCATACTAGTTTGAATGAGAAGAGAATCTGAAATTACTTCTGAAACTAGAGCTCTTTCAGTTTGAATAGAGGTAGATGGTAAAACATACTCTTCTGAACATCCTGGAATGGAGAGTTTACTCAAGAGATATTCAACATCTAAAGCATCCTTTTGAAGTTTTGCCTCAAGTAGGATATGAGATGATCGAACTTCAGGATTTTCCTTATAAGAAGCCTTTTCACTGGAGCCACAGTCTTTTACTATACCAAGAAGAACATTGACATATTTTTTTAACTGTTTGAATCTATCATCTTGAATTCCAACAAGATTTAGAATCAGTTCACTCTCGCTAGCTATTTCCTCTTGATCAACAGAGTTAGATTCATCAGGATAATACATGTCAGTGTTAGTCTATTTCATTTGAACACAAGGTTCGTCTATAATAGAGAGTGAGGGATATTTCTCTTTAATAGACTTATTAGAAACATAGTCTTTATTTATGGTGACACATTTATCGGAGATAATACTTCTTCCCATAGAGTCATATCGCTATAAACACAGACTGATAAGGTCTTTAAACGTGTTTTCCTTCTCTAATACCAATTGAAAAAGAGAGGGTCTAACAACCTCACCCAATATTTCGATTAGCAATATGTATGGACTAACTCCAATATATTTTCTAGAGAATCAACTAGACAGTCAGACTCAATCTAGACAAAAGTATATTGAGGAGTTAATATCTCTCTCACTTGATTTGATCTTTACTCAATCAAATAAGAGTTTGCGAGTCTTTATCAAATATAAGGATAATAAACTTTGATGGTACCAAAGACCAATATCCAAGGATCAATCAATTTCCAATCAACAACCAAAGGTTGGATTTCACTATTGATCGATACAACGCACAACCCGTGATATTTTAATTATATAACAAAATATAATGCGAAATAGAAATAACACAGACATCAGAAGTTTTGTTAACGAGGAAACCGCAAATGCAGAAAAACCCAGGGACCTAGTCCAGATTAAAAATCACACTGTATTAAACCGCTACATATGCTAGCCTTCTACAAACTAACTTCGGTCTGGACTGTAGTTGAACCCTAATCAATATCATACTGATTCAAGGTACAGTTCTGCTTCTTACGTCTCTGATCCCAACAGGATACTACGCACTTAATTTCATTAGCTGATATCACCCACAACCAAGAGTTGCTACGACCCAAATTCGAAGACTTTAATAAACAAATCTGTATCACACTAAAAAGTATACGATAATAGATAAATCTGTCTCCCACAGATAAACCTACAAGTTTGTACTGTCTTTTGATAAAATCAAGGTGAACAGGAACCAATCAATAACCCAGACTTATATTCCCAAAGAACAACCTAGAAATATTGACCACCTCACAATAATCTAAATCGTATGGTAGCGAAACTAGATATTGTGGAATCACAAATGATGAGACGAAAATGTTTGTGATTTCTTTTTATCTTTCCCTATCGGAGATATAATCTCAAGCCAATTATTCAATTGAACTCATACGATAGAAAATGGCAAGATCAGATCGCTCAACTACAAGATAAGTAGTTTCGTCTGGCTTCACAATCCCAATGAAGTCTTTAAGTCGTTAACCGACATGGTCTCGAGAAGAAACCTACGGTTAATGGAGAATCTACTCTAGCAAACCAACTAGTATCACACATGAGGTATGGGGATTAGTTTTTTCAGTTGCTAGACGTCTCCTTTATATTTTTTTCAAATCAGGGTTTGCAATCTAAGTTAGCTTGGTAACAAAGCATTCAATATTCACCGTTAGATGAAAAACCTGATTTATCCAAGCTAATATCTTTCAACCGTTAGATCGAAACTTAGCTTGTCACACACACAAATGAAATATATTCATTTAGGTTTGAGTAACCGTACCTAAACGTGTACATATGGTTGGTTCACAAATAGTTAACCAATGGTTAGCCATATGAGCACTTTCATATCAACCATATTCATCTTTTGCATAACTAGGTCAAATGACTCATAAGAACTAGTTCAAGAGTTGTTCAATTGCTTAGATCTTTATACAAAAACACAATTGAAACAAAGTGGGTTTGATTCACTCGAATCAATTCATGAACAATATAGACACGCTTTGCAAAGATTGCATTCCTTATTGATTTATTGTTTTAAGTTCATGAGCTAACCGATTTGAGAAATATAACCAGCTTGGGTATGCGTACCTTAGCTACCGGATTTGAGTTCACAAACTCGGCAGAAATTTTCGGTTGAAAACTTCCGAGGGTACACGTACGGGTACGCGTAACTAAGGTGACTGGTTTACTAGTTTTCAAACTACAAACTCAGCCGAAATTCTCACATCAAGAACTTCTTCCAGTACGCGAACGGGTACACGTACCTAACCTGTCTCCTTCACCAATACCGCATGCACACATATGCACGCACTTGGTTTCCAGTACATGGACTTATACACTAATGTGCGAATACACTATATATGCTTATATCCATAGGTGGTTACGTAATCTCAACTCTACATTTCAATCATTGAAACATTCTTCTATAATGTTGTAACAATCGTTAGACATAAAGAATTGACTATCGTCATCAAAGCTATTTTCAAGATTGAGATGTCATCATGACTTTCATCATGGGTAAAGATGAAAGGTGGTTAAAGCGAAAGCTTACCAACATATATTTCGAGAAAAAGATAGGCGAGTAAACTCGGCTCGAAATAACAAATGTGTATGTATGAAAACTATCATACTTATACGACTGTTGTCTCAAGAGTAGGAGATAGATAGATTTTTGAGTGCTAGATAAGTTCAAGTATCCACATACATTTTTGGTCGGATGAAGTTCCACTGGTTCCTTAAGTAGTTCTTCGTCTTCGTAAGATAATCGCCATGGAGTCTGGAGCTCAACTATACTTAACTATCCTAGACCGAGACTTAGTCATAAATAAACTAGAAATCAAGACTATAGTTTTGATCACTAATATTGTCAAACATGCTTGATATAGCAATGCATGCGAGTTCGACCGAGCAATGCTCTAATAATACTGTCAGATGAAATCACTTCTTGATGGAGCACAAGCTATAGAACATGATGGTATTACAATCTAATCTGCCTTTTCCTATTCAAAACTAGTCTGTGTTTTTTTTTTTTTTGAACTTGAATTAGGTATGACGAGTTTCCTTCATTTAAATTCACTAAAAACTTTATAGTTTATCCTCCACTTGATGTATACTTAATTTGATGCTTAATGGTGCACATTTTTCGCCATAATTTTGGAAAGCCTAACCCTCTTATGATGCTGCTTTCACTTCTTCCAATCCAATGTGGTAAGGTTTGTCATTTTGAGCCAGGTATGGTGTTGTACTCCTTCGACTCTTATTTACTAAAAGAAAGTGAGTTCCCCTCATTGAGAACCCCTGAAAGTTCTATGAGGAGCCATGCCTCCCACCTCATAGAGAATCCCATTTTGATTTCACAAGCTTAAACTAATTACTATGTCTGTAGTCTCCCTTCAGTCAATACACCTCTCTAGATCTTTAGCACACTTGTTTCTAGAATGGAGAGGGACAAAGGACTAAATGAGTTTGAAAAGGTAATAATGACTAGAGTTAGTTTTTATTCTTGGGTTAAATAAGACACGTGCCTTCCACATATTATATTTGAAATCTGTTTTCTAGCCAAAACACATAGAAAATCTGTAGATAGAAGTTTTACAAGAAAATAGAAAGGATTTCTGTCTTTGAGTATAACTGATAGGTAGTTGCAATAAAATATAGAAATCCTTTCTAGTTTTTACCTTCTAAATTGTAGTTGTCTTCGTCATGCTTAAGTTTCTTCTTATACGTACTCGTTCCAGGAAGGGAAAGTCAAGAGATGAAAGATTTAAAATGATTTAATATGAACATTTTTGGGCATTTAGTAGCGTTCTGATTAACAAACGGTTTTCTGTTTATTAAACTGTAAAGATAGTTATTTCAATTGTAAGTATTAAAAACATAAATACTCCCTCCGTTCTTTTTTAATAGGCTAGTTTCCTAAAATAGATGTTTCAAAAATATAGGCTGGTTTCCTAATTGGGAGGGTACTAGGTTTCTCTTTTACGGTTTTAACCTTCATAAAAACAAAATTTACGGTTTTATTTATTATAGAAAAAACTGATGGCGTTGCTGCCATTGTCACCGAAATTTTCTATAATAAACAAAAATGGCGACGGAGGAATTCCAAAGCTCTCTACACCATAAAAATGTTGTTCACAGAGACATCATCATCAATCCTAGGTTCAGATCTGTGGCTGCGATGGATGGTTGGGATGAAGAAGCCTTATTAGCATCATCGCAAGAAGTTGAAGATACACCAGAAATAGAATCATCAAAATCTCAGAAACGAACCAATTTACCATCGAAATCTCCGCAAACTAATTCAAGAAGGTAAGGATTTCCCATATTTGCACAATTGTTGTTGGGATTATCATCGTTTTTCTTTTCAGGGTTCACAAAGTTTTCAATTGATTATTATTACAGGAAACGTATGATTCAAAGATGTAGTCCTGTTACAAACCCTGCATTAGTTCTTAATCTGCGTTGCTGCCATTGTCACCGAATGCTAAATATTCAGATATTGATTTTCTTATCAATCAGATTATATAATCAATATTTCTTAAGAATTTTGAATTTGGAAAATTGGTTTCTCCGTCTCAATTTGGAAGAGATGAGTTTATGAGGTGGGAGGGCAAAAAGGGAAAAAAACACCAATTACGGCGGAATTGATAAAAACCTTAATTTGGCATGTATCCCAAACCGGCCTATAAAAAGAGAACGGAGGGAGTATAATTTAGCTGCGGTAAATTATGTCTTATGCTAACTTGCATTTGTTTTCTTTCAGAAACTAATGGTTCAGTTCTTAAATGTACACATGGTTTTCCATAGCTTGCGACCTTTGCACCAGATTATTTCATTTGGGTACGTCTTTTCCACAGTAAACCCAGCCTAGTGTTCTGGAGCAGTTGAGTAAAGTGGACTTGGTTGTTTATGCTATGGGATCCCTTTTTCCTTCGGTTTGCCCCACTGGTAAGCTTTGATGACCATATATTTGATTGTTTATGAGGCATATGTTCAATATGTTAGAAAAAACGGGGTTTTGAATAACTTGGACCATGATTTGATCCCTAGACCTATTGACATCTAGTTGTTTTTTCTTTTGAATAGATAAAACAATAATCCCACCGAGACTAAAATTTTAAGAGTTTTAGACTTAAATACCATGGGTTTTGCCTAAAAGGCATGCCCTTTGGGACTACACACTTTTGTGTGAGGGGGGAAAACCTAGACTATGTCAAGGTTGTTTTTTCCGTACGCGCGGTGCTTCGAACAGAGGCACGCCGCCTTCCGTCGGGTCCGGGTATGTGTCGGGTCATTAGATTCATATTAAAACCTAGGCAGGACAAAACTAATTGATGCTTCGTTGTAGCTTCTGTACACGTGAAAAAAAGAGTTACGGGAGACGTGTTTGTCTCTAATTGAAATGAAGTTACATCGGATGCAGTCCGACTATAATGATCGATTTTCGAGAGGTATCCAGCCGTGCTTAATACACTCAAATTAATGATAATCTTGTTTTAAAAATGAGAAAGAAGAAATAATTTGATTAAAGCAAAAAACTGCTCGTGTCCCATGAAAAGAATATTTCAAAGACAAGGAAATGAGACGTGTAAATAGGCTGACACTTTATAAAATCCAATCATAGTGTCTACCACCACCACTACTTATACTTCACTGTTTTTTGCTTTTCTCCTACCTTCTTTTTGACCGTCTTGTTACTTAGCACTTGAGGAACCATTTGTTTTGTCGTACATGCTAGTTTTTTTTTGACAACAATGTCTGTCGTGCATGTTTTAATTCTTTCTTTTTTAAAGAATTTTGTTGTCGCATGGGATTCTCTTTCTTTATCTTTACTAACGTTTAATTATCATTTTGTCGTAAATGATGCACAATGAGCTGTCCATCCTCTTGTCGCTCATAACGTTCGTCTTTCAAACGATAAATATAAGAGAATATTTTTTAGTTCATATAGTACAATTCCTGCCGGGGCATTTCTTTGTTCTTGGTTTTTGTTTTTCGGTAGTGCACCACATATTTTACAAGAGAAGAAACTTTTGCTGCTTCTCTGGTAAAAGAAGTCTATGGGGTTTTGAGTAGTAGAGAGCAGTAGAGAAAATGAGAAAACAAAAATGAACTCTTCATGTTTTGGTTTTCATGTTTTAAGAGAAAAACAACTCAATATTAACTCCTCTGTTTTCTAGTAGAAAAATAGAGTAGGAGAGAAAACAAGTTTTATTCTTCTATTATTTCTCTATGAGTTTTTTGAGTGAAACAAGATGGTTTCACTGAGTCGTTTTTCACTGCCAAGTTCTAAGGGCGTTCTCTTGTATGCTACAAGAAGGAATGCTAACGATAGTTGTATTCTGGAGGCAACTCGCTAATGAAGCTATAGCATCTCTCTATTTAGAGGAGTAGCAGGCGATATTGTCTTTAGTTCAGCGTATTATATACGTGCCTCTATCAATTTTTTGCTCCGCATACTACTCGACGTGATGCATCCATCAAGTTGCTGCAAATCAAGCTAAGTATCATTTGTTCTTATTCAATTTATTTTCATTATTGTTGTTACTAACCCCAACACAATACTGCTACAAGAATTGACCAAGATTTTTGACAGCTGTCGCAGTTCGCTACTCCATACTAGAGTCACCTAATGTGAACTGTTCTAATTTTAGATGGTTTTACTATGACCATATACTGCAATTGTAAACCGGCACTCTTTTGTACTACGCTGATATAAAAAACATTAAATTTAGAAATTGTTACAAACTTACAATCTTATTTGCATGGTGCAGACCTCCTTTAGTGAGGTCACATATTCGGTGCACAGCTACAAATTAGCATATACACAATATATTCACATTAGGCACTGGGATACGGATGAACGGCACTAAGGATTTCCTGGTCCATTAGTTAAGTAAGGCTTCACTTTGTTAGGATGCCATAGGGTGAAAACTGTGGTGGTTGGCCGTCAGGACTTTTATCATGTGATCATTTGGCCATGGGTGCACTTTTTTAGGCATTTGTGTGTTTTACGGATACTAAATATGACCAAAAAGTAAAGTGGCAGATTGATACAAGATACCTCACATCTTTATTTATTTATTTTTGTCATGGAGAGGTATTTATACAATTCTCTTATTTACACTTTACAGTTCCCTAAAGTGGAAATGTTGTGCCCATAGGATGCCTTTTTTCTTTGGGATAAAGCATGCTCTTCTCTTCCTTTTTTTTTTTGTAACTCTATTTTTATTCTATAAACTTTTCTATCTCTATTTATGTCTGGTGAAAATTCTACTAGTTAGGTGACGAGGGGAAATGTAGGTATTGCTTGGCACTAGGGAGGTCATTTTCTCGAGGTCTTCTCCTGACGTAATTTTTTAAATCAAGTGTTGTACTGTTTGGTTGCCATTCAAATCTGAAAAGGTTCTTTGATAATTCGTGTATTTACTATGTCGCGGTAAATTATCGATGATGAAATTCTTTTCATTAAGGAATTTTATCACCTTGCAGTAGCAGCTTAACTTGTTCATAAGAAGAGTCAATGACAGTTGTTGTTACACTGCTTTTCCAAATGCAGGTGTTTTTGTTGAAGGTTCACATCACATGACCGGGAAACAAGTGGTCTATCTGCCTCTGGCTTCATTACTTTCGTTGCAGATGCTTTAAATCGAACTTATGGAGATCCTCAAAATTGTTTGAAGAATCCTGTGCGTGAACTTTTTTTTTTGCATTTGTTGTTGCCGAATTCGTTTTGCTTACGTATAATACTTTTTCTTTTTTAATATATGATTCGACATAAATAAGAAAAAAAATAAGATTAATGTTGATAAGAAACCACTCATATAATACTGGAGGGAAAGAGAGAATCTCCGGACTTGGGCTTGGGCCTTCAAATTACCAGCTTAATTCATATTGATGCCTCCTTTAATGATATGGTGTTCATTGGGGTGAGCATTTGACCCGTAATCCGCGGATTTAACCGGGACCAACCGTTCATTTGCGGATGGATGTCCGGACCGTTCGTCAATGGATTGGATGCGGATGGAATTTTTGAAATCCAACGAATAACGGATCGGGCCCGGATGCAACCTAGAAAATCCGTTGGACATCCATATCCGTTAAATTAAGGGCATTTATGTAGTTTTAGATAATACTATAGATCATTTAGGAAGGGTGTTGTATATAACATTTTTATATTTGTATACATATATAGGATATGTAGGTTTTATAAGGAGTCATTTGTGTTAGCTTTATTTTCTTTGCTATAAATTTTAAATAAAACAAATCCATTGGATTATCCGCATCCAATCCGTCCATCCGTGCATCCATTGGATGCAAATCCGTTAGATATGGATTGGATGCGGATGCTAAAATTGAAATCCGTAGTGCAATGGATTGGATGCGGATGAGGCGAAAACCGGTCCATACCGGCCCATGCTCACCCCTAGTGTTCAACATGGTTACCCGTAAGTAGGGGTGAGCATTTGGCCCGTAATCCGCGGATTTAATCGGGACCAACCGTTTTTTTGCGGATGGATGCCGGGACCGTTCGTTAATGGGTTGGATGTGGATGGAACTTTTGAAATCCAACGGATAATGGATCGGGCCCGGATGCAACCTTGAAAATCTGTTTGACATCCATATCCGTTAAATTAAGGGCATTTATATAGTTCTAGAAAAACTATGGATTATTTAGGAATTTTTAAGATGTTTGTTTGGGGTGTTTTACACGACATTTTTATATTTGTATACATATATAAGATACGTAGGTTTTATAAGGAGTCATTTGTGTTAACTTAATTTTCTTTACCATAAATTTTAACAAAAATAAATCCATTGGATTATCCGCATCCAATCCGTCCATCGGTGCATCCATTGGATGCAAATTCGTTGGATCTGGATTGGATGCGGATGCTAAATTCGAAATCCGTAATGCAATGGATTGGATGCGGATGAGGCGAAAACCGGTCCATACCGGCCCATGCTCACCCCTACCTGTAAGTTTGATATATGACATTTGCAGTTGTCAATGTTTTTGATTCTCCCATTCACAAAATTTGCAAGCGTTTAACATGCACAACCTTGAAACACTGAAATTTTATGGTATAATAAAGGTTTAGCTGCCTGATATATTGTACTGTTTGAGATCGTGTATATGCGAAGATGAATTGATTCAAGTCATGCATCGGTACATAAGTGTTATCTTCTGAAGAAGTTTCCTTCCTCTTGTTTGCAATACACATATTAGAGTATCACCACCCTATTTTTATTGTTACCACTTCTTTAACTCCTCAATTGGTGAATTGCATTTTGTTATGTCTATATTATAAATTCATCTTATCTGTAACTCGGAAAGTCATTTTTCGTGCAACAAGTTAGTATGTTAAGCCCTGTTGGTTCCCAAGAATGATCAAATTCCAGTAGATGTTGAGAGTTTTTCTAAGCAAGGAATCTTTCGGGTGGTATTGTACACTTAACTTTCGGGCTAAATTATACATGCACCTGCCATACTTATCCTTTTTGGAACAGTGTAATTGCAATTAATACTCCCTCCGATTTTATAAAAAAATACGCTGGTTTCCTAATTGGGAGGGTACTAGGTTTCACTTTTACGGTTTTAACCTTCAAAAAATTGTTTTTTCCTCCACTACCATTAATATAAGCGAAAATGGTTTTTATTATTTCAGCACACGTTTTCGTTATTTTCGCTTGAACCAGGGGCAAAACATTTGTTCTCTATATCTCTGTCTAAAAACGAAAATCGAACTGAATTAGATCTCTTATATTTTCTTAGATTTGATTTCTTTGCTTCTTAATTGAAATCTTCTCTCTTCAATTCCACCACTAACACCGCCATGGCCAACACCAACAGAAGCATCACCACCGCCGACATCACCCAATGCAGAAATCATAATCAACTTTTGTACCCTAATCATAATCAAACCCAATTCGACTGCACCACCGCAACCCTCCTACACCTCTTACACTTTGTCACCACAGCCTCCGGCATCATCTCCTCCAACACGTACACTAGCACCTCCACTACCAACACCAGCACCATATCCGCAATGACTTATGCCGACTTAACCTCCACAACCAGCAGCGTCACTGCCGCCAACACATTCCAGCAAAACACCATCGCCACCATTACTAAGTTTCCTAAGTTTGAGATTATTTACATCAAGAACACTAAATCTCAAAACAATTCGACTTCAAAACAAAAACTAATCCAGATCGATGAGCACCAGCAGTAAGACCTTATGAATGCTGCTAAATTTTAACAGGGTTTGAGGAGAAATCTTCGTTTATGGCGATGATGAAAGTAAATCGAAAAATTCACTGATTGTACTTCGTTAAACCCCTAATCTCACAGCATTATAGCGATGTTGCTCCTCAATTTATTCGGTGAAGGTAAAAACGGGAAAAACACATAAAAACGGCGGAACTGATAAAAACCTTAATCTCCCCGCCATCCCAAACCGGCCTATAATAAAAGAACAGAGGGAGTACATGATTTTTCAACTAAACTGCCTGGTTATTTTACAAGAAAGACAGTACTCCAGTCTTCGTGGAGCCCTTCAATGCTGTTTAAAATTAAAATCTTAGATAGATTTTCTGCTTAAATTACTTTGGACCATTTATTTATTGTCTAATATTATTAATCGTATGAATGTGTTGATTCTTTATCTCTTTCTGTAATTGGTTTCCCAAAAGGGTTACTTGATTATAAAATCCTCAGTCAGGTTCTTCAATTAATGATTTGGATAGAAAGCATGTGTTATTTGTCTTTAATTTTAATTTAAGGGCTCTTCCTCCGAAAGATTTTTTGAATTAAGTGTTTCTCCTGTTATATATTTGGTGTGTCTGAAGAATACAACAATGTGGTCGTGCCAGATTGGTTATAGGGCATGACTAGAAATCATGTGGGCTTTGCCCGCACAGGTTCGAATCCAGCCGACCATATTTTTTTTGTCTTGTTTTTGCACTCCAATCCTCCTAATGACCACGCTCGTGGGATCACTTCACTTGAAGGTATTTCAACGCAACAGTATCCATTTTTATTTTACTGAAATTTGTTAATGAATTCAACATATTGCAATTTCATTCATTATTTGAACTATCAGGAACTCTAGTTTTCTTAACAATTTTGTGTTTCACTTTAGGGACTGTTTGAAGGAAAACATGCATAAGTTAATGCATATGTTACAATAATGTAACTTCTGCGGGATATCTGCAACATTCGCTTGGCAAATATTTCTCCTCTAAGATTGGATTTCGAGTTTTACAGGCTTCGGAGGTAATTTTTTTATTTGTCCCTTGAGTATTTAGAAGTTAGAATGTTCCTAATCCTGATTATAGAAAGGTGTCATGGATGTCCACCATGTCTATAAATCTATGAATTATAACATCATACTACTAATTCTTGAATCATATTGTCCTCTGATGTATGTTGGTTGATACTTTCTACCAACAAGTGGAATGTTTTGGATATTTTCTTTCCAAGTTTCATATATTTTTAATTCTGAAACTTTGAGGTTATACACCCAACACATTCTTTTACTAGAGAGCAGTTTTGTAGTATTTAGTATAAGAAAAGGATAAACATAGATATATCAAGAGGAAATATTCATCTAAAATTACATTTTTTCTTATGCAGTTGGGTAGGAGGCTTCCATGGCAATACCACATAGACCTTCATTAGCATCAACGTCTCTTTGCATCCGTATGTATGTTGGAGAAAATGAGTTTTAATTCAAAAGATTTATGGTCTTGGTGTGGCTTGATCTATTGACCTAAGGGTCTAAGGATACTCACTCATTTTTTGGGTGAATGAAGTGGAACCTTTAGTCCCAAATTGTGGAAAACTAAAGAGGCGCTCCACTTACTCTTATGTATGTATTGTAAAACGTGGGTGGAGCAGGTGGGCAAAAATACATATTTTGACCCATGGATATGTGCGTATACCATATACCAAGTCCCGTTTTTAATAGATTTATTTTTGTGAGCTTTTCTTTAAAAAACAATTTCCAAAATTAATTTCTCTAAAGTGTTTTATTTATGGGAGAATTCCTTTTTCGATTTTAATTGTTTTTGAAGAAAACTAAAACCTAACTTGATTTGCAAGTATCTTCTCCTTTAAATACAACTCGAAATTTTGTTTTCATGACACACCGAAATTCTTCTTTGGCTCTAGGGTTTCTCTATACGTTTTTTACTTCATCCCTGTTGCTAAGTTCGAAGAGAGGGTAACTTGTGTTGTGCTAACTCAAGTTATATTAGGCAGTCTTATCCTGGACACATCTTCGCTGTGAGGGGTTTAGCATTACTCAACTCGAGTATACCCGCGAACTAATGTGTTAAGGACAACTTGTTGAACCTGTGATTCTTCCTTCGTCAAGTTATTTCGGTAGAGTTGTTTCAGATTAGTTCTTTCCATATTATTTTGATATGTTTAACGTGTTGTTCATTGTTGCAAGATCCCAACAATGTATCCATCCTCACCCCATGAAGTTACTCATGAATTATTCACGAGCCAATACTTACTTCCATCACCATCAGTCCTATACCCTAATGCAGTAACACCATGGTCTAATTCGGTTCCATAAGTTCCTATGAATACCCTGCTTGAGTAAAACTGAAAGTCTCGGCCACTAGCATCGATGGCAACTGAAACAGGTTGTTTTGAAATGACTTTTGGTAGAGATTCCTCGTTGTTGGCTGGCACATCTTCATAACCATTGATTTAGGCAGCATCGGTGTCCGCCTTCTTAGTGTTACCAGTTGTGTTATTCCTTCCATAGATGCCACTACAGAGAAAGCCTAACAACATCCTGTGTTTTGTTTCCACAAAATAGGAAAATTTAAGTTAGGGATCAATTTAGGAATTGAAGACAATTTTGTTCTTTTGCATAATCATCATCAATAGAATAAGGAAATGTGGTGTCTCTTTGTCCAGGGAACAAGGACAGTCGTGATTGACCGAACTGACTTTTAAGAATGACGGCCGGAAGATACAATGCCTTATCATGCCAACTAACCAATTTCGTGCCCGGCCAACTGCTAAACTC
The DNA here is from genome assembly GCA_023529315.1 of Papaver bracteatum. Classification (NCBI taxonomy): domain Eukaryota; kingdom Viridiplantae; phylum Streptophyta; class Magnoliopsida; order Ranunculales; family Papaveraceae; genus Papaver; species Papaver bracteatum. The sequence continues at coordinate 1,068,930 of JAJJWX010004631.1, forward strand.
TGGTCTGGCCGACCCTCCCCAACTGGGTAGCGCCTAAATAAAATATGGGCTTTCATTCTCTTCATACTTAATCCGTCTACTCTCCCGACCAGTTTTCGTCCAAACTTTTCTTTTTATGGATGAAACAAGGTTGCGGCAGGTCTTTATGAAATGGTTAATCAAGAGTTTTATAAGTTAAGACAAGTAAGAGTCTGTAGTACAAGTTTCACACAGATTTGGAAAAAGTGACTCAAACTGATAAAATAGTTAAAACAAAAAATTGATTCTGTTAATCAGTGAATCATGATGGAGAAACAGTGTATCAAGAGTTTTGAGAAGAAAAAAAAGAACGGGTTTGTGTTTCGGAGACGGAATTTTGATAGATTTTTGTCCAAATTGTTGTAGGGAATGAGATACGATATTAACATCAAGTGCGCATATCTTCACTGTTAGAAACACGCCCATCCAATGCTCGATAGAAGTCCCGGCAAGTTCCGTCCTAGCTTTGTGCAGCTGCGAGCCATGGTTTTTTTGATTGAAGATATGACCCTTAACATTTAAATTTGATTATTAGCATTTGAATGCCCAGTAAAAAGTTGGACCATAATCATCGTGATTTTTTTTTTTTTTTTGCATTTGGGTATATGCTTGCTTACATGAACACTAAACAAAGGTCGAGATATTGCATGGATAACATATGGACCTGAATTGAGAATGTTGGACCGTATGGAAAAATAAAAATATGTTGATCTTACTTTTAAAAGTATTACATACTCTTGGTACCCTCTTTGGGGGTGTTACATGCCATAGATGTTATCTTGGCATAAGTAATTTAGATCAGGATTGCTAATTAAGCAACATGGAACTACAAGAATAATCCAAGATGTCAAACTCATTATCATTTTTTATTTATTTCATTAAGGAACACAATTTGTGCAACATGTTCATAGCAAGATTGGGTTTCCAGTTGATGTTCGCACTTTTTGTGAACGGTTGATGTTGATGTTATGAGCATTATTTGGGGCGATACTTTAAAGGTGATGGTCGCACTACAAAATTAGACATGGTGTTTTTGAAATGACTGCACTTCAGTGAGCTCCTAATGTTCCAGACTTTTTTTTTTTTTTATTGTATGGGAATCTATTGTCTAATATTTTTTTTGCTATTGAGTATGGTTACTAGAGGTTTTTAGTCTCAAAATCGTTAATTGTTCTTTTCGCTTGCAGTTTTATAAAACCACACAATACAAATGTCCAAAAATAGTTAGTGTATTATGCAAGCTTGCAATGGACTAGAGCCAAGATAACGTATCTGCTTCGACTATCTCAAACCATGCCCTCCAAGCACTGGATCGGCTTTGATGAGTTAAATTTACGAGCAAATGTTTAGTGCTGATATTATATGGTATGTAAGTTCTAAAGAAGAGCCGGTGCTTTGGTCAACAAATCGATTAAACATGATATTATATGTTGATCATCAAAGTTGTTTATAATACATAGCTGTTGATGGTGGATTTTAGTTCAGAGCTTAAGTTGTAAAACCAATATTTTGTACAAGCCATCCTGCAGAGGATAAGGCCATTTGATAAGCGATGAATACTTCTTCGCTTTACTAATTCACCTAGAATGGAGCATGTAGCAACAATCCCCCGAATATTCTGTGAATTTTAGCATTATTGATTAATGCATAAAACGCCTTGTATTTCCTGTGTTGTTCCTAGCATGACTCTTATTGTTGGTGCGGCATGATGACTGATTTTTACTCGCAGCAAAGTAGCATGAATATCCAAGTACTAACAGTGAGGCATGCACGAAATGCCCGTACAGGCTATAACTCTCGGTGTGTTATACTAGCCCGATTGAGCATGTAACTCTCGGTGTGTTATACTAGCCCGATTGAGCATATAACTCTCGGTGTGTTATACTAGCCCGATTGAGCATCTAGACTGTCCATAGAAGTCTAGAAATAATCACGATCATCCAACTTCACCAGCGTGATTGGATGGCCCAGATCGAATCCAATACCCCCAAGCAGGTATTGGAATATTCACTGCCGACCCAACGCGGGCCCCGCATGGTCGTCCTCCCCAAAAGAGGTGGCAAATATTGCCAAACCGTCCAAACCAAGAGGAATGGACAAGAAACCCTAAATTAGGGTTTGTGGCACATTACATGTGTCGCAGAACGATCTCAACCATCCATCTTCGCAAGCATAGATGGAGGGTGTGGATGTAGATTCAAAGGGCCTGGAGCATGTCAACACAATTACCGTAAGCCCGTATACACACATGACCAGACGGTCAGGACCAACCATGGTTGGTTGTCCCAATTCGTGCGGACGAAACCAAGTATGACGCACGGCCGGCCAAAACCCTAATTAGGGTTTGTAACGATCACGAGCGTCCGATTTCTCCTGATCAAATGAAGGGCTTAAGAGACAACTGAATAGGTCCAGTGAGAATCAACATGATCACCATGGACCCATCTATCTCCTCACCCGACCTACCAAGGCATACCATGCTTGGTTTCTCCAAATCGCACGCCCAAACTAGCGTGGTCACGCTTCCCAAATCACAAACTGATCTCGACCACTCAACTTCGCCAAACAAATTGAGTGGCTTAGATCATGTTTTCATGGGACAGTGAGGTATAGGCGTGAATATCAGCCTACCACCTACAAGCCGGACTAATCGTCCGAGACCGGCCAAGCTTGGTCTTCTCGAAACGCGCGCCTTGAAGGTGACATACCGCGCCCTTAGGAATCCTTTGCGGCATAGGATTTCTGTCGCAAATTGATCTCAGCCACTCAACTTCACCGATAAATTTGAGTGGCCTAGATCAAACCTTCGTGGGACAGTGAAGCATGGACATTGACATTAGCATGCCGTCTACACGCATGCCTGATCGGTCCTCCATGAAACGTCTCCCAGGCTTGGATTCGACCAAGCTGAAGGAGTGCACTCGCGCATCTCCTAAACCCTAATCCGATGGTCGCATATGTGGGTCGCAAATCATCTTGTCCGTCCAACTTCGCCAGCCTAGACGGATGACCTAGGATAGGAGTTAGGCTACCAGTGAGGTATCACCGTGATCACCGTATGCCACTCTGCCACACCATGTGGTCGGCCAAGGTAGGATTTTATAGCGCAGCCTCCAAACCCTCACGTGAAGTAGGCAAGGCATAATGCTCAACAACGATGCTTCATATATGCCGAATACATTCGATGCATAACATGCATAGAATATACACGATACTTTACAAGTATCGACTTCCTAAATAACTTGGTTATTTAACTAGCATTACATGCTACCTTATGTGGGTCCCATGATCCACACACTCGAGACATCAATCATGTCACAAATTGGGGGATACATACGGGGGTATTGGTCTGGAGGTTTACTGCGTGCAACGCGCCATCACAAGAACGTATCAGGAAGACATGGACGGTTAGTGATGATGGGAGAAGTGGGCAAGATTAATCGTGTGGCACCAACACAAAACTCCACTACTCCATCACTCCACTTCCTCCACTTCCTACGAGAAACGTGAATGAGACTCAAATGACTTGTATAAATAGGTTCTCCTCCCTATTTCCAAAAAAAATAACAACAACACATAAGCCGAGTATTAATACAACGTATTCAAACACCCAAAGCCTGCTTGCGTTAATTGTAAGCCTGCTCATCTTTCTATTACAAGTCATAAACAAGCCTACACCTTCAAAATCTCAACACCTTCTTCGCTCCCCTCTCTAAGATCAACCCCATCTCCTTTACTTTGTGACTGAAACAAGTCTGGAACGGCCATTTCTTGGTTTAGGCCAGAATTGTATAGATTGATCTCTCGAATTAAAAGCAATCCCGTACAGTGCATTTGTTTATGGTTTAGATTCACTTCTCATCCACACACCCCAAATTACTAAAACCAGCAAAAGTATTTTTTACCCATAAACAATAGCATAGTTACAGAACTTGATATGGTGCATCTCTTATGATGTTGATACAATATTTATGGCAGGCAAAGCAGTCAAAGCTGAAATCAAATTGATAACCGTAAAAGTTGGTTACCATATAAAGGTCGAGCCCCGGCCGAAGGCAAGGTAATATATGAAAAATGTTTTTACTTACCACACTGCCTTGGTCCTTGACTGGTATAACAAATCATTTCTTTCTCTAATCCATGGTGGATAGTACTGCATTAACATTTTCATACTTGAATGTTGTTGATTCTTGTCGACTTCTTCACCATGACTTCTTGTATCCATTGTGAGAAGATTTAAATTCTTCAATGGTTTCATCTGCAAACTCATTAACACTTAATTTGTATGGTTTGTTACCAGCATTACTGGACTCGACGAATTTACATTGGCCTTGAATATATTAAAGTGTTTCTCCTTTTCAACTTGGTTCTTATAGACTTTCCCATATTGAGTCATCCACTGTTGGTGTCTATCAACCATGCATGGTTGGCTCATGGAGTAGTACAAGTGTACTTGACATAACTTGAGAAGCCAAAGCAGCCAAAATGATGAATAAGGCCATAAACATAAACTGAAAACGGGTTGATGTGGAAGCCACAGATAGGATTTGAGGTTGATTTTTTCGGGAAAGTAATAAGTTGGATGCTTTCAAAGTTGAATTTGGTGAAAGTTTATATAGAGAGAATAATTCTTGTTTTTTATTTGTGGTTGTGTAATCGTTCTGACTATGAGAACATCAGGCCCGGTACTGAGGGGGCTTTTTGGGCTCCCGCACAGGGCGGGATAGAGCAGTATTATTTCACAGGGAGGGATAGGGCGGGATAATGTGTCAAGTTATTACTCCAATATGAGAGCAAAAGGCGTTTTGAGCTTTTTCGCACCGGGTCGTCTAAATGTCAGAGACGGCCCTCGAGCACATAATACGTGCGGGTGAAATTGAGTTGGAAATGATTACCTACTGTGTTTTGTTAACTTGGAGTATATCATTACATGACCATAGTGTTGTTTTTCATGCGTGGTGCATTGATATTTCTTCGATAGTGCATTTTAAAGTTACCCTCCCACTACTATTAGTTTAGCCAATTGATTCTTACTTGAATTTCCAAATGACCGTCTCTTTATTGCCCATAGAGTGCCGACGAGTGATCACCTCGTCCGAATCTTGCACCTTCATACTAAACCTTTTCCATTTTGATGCCTCCACTATAATACCCCATCAGTCTTCTCATTTCATAATACAATAAAATATATCTCAGTTCTCAAGATTATAAAGTTCATCACATAGGTTGGTACTACCAGAAGGGGCCGTATGGCTTTGACCTAGTCAAGGAGTCTGCATATCTACAATAACTTTGTTTCTATAGTTTGAAGATTAATCTTCCAATCAGCTTCGTTTTTCACCCTGAATTCTCTAGAGTTTTAGTTGAATGGGGAAACACAAAAGCGTGGGATTATCTGCCTAAAAGTCCGATTTTGTGCACACTCCTTGGCGAGTGTGCACGTAACATTTCAATCTCCACCGTTGATTAAATTTAGGGAATTATGTAACGAGGGTCATGATTCTAAACATGGAGGGTAATGGGCCCAACAACTAACTAAACAACCAATCAAAAGGATGTGTCAAATATACACTCTTTAGAGGAGTGTGCACAAAATTGAACTTATCTGGCTAAGAACTAGTTTTGTCTCGTATTTTCTGATTCTCCTTGATCTTTTTTACAAATCTCTACTACATCTGTCACAACCATTTGAACAACCAATGGATAAACCGCAACCTCCACCTTCCTCCAATACTCTCATTTTTTCACCTGCTAAAGAATTTAGTTCTACATTACTCCACACAATCCATGCAGAAAGCAACCATGAAAATTTGTGTCAAGACAAGTTTTTTCAGAGTACAGAAACTTCTTCGGCTTCTTCAAACCCTAAAGAAAAAATAAAATATTAGAACAACAGAGCGATTCGGCCGCTTCGTTTTCCTTCACCTCTGCTAGATCTTCCTCTTTAGAAGATTCTTCTTATTTAAAGAGCTCTCCAGCAGAGTATCAACAACCTTTTCAAAAGTGTAACACCCATCATAACCAGGGTTACCAGAAGAGCTCAAAAACCTTTTCCCCTAAATCATCCACACCACCTTTTCCTTCGCTTCATAAAGCTACAAAACCCTTTTTCAAACAAAGAAAAAGGACCTCAACACCCCAATCTTCCAACTGAAGGAAAGAATGCAAGACCTCTTGAAACAACACAATGAACACTGTGTAGCTATCAAAGTTCTTGGAGGAAACGTCGACTTTGGAACTTTGAAACTGGCGATTTCTAAATGTTGGTACCCAATGTTTATCCACCATATGGAAACCAGCTCCGTTCAACAAATTTACCAGGTTTCGATGGTACATAAGGCTGACAAGATCACAATTCTGGAGAAACAACCTTAGACTGCAGGGAACTTCGTTGTAATGGCGGAAGACTGGATGATTTTCAGTCTACACTCGAATAGTTGTTTCAAGTTTGCACCTTTTTGGTTACAACTCATCAAACTTCCTCTGTACTTGCATGATGATAAAAGTATTCGAGAAATGATTGAAAGATCTCAGGATGGAACGGTTCTACAAACGGATCTTAGTCGAGCTCCACCCCGAGCTTATGTTTTGCTGGATCTGGGAAAACCATTCATGCCGGGAGTCCTTCTTAATATTGCCAATGGGGTATGGGTGCAATATGCTTATGAAAACGTCCCTCTAATCTGTTTTTTGTGTGGCTTTCCAGGACACTCCTTCAAAGAATGCATCAACTTTGTTGATGTGGAACATGCTTTACGAAGCTCTACCTTTGCTTACTACCCGTATGGTAGACTGAATACTAGAATCAAAGCATCGTTTACTAAATCTCAGAGACTGGAACACATGCAGACAACAAAACCTCAAAACTTCTTCCAGGGAGAATCTTCTGCTAAAACCAACACTCAGAATCAGGAACAACAACATCATCATCAAGAACAACCACCACCTTCTCTATCAAGAAAACCTAAGATCCATGCTCATCCCACCATTAGGCGTTCTGAAACCAGAGTTAACTCGGTACCGAGTAACTTAGCGGAGGAGATGATACAGCAAGGCTTGATGTGGAACTCAGTCAACAAAATGACAATATCTGACAATGTCACTGCAACAAGGCAAGCACAACAACCGTCGATAAAAAAGAATAAAGAATGTTACTCTGAAAAAGCTGAAACTGTAAACGGCGGAGATGTTGGACCAAAAAACCATGACATGGGCCAAGCCATCGCCAACTCATCACTGCCAGATCATTGTCCAACTAAGCTTCCCACCCAGGGGCCGGATAAGTTCACCATCAGATCTATGGGTACGTCAAGGAGTTTAAAAGGTAAAGAGAAGGCCCATCATGAAGGCCCAAATGAAAAAGACCAGGAACCATTTGCACCGAAAACAACATATGTTCTGAACCCAAATCCGTGCCCTAAAGCAAAACCGGGTTATGCAAGGATGCGTGCTTTTTTCACTCCTGATTACACACAAAATCTGTTATATTTTTTGCAGCGCAAGGAAGCAAAATTTACTATAGTGATTCAACAGATCAACGGCAAGCCGGAGGTAACTGTGACTCAGAGTGCACAACCAGAAGATCGACAACAAACAAGAAAGATGCTGAACACATACAAGAGGAGATCATACATGCAGCCTCAAAAGCTACCGGAACACTTGAATCTCCCAAACACCCAAACTTTTTGCAGCACAACCTCCTCCGGCCAAAGAAAGAAAGTATGCTTCCATTACTGATCTCCAACAGCAGACTGAAAAAGTACCAGCACCAACTTTTGAAATACCGACTGCCAGAATGAGAAAACAGAGATCAACAAAAGGGAACAAACAAGCAGCGGCACCGGATGCAACACCAAACCGAGCAGATGATACCTATCAATTCGCAACTTCGACAGCTTCAAAATCTACAGAATTCACTACCAACAAATTTGGCACCAAGAATAAAAAACCGGCTTAGCACTTTTACCTGGAAGAAGAGATTTGTGCGACAGCAGACACAAACAGTGAGCGAGTAGTTGGCAGAGACCAACACTCGCAGAACCAATGAATTTATTAGCGTGGAACTGTCAGGGTGCACACAACCCCCTGACAGTGTCGAAACTCCGTGAGTATACACGCAGATTCAAACCTGACTTACTGTTCCTTTCTGAGACCTTGTCAAATGTTAATTACATGTCTGTGCTGAAAAATACTCTAGGTTTCTCGAATGTTTTTTCAATTCCATGTATGGGAAGAAGAGGTGGCCTCTGCTTGATGTGGACATCCCGCCTCGACGTCTCTGTTGTAGTAGCTAATCAAAGTTTGCTTCATGTGTACATATGCCCTTTACAATCTCACTCACAACCTTGGTATCTCACTGGCTTGTATGCCCCCCTCAACATGCGGCCCGATGGGATCTTTGGCAGGACTTCAACAATCTCATTGCAACACCAACATTACCTTGGATTTTACTTGGTGATTTTAATGAGGTTTTAAATCAAGATGAAAAGAAAGGAGGTCGACCAGTAACAAACTCATAGACCAAGCATTTCAACCACTTCATCAACACAAATGGACTGATTGATCTAGGGTACTTAGGAGATCCATATACTTGGACGAACCGTCAAACAGATGGAAATTTCATCATGGAACGCCTAGATAGATGTTTGGCATCTCAACAATGGGTGGATTTGCATCCACATGATGTGGTTCGACACTTACCAATAATAGGATCAGACCATACTCTGATTCTTTTACAAGAGAAATATTTAACAAGAATCACAGGTAGAGAATTCCGTATAGAACATTTGTGGTTTTTGCACCCCCAAATGAAGGAAGTGGTTATTAATGCATGGAATCAAGTGGGCGCTGAGGAACTGGCTCTCAACCTGCAACTAAAGATGACCAACGCTGCAAAGGCTCTTCAGGACTGGCACAAAGAAACATTTGGACATCTACCAACCTTAATCAAGGAGGCGGAATTCCAAATACAACTGGCTCAAACAAAATGTGCTCTCGCAACGGGAACCGAGTTAATGTTTTGGATGCATCATGAAAAGGAGACGCGTAATTCACATATAATGCTACAACAATGCCATGACACCTACTGGAAACAACGTTCAAGAATAGAATGGCTGACAAATGGAGATCTCAATACTTCATTTTTTCATACCAAGGCGACCATTCACAGAAGAATAAACCACATACATCAGTTGCATAGGGACAATGGAATTTGGGTTGATAATCAAAGAGCCATTGCAAACATGCTGGTCACACATTTTGAACAACAATATAAGGCTCCACCGACAATAATTGATATGGAGCTTTTCGATGGGATACAACCGAGATTATCGGCTTCTCAGTGCTTAGATCTCATAAGATTCCCTACTGACGATGAGATCCATAAAGCATTGCTAAGCATTGGTTCGGAAAAATCTCCGGGACCTGACGGTTTCACAAGTAAGTTCTTCAAAGTTTATTGGGATACAAGTCACACACAAATTATTGCTCTAGTGTTGAATTTCTTTCAGAATATCGAATTAGAACAATCATTCAATCACACCAATATCACTTTAATCCCCAAAACCAATAACCCTACAAAACCAAATGATTTCCGGCCAATCGGTCTATGTAATGTTGTTTATAAGATCATTGCAAAATTACTGGTTAACAGACTGCGACCAATTCTACAGAAGATCATTAGCCCGTACCAGTGTGCTTTCCTACCTGGTAGAGCCATTCATGACAACATAGCCATTGCCTCGGAAAATTTTCATCATATTCGAACCACACCACCGACCCAAAAACCAAAGATTGCTCTGAAACTTGACATCCAAAAAGCTTATGACAGCTTGGATTGGGGTTTTGTGAGACAAACCCTCATCACTCTAGGCTTCCCAACAAAATTCATAGAACTCATTATGCTTTGTTTAACTTCGGTCTCGTATGCAGTCAAAGTGAATGGCATTCCTCATGGTAAATTTAGACCCGAGAGAGGTCTACGGCAGGGAGATCCACTATCCCCTTACATTTTCATACTGTGTGCGGAAGTGCTATCTACCAACTTAGCGAGATTAGAAGCTCAAGGCAAGATCAAAGGGCTCAAAATCTCAAGAAAAGCGCCACCTATATTGCATTTTATGTATGCTGATGATCTTCTAGTTTGCTGCCCGGCAGATCAGGAATCATGCAACAATCTAAATACGGTACTGAACTCCTATGACAAATCAGCTGGTCAGAAAATCAACAACCAAAAGTAAATAATTATTCATCATCCAAGAACAGCTGCACCACAGAAACAATGGTTATCCAACACCTTCGGCATAAATACCACTGACCAAACACCAAAATATTTGGGAGTGTCGTTTAAGCAAGGCCGAAGCTCGGCACAAATACATGCTCAACTGCTACAACGTCTTGAAGGAAAACCAAAAGGATGGATGTCAATGTGCCTTAACCAAGCCGGGAGACGCCTCCTCATCAACTCGTCTTTACTCCCGACGGCAAATCATATCATGCACTCACAACTTTTACCAATACATGTACACAATAAAATCAACAGGATTGCAAGGAAATTCTTCTGGGGACATGGAAAAGACTTAAAAAAATTACATGTATTCGGATGGGAAAAGGCTAACTCTATGATAGAAGATGGTGGGCTGGGCATAAGGGAGTCAAATAACCACAACTTGGCCATATTAGGGAAAAGAGTGTGGCAGCTACACACTTGTCCAACAAATTTGTGCAATTAATTATATGCAGCGAAATACCTCACCAATGGCACGATCTTTCCAGTAACTATTCATCCTCCGGACTCGGCAAGTCCAGCTTGGAGGAACATCTGTAAAGCGGCTGTGTTTGTGCAGGAGAACTCGGCAACCCAAATTGGTGATGGACAAACGACAAGAATTAAGGAGGCTTGGATACCAGGCTATAGGAAAGTCACAATTCAAAACAATGCAGAAGATGACCTGGTTAGTTCACTCATTGAACCCTTTGCTTTTCATTGGAATGTCACTTCTCTTGCTATCAAATTCACACCGGCAGTTGCGGACGTGATTAGAAGCATTCACATACCCAATCCACCCATTCCGGATGCTACAGTATGATCGCACTCTAAATCTGGGCATTATACGGTAAAAAGTGGCTACACCATTCTAATGCACAACCACAACTCATGCATCGAACCACCACTAGCTGAACTCTGCAAGAAAATCTGGAAAGGGAGTTGCCCTCCAAAAATTAAACTCTTCATCTGGAAAGTAGCACACAATGGCATACCAACTTTTGAGATTCTTCATACCAGAAACATCACCACCAACAACCTTTGTCCAATTTGCAGCACGGTTTCGGAATCGGTCCAACACTGTCTTTTCGCATGCCAGAGAGCAAACGATACTTGGAATCTGTTGTGCCAACAACTGAAAACTAATAGTCCGCAGAATTTTAACAACCAGGGTCACCGGCTGCCTCCGCACCCGGTAGTAGTGAACAATATGAACACTACGGACAAATCGGGAGGCCCACAACAGAAGCAGAGACAGTCTTTAGGACGTACAACTGCTGTCAGAAATGGAAACCAGATTCATACACCGACATGTTTTGCGGACTTCTTTCAACTGGCAACTCTAAACCAAGACTTCACTCTATGTTGTTATACAATATGGAAAATTTGGTTAGCTAGAAATGAAAATGTTTACAGGAGAAGACACCAAAGTGCAAGAGAAATATTGGAAACTGCAAGAGTATTATGTCAAGAATACAAATGGGCACAAAGACACAACTTCCATCCACAGAACATTGAAAGAAATCACCAGAGAGGAAGGTCCAACACTGATAACAGAACACAGACATGGGTAAAATGGAATAAACCTCAACTACATTGGATGACGATCAACACGGATGGAGCAAGCCGAAAACAAACAACTAATGTACCAAACATGGCTGGTGCAGGATGGATCTGTAGAAACTCAGAAGGTGCAACAATCATGGCAATGGCGGCACCCATTGGCAGAACTAATGCATTGGTGGCAGAGACATGGGCAATGCTTTTGGCGGTACAAACAAGAGTCAACAAAGGCTGGAACCGCATTCACTTCGAAACGGACTCAACAACACTGGAAGGACTTATCAAGACAAGCGACATTCAAAACCCATGGATCATTCGACAAATGATAAAAGAAATCAACCGACATCTGGCAAACATCCCCGATTACACAATCACACATATATACAGGGAAATGAACCAAGCAGCAGATGGATTGGCAAACTATGCTGTCGACAAATAATTACAAGCAGGAGGGATCACAAATTCGTTTATTTGGGACAACTCTTGTCCAACCTTCCTAAACACAATTGTAATGAATGATTCACTGGGGAAAATGTACCCCAGGGAAGTTTGTGGTTAATTGGAATAAAATTCGCTTCTCTTTCAAAAAGAAAAAAAAAAAAAAAAGTTCATCACATTAAATGGCCTAGGTATTATATAGGGTTATAGGCTATAGTCCTATAGGCATGCCAGCCGTCAAGATACCAGAAAATGCTTCCCATTCCCAAAATTAATCCCCAATAACCGTTACCAATATGTGTCACAACGACGAGGGTACTGGTTATTCACGTTCAACTCTGGACCCAACGACCCTAGACATCGGGTTTATATCGAAACCACCTCATAGGGATAAAAGTGGGGGACATGTAGTCATAATTATATTATATCTCTGTATCAATCACTTCTCTCTGTCATCGAGGAGGTGTGTGAAGTAAGATAAGCAAATGCAACAGGTACCGGGAGCCCTTAAACGTTCACCAATCCTAGACGAAGGGTTCAAATCGAAGCCACCTCATGAGGGGCAACAGTGGGGCATGATAATGGGGACATGTAGTCATAATTATGTTATATCCCACCATCAATCACTTCTCTCTGTTATCGAGGAGGTTTGTGAAGTAAGCTAAGCAAATGCAGCAACCCCTTCCCTCTTCCACCAATCCCAAACATTTCATGTACGGCCATTCCCCACTTCATAATAAGCCAATGTATTAAAAGCAGTAAAAGTGGATAACCAACCAAAACCACAATTAGTCTTCTTTTTCCTTCGTAGTTTGGACCCTAGGCATATTACAAGTAAAATTGATAATTTTTTATCCAACTATTTTACTAAATGGTTAAATTATCACTGATTAATTAGTATTAATTTGGGTGATTAAGTGATGTTTAATCAAGTTAACCCTGAAATCAATTACCTTTAGTTCATCATCAATATTTAAAAAAAAAAAATACAAAAAAACTCAACCCAAAATCAATTGTTGTTTGTGCAATAGTAAACTGATTCTGGGTAGAATTTTTTTAATTTAAGAAGAAAACCCAGAACCGATTTTTGTTAATGTACACATAAACCGATTATTAGAAACAAATTTTATAAATGTACACATAACCCGATTATGACATATTTTCAGAAACAAAATAATCATTACATAATTTAGAAAATTAGCGTGTTACATATGTAGGACAATTCTAGGTACTTATTCCAGTTCAATCTTTTCTTTTAAAGCTTCAAAAAAAAAAAAAAAAAAAAAAAAAAAAAACTTTTCTTTTAAACTTTTTTCTCTCACCCCTGATCTCTAGTTAGATCTTCCCTTTTCTCTCTCACGATGTCAACCTTAAACTCCCCAAAACCACATGAGTATGACGAACTCCTTAAAGAAATGTCTTCCCTATTAGATAATGATCCTCTCAACATTGAATACCAGAAGACTTTACGGAAACATCTCAGGATACAACATCGTGCTTGGTTGTTAAGGTAGTAAACGGACGACAATATGGGTTAATAATTCTTCATAATCTCTTATCAAGAGCCTGGAAACCATCTGGATGGATGACTATCTCAGATTATGGCCCATGCATATATAGGTCAAGTTTGAGCTGAGATGCGATATTGAAACTGTTATTCAAGGTTCGCCATGGTCAGCCAACGATGATTTATTGCTTATGGAAGTAGGTGATCCTGACAAACTCCCAAATGAGTATAATTTTCAGTTTGAAGACTTTACTATCCAATTACATGGCCTCCCACCAAGTGCTCTCAATGAGAAGACAGTTACTTTCATAGAAATAAAAAGGGGATTTTGATAAAGTGTCACGCTTCCAATTAGGTGTTCAAGAAAATGCCATTATTTTTTTTAGAGTTTATAAAATGCCACACATTTGATCTTTTCTGTCCTGTTTTTTTCCAAAATACTGTTGACATCAGTTAGTGCATACGTGGCAGTTATATAGCTTAGTAAAAGACATATGCGCCCTCGAACCATCTCATTATAACTGAGTTAACCCACATAACGAGTCAATATACCGAGTTAAGTCGTAAGTCAGAGCTAAATCAATTCAACTCTCTAATCACCGATATCCATGAAATGTCTCCATCCCATGAATTCGTAACTGTAGTTGCTCAATTTCTCAATCGATATTTGCACTCCAAACCAATTTTGATTCACATCCAGAAATCTCAAACAGCCAGCCCCAATTTTGATCCACATCAAGGCCAAGCTGCGCATTCCCGGTTCATTGAATTTAGATGTTCCACTGGCTGCAATTGTTGCAGTGAACATCATCTCCGTCTCATTTAACCAACCCCCAAATATCCAATCTGATTCATAAATTGCACCATGGCCATGGACGAACTCCAACTTCTATATACATTAGATAAAAATGCATTTCAACTAGATCCATCATTGCTTTAATTATGAAATCGGAGGACATAAAAACAACACCATTAATTGACGCCAAAAATGGGTCAAACCAATCTCAGAAACTACCGATCCAGACCAGCTCAACCCCAAACATCTCCTTCTTCAGCCTTCAATTCCATGTCGAGAACCCCTAAAATTCAGACCATTGCTTCAACTGCAATTGACCCAATTTTAGCCTGAAATACGTACCCCTAAATACCATTGTTTCTTCGAAGAGTCTTTATTGCCATATTCAATTCCATTCTCAATTCTGTTGAGAACCACGAATTAGACACAATTTCAGTTTTCACCAAAAACCCAAGACCACCACCAGTTCGAGAGAACAAAGCCAGCGACTTGCTTGCACCGACCTGATTTTTCTCAAGATGAACTGAAGTTCAGTCCATGCAAGAACCCCCAAACTCAATTCCACCCGAACTTCACCATTAATCAATTCACTCTCCATCTCGGTCTCGGTTACAATCTCCACCATCAATTTGCAACACAATCAAATTTCATGGCAGAGAACGGTAGCCATTATCTTCATCTATTTCCTCTCAAAACAGACCCCATTTCCATTCAAGCAATTTTATCCCTAAACTCCATAGTACAGACCTATATCACATTCAATCAATCCCTTAATTAATCCCTAAATTCCACTATTCAATCAATCCCTTAATTAATTATCTACCTATCTTTTCAAATATATACAGAAGAAAAAGAGAAGAAGAAGAAGAAGAGGAAGAGAGAAAGTTGTGAATTTTGGTTCACCATTAAAACCTAGGTGAATACTGAATAGTGGTATCTAATGGATAGGAAATAGATCGGATTTTCTTTTAAGGATTGTAAAGGGTAAATAGGTAAAGATTAATATTTTCTTGACTCATTCAACGATTATAAACCGTTTTGGTGGGCCTTGATGGAATATATAACGGTTGTGACATTTTATAAACTCTGAAAAAAACAATGGCATTTTCTTGAACACCTAATTGAAAGCGTGGCACTTTATTAAAATCCCCAAATAAAAATTGGAACTCCTTATCCAATTCCAGCATGTGAGTCATTGAAATGGGGTAATTAAGTATGCAAGAATTCGAGTAAAAATTGATATCACCAAAGCTATTCTTCAAGTAATCAATGTTATACTTCCATCAAAAAAAAAATGCACTCTCCAGTTGAAGTATGAAAAATTGTGAAGTGTGTGTTTCTTTTATGGTCTCTTTGGGCATATTATGAAACAATATCCCATCCTCTCTAGGGAATGCGAAAACATCAACTTCGATTCTGAAGAAGGATTTTTTTCAGAAAATGAAAGATCTAAGCTTAGCTCGACTAACTGATGAAATTCGAGTTAATTAAAAACCGAGGCCTTCTTCAATATCAGCTCTCAATCAGAAAACTTGGATATTATCGATTGAAGCTGAAGAAGTTGAATCGTCACCCCTCCATCATCGTCCACCAATCCTGAACATCAGTTATTCACCAAACCATCCCAATTTTGTAACTGCCATAATCACCACCCAATCACCAGCCCCCTCCAATTCTGTAGCCGCTGCAATCACCATTCCCGTAAAATCAGCCATAACTGACTCAAATAGTTATACCAATCACCAATTAGCTTGTAAAGTAAGCGAAAAGTAAAAGCTACCAGCTAATAACCCTAAACAAAATTTAAGTCAGAAAGTGGCAGATACCCCTTCATCCCCATCATCCGATAATATTCCCTCCAACCCATATCTACCAATAAGCCCATCCAAATCCAGCACACATCCACCTGGTGATAGTCTCAACTCACTGAGTCAAAATTCCACTCATCCCCCTATTTCCACCCCGCAAAATATACATTTACCCATCTCTTCAAATTTGACTACTCTAACAGAAACTTACTCTAAATCAGATTATCCATCATCTTCTTCCACCACCTACCCACAATCCACAACTGCTAGTGCTACGAGAAATTGGAAAAGAATTGCTCGAATTCAAGCAAACCCAAACCACAAAAATAATGCAATTTAACTGCCCCAACTTGGTTCCAAAAGATCCCCATCACCAATGGATTGTGATCCTCCTACCAAACATCATCATTCTGATAAAACTTCAAGGGTTCTGGCAATTTCCCCCCAAAAGTCGCAAGGACTATATTGATACAATCTTGGAACTGTCGTGGCTTGGGGAATGAGATGGAAGTTCTAACCAGCTTGCAATCCCTCAATTGTTTTCTTATCAAAGACCCGCCTTAATGAGAGGAAAAGTATTATGATTGGTACGTAATTCTCTCAATTTTTTTCATTTTCATTATGTTGCTGCTAATTGGAAAAGCGGTGGATTGATGGTTCTATGGCAAAACAATATTGAAATGGAGGTAATTTCAGCAAACCAAAATGTGATTAGATTTTCTATTGTTGTTGTTGAGGGAGAACTTGGTTTTGGTTCTACCCTTCCTTGTTTCGCCAAGTGACCTCACTTTACTAGAAACAGTAAAAGAGAGAGTTGACTTTCCATTGTGCCATGTCCTTCTCTATATAGACTTTCCCAAAAGTCCCTCATTTTAAGACATCTTGACACATGTCATATACCTCCTTAATTATTCCTAATGTCATTCCTTAATATAACCACTTCCTTATTTGTTAATTTATTGGACTTGGGCCCAGTCCCCAAGTCCCCACTTCTCATACTAGGTTTACCTCCCTTCCTAGGGGCACCCTAAATCTCGTTACGGGGTACCATTTTTCATGTATCAACATTAGTCCCATGACTATTGGGTTATTTGTGAAATAACCCGATAGTCATATGATTTTTGAGTACCCCCCTCTTTATTGACTCCATGATCGTGGGCGACGTTTAACCTTCTTGCATCGTGCAAACTTTCCATTTTCTTTTTAGTTTCTGACATTTAATATTCCGTTCGCATAATCGCCACGTTCAGGCCTTGAGGCTCCATATATATAGACATGTTGATTTATTTTCCCTTCATGTTTCTTCTCCCTTTCTTCCTTTTAAATACACATACATTCTCCGTGTCCAGTAGTTCCACCAGCAGTTCGTCTGAAGAATCTAGCGAGTCTGAGGAAGCCATGAGCGGGGGTTCTGAGGAGACCGAGTAACTGGAACATGATGAAATCCTCCTACCTCCTCCAGTGGATGACAAGTCATATACGCTTGCAGAGTTTACTAGCGGTCCCGATCTAAAGCGCGCGCTGAAGCTAAAGGAGCTCCGCGGAGGTAAGCGCGTTTTTCCTCTTGATGATATCTTGGTCCCACGCCTTCTAAATCCTCCTATTTTACCCTATCCTTCTGCCCATGGGTAGCTTATGCAACCCAAATCGGAAGTCATGGACGCATTCGCTTTTAAATCGGTGTCGCAGATGGCTATTCACCGCGGCGACTACGATCTTCCTGTTATCGATATTCGCTCTAAGTCAAAAACCCATCCAATATGGCCGCAATGGAAATCCTATATATGTTCCAACCCTGGTCACGTGGCCACCCTTCGTAGAGAAGGTATTGACGAGGTTATAAATTCATCTCTCAAACGGGAAGTGAAGAGGTGTAGGCGCGATATAACACGACTCTTTTGTCGTTGGTCTACTCCTGTTCACACCATTCTTACAGCGTGGGGGGAAACAACCATTATTCTGGAGGATGTAGTCGCTCTTACAGGGATAGGTCCATGGTAGTCATTCGTATGATGAGCCGGTTGACTATGGAGCGCTGAACGACGAGGATAAAGAGTTGTGTACTTATATGCTAAATTGTAAAGATGCTTCCCGACGTGAATTAGTGCGGAAGGACCATATGCCATCAAAACAAGGCGAGGATAAGAAGATTGCTGGTGCGGGTAAGAAAGAGGCGTTGTCGTCTGCCGCAAGGGGGGAAAGCCAAATGGGTTGAGGAGAATAATACTTTTGCAGCACGCCTGATGGGTAAGCAATTTCTTGCTAGCTCTATTCATGCACACGAAATGATCCATGGCTCGTCAGCTCCTTCAACAGAGTTCGGCCCTGAGTGGATTACCAAGACCAACCGCTGCGCTTCCTTTCCTCTTTAGATCAAGTATTGGGCTCCGCGGTTAGTAGACGGAAAAGTTATTCCCCAAAAACGGAAAGAGAAGAACTGTCGTGTGAAGTTGGCCTCTTACATCCCGTTTTTTCTTTTTCATGATATGTTTGAGTATAATCCTCATGATACTATCAAGAGTGAACTCGTGCCAATGGCAGTATTGCTATCTCGCGGCGTTTCGTTCCCACTTGCGTCGATGTTCATAGGCGGCTTGTATAGTAGTATGGATTTGTTCTGTCGCGACCTTCAGACGGTGGGTACATCTCAAAAGATCGAGACTTACATCCCAACCTCTTTTATGCAAGTGTGGTATTGGGAGCATGTTCCCCCCTGCGCTCCTGATCCTAATAAACTAGCGATTCATCGTGAAGAAGATGTTAGGAAAGAGGACGGCTCGGTTAAGAGGACTTCGGTTGTTTACGGGTACCTGCGGATGACTCTTTGGCACCTAAATAGGAAGGTTCCTAAGAGCGATATTGCTGAGCATCTGGATGTGGCTAAAGACTTCGTATTATTTCCTTATCAAGATAGTCGATCGGGTCCAGCGTATTATGACTTTATCGCGCCATTTGACACGGAGATGGACTCGTCTATGATTTTGGCGGAGGCAGATTTTGATACCGGCAAGTTTATCGCCATATCTTTCTACCCAGATCGTGCAGCTCGGCAAGTTGGGTTTGACCAAGGGATTCCTCGTAGATTTCCTCCATGGGGAATCTCAGATATCGGGGATATTGTCGCCAGTTTTAATCGCTTTGTCTTCAAGGGACCAGCGCGTTTGTCTGATCAAGGAATCAACTTTTCATTCAAACAGCCTCTCCCTAAGCGCTCTTTGGCAGTTACTAAGGGGGGTCACGAGTACCATGACTTTATACGTCGTCGGTCTTTGAATTTCCTTTTGTGTGAATCGTCTCCTCCCCGCGACCTATCCGTTCAAGACCTACGCTTCATGCAGCCGGCCGAATTAAGCTCGATGATGTCGTGGCTGATGCGCATCGTCTCATTCTAGATACCAAAGGTCGCCCCTTGGAGCCTATAGTAACTTCTTGGGCTCCTCCCGAGGGCCACTGCCCATAAAACCAAAGAAAGGGTCGAAGTTATTTTCTGATCGTAAGCCCCCGCAGATAGAGGTAGTAAGATCATTTGTCGATCTTTTGGCGACATATGTACTTGTTGTTTCCTTAACTTTTTATTCGTCTGTTATTTATCGTCGCCTCCTTTTTTTTGATAAAATGAATGGCGGGGATTGCATTATCAGGAAGTTCCTCATTCCAACCGCGTGGGGTGGAAGGCCCCTTCTTATGTAATGGAAGAGTACATGAACATGCCCGAGTGTGATTGGACTGAGAAGAGCCTTGCAAAGAAGGCTAGGCGAGAGGCAGCTAAGTTTTCTGCTCCACCCCCTTTTTCTTCCACTAACGTCTCGTCCTTGCAGTCTCAGCAGTGTCGTCGAAGGAGCGCATCACAACCTCCTGGAAGCGCAAGCAACAGTCCGACTCCCTCATTTGTAGACCACTTGAGAGACCTCGGGATCAAACTTCCCTCAGGGACTGGTTGGGTCTCTCCACACCTTCACATATCATCAGTTCATCCTCTTCGGGCTGAGACTGTTCATGCTAGGGGTGGACCTCCGGTGTCCCCTAGTGTCGTTCTGCAGTCAATGATCCCATCTGGGTCTAATCGATCAGTTTTTGGTGGGTCCTCATCCCACGTGGCATTAATCGTTAATTATCATATGGGTAACTTCCTATTTAATATGTGTCTTCGTTATTATCATTCTTCTTTCCTCTCTCTTTCTCCCTCTTCTCCCTTTTTTTTTTTATAAATCCAAGTTATTTTCCGCAATGGTGCTCATCTCTTATTTTTTAGGCTCTTCTAGTGATTATGAGTCGTTTGCTAGTTATTCGGCGTCTCATCCTAAGCCCGCTGACACCCCTTTTGATTCATCTATTCCTGAGGTTAGTTTCTTGTCCTTTTTTTTTTTTTTTTTTTTGCTAAAGTTTCGTCATTGGCGCTAGGATATGGGTAAAAACGTAAGGAGACTGTTAATATCGACACAGACGGCATGCGGCGCGTAGTCCCTAGTGGCGATGGGTCTACTAAGCGTGCCCAGATGGATGGTAGTGGTTCTTCTGCTCCTATGGGGAAGCAAACTAATATTCATGTTCCTGACGTACCAGTCGTCCCCATTGTGCCAGCAAATCATGAGGACGCGCAGCTTCATTTCCCGTCGGTGGTGAGTGCTGTCGAGGCTAGAGTGGATCCTTACACTCACACACTCGTCCATGGCTTTTGTGGAGCGTGGTGGTGGTCATATGGCGAAGTCAGGTCTCTTGGATGTTCACATTTTGTGCTACATAACTGAAAACCTCTTGAATACTGCCAACCAACTCACGCGTGTATGGGAGGACATGGTGGACGCATCGATGATGCGTAGCTGGGAGACTGTCATTCGGTCAACGTCCACTTCCCGATACAATGGTTGGAGGAGTTGTTGTTGAAGATGAAGAGTCGCAATGACCCTCATGGCCGACTTACAAGTCAGATTTCTAATCTAGAGAAGGAGTTGGAGAAGGCTCTGAGGCGACTGCTAGTAAGAAGGAGGTGGTGAATTAATTGCTCGTTGATGTTAAGGTGGATAATGATGAGGTGATTGTGCGGAGCTTGAGGAGAAACGGCGAGAGTTGACTAATCTTTAGTCTGCTCAACACGCTTCCTCTTTGCGTTGTCTTTCCCTTTGTTTTTCTTTGGTTGGTTATGTTGGACCTTTGTCTCTCGGATGATTTATTTGTTGTGTTGTTATCTTTTTATGACTTGTAGGATATTGGTGTGGTGTTTTTTTTTTTTAACTATTAATTCATTGTTGGTGTTTCTTGTTTATTCATGATTCCATGAAATATTAATTGTTCATGGTTCTCTTCATTTTTTTTAGGAGAATGTACGGGGTTGGGTGAGCGTTTTTATACCGCGCCTACTCCCATTTCTATTTTTTTTAGCAGAAGAATGTGGTAGGATGGGTGGGCGTTGATAGAACGTGCCTACTCCCCCCCCCCCCTTATTTTTATTAGAAGGATGTGGTGGGATGGGTGAGCGTTGATAGAACGCGCCTACTCCCCCTTTATTTTTATTAGAAGGATGCGGTGGGATGGGTGAGCGTTGATGAAACGCGCCTACTACCCTTTCTTCACTCATATAGCATGTTGAAGATTTTTAGGCTGATCAAGCGCCTTTGGCGTTCCGTAGCCTTTTGTGGATCTGTCAGCCTATTGAGCGCCTTTGGAGTTCCCATGGCCTTTTGCAGATTTGTCAGCCAACCGGGCGCATTTGGAATTCCCATGGCCTTTTGTAGATTTGTCAGCTTACCGGGCGCCTTTGGCGTTCCCGTAGCCTTTTGTGATATTGTTAGCCTATTTGGGCGCCTTTGGCATTCCCATGGCCTTTTGTGGATTTGTCAGCCGACTGGGCGCCTTTGGCGTTCCCGTAGTCTTTTGTGAATTTGTCAGGCTATTTGGGCGTCTTTGGTATTCCCATGGCCTTTTGTAGATTTGTCAGCCGACCGGGCGCCTTTGGCGTTCAAGTAGCCTTTTGTGAATTTGTCAGCCTATTTGGGCTCCTTTGGCATTCCCATGGCCTTTTGTAGATTTGTCATCCTATTTGGGCGCCTTTGGTATTCCCATGGCCTTTTGTAGATTTTTCAGCCGACCGGGCATCTTTGGCGTTCCCGTAGCCTTTTGTGAATTTGTCATCCTATTTGGGCGCCTTTGGCATTCCCATGGCCTTTTGAAGATTATTCAGCCTATTTGGGCGCCTTTGGCATTCCCATGCCCTTTTGTAGATTTGTCAGCCGACCGGGCGCCTTTAGCGTTCCCGTAGCCTTTTGTGAATTTTTCAGCCTATTTGGGCGCATTTGGCATTCCCATGGCCTTTTGAAGGTTCGTCAACTAGGCGCCTTTGGCATTCCTGTGACCTTTTCACATCATGTTGCTCGCGAAATCCAAAAAGATTATGCTTACCATAAAAAAATGGTTCGTTTACAATTTGTAGTCTTTTTCTTTCGTGTTCTTTCCCTTCCACTTTATCTTTATTTAGTGACAAGGGTCGTACTCGATCGCCTGCTTGGTTCCTTCAAGCTCCCTAGATGCGCACTTGCGTTCAAATATGCTCCTTATGGCAAAGCATTCTTCCGTCGGGTGTCCCAACCTTCGATGGTAGTGGCAGTACTCAGCGGAGCTCTTATCCATTTTATTGATGTCTACTACTGTCGAGGGTAGTTGGATTTCATTTTCGGTGACCCACTGGTTTAGTAATTTGACTGTGCGTTCTCTTCTGCAGGGTAGTGGGGGTGGTGGGGTGAAATCGTGTCTGGTCCATCCGTTTATTCCCTGGCTTCCACTGACGGTTTGGAACTGGTCTTTTCACTCCTTATTGGTGTTGGGTCTTACGTTGCGTGGTGTCTCTGATACGGTATTAACTGTGTGACGCCAAGCAGGATCTATAGGTTTTTCTTCCACGCAATCAGCGATCTTCTCGGCTTCCTCGTCTAGCTCAACAAAAGTTTGGAATTTGAAATTGATCAAACTCCCTTTGAAAGTTGGGATCATTCCTCGTACACAGATTTCAACGAGCGTTCCTTCATTGATGTCTTCGTGACAGTCTAGTGCTAAGCGCCTAAACCGCATGATGTACTTTCCTATCTATTCTCCTATCCATTATTCGTTCTTACTCAAATCTATTGTCGTGATTTTCCTCTTAGCTGAATAGAATTTCCCAATGAAGAGCGTGGACTTAGTTGGCCAGGAATCCATACTTTCCGCTTTTAAGTTATCATACCAGGTGAATGCCATGCCAATGAGCGACTTGGGGAATTCCCTTAGACATAGTTTTCCATCAGAAGCTTTGTCGTTCATTGCTGATAGGAATCGGCTGAGATGTTCTCGCGCGTTCCCTTGTCCATCGTATGTCTTGAATTTTGGGGAAGTGTAGTCCTCAGGGTATTGGTATTCTCGGATATTTGCTGGGTATGGACTTACGAGGCAGTGATTGTCTTGTCTTATCACATGATAATTTTTCTCCAAGTATTTTGTCATTTCTTCTTGTGACATCGCTGTTGTCTTGTCGTTTTTGTGCCCTTCGCCTTTCGTCATTTCTTCAAGAGTGTTTTGTCCCGCTATCACTTCTTGTGCTATCCATTCTTCTAGTTCCTGCCTTCTTCGTGAGCGCTCTTCTAGTTCCTTTTGCATGTCTTGCAGAGATGGTGACGTGGGCTTCGGTAGCTGGGCCACTCGCGTGTTCTTTCCTTGTATTGATACTATCTCCTTGTTTTGGGATCCATGTCCCACCGATTATTTGATGGCGTCCTGGGCTAGCATTTCTTCTTCGTTGCCATCTTCCTCCATTGTTACCTCGTCAAGGTTGATAAGCTGATGGTTTGCTTGGTTTCTTATCGCGCCTGAGTTAGCACCTTCTGGGTGTGTCATGGTGAGCTAGGCACGAGCCTCCGAGTGTGGTTGCCAAATGTTGAGGGGTGAATTTGGTTTTGGTTCTACCCGTCCTAGTCTCACCAAGTGACCTCACTTTATTAGAAATAATAAGAGAGAGAGTTTCCTTTCCATTATACCTTGTCCTTCTTTATATAGACTTTCCCAAAAGTCCCTCCTTTTATGACATCATGACACATGTCCTAGACCTCCTTAATTACTCCTAATGCCATTCCTTAATATAACCTCTTCCCTATTTGTTAATTCCTCCTTTATCCCTCCTATCTCATGGGAATTTTCTTATTGGACTTGGGCCCAGTCCCCACTTCTCATACTAGGTTGACCTCCCTTCCTAGGAGCACCCTGAACCCATTAAGGGGTACCATTTTTCATGTATCAATAGCTGCAAAATTCAATTTACGTCAATGGGAGATTCTGTTTACATATGGTCATCCATCTCAAAAACAATAGAAACAACTTCTGGATAAAAATGTCGATTTTTTTTGCTTTTATATCTTCTTCTTGGTGCATTATAGGAGACCTTAACGTGATGGTGCACTCGAGTGAAAAACATGGATGGTCTGATATTAAGGATATAAGCTGCCAAGGGTTTGGGGATATGATTCATGAAATAGATATAATTGATATTGGTTACGCTAGACCAGCTTTTACTTGGTCCAACAATGCCTCTCAAGTTGCACCTATTTTTGAGAGGTTGGATAGAGATTTATCTAACACCGAATGGAGACTATATTTCCCAGATGCGGCAGTACTTCATCTTCCTCGGATCTACAATGACCATGCTCCAATACTTAAACACAATGAGTAAACCTCCCAAAAGACAGCGAAAATACAATTTTTAATACTTTAGGACTGAACGTCCTCGATTTATGAAGGAAATTCAAAAAATCTGGGGCAATTCTTCGGGAAGTATTCTCAACAAATTAAATTCGTTGAGTTGTGATTTAACAAAATGAAGTAAGGATACTTTTGGCCATGTGATGAGAGAATTAGAACAAGAAAAAACAGAAGCTGCTATAGGTGCAGGCTAGAGCTCACTAGCTGACACTAAAGAGGAGGAAAAGTCTATCCTAAACAAGATAGATGTTATTACAAGATATACCGTTGTCCCACTTTCAAGATATATTCTCCAAGGATAACTCAGTAGTTCCTAATTCATTCTCCCTTGCAAATGCCAACACTTTGTCTCATGCTGAATGCAATAAACTTTCTTGAATCCTAGATCTGAAGATATCTTCAACACAATTAGGAAGATGGGCTATCTTAAAGCCTCGTGACCCGATGGGTATCCTGCATTTTTATACAAAAATGTTGGCCTATTATTGGTTCAGAAATTGCAACCCTCATCCAAGATTGCTTCAGATTTGCCTTTTTGCCGCCAGGATTGAATCATACATATCTAGCTTTAGTGACAAAAGTCAAAAACCCATCCACACCAGCTGAATATAGACCAATTTACCTTCGCAATGTGCTCTATAAGGTAATTACAAAAATCATAACCAGTAGGCTCAGTCCCATACTCAATATTTTGGTTGAAAAGACCCAATCTGCCTTCATCCCCGGAAGGCAGATCATAGACAATGTCGTGGAAGTAAAAGATCGCATTCATTCAATGAACAACTCTAACTCCATCATATGCTCTTTCGCTCTCAAGATGGACATGAACAAAGCCTTCGATCGTGTGGACTGGTCCTTTCTAAGCTCAGTTCTTCGCAGTTTTGGCATCCAAGATCATTTCCATAATTTAATCATGAATTATGTCAAATCCACTTCTTTCTCTGTTTTATTGAATGAACAACTTGAAAGATTCTTTTTTGGTGAAAGAGGCATTCGAAAAGGCTTCCCTCTCTCACCATTTCTTTTTATTCTTTGCTCTCAAAGTTTAACAAGTGTTATGCAGATAATGGAGCTAGATGGACTTTATGATGGATACAGACTCAATAGATAGGCTCCTGCTGTTACTCATATAATGTTTGTTGATGACGTGATGATGTTTGGAGTCCTAAACAATAGAAAAATAAGTTCTATAACTGCCACTCTACAACACCACTACAACTGGCCAGGTGAACAAGTAAATTATGACAAGTCAGCTATAATTTTTAGTAATCCCTTTGGATCTCACTGCTGAAGTCCTAGTATAATTTTTTCTTACTCTTCTACCCATCTACTACATGGATGCAAACATAATTCCTAAGGAAATCATCAACAAGCTTAATCGGACAATCAGAAACTTCTGGTAGGGGGATTTCGGAGATCATAGAAAGATGCACTTTCTGAATTGGGACTGGTTTATTACAAGCAAAGAAAAGGGAGGTCTGGGCTTAAGATATTTGGAGAACCTAAACAAGGAATTAATAGCAAAACTGACATGGAGATTTCTTCATGATTCATCTTCCCTTTGGATCTCACTGCTGAAAGTTAAGTATCTAGGGGATATTCCTTTTTGGGCAATAAAGAAGACACAAAAATGTTCTAGCACTTGGGATGCCATGTTGGATAGCAGAGATCAGTTGGATAATGGTTGCTTATGGATTGTGGGATATGGTTGTGATATCAGAATCTGGGTTGACCCGTGGATTCCATGAATTTCTGGATTCACACCAACTTGCCCAACCAATACAGGGAATTTGTCTCAATTGGTTAAGGATTTAATTACGCCATGTGGGAACTGGAATGTTGATCTTATCTCTCATTTGTTTGAACATTTTACAGCTGAAAAAATTCTCAAGATCTATATCAACAAAGACTCCAAGGATAAGCTGATCGAGACTTTCATAACACATGGGGATTTTACTGTAAAGTCATTCCAGACTCATCTCAACTCCATTACTGGCGAGGCATCACACCTTAATGATACTACATTTCCCTGGAAATATTTTTGGGCAGTCAAAAAACTTGCTCCAGAGGTCCATAACTTCATGTGGATACTTTTACGTAATGATGTCGGGATTATGCACAAGGTGGGAAGATTTATTGAAGGAGTCACAGCTGGATGCCAACACTGCAATGCAACTGACGAGACAGTGGACCATTTTTTCCTGCATTGTCCGCTTTCAGAAGCCATCTTGTTTTCCTCTCCTTTAGGACTTCAAATCGACAACTATAATGAGGTAACCTTAAAATCTTTGGTCTCTAATTGGTTATTATTCAAGGATGATTATTATCACTTCTGTCTGGGATCAAACTTATTTTGGGCAATCTAGAAATCTAGAAACTCTACAGTCTTTGGAAAAAAAAACAACCAAACATTGTTGCAATGCTACAACATGGTCTATTTTGGTTCAATCTTTATTACAATGATACCGGTGACTCACTGGTCCAGTGCACTCCTCAACAACATTCTGTTTCCCCAGCAACTGAAATAGCTAGATGAACGCCTCCGTCTGAGAATACTATCAAGATCAATATTGATGCAGCCCTAAATAATGGTAGATCCTTTAATTCTACTTTTTCCAGAGATCATCGAGGGGATTTTATCAGCGCAGAAAATTTTGTCGACAACCATCGTAACCCTCTCATTGCTGAAGCTAATGGATTTGTCCTTGCTGCCAAACTGGCTAACAAAATGGGCTACAACAAAATTGTGATCGAAAGCGACTCTCTCATCATGATTCAAATCCTCAATGGAGAATTGACAAGGTTTCCTTGGAGGGTCCACAACATAATAAATGAGCTTAGAAGTGCCACCTCCAGTCTTCTTCAAGTTGAATACAACTTTGTGCCATGAAGATCTAATGATACTACTCATACACTCTCTAAATTTGATGTCAAGCACAATGTCCATAAGCTCTGGACATCTTCCCAACCTCCTTCTTGCATTTCTAACACTCTTCTTGCTGATGTTTCTTAATTTCTAGGTTTCTTTATAGCCTTTGTTTTCCCTTTGTTGTTGGCTTTTTAATGCCACCTATAAAAAAAACATATATATTAATAATTTTGCGAAATTTCAAAAGTATAAACATATAATGATTTTATTATAAGATTTTGTAGTTACTGGGAAGGGGAGTCAGAAATATTATTATGGAAATACAAACGAACAAGTCTTGGGCTCCTCTTCATATCCTAAAAAATAATCACAACCATGATATGGCCTAAAATGTGGACACCCTCATTATCGAAAAAAATAAATCAAACGTCTTTCTCACATTAGCAGCATGCAGCTAACAAAGCTGTAGTGCAGCGTGGGATAACAAGTAGTGGAGTAGGTTAAGTATTGTTATTTGGATTTTTGAACACATGTTTATTTATCAGTTGTCCCGTACGATTATCGTGTGAACATTTTCAGAAACTTTTTCTGCTCCACTTACCATAACACCATTCTTATATTTTTTTCTCTGAAGAAGAAATTCTAGGGCAAAAAAATGGGTCGTCTTCCTAGAAAAACCAATCGAAACCTAGATTTCCGTTCAACCAAAGATAACACATGGTACACTATTGGAAGGTGTCTCTAAGAAAGGCGAAGAACATCCTGACTATAAGATTTGTTGGGTTCGATAAAGAAGATGATGAGAAGTTTAATGTGAAAGATTTTAAAATAGTGAAAGAACTGGATGATTTCTTGAACAGATTTCGACCAGCTTGTGTTCAGCTACAGGATGAAGAGTGTTCTGATGTGAATCGTGGATTGATGATTTTTACATTACTTAATCAAGGTGATTAAGATAAAAAGTTCCTATGATGGAGTAATTGAATCGGTGAGTTGACTCGGTGACGATTTATTGTTCTTCGTTTCTTCTGCATGTGTTTTTAAGTTAGAGTTTTAGGTTCTGGTTGTGGTTGTGGTGGTGACACGTCAGTGAGTTGATTTTTGGTTTGATTTAGTTATATTTTGTGGTTTGATTTTAGTTTTGTGTTTTTGAATTGGTGAGTGAGTCAATGACTGATTCATTGTTTGCTTTTGTTTTATATCCATAATATATGTTTTGATTCAGGGTTTTTGGGTTAGTTGAATCTTCTTATATCTGACTGTATAACATGCGTTTAGTATTTTAGGGTTTTGATTCTTGTGTAGGTTGAGTGCAATTTCTTTGATCTCTTAGAAATGTGTTTTGGGTTTTGGGTGGTGGTAGTCAGGACATAGAGATTTGGATTTATCATGAAAAACTCTATCACATCTTAGTTAGAATTAGTTCTATAGAAGTTTCCTGTCTTGGGTTTTGAATACCTTTATAAGTCTACTAGAAGAGAATGAGATGGGTCTAGTTGGAAATTTATTGAATCAAATATCTGGTATCCATTGGTTGGTTTTGCAGTTTATGTAGGAATCATATACAGGCACCTTCTAGTTGTACATGATTATATTCCGGGAATAGTTTACACGGAGAAACATTGGGGTTTTCAGCTTTTTTGGATTCAATTCAAATACTTATTTCCAGAGCACATGAATGTCACATCAATAACTAAAATTGGACAAGTTATGGGTGAAGTAATCGCCACTGAACCAAAGAATGTTCATGTGAAAGTTTGTGTTAATGTGGATCTTTCAATGCTTTTGAGAATGGGAGTGAAATGCTCTACCAATGCAGGAGTGACTAGGTGGAAGCAATTCTTCTTTGAGCATCAACCCAAAAGAATATGCACTGAGTGTTACATTATTAATCATTCAAAAGTGGTTTGTAAGGATGGTGCAATATTTTTGAAGAAATCTCATGAGAAGCCCTACTTTGTTGGAAAAATAAACATTCGTAAAAATATCTCAATTATAGCTGCTACCAAGGAGACTGCTTCTATCAAAACTAATGCAATTAAAAAGAATCAGAAATTTTTTATCAAATTGAATGTGTTCATCCCTCCAAAAGATGGTAAAATTATCAATATAGAATCTTTACTTAAGGGAGAAGAGGTTTCATCTGAATAAGAGAGCAGACTTGGAAAACGACACAGAGCTAGTGAAGCAGCATCACCTACTCCCCCTGCATCTGAGTATTCCTCACATAGCAGCATTATGATTCCAATCAATGCCCCAAAAAATACTCAAGTGATCACAACTGGAGATAGTCAGATATCGCAGTCACTCAAGGGGGGTCAGGTATTACCGACGAAAATTATTTATTATTCTCTCTGCATGTCTTAGCTTTTCCAAGTCATTAATTAGAAGTCCTAATTGCATTATTTTTTGCATGCAAACTTTAAGCTGGTTATAAAGCTTTCATGCATATTTTCTATTAGGTTTTTTAAGAAAAATTAGACATTGTTTTTCATAATTCATCTGTCTAATTCTCTAATTCTCTTTACAACATGAAAGTCATTTCCTGGAATGTCCAAGGACTCAATACCCCTGCCACCAGAGATCACCT
Organism: Papaver bracteatum; assembly: GCA_023529315.1. Lineage (NCBI taxonomy): Eukaryota > Viridiplantae > Streptophyta > Magnoliopsida > Ranunculales > Papaveraceae > Papaver > Papaver bracteatum. The sequence goes on from JAJJWX010004631.1 coordinate 1,099,501, forward strand.
TAGGGATTTAATTAGAACTCAAGACCATGATATCATCTTTTTATGTGAAACCAAAATCCATGAAGACAAGATGAAAACATTATTAGCTCCACTTAAATTCCCTAATATGAAATTTCTCCAACCTATTGGCTTGTTTGGGAAATTATCCTTTTATGGAAGAATGGTTTTATTTGTGATGTTGTTAGCTGTGAAGATAATATGATTCATGCTGCATTTCAATGTGATCCTAGTCAACCTGAATTGTTACTATCTTGGATGTATGGCTACTGTGACTATACTAAGAAGAAAGCTCAATGGGATTTTATCAAAGATATTGGTCTCAATATTTCACAGCCTTGGGTACTTCCAGGTGATCTTAATTTCCATATTCTAGATACTTCTTCATCAGCTTCTTCTTCGGGTGATGGTCTTGTTAATTCTATAATTCAGGAAGTAGGTTTTCATGATTTGGGCTTCATAGGTAGAGAGCATACTTGGTCCAATAATAACTTTGGAACTGGGAAAAAGAGATCTAGATTAGATATGGCTCTCACTAATGGTGTTTGGAGTCTACATTTTCAAGACTCTAAACTTCTTCATTTAAATCAGAATGGAAGTGATCATTGCCCAGTGATGTTAGTGACTGATTACTCTCAACCAAAGCTTTGGAAGCCTTTTAAATTCTTTCAGACTTGGCTTCGGGATAGAACTTGTGCAACTGAAATTGCTGAGTTGTTGTTTGGTAACAATTATTTTAATGGATTATCTGCCCATAATCCATTATGCAGATTATAATGGATTCTATATGTGTTTGGTAACCATTATAATAATTGCTTATTTTAATCATAATTTAAAAAATTCATTATTTCCATAAACATGAAAAAGTTGTTTTGAAAATTAATTATAATCAATTATTTTTCCTAAGGAACTCAAATTGAATTTTTCTTTTTATTTTCACTAAACTATCAAGAGAGAGATAAAAAAACAACATAGGGTTAAAAAAATATCTCAGATCATTGTTCTTTCCTCTCCTTTTTTAGAATATCATCATTCTAAGATAATCAATTATCTAACAAAAGTGTTTGGAAAAAATTATTTTTAAAATGATTATATCAAAATCATTTATCAATTTATGATTATATAAATAGATAATCATAAATTTTACCAAACAAGGCCTAAGGCTTGGGAAAAATCAGTTCAAGGCTGTCCAGGATTCAAGCTCATTAAAAGACTTCAGTTCACAAGAATTACTTTATCTAAATTGAATAAAACTCACTATGGAAACATTGATCAGAATGTGGATATCCTTCAACAAAAGTTATCTGAATTGCAAGCTATGCCTTTTTCTCCAGATAATACTTCAAAAGCTTTGGTAGTCAGTCAAGAATTGGATAAGTGGCACAAAATTCATCATGAGTTTTACAAGCAAAAGTCTAGAGACAACTTTGTAAAAGATAAGGATTACAATACCAAGTATTTCCATACTTTAACAAAGAGAAAAAGAGCTAGAAATAATATTGATTCTTTAAAAACAGGTGATGGTATCTGGTGAACTACACCTGGGGAATGAAGGAGTATACAGAAACCATCACCCAGTCAGAGCTTCACTTTAACTGAAGAGACGATTAATGAAGCAGTTCAGTCCTTGATAGACTATTTATATGAATTTTTATATCTATCAAGAGCACAATGAAAGGACATCTTCATCGCTCTTGACCATGTTGTGTTAGGAAAGCGCTTGTCTTTCCTTGAGGTACCTCCTGAACCATCTTTCAGAAAAATAAGGAATTGTACGACTGGGGACTCCTAATCGCAGTTAGTCTCAAAGATATTGAATTCAGAAGAACTCTTATCGATGTCAATTCTGGTATCAACATCATACCACTCAAAACTCTCATTGCAGTGGTCATCACTTGACAATAAGTTGTTCGTGATCCAATATCAATTAAAGACCATCAAAGAAAATCCAGGGATGCTTATGGTTATATGACTCTGTAGATAGAGATAGGTTATGCCTGGACAGAAACCAAATTTTACATAATCAAGGACGATCCATGATATGACATGATCCTAGGAAGAGCATGGATGCACTCCAATAAGGTAATCCCTGGAAAAACACATATCTGAAGAGCATGGTATACCTCTCTGAAGAAGGAAACGGCCAAATCTATAGGATTTGGTAGACGATCTATCCTTATGCACATAAAGGAATTTTAGAATCTTATGACATCGAATCAAGAACCTGAAAAATATTTGAAGTCAAAGAGCAAGGGATTCCACAATCAAGCAAGTTTTATTCCACCTGCATCTCCTCCATTGAGTTCCCCACATGCTCTTCTAGCTCGGGGACTCAATTTTTCTAACAAGAGCACCACTACTCTTACAAGAAATTACGAATGGATAGCTTTTCCTATCCAATATTTTGCTAAGTGGATGACTTCAACTCTTCTACAAATCAAGCATCAGAATGAGGCTTTTAGCACTGATATGGTGTCCAAACATGGTAAATGAAGCTTAGTATTTTCCCCTGTGACATTGCAAGAATGTCCATATGTACCATAGAATCACAAGGAAGTTCCAGCACACACTCACACCTAGAACACAAATAATGGTGAAAGGATGAAGGAAAAGCCGAATAAACAAAATATATTCATAGCCAAGACAATCAAGTCTAGTACATTTCACTTATGAGATTTGGTCTTAAAACCAACAAAGCGCAATAGCTACTATGTGGAAAACTCTGATTGGGAAGAACCATTTATGGGAAATGCTACTATTGGAGAATACTACAAGTTGGTTGTTCCATATGGCAAGATGGTGTAGGGAGCAATACAAGGGAAGTGGCTTAAATAACTTGACGTTCGAAACATTTGGTACTTAAAGCATTCTAGGATTTTCTCCGTTTATCTGGAATTTCAATTCCTCCAGACGTATGCAATGCATTTGCATTCAGTATCCACATTCTTTTCTAGTCATAAAATCCTCAATCTGATTGATTCAAGAGATCTTTATCAAACCAAAATAAAATCCTTTCAACAACAATTGTTAGTCGCATACCTGTTCTAAACCCAACAAAAATCAAAACCATACAAAAACCTCTTATCTCCCAAAAGTCTAAAGTGCTATCTTCATGCTCTGAAGAGCATTCTTCTTCAACTCCAACTTGAAGTCAATCTTGCGGATATTGCTTCAGTTTGCCTAACAGAGTCATTGAAGGAATCACGATGAAGCTCATATCGAACATGATTCTTCAAAGACATAGCAGAGCGAATGGATCATATGTCACTTCATCAGCACCAATACCTTTGTTTCATAAAGATAATAAATTTCCCGATGACTACATACACTGTTAATCAGAAGGTAATTGAATTACAATTAGAAAATCTTCATTATTCTCATAAAAAGACTTCTAAGGATGCAACGTCATCCATATGTCTATGTCACGATGCCTTTCAACATGTACCCTCTTGTCAAGTGCATACCTATTGTCTGCACTTGGGAATTTGATCTTGTTGGAAAGATCAATGCATGCCCATTTCAATTAGTGTGATCCCTAGAGACAAATCGCTGAAAGTTAATATTAGTACTGAAAAAAGGAATCATCATCAATAGAGCCTCTCTACATCGTAACCACACATGACCAAATAACTTCCTTATCTTACTGATTGCATCCAAAGTGGGGGTTGTTGCTGCTATCTGACGCAACAACATTATTTCCCTGATGAATGTGTTTCATACCATTCAGAAGTATTCAAGTTTTACTCCCAATTAAGGAGTACAACTCTAGTGACATCTAGCTTCAGTACGCATATCATTGACGACACGCAACATTCGTTCTACTTTCCTTGTCAGAAAATAAGTATGCTCAGATTTCTTAATAATGGCAACATGATCATACGTCTGCCATGACATATTCAACATGGATGCTAAATCCACCAAGTAGTCTATAGTGGAAAATACTCAATGGATAGAAGATCAAATACTACGTCGACATCATAGTTTCAGCACTTTTGGCTTCTAGACCAACTCCAGTTGCGGTCTCAACATCAACAGTGGTCTTATGAACAACATCCTCAGTTTCTTCATTAACTGTTCATTCTCCATATCCTCAACCTGGAAATGTTATTCAATTAATAAAATTGCTCCAAGCAGAAAGGATTTATGTCAAGATGTATAGACATGAAAATATGTTAATATTAACTCACCTCAAAGCTTCCACAACGGACATGCATGAGCCAAAGTATTTTGCAAGATGTTTTTATAACCTACAAATGGGGTGCAAGACACCTCAGGCCAAGGTTTTATAAAAACGTATGAATGGGTGAGGATTGGAATGATTTTTCCTTAACAAAAGATGTTTGTCTATGTCTCTAATATAACATACCAAAAGGGCGCCTCAATCGGACATAGATCTGAAAGATATGGCTTCTACACTCAAGTCTATGGAATCTGAAGATTTTGTACGGGATTATAAATTGCAAATGTGTACGCATATTTGACTGACCTATACAACACCAAATTGTGTGATTCTTCTTTCATATGATGGATTAGTCTCTTAACTTCAAAGGTTGGGTTCAAACACTGAATTCTAACATCGTATGAAGTTTCAATAACTTCCAGAGTGAACGACATGCAAGTAGAAAGTTTTATGGGATTCATAACCTTCACAGTCGATAACATCCATCCTGGTCTTTCCACCAAGTCCTTCATCAAGTCCAAGATCACGTGATCTGCACTGGACCACCTACGTTATCCATCCATCGCAAAGAACATTATACAGCTAGGAAATACAACTATGGTCCTTACATCATCCCCTCTTGAGAGCAATCTCAATCATGGTCCCATGACCAGGTTTTAAAAGTGATGTTTCTACAACTCATAGAAGCAAACATGGTACTGCAAGCACTAGGTTCATGCATCAAACAAAAAATTCAGATCGCAGGTGATCAAATAACGTCAAAGTCCTTCATCAAGAATTAGAGATACAAGCAGATGGTTTAAAGACTTAAAAAAATACATTTTTCAAAGAGTTCGTCAGAAGTTTTTTTACACTGTCCTATACAAAATGATGAATTGGGAACAATTGTTGAGGAATCAAAGCATGGGTCATATACCATTCTCTTTGTATAGATGTCCTTTACAGCATACCCATATCAATTGGATGAACGATCTAAGAGAGGTGAGCCAAATAATGGGCATCATCACTGATGAACATTTTCTAAAAGTTTCCTGGAACTTTTCTATTTTGATAATTTGAGCACCTAAACAAGATCAAAACTCGAAAAGCTTCTTTGAATATGATAGGAAATTTTTCGGGCATGAGAAAGTTTGGGTAGATTTTCAAAAACCGACATCGTATGAAGATTCTACATCGTTTTTAAGAGGACCCTAGTTTCTGAAATTTTTTGACAACGAATCATGAAAAAATTCCTCATTCATCTACATGGATTTTTATCCATGCAACCATCAAGTGACATGTTGATGTTGATATTAAGATGATACAAGATGAAGACTTGTTTGGATCATCCACAAACCATTTGGGGAGTTAGAGCAACAATAGCCACTTCACCGCAGTTGGTGATACACAATTGACGCTCTGAAGGACAACCTCTTGGTCAGACTAGTCTTTCTTCTTTCAAGCAACGCTTATGTTATACAAGGATCTATTTAGTCTCTCCAACATCCAAATCAGCAGTGCTTCACCAATTTATGCTCTTCAAACGATGCTCTGCTTATCATATTTTTTTTTCATCTTGATATTGCATACTCGAATTACAAGCACTAATGTATGTTGCTTGCTCACGAGGGAGTCTAATATATCAAGATCTCAAATATTCTTGAAGGAAATGCTTACATGCGGAGATAGAGCTAAGTAACCATACCTGGGAAATTGGTCTTGCAGAAGAGACCAATTCCACTAATGATTATAAGCGATCTATATTGGTCTTGTAGACACTATATATATATATAGATAGATAGATAGATAGATAGATGTTAGAGCTTCACCCAGCTGAACCCACAATATTCTATATATATATATATAGTATATTTATACTATACAAATCAGTATCCATTTCTGTAAAGGCGAACCATGTCCGTCCTACTTCTCTAGGCCATACCTAGTTTTTTTTTTCTTCTAATCTAAGCCAGTGTCCTCATTTCATAACATAACTTAATGTACTCATAACTAGCCAGCTTGAGGTATATGCTCAAGTATGCATCTTCTGTTGCGTACAACTTTGGTAACTTAGAGCATTTCCTATGGAATGAACAAACTTGGAGTTTGTTCATTTTGTTCCCACTATGGAATGAACAAACCTGAAAAATGGATGTTCAAATCAACAAATCTGATGGTTTGAACATTAAGTCGGAACATCCGGCGCGCGACTGTGGTAAAGACGGGAGTCATTTCTTCCAATGCTGGCGTTCGAAGAAATAACGCCAACATTATTATTTCCAGCGCGCACCATCATTTATAGCGCCAACGTCCGTATCAATAACACCAGCGTTAGTCACTATGGCGCCAACATCTCAATATGAATGGCTCTAGAACTCTTTAATCCAAAGGCTACACTTTCTGAAATATATAAACACACCCCATTTCAACTCTCAATTCACACATTCTTCCCTCTCAAATCATTTACAAAAATGTCTCCCAGAGTTCGTTCTGTTAGATTCACTAAAGAAGCGGATTTAGCTATTTGCAAAGCCTACGTTTTTCAAACACAAGATGTTGCCGTTGATGTTGCTACCGGTAGGAATATATCATAATCGACGTTCTGGCAAAAAGTTTTAGAAATGTTCACTGTTGAAACGATGAACACTAATAGGCGTGATTGTCATGGATTGGCGCATCGTTTTAGTGTAATTAGTTGTAATGTATCAGAGTTCATCGCTCAACTAATGGAGAATCACAAAAATAAGCTCAACGGTGAAGCCAAACATGAAGTGGAACCCATAACTCTAGCGATGTGGCCAACATCACACCGCGGTCGTCAGTTTGAATTCCATGCTTGTTTTAACATTCTTAGGGTGCTCATCAAATACGATCCCTACATCGCCCTAGGAATTCCACCACCCGCCGAGCCTATGTAATAGTTGTTTTAATTTGATGAATTTCTTTAATTCTCATGTATGGGTGGTTGTTCAATGCAGTATGTTTTTATTTATGAAATTGGCGGTGCAATGTTTAATCGAGGAAAAATTTAAATTACTTGATATTGATGGTTTTAGTGAACCGATTTGTCCAACAACTTCAATCAGCCCACTCCACCAAAAAAACACCTGGGGCATTCCCATAAATGCCTTCCATATGTGTCTTCTTTTAGAAGATGTCCGCAAATGCATAAAAGTCTTGCAACTGGGCTTTGAGCATGCACTGATTCTCTATGGACAATGTTTGTATTCGTGATCTCCATATCCACAATGCTTGCAGTGTAATAGCTCCTTCTTCAATTTGGCTTTAAGTTTGAATTTTTTGCAGAGTGTTGCAATCTTTTCTTCTTCTTCTTTTTTAATCTTCATAGCATCATCCAGCATATGTGGTTCCTATGGACAGTTGGGATCTTGACATTGCAAATACCAGAGCTTTTCCGGTTGTGATTCAATCACCATTCTGATGCGTGAACAACCTTCTCGCGGACACTTTGAATACATCCAAGTACATTGTATAATACTGTGGTTATCCATGAAACATAATGGACCAACCTCTTTTGCTTCGACACATAATATTTGCTTCGCTTTGCCTTTAGAAAACATGGTGGATGTTGAAAAAGAAATTGGATGGGTTGGTTTAGAATAAAACCTAGAGGCGTATTTATAATAGAAAATCGGCGTTGGTAATTCAAACGGGCGGTTTTAGTAAAGTCGCGCGGTTTTAATATAAGTGCCAAGTTCTATGTAATTCAAATGGGCGCTTAAAGGAAAGACGCCAGCGATTTTACTTCAAACGCCAACATCCATATTTCCAACGGCCCACTTTTATTTCCTGACTTATAAAATTCATTCTTCCCATCTCCAAAATCACATCTTCTTCTTCTTCTTTTTTGCTAAATCTCTCTCCCTTTGCAGAAATGTCTGTTAGAAATCGTGGTCCCAAGTTTACTCAAGAAGAGGATATAAGTCTATGCAAACCATATTTATTTCATAGGGTAATCACTGGGGTTGTTATTTCTCATGACGGTTCTTTTTGGGAGAATATTTTTTCAATGTTCATCTCACTGACTAGAAACCCGGGAAACTGAGATGCTCGTCCTCGTTTTCATTCGATTAGGCTTACAGACCAGCCATTTCTTGCTCTGGTAATAGAAATTGATCGAGAAAAGTTTGTCGGTGTAACTGAAGATGAAGTGATCCAAACATCTCATGATAAATGGGAGTATGCTCATGGTAAGCCTTTTCCTTACGAAGCGTATTTCAGAATTCTAAAAGATGGTCCATCTCAAGCACATCGTTACTGCACTCGAATGCCGCTCCCAGTCTTTACAATGGAAGAAGACGTTACTCTTGTTCGATGTTGGATACATCGTTTGATGAGACCAATGAACAATGACCATTTCTGGGAAAGAATATTGGGACATTTTGTAGCATCGCCGAACGAAAGCATAAGAAACACTAAGAGCCTAGAACTAAGAATTGTATTCATCACTAATGAAGTCAAACATTATATGGAAGTTTTGTGGATGGTTCACCGTAGCTATTCTGGATTATCCAACGAAGAACTGGTGAGTATCTTTCCTTTTTCCTCACTGATCAACTGCATTATAAATATCTAAGATTGTTTTTTTCTATGTTTTACAGAAAACCATTGCTCAGACCAAGTTTACTGAAGAGAGTTTAATCATTTTAAATGTTATGAACTCTACAGAGAGAATGTCGCTGGATTTGATGTAGATTGATGTTATTTGCAAGTTTAAATTGTAATAAATTTCACTTAATCTGAAGTGGAAATTTATTTTAATATATAAACATTTTCATTCATTGATATTACTGCCAATTCTTTTACAAGATATAAACTTTAGACAATAATAAAAAATTCAATAAAAATCAAGTACAAGTTTTGGCCTCCTGTTTATCTTCATTTGACTTTTTTTTTCAACGCACTCTTTGACAGTTTCACCTTTGTTTTTGAATTTTTTGTTGTTAACTTTCAAAACTGGAGCTCTTCTTTTCCTTTTAACAGAACTTTTTCTTGGAACAAATTCTAAAACTTGCACTTCTCTTTTACCATTTTCAATCTTTTTAAAACTCCCACATATCTTAGAAACAGTAGCTTCAAGTTTTGTATCGCAAAAAAGTTTGATCACCTTTTCAGCCATTTTAGAAGAGAAAATTCAAGTGAATTTTGGTGTGAGTGAATTGTTTGAAGATGGTGGTAATTTATAGCCTAGCGTTTTTAGGGGCCAGGAAAAAGGATTTTGGGGCCAACATGTTATACACATCCCAAGGCATTGGTTAAGGGGCAAAAAAAAATCATTGAAGTTGCCTAAATGCCCTTGTAGTAAAAAAAAAAAAAAAACCAAAATCATAACAGTTCCTCCCATTTCCATTTCAACTCTTCTTCTTCCTCTCTTCCTGTTCTCTCCCGATTGTGGAGGAAAAATAAATTCCCCACGTTCTTCAATTCATCGTCGCGAATCGTAAAATAAAAACATCGTCAATTCGTTTATAAAACAATGGATACGGGTAATGCACCCCACAGACCTAAAACCAAAAACGTTCCTCGCGGAAACAATCCAAAAATTGGGATTTTAGCAAGAAACAAAGAGATTGTTGCTGAAAATGACGAAAAACGCGATGAAGATGAAGCCGCGGATTTAGTTGGTGGTGGTGATTCTGATAATCTAACACTCCGGCAACTTCAAATGGCCCCATTAGGTAAGAATCTATCTATTTTAGGGTTTATTTTTCTTTAATTCGACGAATCGAGATTTTATTTTTCTAGGGTTTTTTGAAATTTTGCCAGATTCGGGAGATAATCATCTAACTTTACTTCCGAATGTAGACGTGTTCTTCATTTCTGAAGAACATCGACATCATTCGGGAGTTATAATTGTTGGTTGTCTTCCGAATATGTTTGGACATATGTTCCTGTGTACCAAAATGGAAATAATCGGTAGTTCAATGAATTATTTTGCTTCCGAATATATTTAAGTAGAGACACAATAATCGGTAGTACACTTACTACCGAATATTTAAATATGATGAAAAAAAATGTGATTTATGAAAAATCCGAAATTGGGGCTAGCATATTCGGAAGAGAATATAATGTTTTATACCTCCGATTGTATAGGATAAAAAATTTAGTGTTTCTGAACTCCAATTAACGCATATTTGGTCAGAAATTAATATAATTGTCTTCCGGTTGTTTATATTCGGGAAAACTATTTGTCTTATTACTTCAGAATGTGTGCATTCAGGTCTTATTTGTGTATTCTTTCTTCCGATTGTTTAGTTTTGTAAACATTGATCCTTTTATTGTTGTTTAGACAAAGTCGAGCTAAGCAAGGATCAAAAACAGGCGACTTAGGGCCTCGTAGAGCAGGGAGTAAGAAAGTGACATCTAGTGCTAGGAAAGAAAGGAGTGCCAATGCTAATTCAAGTGCTCAAAAAATTGTATAACCACAAGGCAGTCAACAAGGTGTGCATCCAAGTGCTCAACAAGGCACTCAACAAGGTTTAGAACCAACTGGTCCACAATGCAGTGAACAAGGTGTGCAACCAAGCGCTGAACAAGGCACTCAACAAGGTGTAGAACCAACTGCTACACAAGTTACATCCCACCATAAAATAGAACCAATTGATCTAGTGCCAAGAGTACAAGAAGAAGGACAACCAAGTGGTACCCAAAAAGCCAAAAAAGCCAACAAAGGAGAAGAAGGTGGAAAAAAGGATATTGCTAAGAAAGCATCACATCTTGTCCCTCATCACTTGAAGGTGAAGAATATTCCAGCAGGAACAATCCTTGGGCTATCGGCGGATGGAGGAAAATTGCTTTTTGGATACAAAGACTCCTGGGCCAAAGAAATATACGAAACCGAGTTAATAAATATCATATTTTTGGTATTAATGTATTGTCTATGTGTTCTATCGTAATAGTTGTATTAAGGGTTTTTGTATTTACTTTAAATAATTTTCGTGTGTTTAATAGTATCATCAAGATGCGGTTCGTCTACTCAAACCCACCGCCGCACCAACAAAAATGCTTGACTGGCCTTTATTAGGTGAATGTGAAAGGTTCAAGAGAATTGTAACCAACTCGGGGTTAGCTAACGCTGCCGAGAATTCAATGTTGGAACATGATCGTGTTGCTATATCGGCGTTCGTTGAGAGAATGTATCCTGAGACCGATACCTTCCATATGCCGTTTGGGGAGATGACGATTACACCGGATAATGTTGTGCAAATTCTTAACCTTCCTGAGCAAGGCACAGTTGTGAAGTTCAACTACACACAGCAGTTAAGTTGGGCACAACTTTATGTTCTAACTAAAAAGTGCTTAGGTTGGGATGAAGAGACAACAACAGAAGAGTTTAGGAGGCATGCAAGTTACAGAACAAGACAGATTAACATTACCGTTTTGATGAATATATTCTGAGGCACCTTGGATAAAGAACAAAAGGGAACGTTAACTGATGAGCAAGTGAATCACACGGCCACAGCGTATCTCCTTTGTGTATTGGTATGTGTCATTTTCCCCAATACTTCTGGCAACCGGATCAACGCCAACCTTCTACAACTTTTGGATCCTCTCCATGAAGTCGGTGACTACTCTTGGGGCACGGCATGCCTAGCATTCTTGATGGAAGATTTGAGAAAGGTGTCGAGGCGAGGAACTAGCCAAGTTGTCGGGAACGTGGCTCTATTGCAGGTTCTTTTTTAACTCTATAAGTCAATCTATAGTTATTCGGTAGACAATACATATGATGCATATTCTGAACTCCAAATGATGAATATTCGGTAGGATACATATATTTTTAACCTTCGAATGTAGTGTATTCGGAAACAAATTACATAGTTGTACTTCTGATTGTTTAGAATCAGAATTTAGTCTTGGAAATTTACTACCGAATATATAGGCCAAAATACTCTATTTTACTGAACTCCAAATGATGCATATTCGTAAGGAAATGATCCATTTATTATGTACGAATGTGTTTTATTCGGAGAAACTTTACTTAAATTGACTCTCGATTATGTTGAATCGGAACATTATGTTGTGATATAACTTTCGAATATATAGGCAAAAAACCGTAGGTTACTGAACTCCAAATGAATGATATTCGGTAGGAATTACACTTTTTTTGCGTCCGAATTATTAGTATTCGGAAACATGTAATTTAGTTTGTATTCCGATTATATTGAATCGGGTATTATTGTTTGTAAAATATAACCGAATATGTAGGTGAAAAAAAATATAGTCTACTGAACTCCAAATGATGCATATTCGGTAGATCTTATACTTTTTTTACTTTCGAATGTTTCTTATTCGGAAGTCACATTCCTATGAATGTATATATTAGGGTGTAATTAATGTACATTTGGTTCTGATTGTTATTAATCTATTTACTAATACTTGGTTTGTTATCCATATAGGCATGGATCTATGACCACTTCCATATCCTGAAGTTGGCCGGAGAGAACCCGGAGTGGCGCAAAGGTACTCCTAGAGGAACAAAGTATATCTTCGAATACAACCGTTCTAGGACAAAAGAGCATCATTTGATTCGCATGAGGGATATTTTGGACCAATTGAAGGCCTCAGATGTATGCTTTGATCCATACAAGGAAGATCGAGCTGCTGGCCATATAAATGTTTGGTAGGACTTGTCCCTTTATTTTGGACCGTTGTGGAACCCCACAGGATATGTGATGTACAACCCCTCTAGGGTGATGCGACAACACGGGTATATACAACATCAACCAATGGAGGAATTCAGGGATTACTACAAATTGGAGGTGGAATTGTGCTCTTCTAGTGGTGACACTCTCACGATAGTTCACAAAGTCCCACCTAATGTTCCTGATAACTGGGATAAGAGGACTGAGTTCATTATCAACACTGGTAGACCTTCAACCCGAGGTGATGAAAATTCTCCAGGCTATATGATTTGGTATATGAACGTATCACATCATTTGGTTATCCGTGAAGTTAAATCCAAGACTACTTCGGCGGTGTCCAATTATAATTGTATCATCAAAGACAAACCAACTGGTTATGATAGACTGGTGCGTATTCTTATAACCTTTTTGATGTTATTGTTATAAATCTTATGTAATAACTGTTTGATGTTATGTCATTATGTTTAAAAATAAGTAAATAGGTTCAAGCGTGTTTCCAAAATGTTAACTGCATGCATTAGGAGCGGAGATCCCGTGCCAGTTGAGAAGATACAAAAGGCTAGAAACCTAATTGGCAATATGGATAATGAAGATTATGCAGCTGAATTTGGGGAGAAATCCACGAAGAAGCCTCCGCCCAAGATGGCAGTATCAAAGACGGGTAAAAGAACTCGAGCTTCTACGACCGCTCCAACGGAAGGTGCTGAAGCTGGAGGTCCTTAAACTCGTGGTCGTGCAGGACTTGGAGGTAATCACGGTCGTAAAGTAAAATCAAAGACTAAATGAATGACAAACTTCCGTTTTATAGTATTTATAGTTTGTGTTGCATTATGTCGTTTTTAAGGTTAGGATCGGATTTTAAGTCTTAAATCTCGTTATGGTTTGTTTGATGGATTGTGAATGGTTTGTTTGATGGATTATGAATGGTTAGTTTTATAGATTATGAATGGTGCATTTCGAAATTCGAAGGATTATGGTCGTTCCACAATGCCAAAAACCTAAGGATTTTGGCAGGTTTGGATTGTGGGGTGATACATTCGGAGGTTTTCTAATTTTGTTTACGTCCGAATATTACTAGTTCAAAACGAGAGAAATCTTCATTTTTCCAAAATTCTGAATTTTGGGCCATTGTATATTCGGTAGTTAAAAGCAATGACTAATCCTCCGAATATGACAAGCTCAAAACCAACCACGCCATGGCTCTAGGTGGTCCCAAAGGATCTTGTGGATTGTTTAGCCAATACATTCGGAGGTTTTTTAATTTTGTTTACGTCCGAATATTACTAGTTTAAAACGAGAGAAATCTTCATTCTTCCAAAATTCTGAATTTTGGGCCAATGAATCGGTAGTTAAAATAAATAACTTATCCTCTGAATATGACATGTTCATAACCACTCACGCCATGGCTCTAGGTGGTTCCAAAGACCATGTAAGGATGGTGAGCCAAAACATTCGGAGGTTTTGTTTTTTATTTACGTCCGATTATGACAACTTCAAAACCAGAAAAATCTACATTTTTCCAAAATTCTGAATTTTGGGCCATCGTATATTCGGTAGTTAAAATAAATAACTTATCCTCTAAATATGACATGTTCATAACCACTCACACCATGGCTCTAGGTGGTTCCAAAGGCCATGTAAGGATGGTGAGCCAAAAAAATCGGAGGTTTTGTTTTTTATTTACGTCTGATTATGACAAGTTCAAAACCAGAAAAATCTACATTTTTCCAAAATTCTGAATTTTGGGCCATCGTATAGTCGGTAGTTAAAATAAATAACTTATCCTCCGAATATGACATGTTCATAACCACTCATGCCATGGCTCTAAGTGGTTCCAAAGGCCATGTAAGGATGGTGAGCCAAAACATTCGGAGGTTTTGTTTTTTATTTACGTCCGATTATGAGTTTCTTAACACAATACATGTGTGTTAGATGCATCGTTAGCTTCGATCTCGGTCGATTCTCCGGTTTCCTCCATGAAAGCGTCGTCTAGGGTTTCCTCTCCACAAAAGTTTGAATCATTCAACATATACCCTAAATCGTCTTCTCTAAACAGTCGTGAACCTTCAACATTATGTTCTTCACGATCAATCTCACCTTCTTCTTCATATCTATCCAATTTTGTTGCCTATTTCTAAAAAAATGGGTTTTTCCCTTTTTTTCCTTCTTCTTCTTCTCTATAACTATAAAATGACAATAAATGAAAAATTGGTTCTTCTTCTTCCAAATACTACAGCGTCCACAATCGGACGATTTTGGTTTTGTTGGCTACCGAATTAATTCGGTAGATAAAAATCTTTATTTATCAATCGATTATGTGAGGGCAATTTTGCCATTCCGAATTACGCGAGATAAGGGGTGGCTTCGTTTTACGTTTAGGTGACCCTATTTTGTTTTATTGTTAGCCCCTAAATCTTTTTGGATGGCCCCTAAAAACGCTAGGATTTATAGAGGTAAAAAGTGAATTTCGAAATTTAAAAGTTTTACGTTTGGGTGACCCTATTTTGTTTTATTGGTGGCCCCTAAATGTTTTTGGATGGCCCCTAAAAACGCCAGGATTTATAGAGATAAAAAGTGAATTTCGAAATTTAAAAAGCTACCCGTTGGCGTTAGAGGGAAAAACGTCGGCAATATATCTTCTGACGCCGCGTTTGTTCTTCCGACGCACGCGTTTTCCTTTGTGACGCCAACATTCGGTCTACAGACTCACGTTTTTACCTATATCGCACGCATATTGATCTAACGCTCAGTGATTTACCATAGTGGAAAACCTAGTTTGGCATCCACCTGGCTCAACAAACTCATGGGTTTGTTCATTCCCATAGGAAATGCTCTTACACACAAAAGTTGTGTGTTTTTCCTTCATTAATAAATAAAAGGAACTGCATACTAACGAATATTCAGCAAAAGATATAAGATGCTGAAGTTTTCTATAAACCGTAAGTATTGGGTGTATGCCAAAACTTGAAAACTGGAAAGAACCACCCATTGCTAACTTCATGTCTTTAGCTACAAAAATAAAGTTCAAGGCGGGAACTAACATAACTCTTAGCTTACTAGAACCACAAAGATGTCAGATAAGGAACCTCGAGATGTTTTGATAAAGCAACTTAGGTTGTCTCTCTAGTTCATCCTCCTGATAAGTTTGTTAATGTAATCTTCACGGTTTCCTGCATCACCTCCTTCAACATAATGGTTTCTCTTCTTCTTGAGCCCACCCAAAGGTGCACTCAGCTTAAAGGGCCATAGGAAGTTGTTCGCTTGCTTGAAGTGGGGACCAACTGTCATGATCTCATGAATAAGATCTTCAATGCAGATGATTCCGTACTTGCCCAAACCCTGCGATTGATTTACAACATCTTAGAATCATTTCCAGAACTGTTAAAACTTGATACCAATTATGTGAATCGTTTCAAACCTGTTCGATAATGGAATTGTCGGTCAAAGCGGTTCTTCGCTTGTTAAGCTTTCCATAACCCCTTTTGTAGATCAATTCCTTGACAGTCTTAAGATTGGGATATCTTTTGATTAGACAGAAAAGTTAAAATTTAAAGTTAAAGTCCCACCACAAAAACTGGACATACATAGCTGCACCACAAAACCAAACATAGACAAATCGGAAGATACACACCCATAGGTAACGTAAGGCCCAACTCTTTGCAACATCTGTAATGTGGCTTTGTTCACCTTAAGAAATACTCCATTAAAGATCTGCATTCAGACGAAATGCATATACATTAAGGCCAACTGTTTTCTCTGCAGACTCTGCAGAACTTGTCAACATAAAATGACATTTACAAAACTAGACTACCTAATTCTCACAGCTTTCTACCAGATCTTACAACACCCAGGTCCATTTGGTTGTAGGTATAATAGTAGTATTTGTAGGTATAATAATTTGTGTTGTCCAAACACCTCGGACAAGAGGACAAAGCTAACCACATATACCACCAGAGACGTTTTCACATTAGTAGTGGTTATGGTGTTTATAACTATCCTACTCGGCCTGATGGCATGAGGAAATTGATAAATGACTACTCACGGAGTAGAACGTGGGTAGAAACAAACATAAATGACTATCTATAGGCAGACAAGCAGGAATCAATCACCTGTCTTAGACGCAAAAGCTGCAAAATCTTTTTTGATTTTGGGTCCATAGCATTGATACTGCAAAACAACAAACAGTTCAAGAATTAAACACCAAATGAACATCAGAAAATTAAATATGTTTAACAAATAACAAAATATCCATACCCCCTGATTCGAACGATAAAGAGCAGCTTAGCTTCTGGGTTAACGTAAAATCCTCCTTTCAACTTCGCCTCACGCTTCAAATTGATTAATTCCCTTTCCTACACAATCAAAAATATTTCATCATTTAGGTGAAAATGCATATTGGAGATGATTCACATGAATTGAGAAAAGCCTGAACTATTGACCTTTTCGCTGTATTCCTGATCATACTGCTTAGCTCTGTTGAAAATAAGTTTTCTGTTCTCAGTGTTCTTCTTCTTGGCAGCTTCGAGTTCTTGCTTCTTTGCTAGTTCCCATTCATCACTCCTCTTCTGCTTCTTCAAAAAGGACTCTGGAACCATGGGCCCTGCTTTGACTTCTGTGGCCATCTCTTCTCTGTAGATCATTCATCCAGTCAATAAATATAAAAAACAACAATTAAGAAATCTAGCAACTGTTGACTCCATCTTAACTACATTACATGCGTATGAAACACACCAACTATTGGAATAGAGGTGTAAAGACAGCCGTATCCTAACTACTCCACAAAAGGAAGCTTATAGCTGTTTCAAACCATTACTGGGTTGCCATACCCTAGATTTGTCTGACTACTGCTACTTTAGATATATCTTATGGGTTTTGTTATCTTGTGCACCCATGCACAAGATAAGAACAAATGCTAAGAATCGGAGAAAGTAAACAATCAACAACAGCAGCGATAGTGTTAATATAAGTGGATTCTTTCTCCAATGCTAATCATTGGTTCTTTACCTTGTGCATGGGTGCACAAGATAACAAAACCCAACTAGAAAATACAAACTCTAAACTTGAAGTACTGAAGTTCCGACCATCGTGAAACATCACCATTTGGTTCGACACCCAGAGATGTAAAATACAGTCACAAGCTTGCATGACCAAAACCTAACTGCTTCTCAACTGAAACTTCTAGCACTTCTAGCCTAGTAGATTACAAAATAAACCTAATATCCATGTCAATCAAGTTGCACACATTTATTCCTGGCAAAGAAAACATATTATGAGATCTGTCAATCAAACAGATCGCAAAAACAGAAACATTGAATCTTGAAGCAATAGATCAAACCCACCATTTGACACACATGCAATACTATTTAATTAAGCTGATTTTAGGATTTTAAGAAACTAGAAAATATAGTATCCAACAATAGATCATAATTCTACTCCTAATTCAAGTTCTAGCTATTTCATATCAATTAAGTTGTCCATGGCAAACAAACATTAGGGTAAACCTAATTAAAAAGGGAAAACTCTTTCCTATGACAAGTTATATCATATAATAACAAGAACACAAAAAATGCAACTACAATGGGATATCTCAATCACCATCTAATACACATCCGGAAACTCAATTTGTGGCTTAGGGTAGAAAAAAAAAACGGCTAACTAATCTTTACTCATTCCAAGCTAAACCCTAGATTCTTCCAAATCGTCAATCACTAAACTCTGATCTTTCACAAACTCTATAAACCTCAAAACCACTACAGAAAACAAAACTTCTCAAATCATTTCAAGCCCACTACTCTCCAGAAGATCATTTCACTACCCAAATCAACTGAAAATATAACAAGTAGAAACGAATATACATCAAAAATATGCTTACAAGATAAAGATCTAGGGTACCAGATCGAGATACAGAAAGTTTGATGAGTAGATTAGGGATTTTCTCTGTTAATTACTTACCACCTTTCAGCGACCTGGTTTAGGGTTTTTGGAGTCGGCTTTTCTCTCTCTCCCCTCGTTGGCTCGATGATGAGAAAAAACAGAGAATATAAGAGCATATCCAAGAGAAAGCGGAAGATTTATTTTTTAGTGATACATAAAATTTTAAATCTTCATTTTAACTAAATCCATATCCAACAGGAGGTCCTATAAAACATGAGGGATGAAATATTAATTTTGAAGGTTTTGAAGAAAGTCTTATCTTGACCTTTAGAATGACCTCCATGTCATATTTTTTATTTTTAATAATTAATTAAAAACAATTAAACGGTTAAGATTTCATCACACAAGGTTTTCTAAGGGTCAAACCTCTATACTGCTGGAGATGATTTTCTAGTCACGGGGTCCTATATTTACTATATGTACAAATTCTTTTAAATAAGGGTCTCAAAAAAAAATCCGCGTAGGATTTTTAACACCCGCTGCTGGAGATGCTCTAAGGGTTTTGTAGGGTTTGTGAAGATGACCTAAATTCATCTAACAGATGTTATTGAATAGAGAGAACCGCACCGTTGATTTACGGTCTTGTGTATTATAGCGTCAGTGAAATTCATTTCATGCGGAGCCACCTTGCAGGGCAGACTGCAGTGATATGATATTGCCGGACCTTGCTACAGATATAGCTGGCCCAGATTTGGGACATGACTCATCAAAATCTTAACGGTGAAGAGGGGAATGATTTAGTATTGGGATTGGTAGTAGGATGAAGATGGAAATGACCAAAGGTCTGGATTGATTGTCCCAGATCTAGCCCATGTTAGTTGTCCCGATTTTAGAGCTTTCCACTATTTCCTTCGACTCACTTTGGACCAAAATGGACGATGCAAATGTAGATCCTTGCGTGACTACATCTCAATCATTTATTTTTTTCTTCATTTTTTTTTTCTTTTTTGAATAAAAAGGTTAAAATTTTATTAGAAAAGAAAAAGAAGCGAACACAATGAAAAGTTGGAGCCCAACTCCCCAACCACGGCCCAACAATCATTTTCTTTCCAATTTGTTATCAGATCCCTAAAAGTGAATAAGGAAAATCAGTTGTGGTTTGAACCCCAGTAAAAGAAAAAGCTTTTCACCTTTGTGATACGCTCGTATTTATATTTGTATCTCTTCCTCGTCATGGCCCTGCTATTCCTTTCCCTCCACGGCATCCAAAAAATTGTAGTTGAAGTTATTAGCCAAATCTTTTATCCGGTTTTTCTTCCTCTATTGACAGCCCATTCTTGGATGGGCTTTTTGATTGTTTGTCTTGAAGGACCAAATAATACCAAATCCAGTGATGAAGTAATCCCAAAATTTAGAGGAAAAGCTTCATTGAAGGAGCAGATGATCAAGATCCTCCTGAGTTAGATCACATAGGTTGCATCTTGTATTATTTTAGTTACATCACGTAAGCTGCAATGAAAGAGACCCGCCAGATTTTTTGGAGAAAGAAGAGAATTCTATCATCCCTCCACTTCTTCGCAATTTTTCAGACAAAGTGGGGTATCATTGGCTCATAGAATAACAATCATCTCAACATGTTCACAATACAACAAAGTTTCCTCACAAACTTATTTGAATTAAGCATGTGCCTCCAAAAATACAATTTTTCTTGTGGTTTATTTGGCATAATAATTCAAGATCTAAATCTTAGTTACAAGAATGATGAATCCCTGTGGAGGTTGTGGATTTTATACCAAATATCGCGAACCACAAATATACTTATGCTACATGAATGGGCTCATTTGTGTTTATCGGTTCAACTTTCATCTTTCTATATAAAGGGACATTTCATTTGTTTTAAAGTATACTAGAGGGAAATAAATTGCGCTCAGTTTTAAGTCGTGCATGTTTGCAACTGCAATATAAATTGGTTTGGTGGGAGATGAAGAATATAGCTCCGCTAGTTTCAACTGTTAATTTTCGGTGGATGATTTTCAAAAGAACCCTATTATAGGGGCTCCAAAGATTTGGTTTTGAGGGCTTCATTGGATTCAAATGTCCCAAATTTATATGTGAAAATTAAATAAATACCCTCACTTCTTATGGGCCATCACAAATACCTGTGAGGAACTTCACAAATGCCCCTAATGGTATAATTAAAAATTTTAATAAAATCATAATTTCTTATTTAGCATTTCCATCATCGTCCTTTTTTTTTTATTATTTCAAACAACTCGAAAGAATTTCATCGCTCCTATCACCACCTTCTTCATTTCTCCCACCACCACCATATCCATCGCTCCTACCTCCACCACCATGACCATTAATATCCACCGTCTATGTCACTGCTACCAGCATATTTATGTGATTGATTTCAATTGATTCTCAACTGATTTATATGTTTGATTAATCTTCGCAACCATATCCATTTTTTTTTTTTGGGTTTTTTTATTTCAGAATTTCGAGTTGAAGATTCAGATTAATGATAATGTTTTTAATTTACGGATCTTGAAATTTGATAATATGGTCTGGAAATCGATTTGAATACCAATCAACATGAAGATTAAATCAAAAGGTAAACAATCAATTATTGAGTGTTTAAACTTGTTGATATCTTTTGTAATTTGATTTAATAAATTTAGGTAAAACCTGTTATGTATGACTATGTTTCAAGTATTTACCGATAACGATTTAGTTGATTTTGTGTTTACTGGTATTGTTCTGGTGGAAGCGGATATTTTTCTGGTGGTGGCGGTGGTGGGAGGTGTAGTTGGAGTGAGGAAGTGGTGGTGGCAGTTGTGCTTGTTTTGATGGTGATGGTGGATGTTGTTTGTAGTGGAGGTGATGTTGGTGGAGTAGTCATAGAAGCAGTATCTGATAGTGGAGTTAAGAATTGATAATAGGCATAGAAGTACGATAGAAGAAAAACTTGGGTAATTCTTTTCAGAGTCATGTTCTATGTATTTATTATCGAAATTTAAAATTTTGTATGTACTAACATAACAAGATAGTTGTGCATGTGATAATACTATCGGACAAACCTTGTTGGTATTAATACAGTTTCATTTCTAATGCTTTACTAAACCTATTGTGCTAATATTCCATGGTTACAGATAACAAATGCTTGCACATCTTATTTTGAGCAGCAGTCGGTCTTCACATAACATGGTATATTGGTTTTTATCTCCATAAGCAACCCAACACATTTGAGATTCTTTACCCCGAGTCCTCCCAAATGTTTATGCTTACATATCTTTAACCAAGCAACCAAACACATGTTCTTCTTATTCTCATTAGAGTCCCTTGGAAAGTTTCTCACAAACTTTGTTAACTTCACCTCTACGATTGTTGAAATAAAGTAAACTATGAGACTAGATAAACAACTTGAAAATAAAACTTTTTCGTCTAAATTTCTAGATTGACTTCCACTATCTGGATCACCTCATCCCAAATAGATGCACATCTAAATGTATAACCCAATGGAAACCCATATATTTAAATGACAGCTTCTCCACTCTACATCCCATCTCCAAAGCCTGAGATTCCATTATATTATCAGCACATATGATAATTATGGAGCTTTTCTACAATTTAGCTTCATTACAGTAAGTAGCTCAAAAGTAAAAAGGATGAAGATAATTTTTTTACCTCATCAGCATCGATATCAACAAAAAACAAGATCGTCCGTGAATTGCATATGAGAAATCATATTATTATTATTTTTTACTTGAAAACGATGCATTTGTCCCCTAGAAGTGGTATCATTTATCAGGTTGGATAACACCTCCACAACTATAAGAACAAAAATGGGACGTGGAATCTCCATGCCAAAGTCATTTAGAAGGTTTGATGTTCTCGGTAGAACTACCATCCAGAAGGACATAAATATGAAATATAGATATACACCAATTAATCTATGAGATCCATCTACTTCTAGAATCATGCTTCTCTAAAATCCTAAGCAAAGTCTTAGAATTCACATTATCAAGAGGTTTCTCCATATCTATCTTACAAAGATCGCCAAGTTTCTTATCTTTTATCCTGTTATCAAGACATTTGCTTGCAATTAACACAACGTCAAGAATTTGCGCACTCTTTATAAATGCACCTTGAAATTCAGACACTAAGTGCATGACATATTTAAGTTTATTATCTAATACTTTTGACAAGAGTTTATAAGCATTACCTAACAAACTCAAAGGTCTGATATCTTTGGGCACTCAAGAATCCTCTTTCTTTGGCACTAAGGAAATGAAAAGAGCATTTGAGCCTCCAATCACATGAACCATACCCGAGGAAATCCTCCATTAACTTCATAAAGTCCTTCTTAATAATATGCCAACAAATCTTGTAAAAATCCATTAAAAAAAACGTCAAGGATCAACATTTCATAGCCTTAGGTAATCTATTGGTAATTCACTTTTAAATCCAAGCTGGTATATTTTCCCCTGATTATATTCATATTTTTTGAGAAATTAAGCCTGAGTTCTAGCAAAGAAATTGACGTCATTCAAATCTTCCACTATGTTGGTTCATGCACCGTGTGATAGTTTCTTACATTTGTTTGATCTTTGTTTTTATATCTTTCGTATTTATAGAACTACAATTTTCATCTTTGAATGTTGAGCTTCGCTCCAAAAGATGTGTCCTATATTCAGTCAGTGACGTAACCTTTTGAATTTATAGGTTTGATAATTGTCAAAAATTCTCCACTTCGCACCATTATCTAAGTCATATATTGACTTGGTGAGAACACATCTCAAGTAAGTCCATGTAATGACTCGATGTGGGTATCAACAATTCTCATACTCTTAGTATTGAATTCTTCCTTCCTATCTGACTCCTAAGAAAGATACGTGAATAAGATCCATGGGAATTATTTTTAACAAGTTGAGAAAAATATGCGCTAAGATTCATATCTTATCATAATGTTGGTATTTTAACTTAAAACGAATTTGAGCAGAAAGGTATAGAACAAATCATAAGAATTTCAAAGGCTGACAGTCACCATAAGCTGTCCTGAAAAACTCTTCTTCATAATAATTGTTTTCTAAGGGAATCTGTGAATTGCTTCAAATTCATTTCCTATATTTTTGATCCATATTGTGTATTTCATTATGCTGAATATTTTCCATGAAACATGTGTTTCTGATGATTTTCCACCTAATATACTAGTGTCTAGTTAAGGTCAAGAAAAGTCCCCTTTCTTTTCTTGGTGCTAATCTAGGTGCTACCAATAGCTTAAGTGGTTAACATTAGGTTTTTGTGTTTGAATTTTACTACCAATAGCTTAAGTGGTTAACATTTTTTGCTTTTACTATGCAGGTGATTATTGAAAACATAGACATGCAGGAGTGGGTTAAAGTGGACTTGATAAAATTCTGCTATCCGGCGTTTATTTGAGCACACTTCCTACTGCCTTAGGAAGGTTGGGAGGTTACTATCATCTTTATCTTGACTATTTTACGACGGACAAAAACACTTCTTCTCTGATTGTCTCTTATTAGTTATTAATGTATGGCCATACTAATCTTCTATCATGGACATTGTTAGATAGCCAGTATGGTGGACAATCATAAGAACTTATGTGGGATATGACCTTATGATACAGGGAATGTGACCTTATGTATGCATTATGATCGAGGAGTTGTAAAGAAATGCCTTCTACTAAGTTAAGATTTTATACCTTTCTAAAGTTAAGATTTCAGATGTTTCTAACTTTGTAGATCAGATAATTATACAAATTTGTTAAAAAAAAAAATCTTATTATCTTATACAAATCTATAAAAATAAATAATCAATCTTAACTTTGTAAAAATGTCTGTGTTCTCAGTTTTTCTTCATCCTATTCTCATCCATCTATTTCTTTCGCACGATAGCTATGATCAATAACTTCGTTTTTTTGTTTTGATTATCAATTAGTTTTATTTAATTTTGCAGGTACAATTTTTATTGAAAATTAATAAGAGACTTTTGTATGAGAGATCTTTAGGATGACAATGAATCCGGACAACTGATCATTTTGTATGCTTTCAACTGATCGAATAGTAATTTTTTATGTTAGTCTTGGGATTGGTCTTTAAAAAGATGATTGTTAAATATTGTAGTTTCAGGTTTTGATAATTAGGAAAACTTAGGGCGTGGTTCACATTACTACCTTCGTAAGATGACAGAACAACATATGCATGCTGTTTCGCTCTTACTAACATTTAGTCGATGCTAAATCTCAACTGGTGTAAGATGAAGGTTAAGGTTTAACAGAGGTAATTTAATTGGATTACCACATAGCACTTTGTAAAATAGACTTTTTCCATATTGTTAACTTCTTGATTCATCATGCACTTTGTATTGCTTGCTTACAAGTCCATAATACCTTTCTAGGTCTAATACAAAGAATGCTCAGGGCTTATTTGTGGGGTAAGGTTTATGTTTATTTGTGGGTTAAGGTATATTTTGCCAATAGTTTTGATTATTGTTTTGTTTTGATTTTGCAGCACTAAAGAAGTTTTGTTCAGTCACAGGGTTTAATTATATTGTCTACCATCTGGATTTGCAATAAGTACTACATGCTTAGAGGTTCTTCTATCTCTTCAGCTCTGAATGATAGATGAAATTATGCTCATGCGCAGAGAACGGAGAATGCACCAGCTGAGCATACGATCTCAATTTCAAGTTTCTAATGATATAGGACTTCAGATAACTAGGTAAATCAACTAATGAACACAAACTATTTTTGATTGTTGAAGTATAGAGGAGTTCAATACTGTTGAACGGGCGATCTGTAATATTTACTCAAACTGGCCAATGACCTGTCTCCATTAGTAGGTTACATTACTGCCTCATTTTACAGTATCACGCAAACTTAAATAAGATCACCATGCAAGTGTATGGAAATCAAGTATGAGTTCTTTTGTGTTTTCAAGTTTTCTTGGATCAGAAGTAGTTAGTTGTTACCGTTTTTGTTAGAAACATTTTTTTGTACCCTGCATACATACTAGAACTTAGAATTAGAGTCATGGTGGCTTAAATGTTAGGCTTTAAGCTTATCTTTGTGTTGGAGGTTCACCGTTCACCTAATTTGACAAGGCGGAATAGACTAATTTCTTCCCAGAGATGGAGGAATTGTTTTTGCAATGACCCCATACCCTAAGTTTGCACTTGATAGGAGGATGTATTTGATGATGACCTATCAATATGCCTTGACTGATTTACAATTAAATACTCATGAAAGGTAGACAAATTATTATAGTTAATTTATTTGTTAGGCATCGATTAGTAAGATAGCAATCTACAAACTCTAGAGGATTATTTTACTCACATCACCAGTGAGATTTTGATAGATTACCAACATCTTAAGTGTAGAAAATACATATATTATACCTGCAACTTGCTTCAAGTTTGAATTGCATGAATGACTTCACAGTAAGTCGATTAGTCTATATTGATTAGGCTAATGATAGAACATAACACCTATACCCTGGATTAATAATGGTCAAGTTTGAAACTACACTATGCATGGCCTTAAAGTATAAGTCCACCACTATCTACATTGTCAGATGGAAGCCAAATGGCAAAACAATATAAGATATTTTGTTAGATTTACTAACACTGGATATCAGATAACATATGCATTTTCATACCTGCCAAATGTGCTGAAATTGGATTGCATAAATTACTTTACAGGCAATGTGTGACGGGGTTCAAGCCAGAGAGGTTACACTCACACATGAAGTCATGTAGAGAAACCAGCAGGGATGTTTTGAACTATCTTATGGTTTGAAAATAATGGTGAAATCTCTGCTATCTGTATTTTTATGCGTTATTATTAATATGTTTACTGTTTAATTTTACTGCTATTTATCCTTTGTTTAATATGGTGAAGTCCAGATGGTGTTTGGTAGAGTCCTAGGGCTAGAACCTTTTAGTAAAAATCATTAATGTCGCAGTTGGGTCTTAGTGAGTGATCATAGTTTTTACTATTTTTATGAGGAAATCTTCATTTTAGTAATATGGTAATGGTGTGAGCTTGGAGCAAGATTAATATGTGTTTTTTTTTTCTTTTTCGAAGACTGATTTTTTTTTTTATTGATTTTTCCGTATTCGTGAGAATTTGTTGTTTTCAAATGATTACCTAGAACAAATCTAGCCTGGTTGTCTTAGTGATGTGCGTGATTGTTTTTGTTTCGGATGATCATTTGAGCTTAGCAAATTTGGCCTAGCTTCAGAACGTTGGGGCTCACTTTGATATTATATACGAGGAGTTCAAATGATTACTTACGAAGAGTTTTGTTGAATGTTGGGTATCCTGTATGATCAACTTAAACTAATTTTTAAGAAATTGTGTGGGAAAGATCATTCTGAGCTTGTCAGATATGGCAGAGAAATGGAGCAGCATCTTGGTAGGAGCTAAAATGAATGATGTCAGTGTACTTAACAGGGAAACAAACTTATATATGTTTTTTTACCACTTCTTCTTTGTTCTCTTTAAAGAATAGTATTCATTTCATTCAAATGATTATAAACATCAGTTGGAATGTTGGTTGCACTTATCATTTAACCGATAGTATTTTTTCTTACATAGAAGAGGACCATTAACGACGGTTAAGTATTTTCGTTCATCAATTTTGTAACTACATGAGAGTGGGAAGTCTTCTTCATATGAAGCAAGAATCCGATGACTTCATCATATGTCATCACACTTGTGTCAACGAGTGCGAAAAGGGAGTATTACTTCTAATATTTTTTATGAAAAGGAAATTGTAGATCTTCTGTATTACATTGCTTAAGTTATTATATTAATCTTTTCCATCAAAAAAAAAAAGAGTGGGAAGTTTATTCTTGAGGTATAATTTTTAGTTGGTATGTATCTTCTTAGGAATTGCTTAGGCATTTGTCTGTAACTGTCGTAGCTTTCCATTTTTAACATCACATCTCAAACTAGCTCAGGTAATGATCTTTTCTTTAAATCTTTTTCTCCTATATTGAGTATTTGCTATCTTAGCTCAAATGGAAGAGCACATGGTTTTCAACCATGTAGATGTGTGGTCCGACTCCCACAGATGGTATTCTTTCTTGAGTAGGTTAAAACCATACATGATTCCGATAACAAGATAGAAATCTAACGACATCAATCCACATCCAGCATAGGGATTCTATCAAATATGACACCAAATAAAACTTGGCGACTTAATTGTAGGACAAAGATTGGCGACACCAAATAAAAAATGTATTGGGACGGGGGCGAGGCAAAGCCGAGCCACACCAAATAAAAAGTGCATCAGAACGGCGGTGAGGCGAAGCTGAACCACACCAAATAAGAAATCTTAAATGATGGGAGAGGCGAAGCCGAGCCATATCAAATCATAAATACATCGCGACGGGGGCGAGGCAAAGCCGAGCCAAACAAAATCAAAAATGCATCGGGACGGGGGTGAGGCAAAGCCGAGCCACACAAAATTAAAAATCTTAAGCGACGGGCGAGGCGAAGCCGAGCCACACCAAATAAACTATATTTTCGAAGCAAGTTTGCGGAATCTCCCGGGCATAGCACGGGCACAAACTCTAGTCTGTATGGACAACTCCATGTTGTTTTTCTAGAGAATCAACTAGACTCAATCAATAGAAAATACTCAAGGAGTTATTATCTCAATCTCTCGATTTGATTTACTCAAGAAAATATGATTTGCGAGTCTAATCAAAGAGAGATAACTTTGATGGTACCAAAGACCAATATCCAAGTATCAATCGATTTAAATCAACAACCAATATGTCAGATATTATAATCGATTGAACAACGTACAACCTGTATTATTTCAATTATATAAAAATATAATGCGGAAAAGAAATAACACAGACACCAGAATTTTGTTAACGAGGAAATCGCAAATGCAGAAAAAACCCGGGACCTAGTCCAGATTAAACATACACTATATTAAGCCGCTGCAGACACTAGCCTACTCCAAATTAACTTCGGTCTGGACTATAGTTGAACCCCAACCAATCTCACACTGATCCAAGGTACAGTTATGCTCCTACGCCTATGATCCCAGCAGGATACTATGTACTTGATTCCCTTAGCTGATCTCACCCATATCCAAGAGTTGCTACCACCTAAAGTCGAAGACTTTAGCAAACAAATCAGTCTTACACAGAAAAGTCTACAAGATAGATAAATTCGTCTCCCACGAATAAACCTATGAGTTTTGTTCCGTCTTTTGATAAATCAAGGTGAACATGAACCAATCAATAAAACCAGACTTATATTCCCTAAGAACAACTCAGTTTTATCAATCACCTCACAATAGTCTTAATCGATGCAGCGAAAAAAGATATTGTGGAATCACAAATGATGAGATGAAGCTTTTTGTGATTGCTTTTATATCTTGTGTAACCATACCCAAACGTGTACAATAGTTGGTTCAAGATTAGTTAACCAAATGGTTAGCCAAATGATGACTTTCATATCAACCATATTCTTCTTCACCATAACTAGTCCAAATGACTCAAATGAACTAGTTAGAGAGTTGTTCAATTGCTATGAGATCTTATGTACTACACAAGACACAATTGAAGTAAAAATGATATGATTCACTCGAATCGATTCATGAACTATAAAGCCACGGTTTGCAAAAGCATTTCTTAGATAATTTAAATAAGTTCACGAACATCGATTTTAGACATAACCACTCAAGTTCGCGGACTAGGTTCGCGGACTTAAGTAACTGGTTGGGATTCACAATCTCCAGCAGAAATTCTCGAATTCGAGAACTTCCGTCAGTTCGCGGACTGAAACCAAGCTTCAACTCCAGCAGAAATTCTCGGGTTCGAGAACTACGCTCGTTCGCGGACTGAGTTCGTGGACTGGATTGACTGCTCAAGTTCCTGTTTTCACTTGATGAACAAAGTTTGCAAACTTCGGTTCAAGTGCATAAGGACTTATACATATATGTGTTACCACAACAATGTTTATATCCCCCAGTGGTTATATTGTCTAAACTCACATTTCAATCATTGAAACATTCTCAGATGACGTCATATAGTTATTCACGAACTAGTTTTCGTCAGAGCAATTTCCAAAGTGATTTAAACATAACATGACTTTCGTCACTAGGCAAAGATGAGTTCGGATAAAGCGAAAGCTTTACCAACACACATTTCGAGAAATAGATAAGCGAGATATACTCAGCTCGAAATGTCACATGTGTATATCTTTAGTCTATATAGTAAAACGACTTTTTTATCAAGATATGAGATATAGTAGATAGATTTTTGAGTGATAGATAAGTTCAAGTCTCCACATACCTTTTAGTCAATCAAGATCCACCGGTTCCTTGAGTACTCCTTCGTCTTGTATGATGATTGTCATGGAGTTCTTGAGCTCAACTACACTTTCTATCCTAGTCCGAGACCTTATCTATAGTAGACTAGAAATCAAGACTTTATAGTTTTGATCATTAACATTGACAAACATGCTTGATATAGCAATGCATGCGAGTTCGACCGAGCAGTGCTCTAACAATCTCCCCATTTGTCAATTTTAGTGGCAAAACTATTAATACATATGGAGTACAAAAAATATATAAATAAACTTTGTAGCTCCTATTCCACATGTCAAATCTTCAACAATACTCGAAATCTTCGTCACTTCTAAGTAATCCAATGATCCCAAAGGTTGTAAGTTTAGCATCATCGTTGTTGAAAATCCGTAGATATAACAATGATAAAAGCATCGGTTCTCAATCATTGTTATACAGTGTCATAGTATTATTACACAACGTCAAAGTCCAATTACATCACAACTTCAACAACAATACTATGGTGATAATTTACTCCCCCTTAGTCAATACTCCACCTCACATGGAAACCACTCCCTCTTACATAATGATCCGAAAACCATATGTATTTGTAGTGTGAACTACAATTAATTCTCCCCCTTTTTTTCAATAAAATTGGCAAAGGTACAGGAATGGGATCCTAATGAAATTTTTGTACGAGACATTTCATGACCAAAGGTAAATATGTATTATCTTTTTTAGATGCAATCATAAAGCCGAAGCTAAATGCATTCATCAAGGAGTTTATAAAGACGCAAGATAACCCCTCTAATATTCCACAACAGCACTCCCCACAAAGATATGGCAATTAAGCACAAGTTCAAAAGAATTCTCCCCCATAATATGTCATTCCCTAAGGAACAACAAGAGCGACTTAAACTTCAAAAGAAAAGAAGGATTTCTTTCGACTCAACAAATTACATACAAGTATGAATTTGGAATCCAACAAGAAATATTCAATCAAATTAACCAAAGCGAACCAAGATTAATTTGACTAAATATTCTCAACACAAGTAAACTTATGAAGACTTAAAAAACTCGATTAGATTATTCACAAGAAAACCCATAAATTATCCAACCTTATACACAATTAAACTAATCACAAAAGTAATCAATTAAATTGGCCACACTCGACAAAAAAAAAAATCTATGGAGTGCTAATTTAATAATCACACAAGATGATCGATTTAGTTTATTTGGGATCGACATAAGAGATTATGGAACCCCGACTAAGATTATCATAACATGACAACCTTAACCGTACATGTACTCAACATAAGAAAACTTATGGAATACAAACTAAATAACCACACAAGTTGATTAATTTAGTTCTTAATGCTCAACATATATCATCTCATGGAACAACCAACCATGCCAATAAGAAATCGACTTAGTTGTATCGTGCTCAACATGAGATACACAATATAGGCTTCACGGTAATATATAAAAAATGGATTAATAAGGATCTATACCGTGGATAACACAAGGATTCATTCTATGTTTCATCACCATTTGCACAATAACACACAATAGACATAATCCTTGAATCACAAAAGATTTTAACCTATCTTACATCAATAATTGACAATATAGGCTTAAATTTTGTGTTTGTCAAGAGTCTATTCATCCTTTTATCAATATTTGTATATCAATTCACGAACGACTTTACTTTTGAAAAAATATGGGATAATCAAGTTCACGGACGTAAACAACATATCCCATTGAAATATTGCAATATATAAAATCATAAAGATTAATACTGCAACCATCA
Source organism: Papaver bracteatum (assembly GCA_023529315.1). Classification (NCBI taxonomy): domain Eukaryota; kingdom Viridiplantae; phylum Streptophyta; class Magnoliopsida; order Ranunculales; family Papaveraceae; genus Papaver; species Papaver bracteatum. The sequence goes on from JAJJWX010004631.1 coordinate 1,131,337, forward strand.
TCTTCCAAACAAACTTAAAAAATTTCAAACCAAAAAATCTAAAAACAAGAAGATGAGAATCATTGGATATAGCTACGTGTAATCACAATAATGGCTATTCCAAGACACTAGTTATTCTTCTAAATAAAAGAGAAAAAATAGAAGATTTACTAGACATTAAGACCTTTGAAGAATTCATTATCGTTCCCGAACTCCTTGTCGTCAACAACCATGGGAACATAAGGTTCATTAAGAAAGGAGTTTATATCGATGAACCTACTTGGTTGCTGTTGTCGAACCATGGATTTTTGAATCTCATAAGTCTTATACACAAAAGACTTTATTTGTTGAATCTCCTTTTGCAGCTCCTTCAACACTTCAAGAACATCAGAAAACTTCTGAGAATTTGAAGGAACATCTCTTGGCTTCCTCGTATTCATTCTTTTTCTTTTCAAGGTTGGAGGCAATGGAGATTTTCCTTTTTCCTTCATGATTGATGGATTAACAATCACACTACCTTATTTTTCATCAGAAGACATCATTCTTAGAGCTTCCATAAGCATATAGGTTTGTGAGAGGAATTCACAGTTAGCTCAACAAGTATTCTTAATATAAAGAGAGGTTTCAGAGATAAGGAAAAGGAATGTAGGGTTCGAAACCTAAAACAGGTTCGTGGACGATCAACTCTTATCCCTATAAAGAACAGAATTATCGATAGTACCATTTCTTATGTTTGATAGACAAGAAGGAAAAATACTCCTAAGAAAGGAAATAAAAAAACTTTTCCTAAAGCCTGAGAGGTACACAATCATTGTCTCTTTTGATCAGGCACATGAGACATGATTTTAAGAACAACACAATCAAGTTGCGTTGTGGTGAACTATAATTTGTCCACCAATTTCCTCTTGTGGAGAATCCACAGGCTTCTGTCTATAAAAACAGTTTGACCATACTTTCTTCTCAAATGGTCTTGATTTTACCTTGGAAACTAACTTCTTAGACGAAGATAAAATCTTACATACCTCTGCAGTCTTTTGAGCAAGTTTAAGCTTTCTTGCTAGATGATTTTCTCTTCGTTGAATTTTGTTGACGTGTCTTTGCTTGTGTTTGAACTTATAACACCTTGAGAGTTCATGACCTTTTAATGAACAATATGAGCACGTCACATTTGGATAGTAATCAGGCTTCTGAAATGTGCAAGCAGCTAGGCACATAGTAAATCCTGAAACATTATAAACAGTGTTTCCAAGAAAAGGGTCAACTTTTTCTTCCATAATGGTTGGATTATCTTCTGAAAAAATATCAAAATTGATATGTGTATTGTTATAATTATCAAAATCAATATTTTCACCAAGAAGTGCAACACTTGATTTCTCGTCTTCATTGGAGTCATAGCTATCAGACATTTCATCAAGAGTTGCTGCAAGACCTTTGTTCCCAGTGTACTTTCTACGATTTGGACTCTCGTTTGCAAAATGACCAAATCCCTCACACTTAAAGCACTGAGGCATATCCTCATCATCAGTTTCATCAATATCCCTATTTTTAGGAGGAACACGATTATGAGGTTTGACTGATGCCTTAGGCTTATCTTTGGAGAACTTCTCTTTAATAGAAGATCCCTAAACTGTCTTGTGATCATCGAGACTGATTTGTCAAGATCTTCATCTGATGAATCTGTCTCAGAGTGATTATCTTCAGAGATATACACTTTTTTACTTTTATCAAGTAATTTAGTGTCCTTTAGTGCTTTGAACACAACATCCTTAGATTTGGATGAATGTTCATGATCAAATATCTTAAGCTTTCCAACCAACGTGTTTCTGGAGAGATTATCTAGGTTATTTCCCTCAACGATGGCATGCTTCTTAGCATCGTATCTAGATGGCAGTGATCTGAGAATTTTCATCACAATGTCCTTTTCAGGAATAGTATTACCCAATGCAAAAGATGCATTAACAATTTTAGACACTTTGTGATTAAACTCATCAAATGTTTCTTCATCTGCCATACGAAGTTTTTCCCAATCGGAACTAAGGTTTTGAAGCCTGGCTTCCTTTTCACTGGTATTTCCTTCAAATACGGTTATTAAGATATCCCAAGATTCTTGCGACTTAGTGCAATTAGCCACATGGTGCTGAAGATTTGGGGTAATGGCATGTATAATTGCATTCAAACCGTCGGAGTTTTGCATTGCAGCGAGATTTTCTGCAGGAGTGTATTCTGCAATATTCTTTGGAATATTTACATCTCCAACTGCATCAATGGGAGCATTATAGACATTAACAACATACACCCATGATTGTAAATCATGTGCTTGAAGAAAAGTGCGCATAGCAATTTTCCAACATAAGTAATTAGTGCCATCGAAGACTGGTGGTACGTTTATTGAGATAGCACCTCTGTCCATAGAGTCATATCGCTTAAAAACACAGACTTATGAGGTCTTGAACATGTTTGCCTACTCTGATACCAATTGAAAAAGCGGGGGTCTAACAACCTCACCCAATATTTTGATTAGAAATATGTATGGACAACTCCGAGTTGTTTTTCTAAGGAATCAACTAGACTCAATCAATAGAAAATACTCAAGGAGTTATTATCTCAATCTCTCGATTTGATTAAATCAAGAAAATATAATTTGTGAGTCTAATCAAAGAGAGATAACTTGGATGGTACCAAAGACCAATATCCAAGTGTCAATCGATTTAAATCAACAACCAATAGGTCGGATATTCTAATCGATTGAACGACGCACAACCTGTATTATTTCAATTATATAAAAATATAATGCGGAAAAAAAATAACACAGACACCAGAATTTTGTTAACGAGGAAACCGAAAATGCAGAAAAACCCCAAGACCTAGTCCAGATTAAACATACATTATATTAAGCCGCTACAGACACTAGCCTACTCCAAATTAAATTCGGTATGGACTGTAGTTGAACCCCAACCAATCTCACACTGATCCAAGGTACAGTTATGCTCCTACGCCTCTGATCCCAGCAGGATACTACGCACTTGATTCCCTTAACTGATCTCACCCACAACCAATAGTTGCTATGACCCAAAGTCCAATACTTTAGCAAATAAATCTGTCTTACTCAAAAAAGTCTACAATATAGATAAATTCGTCTCCCACGAATAAACCTATGAGTTTTGTTCTGTCTTTTGATAAATCAAGGTGAACAGGAACCAATCGATAAAACCAGACTTATATTCCCGAAGAACAACTCAGTTTTATCAATCACCTCACAATATTCTTAATCGACGCAGCGAAAAAAAGATATTGTGGAATCACAAACGATGAGATGAAGATGTTTGTGGTTACTTTTATATCTTGCCTATCGGAGATAGAAATCTGCAGCCAATTATTACAATTGTAATCGTACGATAGAAACATCAAGATTAGATCACACAACTACAAGAAAAGTAGTATTGGTCTGGCTTCATAATCCCAATGAAGTCTTTAAGTCGTTAACCTGGTTTTAGAAGAAGAAAACCAAAGTTTAAAGGAGATTCGAATCTAGCTTAGCAAACTAGGATCATACAGAATGTGTGGGGATTAGGTTTCCTAGTTGCTAGAGTTCAACCTTATATAGTCTGTCAAATCATGGTTTGCAATCAATGTTAGCTTAGTAACAAAGCATTCAATATTCACCGTTAGATGAAAACCTGATTAGATACAAGCTAATATCTCTCAACCGTAAGATCGAAAACTTAGCTTGCCATACACACATGTACTTGACAATTTTTGGTTTGTGTAATCGTACCCAAACGTGTACAATAGTTGGTTCAAGATTAGTCAACCAAATGGTTAGCCAAATGATAACTTTCATATCAACCATATTCTTCTTCAACATAACTAGTCCAAATGACTCAAATGAACTAGTTAGAGAGTTGTTCAATTGCTATGAGATCTTATGTACTACACAGACACAATTGAAGCAAAAACGGCATGATTCACTCGAATCGATTCATGAACTATAAAGCCACGGTTTGCAAAATCATTCCTTAGATAATTTAAATAAGATCACGAACATCGTTTTTAGACATAACCACTCAAGTTTGCGGACTGGGTTCGCGGACTTAAGTAACCGGTTGGAGTTCAAAAACTCCAGCAGAAATTCTCGAGTTCGAGAACTTCCGTCAGTTCGCGGACTGAAACCAAGCTTCAACTCCAGAAGAAATTCTCGGGTTCGAGAACTACGCTCGTTCGCGGACTGAGTTCATGGACTGGATTGACTGCTCAAGTTCCGATTTTCACTTGATGAACAAAGTTCACAAACTTCGGTTCAAGTGCATAAGGACTTATACATATATGTGTTACCACAACAATGTTTATATTCCCCAGTGGTTATATTGTCTAAACTCTCATTTCAATCATTGAAACATTCTCAGATGACGTCATATAGTTATTCAAGAACTAGTTTTCGTCAGAGCAATTTCCAAAGTGATTTAAACATAACATGACTTTCGTCACTAGGAAAAGATGAGTTCGGCTAAAGCGAAAGCTTTACCAACACACATTTCGAGAAATAGATAAGCGAGATATACTCAGCTCGAAATGTCACATGTGTATATCTTTAGTCTATATAGGAAAACGAGTTTTGTCTCAAGATAGGAGATATAGTAGATAGACTTTTGAGTGATAGATAAGTTAAAGTCTCCACATACCTTTTAGTCGATGAAGATCCACCGGTTCCTTGAGTGGTCCTTCGTCTTGTATGATGATTGCCATGGAGTTCTTGAGCTCAACTACACTTTCTATCCTAGTCCGAGATCTTAGCTATAGTAGACTAGAAATCAATAATTTATAGTTTTGATCACTAACATTGACAAACATGCTTGATATAACAACACATACGAGTTCGACCGAGCAGTGCTCTAACAGTTCCGGTTCAAATGGGGCTATGCGTTTGGAACTTATCCGTGTTCTGCTCGTGCGATGATTACAGGTAATCCTCTCCACTTCTTGGTTTTATTTTGAACTTTGGGGACAGTTTTTTTTAGGGGTTAATGGTGTGACAGTACGAGCCTTTTCTCGGATTTAACCGAACCCATTAGGGTTAGAAATCAAATTCCACACCGGATGTGCAAAATAAACAAATAAATAATAATAATAACAAAATAAAAATTAGATGTTTATGTGCCTTTAACAATTTTGGGTGCCTTAATGGTGAAGATTAGATTCTAAATAGTGAGTTTGTCTAAATCTGAATCATGGGTGCTTTAGTATGCCTGTGTGCATGATGTGCACGTGTCACATTTGGAACTGGGAATAAAACTGAAGGAACTAAAAGAAAATGGAAATAAGGGATTCTTGTTCTTCTTTTTCTCCTCCTCTCTTTCTCAACTACAATGAAAAATATGCATTTGTTAGATCTCATTTGATATATATGCATTTCAAATGGCAAATCTTTTCAGGTATCAAGTGCAATGGGAGTATCAATTCATATTTCAATGAGAATGGAAAATTTGGATTTGCCATTAGAGATATGTGTTGGAGCACACTCTTTTTTTTTTATTTTTTTTTTAGGTATCAAGTACAATGGGAGTGTCAATTCGTTTAAACAGATGAGGACACAACGACAATTTTCCACTTTATTGTACCGGCATTGTCAGTAACCTACTTTCCACGCCGGCATTTCCCTTTACTGGTTTATGGTTTGACAAAATAGCCGTTGGGCATTGAATGTTAATTCTGGCACTGCATTATGGTTGAAGATGCTGTCGGCACTAAGTACCGGCATGGATGTGTACTAGACTTTAATGCCGGAATAAGGTTTATTATACACATGAACATAAAAAAATTAGACACTCTATCCCGACATAGAGTTATACACTATATTCTATGCCAGCATAGATACACCATTGAAATATGTTAGCATATTATATCGCAAGTGTAATTTATTTCGAATGTAATCCTTGTCGACGGAACAACGAATGCACTTAGCATGTGCATCAAGCCTTTGTACCCCTAGGCGACCCTAGTGGACGAGTATAGTCTCATGAGGATTTACATAGATATCTACCCACAAAACCTCACTAAAACTTCTAAAGCCATCAATATTCGTCCGAGGACGATACAACCTCAATCATCTCCCGGCCATACTCCGGGATTTTGTCTTCCATGAATTTATAACTTGCATCGAATGCGAATGCTTACCCCTTTTCCTCCAAGTAGCGCGCTTTGACGAATTCATGCTACAAAAACATAACACAAACTTACTTAGTTAGTGGTGTTTAGTAGGAAGATCAAACTTATGTAAAATAAACCACACAAATACTTACAAATTGTTCAATGGACAAGTTAAAGTTGGTAGCGTTGAAAATCGGTTTTTGGATAGCTAAATAACCAAGTATCGCATTTTCGATGACTAGGTGCCTATCATGAATTTGTTGAACATTTCTTCCTTTGGGATTCCCAAACTCTTACCTATATTTGTTGAATACCTTACCCAAAAAGGTTACGGAATCCACCCTTACAGAGGACTGCCTTGTAACTCGAGTTTCCGCGTACCAAGCTTTGGTGATTTCCAAATCTTCATTTGAATCAAATGATGCCATTGTTTTGTATGTAGAGGTATTTGGATAGCTAGAAAAAGTATATACTGATATTAGCTTTGGATACTATATGGAACAAGGTGTGTGTTGTTTTGTAGGGAGAACTTGTGTATTTATAGGATGATGCCCAAATATGGCCGTTACTATACTCAATCAATGAAGTTTTACTTTCAAAAATTTGAATTTTAAACTAGACGGCATTGTAATAAGTATAAACGCTATGCTGGAACCAAATGCTAGCATTGTGAATTTTATAAAACCAATGTGATAGGTGTTGTAAACACCTAATTTTATATCTAGTATTTATGCTTTCTTTGCTATTTATTTTGTGAAATATGTATCTATGTGTGAATTTGATTTCATTAGGTGCAATGGAGTCCTTTGGAGCAAAAGAAGGAGAAATTGTCCTTTCGGAGCGTAAAGGCAAAGAGGTCAATTCACTTGCGATCTATACTTGGAGCATGCCAGGTTGCGCAAGAAGGAGTGAAGGATGAATGGTCGGTTGTGCGAAATTGACAGGCCAAATAGTACTGGGCACCCCTTATCCTAAACCATGGGATGTTAATGTCAATTCTACCTCCTACACAATACCTAAAATTCAGTGAGGAAATCATTTCCTATCATTAGCCATTATTTCTCTTCTCTGCTCAAAACCAATGGTGGCACTAAAGTCAGAAAGGTTGAGGAGATGATGATTTCTGGTACATCACAAGGGATTGTGGTCAAGAGAAGAAAGTTCACCCCCAAAAGTACAACCCCCTAATTGAGAAGTGGCTGTTTCATTACAGTCCATCTAAAAATTCAGAGATGGAGGAGATTTTGCGGCTGCTGCAAGATTTCAGTAAATGAAATCGATGGAATTCAGGGAAGACGGCAGAATCGGTGAAGGGTGATGGAGGAGATGTTGCGGCTGCCTATCGAGTCAGCTTAATTTATTGTCCTTGTGCTGGGTTGATTGAGAAATCAGAAGTTAGGGTTTAGTCTTGAACTGAGATTTGAAATGGTAGAGATCGATGGGTGTGTGGATTGAATCTGATGGGTATGCTTCCATTGATCTTGGATGATTGTGACAATAAATTAGGAATGTGTGTGTGTTGTGTATGAACTTGAATGCTGCAGAGATAAGATGATGGAATTGCTAAGATTTGAGATGGGGTTTTTGGGTTTGAAATTAAGAAGCTAAATCTGAGTTGCTATGGAGGAACAAGATGTATCTGTCGATGCCATGGATTGCACTGATGTCTCAGGGAGATCGAGGTGAGGAAGAACCAAGAGATTGTTGAGTTGGAGGTGGAATGATTCATAGGTGAAGGATGAAGAGGCTTTGGTTGGAATTGATGCTATTACAGGCTAAGAAATTGCAAGATGGGTTTGTATTGTTTCTGGGAAATGAAGAATTGGTGAGAATAGAAGGTAGTGGCACTGCAATGATTGCAGGTGGCTGGTGATGACCTGAGCTGGTGTTGTTGTTGTTTATTAGGGAGAAGATGATAGGTAGAGAAGTGCAGCTTCTAATGGAGATGATACAGGGAATGAGAGTATGATGTTGTTTCAGGTGGATTGAGTAAATGCAGCTTGAGATGTGTTGTTAGTGACAGAAATGGACAGCAAGCACTGGAACTAGTTGATGGCAGTTGAACTGTTGCAGGGTTCGAAATTGATCTGTGGTGCTGGGGTTGAATTGGATCCAAATGGAAGCAAGTAGTGGAAGTGAGTTGCAGGTGATGGTGCTCAAGATTGCACTGATGGTGGATTGATGTTGATGGAAAGCTTGAATTGCAGGTAGCTGAAGGCTAGGAGCAATTAGATGGGTTTATTGCAGTCTGTGTTGGCTTGCTGGTGGAGTTTTTGAACTGAGGTGAGAAGTTGATGGTGGTAATGCTATGTGGATGGGTGGAGCTTCTAATGGTTTGTGGTGGCCTTTGTGAATTGCAGAAATGGGTTGGTTCGAATTTGATCTTGACAGTGAAATGGCCTGAAATTTATTTAGGGTTTTGAAATCTAGCTGTTGAGGTCAAGAACAGAGATTTGTATGGGTCTGAGATTGAGAAATGGAACAAGGTGCTGGGTTGTAACTGAACTGAAAATGCACATATTAGATGGATGAATGAGCTACAAATCTGGTATGAGATTAAACTGAGCAAGAGCTGGTACTTGTGTCGCAATGAGGATGGAGTTGGTTAATGTTTCTATTGCTGCAGTTGGCCAAGCAAGAGATGAAGATTGATGCTGGTTCAGGTGGAATTGCAGAGGTGCAATGGAGGTCTTGGTGGTGCACGATGGTCAGCTGAACTATGAAATGAATCTGGGGATGATTCATGAAGATGTAGCCAATGAACTGAAGCATGGGATATGAGATGTGTAGGTGTAGCTGCAATTTGGTAGTCATCGAAGAGAAGAGGGAGTTACTGAGTTTGTGCAATTCAAGCTACAGCTACTGGTGGTGCAACACAGGGCCATCATGGTTGGGGTGCACTGCTGATGCACAATATTGATGCAGCATAAGTTATGCATTGGAACAGCCTATGCAATGGCTTTGGCCATTACCAACTCAGGCTGATCTGATTCGCCTTAACTCGGTGTGATTTACCCGAGCTGACCCATTTTATTGGTGACCGGGCGGACTTTTCCGGTCACCTGAGATACTTCCCGTCGTCGGATTCCGGCCATATTCTGGCCAAAAACACAGTTTTCCGGCGAACAATTTTTGGGTCATATTTTCACATGGGTTTTCACACACATGAGCTTGGTGGATTTCTTGTTATTGGACCTTGGGCTTTGAAGACCTAATTTGGGAAGTTGAGAAGCTATAAAAGAAAAAAGTTTTTATTCTTTTGGGAATGATATACATCACGTATCTTTCTACTGGAGTTTTGGAGGAGAGCGATTCTACTAGGGTTTGTTTTCGTTTAGTTTTCATGTTCTTCATTTTATTTTTGATAATAATTATGTTGAATCCAAAAAACTATGAGTAACTAAATACCTTTTATTGGTTATGGGATAATAAGTGGATTTCACAAATAAGATTTGATTCAATGTATTAGTTTTGTTTCAATATTTTACTGTTTATGATTCATTATTCATATTATTTATGATTTGATTGTTCATTTGGTTGAGTCCGGAATCAATCCGATTTTCTTTCATATATAGAGCTATATTAGGGTTTTCAATACGAAAACGTTGTTTTTCCCTGATTCTAAGTAGCATAAATGTGGGTAGTGCTTGTAGTGATATATCCTACTAGTCACATATGAATCATAACTTGGGTTAAATCGATTTAGTGCTTTTACACATTTTGATTGCCTTGATTAGTCTTATTCCATAGAACTTATTGCTTTTAGGGAGTTAAATCTAATTGTGCTTTTACACTTTAGGTTGCTTTCTAGGAAGAATTCACATATGCATCTTTTAATGTGGTTGTGATGAAATCAGGGAATTAGCGGGATACTCTTGCGATCAAGGTATCCTAGGACTTTTAGTAAATGAGAGATTAAAATTTCAATTCTAGTCACTGTTGATAATTCAAGTTAGTGAATGAAACTATCTCGTGACCAATACTTTCTCCTTATTGATTACTTTTATTCTCACTTTGCTTTCAATTTATTTCTATTGCTTTGAAATATCATAACCCCCCTCCTTTTGGTTACTAAGAATATGAAAATTTGCATAACAACAATAGCCTCTCCGTGGATACGAACTCTTTCTTATCGCATACTATTTTTATTTTAGGAAGTAAGAAAGTGAAATTATATTTGTGTCGGCTGACAACCGACCAGATTTTGGCGCCGTTGTCGGGGAGGCATACGGCTTGTTATTAAGTTTTTAGTTTCTTTTTACAATTTTTGCTTTTATCTTTGCTTTTTGTTTCTTGTCTTTATTCTTACTTGTTTGTGAGAATTGTTTTCAGGTACCTAATCCCTGGCTTCTAAGGATTGGAACTATCCAAGGTGCGGGATTGCTACTCGAAGAGGCACAATACTCCAACCAAGTCAAGACGCGGAAGAGCACGAGTTAGAAGTGGAAGAAGAGTTACAACTAGAAGAAGAACTAGAGGTTCCATTTGTAGAAGAACCACTAGTTGAAGAAGAAGAAGCAATGGAATACACAAATCATACACTCAAGGATTTGGATTCTCATAGGCTTGATGCACAACGATGGTGTATTCAAACCAACTCAACTTTTGAGATCAAGCCGGGGTTGCTTAGAGAGTTTCCGAAGTTTCATGGTATGGCGAATGAAGACCCAAACAAGCATCTCATGGAGTTCTACACCATTGTCAAGTCTATGCTTCCAGCGGAGACTGAAGCCGATGGTGCAATGATGAAAGTGTTTCCATTTTCTATGGTAGACAGCGCTAAGGATTGGTTGTATTGTTTTCCTGCCGGAAGTGTCACTACATGGAACGGGTTGAAGAAAATCTTTCTAGAGAGGTATTTTCCTGCGTGAAAGGCTACTCAAATTCGCAAAGAGATTTGTGGAATAAAGCAACATGTGGGAGAATCTTTGTATGAATGTTGGGAGCGATACAAGAGATTGGTGGCAAGCTGTCCTCACCATAAATTCAGTGACGCTATGATAATCCATTACTTCTACGAAGGCCTCCAATCAAGTGATAGATATCTTCTTGACGCTGCGGGTGGTGGTGCACTAGTGAACAAAACGGTGACCCAAGCTGCCGAGTTGATTGAAAGCATGGCTGCAAACTCGCAACAATTCTATACAAGAGGTGAACCAATGGTTAGGGGAGTGCATGAAGTTAGTGATTCATCATCATCACACCATGATCAAAGGATGGACAATATGGAGCACATGATGCAAAATATGGCTGCGGTTATATTACCTTCGTATGGTGAAGAGTTGGAGCAAGCTAATGCGGTTTTTCCAAACCCACAAAGAAGGTATGATCCCTATTCCAACACCTACAATCCGGGATGGAGAGATCATCCAAATTTCAGCTATGCTAACAAGCAAGGTGCGGTTCAACAACCTACTTTCAACCGTCCGAGTGGATTTCAACCGCAACAACAACAATTTCAACCTCAACAACAACAGCAACAATTTCCGCAACCACAACAACCGGTTCAAAACCAAGGTTCCGATATCGATGCAAAGTTACAAACAATGATGCAAGGTATTTCTACCATGTTCAAGGAGAGCCAACAAGAAACCAAGAGTGCGATTAAGGATTTGCAGACTCAAGTGGGCTCCATGGAAATTGATATCAACAAGTTGAAAGCACAAAATAGTGGGAGACTCCCTTCTCAACCCATTAACCCAAAAGAGGGTGTCAATGCTATTACGTTAAGAAGTGGTACACAACTTGAGCAACCCAAAGTTGCTGATTTGGGTGAAGAGGAAGCTCCAAAGGAGCCGGTTTTGGAGGAAAAGAGGGATGAAATTCCCCAAACACCCGAGGTACCTATTCCTAACTCTAAAACTCTTATTCCTACTTATGTTCCTCCTATACCTTTTCCTCGCAGATTTGCAAGTTCTAAGAAGGCGGAACTAGAAAAGGAGATTTTAGATGTTCTTAAGAAGATTCATGTGAACATACCACTCATTGATGCTATCAAGCAAGTTCCCAAGTATGCAAAAGTGTTGAAGGACTTATGTACCAACAAGCAAAGGCTTAAGGGCAATGAAGTGCTAAGTGTGGGGGAGAATGCTTCGGCAATCTTACAACACAAACTCCCACTGAAATGCAAGGATCCCGGTAGCTTTGACATTCCCGTCACAATTGGTAACACCACTTTTAACAAAGCAATGTTAGACTTAGGTGCATCCGTTAATGTTATGCCGGCATCCATGTATAATTCACTTAATCTAGGTCCTTTGAAAAAGGCTGAAATTGTGTTGCAATTAGCCGATCGCTCTAATTTTTACCCAATGGGTATTGTTGAGGATGTTCTTGTGCAGGTTAATCAACTTGTATTCCCTGCTGACTTTTGTGTGTTAGAGATGGATGAAGGTTCACCAGACTCGTCTCTTCCATTGCTACTTGGACGTCCTTTCATGAAAATGGCTAAGACGATCATTGATGTAGACAAGGGAACATTGACTATGGAGTTTGATGGAGAAATAATACGTTTCAACATTTTCGAGACGATGAGATATCCTAGTGATGTCCACTCTTGTTTCTCCGTTGATGTTATGGATACATTGGCACAACAAGTGTTTGAATTGAATCGTGATGATGCTTTGGAAAATGTTTTAACTACATCCATGGATGATGGAGTAGAGTGTGGTAACGAAGTTAAGGAAGCCCTTGGTGATCTCAACTCACTACAAGGATGTCCGGAAACTCATAATATCTCTTTTATTTCTTTACCATGCAGTGATGAAAATCTTTTACCTTCTATTGTTAGATCTCCAAAGTTGGAATTGAAACCTCTTCCAAATCACTTAAAGTACTTGTACTTGGGTGACAATGAAGAGTTACCTATGATTGTTTCTAACGAGCTTAGTGATTTACAGGAGCAAAAACTTCTAAGGGTGCTAAGGAAGCACAATACGGCCATAGGATGGACAATCGCTGATATCAAGGGTATAAACCCTGCCGTTTGTATGCATAAGATTATTTTGGAGGACGATGCAAAGCCTACAAGGGAAGCACAACGTCGTTTGAATCCTCCCATGATGGAAGTTGTGAAAAAGGAGATACTCAAGCTTTTGGAAGTGGGTGTTATCTACCCCATATCCGATAGTAAGTGGGTAAGCCCGGTACAAGTTGTACCAAAGAAATCAGGTGTAACGGTGGTAGAGAATGATGAGAACGAACTTGTCCCAACTCGTGTGCAAACCGGTTGGAGGGTTTGTATTGATTATATAAAGTTGAATGCCACTACTAGGAAGGATCATTTTCCTTTACCTTTTATTGATCAAATGCTTGAACGTTTAGCTGGACATGCTTATTATTGTTTCCTTGATGGTTATTCAGGTTACAATCAGATTGTGATAGCACCGGAGGACCAAGAGAAAACCATTTTCACTTGTCCTTTCGGTACTTTTGCGTATAGAAGGATGCCTTTTGGCTTATGCAATGCTCCATCTACCTTTCAAAGGTGTATGGTAAGTATATTTTCCGAGTATGTTTAAAACATCATTGAAGTGTTTATGGATGACTTTAGTGTTTTTGGTGATTCATTTGACCTTTGTTTGAACAACTTGTCATTGATCCTTGAATGATGTGTTGAAACAAACCTTGTGCTTAATTGGGAGAAGTGCCATTTTATGGTCACTCATGGAATATTTTTAGGACATATTATATCTTCTAAAGGCTTGGAAGTTGATAAATCTAAGATAGACCTTGTTTGTGCTCTAACCCCTCCCACTACGGTAAGGGAGATACGCTCTTTTCTTGGTCATGCTGGTTTCTATCGTAGATTTATCAAGGATTTTTCCAAGATAGCATCACCACTTTGCAATTTATTGCAAAAAGATGTGGTTTTTAACTTTGATGAGAAGTGTATGGCGGCATTCAATCGTTTGAAAGAACTTTTGATTTCAGCCCCTATCATTAAACCACCGGATTGGAGCAAGCCTTTTGAGCTCATGTGCGAAGCTAGTGATTACGCGGTTGGTGCGGTGCTTGGGCAACGTGTGGGGAAGATACCTCATGCCATTTATTATGCTTCTAGAACGTTAAATGAATCCCAACAAAACTACACAACCACTGAAAAAGAGTTTTTAGCTATTGTATTTGCATTGGAGAAATTTCGCTCTTATCTAATTGGTACAAAAGTTGTTGTTTATTCTGACCATGCAGCTCTTAGGTACTTGCTAATGAAGAAAGAAGCGAAACCAAGGCTCATACGCTGGATTTTACTCTTGAAAGAGTTTGATATTGAAATCAAAGATAAGAAAGGAGTTGAGAATACCGTTGCGGATCACTTGAGCCGTCTTGCTGTAGACAAGGAAGCTATCCCATTGCGTGAAAGTTTCCCGGATGAGCAACTATACTTAATTGCCTTTGGTGAACCATGGTATGCGGATATTGTGAATTACTTGGTAACTAAACAAATCCCAAGGAACTTGTCTCGTGTTGAGAGGGACAAACTAAAGAGGTTATGGAACCAATACATATGGGATGATCCATACTTATGGAAACATGGAAGCGACCAAGTAATAAGAAGGTGCGTTCCCGAATCCGAGTTTAATTCTATCTTGTCATTTTGTCACTCCTATGCTTGCGGAGTACATTTTGGAAGTAAAAGAACCGCTCACAAGGTACTTGAAAGCGGTTTCTATTGGCCAACCTTGTTTAAGGATGCACATATATTTTACACAACTTGTGATAGGTGCCAAAGAATAGGCAATCTAGGTGCCCGAAATCAAATGCCACAAACTTTTATTCAATTTATTGAAGTTTTTGATGTATGGGGTATTGATTTTATGGGTCCTTTAGTCAACTCTCATGGGAATTATTACATCTTACTTGTTGTTGATTATGTCTCTAAATGGGTGGAATCTAAGGCCACCCCTACTAATGATTCCAAGGTTGTTTCAGATTTTGTGCAAGCTAACATTTTAGCAAAGTTTGGAATTCCAAGAGCCATAATTAGCGATGGGGGTTCTCACTTCAAAAACAGGACTTTACAAAGCTTGTTGAAGAAGTACAATGTGTCGCATAAGGTTGCAACACCTTATCATCCCCAAACAAATGGACAAGCTGAGGTGTCTCACCGGGAGGTGAAATCTATTCTAGAAAAGACAGTGAATCCAACAAGGAAAGATTGGAGCATGCGATTAAATGATGCTTTATGGGCGTATAAAACCGCATACAAGACACCTATAGGGATGTCTCCCTTTAGGCTTGTGTATGGTAAACCTTGTCACTTACCCGTGGAGATTGAGCATAAGGCATTTTGGGAAATTAAGCAATGCAATATGGAGATGGATGGGGCTGGAAAGCAAAGGAAGTTACAACTCCAAGATCTAGAAGAGCTTTGCAATGATGCATTTGAAAGCTCTCGCATTTATAAGGAAAAAACGAAGGCCTTTCATGATACTATGATTTCTAGAAAACAATTTTGTGTTGGGCAGAAAGTGCTTTTGTTTAATTCTCGCTTGCATCTATTTCCGGGTAAATTAAGGTCGCGATGGATTGGACCTTTCATTGTTACTAATGTTTTTTCTCATGGTGCAGTAGAAATTCGTAGCATTGCTACAGGCAAGGAACTTAAAGTTAATGGGCACCGGTTGAAACCATATTATGAGAATTTCACTTCCGAAGTGGTGTTAGGAGCGAATTTTGTGGATGCACTCCCTCTGGAGGAGTCGTAGAAAGCAAGGAGATAGTCGGGCTGACGACTTTAAACCAAGCGCTAAATGGGAGGCAACCCATAGGATGAGTATCTCTTGTCTTATTTTCATTTTCTTGTTTTGTTTTTAGTTTTTTCTTGTATTATATTGATTTTATTTTTCTGATTTCTTGTCATTTGTCATGCATAATTTCCCACCTTGACTTACTTTGGATGACTCAATTTACATTGAGGACAATGTAAAGTTTAAGTGTGGGGGAGTGGTTAAGCATTTGCATTGTAAATTTTTTCAAAATTTTCAACTTTTGTGTAAATTAGTGCATGAAAAAGCTCCAACTTGTAGTTAGTTTAGAGTCACATAGTATCCATTTCGCTAAGATTACATCGAGATTCTCATAAGAGTGACTGAACTTAGAGATGACAGAGAACATGATCGGGTTTCTTACTTGTATGAGAGTTAAAGTTGGATTTAACCATTCCAGTGGCAAATATGGTGCAGACTGAATTCGGTAGTAGAGTAGTGGTCCCCTATAGTGGAGACTACCCATGTTACATCATGAGAGGCACCGACCTTCATTTCTTTATACTTATCTAAATTTGTGCTTTTAGAGTGTGTGTCACCGTACGTAAACTCCGGGTAGAATGGTGAGCTACCCAACCTCCCACCAATAGAAGCACTATTTTGATCTCTTGAGTGCTATTTTATCAATCATGAATGGTGACATCGAATTGCTAACTTACATATCACTTGTAATCTTGTTCGCAGTTAGCACCATCCATTTTATCTCTCTCTACACCAACATGTACATAGAAACACCATCATCATCAACAAGAGAAGCATCACAAGTTCGAAGGAAAGTTGAAGACGTTCTAGGTTTACAAGCAACGGTACAAAAATGAGCAGATTTCAAATTCAAGTATAGCAACAAGACAAGGAGCAAAAATTTTACAAGTTGAAGACTATTGTACAAGAGTGAAGATTATCAAGATGAGAATTCAAGAAGTTTATGATACCGAGACATACAAGTTGTGAAGAATCAAGCGGTAAAGTACTCACACCATGGCATTTGTACTTGCATTTTTAATTTTATTTGTATTATATTTTCTTGTCTCAAAAAAAAAAAAAAAAAGAAGACAAGAGAAAAGAGAAAAGTTCTTTAGGATCGTCATTAGTTTTTATTTTTGTTTGTTTTCATTTTGTATTTAATGCTTAAAAAAAACAGAAAAAAAAATATATTCATTGCATCATATTTAGGTTTTGTATTCATTCAATAAGCCAACGGAAGAAGAAATATCTACAGTGAAGTTTCAAGCAACAAGGAATAAGAGGAAAGAATCACATTGTCAAGATTCTACGAAGTTCAAGAGTTATCATCAAGAGTTGAAGACCGAAGATGAAGACAGGAGTTGATGACCGAAGACGTTTCTATGGATGCTGTGAGAGTGGTGCTAACTGCACGCCGAACGGATAACGAGGTAAGTAAGCATATTCCCACCTTCGTTAAGTGGTTGATTTCCTTTCTAAGAGATCGTCGAAAAAAAAAAGGTTTTCAAAATGAATAAAAGATGTGGGTTTTTCAAAACACTTCGGAGGGTTTGCCTTCCTACTATTCAACGTGTCGCGAGATTCTCTCTTCATTCCTACCTGGACACATGTGTGACCCATAAAGAGCTGTTTATTATTGAGTGCAATTTCATAAAACCCTTTCTTGTGAGGCAGAGTCGAGACTTTTGATCACACCGAACCCGAATTTCTTTCGATAAGGGATGGTTATTTCTCTCTCAACTTTTAAGAATGAGATTGTGTTCATATTTGTGTCTAACTTCTTATGACTAGTGTGCAGAATCTCTATGTATTCTTAGCGCGTTGGATACTATCATTTCGGAGAACTTGTAAGTTGGAAATGGAGGTTTTGTGGGTATTTTTCTAGTAAACGCTCATGGGAGTTGTATGTATCCTTTAGAATAAGTTTTGTTTGATTTGCTCGAGGACTAGCAAAGTGTAAGTGTGGGGGAATCTGATAGGTGTTGTAAACACCTAATTTTATATCTAGTATTTATGCTTTCTTTGCTATTTATTTTGTGAAATATGTATCTTATGTGTGAATTTGAGTTGATTAGGTGCAATAAAGTCCTTTGGAGCAAAAGAAGGAGAAATTATCCTTTTGGAGCATAAAGGCAAAGAGGTCAATTCACTTGCGATCTATACTTGGAGCATGCCAGGTTGCGCAAGAAGGAGTGAAGGATGAATGGTCGGTTGTGCGAAACTGACAGGCCAAATAGTACTGGGAACCCCTTATCCTAAACCATGGGATGTCAATATCAATTATATCTCCTATACAATACCTAAAATTCAGTGAGGAAATCATTTCCTATCATTAGCCATTATTTCTCTTCTCTGCTCAAAACCAATGGCGGCACTAAATTCAGAAAGGTTGAGGAGATGATGATTTCTGGTACATCACAAGGGATTGTTGTCAAGAGAAGAAAATTCACCCCCAAAAGTATAACCCCCTAATTGAGAAGTGGCTGTTTCATTACAGTCCATCTAAAAATTCAGAGATGGAGGAGATTTTGCGGCTGCTGCAAGATTTCAGTAAAGTGAAATCGATGTAATTCAGGGAAGACGGCAGAATCAGTGAAGGGTGATGGAGGAGATGTTGCGTCTGCCTATCGAGTCAGCTTAATTTCTTGTCCTTGTGCTGGGTTGATTAAGAAATCAGAAGTTAGGGTTCAGTATTGAACTGAGATTTGAAATGGTAGAGATCGATGGGGGTGTGGATTGAATCTGATGGGTATGCTGCCATTGATCTTGGATGATTGTGACAATAAATTAGGAATGTGTGTGTGTTGTGTATGAACTTTAATGCTACAGAGAGAAGATGATGGAACTGCTAAGATTTGAGATGGGGTTTTTGGGTTTGAAATTAAGAAGCTAAATCTGAGTTGCTATGGAGGAAACAAGATGTATCTGTCGATGCCATGGATTGCACTGATGTCTCAGGGAGATCAAGGCGAGGAAGAACTAAGAGATTGTTGAGTTGGAGGTGGAATGATTCATAGGTGAAGGATGAAGAGGCTCTGGTTGGAATTGATGTTGTTACAGGCTAAGAAATTGCAAGCTGGGTTTGTATTATTTCTGGGAAATAAAGAATTGGTGAGAAGAGAAGGTAGTGGCACCGCAATGATTGCAGGTGGCTGGTGATGACCTGAGCTGGTGTTGCTGTTGTTTATTAGGGAGAAGATGATAGGTAGAGAAGTGCAGCTGCTAATGGAGATGCTACAGGGCATGAGAGTATGATGCTGTTTAAGGTGGATTGAGTAAGTGCAGCTTGAGATATGTTGTTAGTGACAGAATTGGACAGCAAGCACTGGAACTAGTTGATGGCAGTTGAACTGTTGCAGGGTTCGAAATTGATCTGTGGTGCTGGGTTGAATTGGCTCCAAATGGAAGCAAGTAGTGGAAGTGAGTTGCAGGTGATGGTGCTCAAGATTGCACTGATAGTGGATTGATGTTGATGGAATGCTTGAATTATAGGTAGCTAAAGGCTAGGAGCAATTAGATGGGTTTATTGCAGTCTATGTTGGCTTGCTGGTGGAATTTTTGAACTATGGTGAGAAGTTGATGGTGGTAATGCTATGTGGATGGGTGGAGGAGTGGCCTTTGTGAATTGCAGAAATGGGTTAAAGATTGAAATGATGGAAATTTATTTAGGGTTTTAATGTTGTTGAGGTATTGGGTCTGAGATTGAGAAATGGAACAAGGTGCTGGGTTGTAACTGAACTGAAAATGCACATATTAGATGGATGAATGAGCTACAAATCTGGTATGAGATTGAACTGAGCAAGAGCTGGTACTTGTGTCGCAATGAGGATGGAGTTGGTTAATGGATTGGTCTTGGTGGTTCAGGTGGAATTGCAGAGGTGCAATGGAGGTCTTGGTGGTGAATGGTCATGAAATGAAATGAATCTGGGGATGATTCATGAAGATGTAGCCAATGAACTGAAGCATGGGATATGAGCTGTGTAGGTGTAGCTGAAATTTGGTAGTCATCGAAGAGAAGAGGGAGTTACTGAGTTTGTGCAATTCAAGCTACAGCTACTGGTGGTGAAACACAGGGCCATCATGGCTGGGGTGCACTGCTGATGCACAATGTTGATGCAGCATAAGTTATGCATTGGAACAGCCTATGCAATGGCTTTGGCCATTACCAACTCAGGCTGATCTGATTCGCCTTAACTCGGTATCTTGACCCGAGATGACCCGTTTGATTGGTGACCGAGCGGACTTTTCCGGTCAACTGAGATACTTACCGTCGCCGGATTCCGGCCATATTTCGGCCAAAAACACAGTTTTCCGGCGAATAATTTTTGGGTCATATTTTCACATGGGTTTTTCACACACATGAGCTTGGTAGATTTCTTGTTATTGGACCTTGGGCTTTAAGACCTAATTTGGGAAGTTGAGAAGCTATAAAAGAAAAAAGTTTCTATTCTTTTGGAGATGATATACATCACGTATCTTTCTACTGGAGTTTTGGAGGAGAGCGATTCTACTAGGGTTTGTTTTCGTTTATTTTTCATGTTCTTCATTTTATTTTTGATAATAATTATGTTGAATCCAAAAAACTATGAGTAACTAAATACCTTTTATTGGTTATGGGATAATAAGTGGATTTCACAAATAAGATTTGATTCAATGTATTAGTTTTGTTTCAATATTTTACTGTTTATGATTCATTGTTCATATTGTTTATGATTTGATTGTTCATTTGGTTGAGTCCGGAATCAATCCGATTTGCTTTCATATCTAGAGCTATATTAGGGTTTTCAATACGAAAACGTTGTTTGTCCCTGATTCTAAGTAGCATAAATGTGGGTAGTGCTTGTAGTGATATATCCTACTAGTCACATATGAATCATAACTTGGGTTAAATCGATTTAGTGCTTTTACACATTTTGATTGCCTTGATTAGTCTTATTCCATAGAACTTATTGCTTTTAGGGAGTTAAATCTAATTGTGCTTTTACACTTTAGGTTGCTTTCTAGGAAGAATTCACATATGCATCTTTTAATGTGGTTGTGATGAAATCAGGGAATCAGCGGGATACTCTTGCGATCAAGGTATCCTAAGACTTTTAGTAAATGAGAGATTAAAATTTCAATTCTAGTCATTGTTGATAATTCAAGTTAGTGAATGAAACTATCCCGTGACTAATACTTTCACCTTATTGATTACTTTTATTCTCACTTTGCTTTCGATTTATTTCTATTGCTTTGAAATATCAAACCCCCCCCCCCCCTTGGTTACTAAGAATCTGAAAATTTGCATAACAACAATAGCCTCTCTGTGGATACAAACTCTTTCTTATCGCATACTATTTTTATTTTAGGAAGTAAGAAAGTGAAATTATATTTGTGTCGGCTGACAACCGACCACAATGCCGGAACAAGGTATATTGTACATAGAAACAATAAAATGTTGACACCACTACCGACATACAAATATGTAAAAGATTTACGCCGGCACATACTACCGGCGTGTAATTATGTAAACATAGTATGCCGGAACTGTAAATTATTTCTAATGTAATCCTTGTGGACGAGTTATAGTCTCGTGAGGGTTTACATAGATATATACCCACAAAATATTACTAAAAACTACCCTAAAAACCTAACAAAAAAGAACTAAACCTATAAATCTTTTTAAGAAGAATCTGTCTCCGATTCACCCAGCTGGTGGTACTCTGTGACTTTGGTTACGATTTGGTTCATGTTTTTGTCAAACATGAATACTTCCCCCTTTTCCTATAAGTAACGCGCTTTCACTGCTTCATGCTACAAAAACAACACCCAAACTTAGTTTATTACATAAAAATTGAAAAGAGTGGATTGTGTCGAATTAATCATAAAGATACTTACGAGTTGTTGAGGGGACAATATATTATGGGTAGCCTGCGTGATCTGATGTTTCATTTTTAAAGCATCTAGTTTTTTGTAAAATAAGACCATTGGAGCTTCAATCTATATAAACCCCCCCCCCCCCCCCCCCCCCCCCACAAAGCACCCACCAAATAGCAAATATCCTTCTCTGAATAAACCAAGCCTCAAAAAATAGATCAAGCAAGCAAGGTTCAAGGTTCACAAGCGATGGGAGATTCATCAACAAGCTCTATTTGCAAACCACCATCAACCTATACCTGCAAAGTAAGTAGATTCAACATTACTAAGGATGAATTGGACAATTATAATCTTCTATACTAGGACAAATCACTAATATAATATTCTCTTACAGAGTTACCATTGCATTTGTCAAATTTGCAAGTCACCTTCTCATCTAGCCATGGACTGTCCTTTTATTTATTCAAAGTGTAGAAACTGTGATGGGACACGTCGGTTTTGGGTTGCAAAAACTGATGATGCTGAAAATGGAAGAATGTTTCTAAGATGTTTGAATCACCCAAAGTGCGAAGAGTTTCAATGGTTTGACAAAGTTGTTGCACTAGCCGAAGCAAGAGAAAACCACAAGGGCCAATGCAAGCTTATTGATGGTGTGATGGGTGTTATATAAAGGGAAAGGAATATGTTGAGCGTGAAGATGAACCAATGAAGATGTTCATTGATACCGAGATTCCAGATGACGTCTTCGAAGATATTCGTGAAAGGCTTAAAGGTTCCACAATTGTTGTTAAGGGATGGAAATAGATTATTAGATCATCTTTAACCAAAATTACTCCACTCCATGTGTTTGTGGGTGAAAACTGTTTCTGCCAATTTTGGTTATTTTGGGTGTGTGGATGAGAAACCAATCTAAACCCTAAACAATGCACTGCATGAGAGTACTTTTGATTCGAGAGATCAATCTGTACAATCCTGGCCTAAACAAAGAAAAAATGGACATTCCATGCTTGCTTCAGTCACAAAATGAAGGAGAAGGGTTGGTCTTAGGGAGGGAAGCGAAGAAAGCGTTGAGACCAGAATAGTTGATTCTGAAGATGTGGCTTGTTTTATGACTTGTATCAGAAAGTGGAACTGGCTTGTGGAGTGAAAAGCTATAAGTTCTTGGTGATTTCTTGATACTATGTTGTTGCCGACCAAAAACTTGTTGTTTGGTGAAAATAGGTGAAGCCTATTTATACAAGTTATATTGAAACGTACCCTGGTCTCGTAGGAAGTGAAACGATTGAGTAGTGGAAGAATAGAGTAACGTGTAACCGTCAGTCATTATGCTTCCATGATGAAGGAAGTGAATTCGTTTACACCATTACTTTTTACCACCACTAATTTTCCCACTTAATGACACTTTCTTGTAACGGGCCCATTGCACGCCACACGTTGTAAACCACCAGACCAATACCCTGACGAGCATCCCCAAGTTTGTGACATATTTGATGTCTCGAGTGTTTTTCGTGGAAAACGTGTAGCACTTTGATACGTGTGGCAAGTCAAAGTTAAGGGACTTATCGCAGGAAAATAACATGTGATGTTATTAGGCTCTTTTTGGCTGGTCGCCAAAAACTTGCCACATGTTTGTCAGTTCGGTGGCGAACTTCGATGGCTTAGATCGCATCTCATGAAGGAGGGTAGCCGTTGATTATGGCTACCTTGTGTCGGCACCTAGTAATGGCGTAGTTTCATTTTTGTGTACGCCAGTGGAAATGTGGCATGGCTGGCATGCCAGTGGCACAGTGGTGCAAGTGGCACCTGGCATACCTATGGCCACTAGATTTAGGCGGCTGGTCGATTAAAAATTGCCACAAGTTTGTCAGTTCGGTGGCGTACTTGGATGGCTGAGATTGTAATTCAGAAGAGAGGGTGGCCATTGATTATGGCCACATTCTATTGGCACCTGTTAATGGCATAACGGCATAGCCACGGCGTAGTGACATGCGCCTACATCCTGGTGGCATAGCCGCGTCTGTGGCGTTGTGGTATGGCCATGGCTAGGATTTGGCGTCATGGCCAAAGTTAGGGATTGCCGGCATAGCCAAGGCTAGGATTTGGCGTCGTGGCCAAAGTTATGGCTTGGCGGCATGGCCAAGGCTAAATTGGTTCATGGCATGTTGTGGACTATGACCAAAAATTAGGGTTTCGGCTTATGATACTGAAGCAAAATTCTTGTTTCGATCATGAAATCTTAATTGGAGTCCGTTATGGCATTGGCCACGAACAGAAAGTAGATTAGCACGTAATGGCATCATTTGTGGCACATTGGCAAGTTACTACGGCAGAGTGGCATGCCAATTATTATGTTGTTGTGGCTGGGCGCGTTTGGCTTGCCAGTTAGCATGGTGACGCGGCAGGGTGCGTTTGGCCTTTAATGTATGGTAGCGAGTTTGGAGCGACTTGATTGGTCAAGAAAGGGAGGGGGGAAAACGTAAGGCACGGACACACCTCTAGTGCTCGTGGCGCATTTTAAAGTGACCTGATTGGTCGGTAGGAAGGAGAGGGTCCGGCCTAGCATGGGCGTGGCTACACATCTGGTGTGAGTGTGGCGGTTTTAGAGCGACCTGATTGGTCGATGGAAACTGGGGCCGGCAGGTATGGGCCCAGCCATAACTAGTGTGAGCGTGGTGGATTTAAGGTGACCTGATTGGTCGAGGGAAGTAGGGCGTGTCCAATGGCAAGTGGAGCCAGTTGGCCTAAAGAATGGCCACGCCTCCCTTTGCTATCCTTTGGCTCCTTATTTTCTGATTTTGGGCAAGGTTTTGCACCTACTAATCCATGGAGGATTAATTACCTAGTTTTCCTAGGCTTAAATTCGACAAGCAAGGTCTGATATACCGTGCAAGGCGCAAAACCCTAATTTTTGCAAATTATTCAGGGTAATTGATTGAATTCTATGTGTTGACGCAGAGTTCTTTAAGTTCATTACCAGAGAGCAGCATGCTTTCTGATTGAATATCTTAAGCAAAGACCTTATCCTTGATTTTTGGAAACTCGTGCTACTCTGCTGCGAGTGAACACATATTGTCATGCCATATCAACATTAAGGGTTCAGCCCGGGAACATATCACAGAAAGTATTCAAAGAAACTTATATTAAGTGAATATAGGCAAGGCGCCGAAATTTACAGAACATCTGAGATGGTCGATACATACCCAAGTCTGGATAAATTTCATGCAAATATATTGAATGTATTAATATGTCGGTGGAGAGGTTAAAACTCACGGCTCCGTTTCCTTACAGAGTGGCATCACATCAGATGCAAGGTTTTTATAATTTTAACCCTAAGCTAAAAACCACCATCAATATCATGTTTTTTAGTATGTTTTAATTTAAAGTTTCAAATCTAATGTAATAGATTACTTATGAATGAAATAAAAGAGCATTCGAAAAAACTATCGGAATAATTTAAGTTCCAAATTCAATTCTGGCATTGTAGTTTAATCCAAATCAATGCCAATTTTCTAGAAAAACTATCCAAGTCTACCAAAATCAGATTTTCGGCATAGTTTTAATCAATACTGCAATGCCGGAACTATCCAAATTCTTTACAGGAACTTAATCCCCTTCATCCCATTGTTCCGGTATGGTTTTAGAAAAACCAATCAATGCTAGTACATGTCCGGCGCTGTAGAACCTTAATGTTTCAATGCCGGCACCTATGGTCTAAAGAAAACTTAAAGAAAACATTTGAGTAGAAATCTAAACATGTTCAACATAAACAAACAACTGGATTTTTCTTAAATGTTCTTAAACCAATCATTGTACCAAAAGTAAACCAAACAAATAAGGAGTTAATCCAAAAACAAGTTCGGAATTGTTTAAAATGTAACAACCACCATCGAAATAAAAAAACACAACTAAAGAGTTAATCAATTGGTCTTTTGATTTTTGTGGACCGTCACCTTCCTTGTTTCCCTGAACAAATATTTTGCACTTGGATCTTCAAATTTATCAAGCAATTCCCCGACTTCCTTCATTTCTTCAAGGGATAACACCTCTCCTTTCTCGTACTTGCAACCAAACATCTTCTTCATCTTGCCAAGCCGACGCCGCTAGTTTCATACATCCAACACATAATTAGTATATATATGCTAATATAAGATTATGTGTACATTAAACGACTAAGGAGTTAACAATACTTACTAGCAATCCAAGAGTCTTATTAAGTTGGGAAATTGTAGGTGGTGCCTATGTAGGAGTTGGAACCAGAGGGTTTATCTGGGGTGGAACTTGGATGTCTTCCTGGAGCACGACAAAAGGATGTGAACATTCCAGGTAATTATCAATGTAGGAGGGATCGTCTTCATCACCGTTGTTCACAATCTCTCAATTACTGATATCTACCAAACAACCTGGTTCCCTATCCCTCCAATGTGTTGGTTCTGGAACTGGATCATACACTACCCTCAACTTTGAGGGACTTATAATGTACTCACCCAAGTCAAGAATGTACCTTGAAGTAGAGGCTGTCATGAAACACGGTAATTGCTTATATCCAAGTTGCCGCATCACATGTCAAGGATCAACCATAACGTATCCCTTTGGGTGGAACAACGTTTCATTATAGAATGCAACGTTAGGAAACCTCACAATTTGGTGGTTCTCTCTAGTCTCCTTGTAAGGGTCGAACACAATGTCTTTGGTAGTCATCGTGTCCAGAGACAATCTCATATATATCAGTCAACCATTGTTACCAGGCTTCAGAGTATTGTTGAACTGGTATCTCTTAGCTCTAGGCGCCTCAGGTTCAGGAAGGTCTATAATCTTCAAGTAGGGGTAGTCCTTGAACAATGTTGGGAAGCGTTTATAAGCCCACATCTATACCAATGTGGAATGATACATATAAGAAGCAGTAAATTTTGTTTCTGAGTTCATAAAAAGGGTATATGTGAAAAATATACATAAGAACATATGTTTAAAAACAAAATTACCTGGAGCATAGTGAAATTCCCGACAAATTGGTTTGTAACAGCCTTAGAGGCCCTTCTCATCTCCGTCATCAAATGTGCCATTACCACGGTGCCCCAAGAATAGTTACAGACATCTTCCAACAGATCTAAGTATTGAATGAGGCTTGTGCTGACCCAGTTTCCACTAGTGTCAGGGAATATCTTAGTGCCCAAGATGAATAAAAGGTACGCAGTGGCTGTATAACGAATCTGTGCAGGGTCCCATCCATCCTTCAAATTTCTTTCCTGTGTTTTTTCAAACTTCTTCTTAAGCAGCTGTTGATGGTGGTTTTTAGCTTAGGGTTAAAATTGTAAAACCTTGCATCTGATGTGACGTCACTCTGTAAGGAAACGGAGCCACGAGTGTTAGCCTCTCCGCTGGCATATTTATCGAGCCACTCAATATATTTACATGAAATTTATCCATACTGGCGCATGTAGCAACCATCCCAGATCTTCTGTAAATTTCGGCGCTTTGCGCTTAATATAAGTTTCTCTGAATGCTTTCTATGCTATGTTCTCCGGATGAACCCTTAATGTTGATATGGCATGACAATTTGTGTTCACTCGCAGAAGAGTAACACGAATTTCCAAATATCAGGGATAAGGTCTTTGCATAAAGTATTCAATCAGAAAGCATGCTGTTCTCTGTCAATGAACTTAAAGAACTCTGTGTCAACACATAAGATTCAATCGATTAATTTTTCGCCTTGCGTAATATACCAGACCTTGCTTGTCGAAAGTAAGCCTAGGAAAACTAGGAAATTAATCCTCCATGGATTAGTTGAGGCAAAACCTTGCCCAGAATCAAAAAACCGGGAGCCACAACAGCAAAGGGAGGCGTGTCCATGCCTAAGGCCAGCTGGCGCCACTTTCCATTGACCATGCCCCATCCCAAACCGGCCCTATTTCCCTCGAACAATCAGGTCACTTTAAACTCTCCACACACACATAAGTTGTGGATGGTCCCATACTTGTCGGTCTCATTTCCCATCGACCAATCAGGTTGTTCTAAAGCCGCCACACTCACACCAGAAGTGTAGCCGCCCCCATTCTTGGTCGGCCCTCCCTTTCCTACCAACCAATCAGGTCACTTTAAATATGCCACGAGCACTAGAGGTATGTCCGCGCATTATGTTTGGCCGCCCCCTTTTCTTGACCAATCAAGTCGCTCCAAACTTGCCACCATACATTAAAGGCCAAACGCACTCTGTCGCGCCACCATACTAACTGGCAAGCCAAACGCGCCCTGCCACAAACACATATCAAGCGACATGCCAACATGCCACTCTGCCACAGTAACATGCCGCAAGCCACTTTAGCCTTTGCCAAGCCTCCAAACCCTAACTTTGGCCACGTTGCCAAACCCAAACCTTGGACGCGGCGCCAAACCCTAGCGTTGGACGCGCCACCAAACCCTAGCCTTGGACACGCCGTCGAGCCCTAATTTTGTCCACGGCGCCAAACCCTAGCCTTGGTTGGGCTCCAAGCGCTAATTTTGTCCACGACGCCATATCCTAGCCTTGGCCACATCGTCAAGCCCTAATTTTGGCAACGACGCAAAATCCTAGCCTTGGTCACATCGCCAAGCCCTAATTTTGGCCACGGCGCCAAATCCTAGCCTTGGCCACATCGCCAAGCCCTAATTTTGGCCACGACGCCAAATCCTAGCCTTGGCCACATCGCCAAGCCCTAATTTTGGCCACGGCGCCAAATCCTAGCCTTGACCATATCGCCAAATCCTAGCCTTGGCCACATCGCCAAGCCCTAACTTTGGCCACAGAGCCAAATCCTAGATTTTGGTCATGCTACAATGCCACGGCTACGCCACTAGCATACCGCTATGCCATGGCTATGCCAGGCGCCACAATGCCAATGACGCCACTTTGTTATACAATGAGATGTGGCCGTAAACAATGGCCATCCTTCCTCGTGAGATGCAATCTCAGCCATCCAAGTTCGCCACCGAACTGACAGGCTTGTGGCAAGTTTCAGACGACCAGCCGCCTAAATCTAGTGGACATGGCTATGCCAGACGTCACTTGCTCCACCATGCCGCTAGCATGCACGAACCATGCCATCCATGCTACATTACCACTGGCGTACACCAAAACGCCCATGCGCCATTATCAGGCGCCAACACGAGGTACCCATAATCAACGACTACCCTTCTTCATGAGACGTGATCTCAGCCATCGAAGTTCGCCACTGAACTGACAAACCTGTGGCAAGTTTTACGCGACCAGCCAAAACGAAGCCTAATAGCATCATGGTAAGTCCCTTGGATTTTACTTGCCACAGTAGCAAAGTGCTACATGTTTTCCACGAAAACACTCGAGATATCAAACATGTCACAAACTGGGGGATGCTCATCAGGGTATTGTTCTGGCGGTTTATAGCGTGCGGTGTGCAATGCCCCCGTTACAAGAAAGTGTCATGAAGCGGGACAATTAGTGGTGGTTAAAAGTAACGGTGTAAACGAATTCATTTCCTTCATCATGGAAACCTAATGTCTGACGGTTACATGAATTCACTTACTTCATCATGGAAGCATAATGCCTGACGGTTACACATTACTATATTCTTCCACCACTCAATCATTTCCACTTCCTATGAGACCAGGGTACATTTCAATATGACTTGTATAAATAGGCTTCACCTATTTCCACCAAAAAACAAATTTTGGGTCAGCAACAATACAATATCCTGAAATCACCTGGTAGCTTTCCATCCTGCTAGCCAGTTTTACTTTCCGATACAAGTCGTAAAAAATAACACCATCAGAATCAACAATTCTGGTCTCAACACTCTCTTCGCTTCCCTCCCTAAGACTAACCTTTCTCCTTCATTTTGTGACCGAAGCAAGGCTGGAACGGCCATTTCTTAGTTTAGGACAGGATTGTACATATTGATCACTCGAATCAAAAGTACTCTCATCAAATACATTGTTTAGTGTATAGACTCTTTTCTCACCCACACACCCAAAATTACCAAAATCACCAGAAACGGTTTTCACCCAAAAACAATTGGCGACCACAGTGGGAGATCAAATCTCTCGGTTACAACTCCAATTTTCCAGAAGATGGTCGGTCTTAGAACTGAGTCCATGATCTTAAATTCCACTCAGACTCTAGAGAATGACGATGTCTCTTCTCCTAACATGGCACCTAATGGCGCATCCAATGAAGAAATTCCAAGGTTATCCAAATTGGAACTTGTTCAGAAGATACACACAAGGAATATGCACCTGATGAAGGAGACGATAAACATCATACTCAACTTTCTTGTCAGATTTACATCAGATTTGAGTGGTTCACCCGCCCCGAAAATTCTAACACTGGGGACTGATGTCCCAGATGATCGTTCTCAAGTCAACAACTTCACCACTAATGAGAAATCGGTGGACCAGGAAGCAGCCGCGTTGGTGGAAAGTTTATGTGAACTTTTACACCTTTCAAAGGACCAACAAACAGAAACTTTTACTGCGATTAATCAAATATCCCTAGACGCGTGTTTGGTTCCTTTACGCTCGGTCTTCAAGAATATCAGAGATGTCCGTCAAAAATGTTACATTTACTGAAGACGACATGATGGCATAAGAAGGACATAATCAGGCCCTACACGTCACTACTCGCATCAAGGATTCGGAGTTCAAAAGGGACCTTATCGACACGAGAGCATCCTCCAACGTTATTACTCTCAGAACGCTCAAGGAAGCCAAGGTGCGACCAAGCAAAATTATACGGCATCCTACCAGCATGTATGGATACATCAACTTGAATCTGTCAGTGGGACCAATCCAGTCAAAGTTAAAGTTCGAAGTAATCGAGAAGGAGCCAGACTACCACATGATACTGGGAAGACCGTGGCTCCACGATAACAGGATCGTTCATTCAACATATCACCAGTGCTTAAAGACCATGTTGGATGAAGAAGTTATTCGCATTCCCACGTCATTATCTCCTTATACACCGATGTGTGG
The DNA here is from genome assembly GCA_023529315.1 of Papaver bracteatum. Classification (NCBI taxonomy): domain Eukaryota; kingdom Viridiplantae; phylum Streptophyta; class Magnoliopsida; order Ranunculales; family Papaveraceae; genus Papaver; species Papaver bracteatum. Next base: position 1,162,026 of record JAJJWX010004631.1, read on the forward strand.
TATGGATATGTTCTAACCGAAGGAAAATTCTACTGCACTGCGCTCCCGACATGGACATCAATCAAAGAATAAGACAGGATCACATTGTCGTACAAAGAGATCCAATCTCACACTATCTCTCTAAAGGAAAAGAACTCAAATTTCCCCTCATCAAACGGAAGTATGGCTCATACTCATATCAAACGGGAGCGGGCTTTTATTGCAAGTAGTGATGAAAAAGGGAAAACCGTATATCGGCACCGCTGTTAGAAATTAGCAGGGGAGACTACCACCTAGTCTCTCCTCCCAATGGAATGCAACCACAGCGGCGATCCACGGTAGGAGGTGCCGGATGCACCACGACAACTGCAAGACGGAACCAACTCCACCACTGATGAACTCGAAGTTGTCAACATCGGAAGCGAGGAATCTCCACGACATGTCTCCATAAACTCAACTCTATGTGCCGATAAACGTGCAAAACTTGTGGACCTACTTAAGGAATATCAGGATGTATTCGCGTGGACGTACTAGTAAATGCCCGATTTGGAGGAAAAACTGGTCACTCATCATCTACATATAATACCCGGATCCAAACTAGTCAAACAATCTCCGAGACAGTTCAGACACGATGTGGAAGAACATATCAAGATGGAAATTCAAAAATTAATAGCCGTTAGTTTCATCAAACCCATTCACCATCCCACCTGGTTGGCCAATGTGGTTCTAGTAAAGAAGAAGAACGTCCAAATCAGGTACTGTGTTGATTTTAATTAGGTATCTGAACAAATGTTGTCCCAAGGATGATTTTCCTCTTCCTAACATTGATATGATGGTAGACGCCACTAGTGGACACGGTATGTTATCTTTTATGGATGGGTACAATGACTATAATCAAATAAATATGTACGAGCACGACGCAAGTAAAAAAAAAATCGAACTCCTCTCGGAAATTACTATACCATGATGCCTTTCGGTTTGAAAAATGTTGGCGCCACCTACCAATGCGCCATGACCGCAATTTTTCATGATATGATGCATAAACAAGCTGAAGGCTACGTGGATGACATAATGGTTAAGTCAAAAACCCGAGCGGCCCATATAGAGGTTCTGCGTTAGGTGTTTGAAAGGTGTCGTGAATACAAACTAAAGATGAATCCTTTGAAGTGTGCCTTTGGCGTCTCGTCGGGAAAATTTCTAGGTTTTCAGGTGACCGCCGGGGGAATCAAAGTCGACCAGCCAAAACCCAAGCCATCCTCACGATGCCACCTCCACAAACTGTGAAATAACTCCAGAGCTTCATGGGTAAGGTAAACTACATCCGGCGTTCTATACCGGGTTTAGCTCAGATTTTTGCTTCATTCACCACCTTACTGAAGAAATGGGAAAGTTTTGTTTGGACAACGCTAAAAAAAGAGGCTTTTCGGAAGATTCAACAGATATTGTCATCCCAACCGTCATGAAATATCATGTCCAAGGAAGACCGTTGTTTATCTACACTGATTTTAGTGATATTGGTGTCGGAGCCCTTCTCTCCCAAGAATATGATGAAGGATTAAACATCCTATATACTAATTTAATCGGACTTTGAGGGATGCTGAACTCAGATACCCTAAGGAAGAAAAAGCGTGCCTAGATCTAATTCACTCCATTCATAAGTTTAGGCATTATCTGCTCTCAAACAAATTGGTGTTGATATCTAAGTCCGATCATGTGAAGTTCTTGCTTTCAAGACCGGCCCTGATAGGAAGGCTAGCCAAATGGATCCTCCAAATTTTAGAGTTTTATATAACGTGTGCTTCCCTAAGAGCTATCAAAGGACGTCGCAGATTTACTAGCAGCTTTCCCGGGAGAAGGTACCACAGCACTGCACGAAGACCTTCCTGGAGAATTTCCAGAAATCTCTTTTATCAAATAAGAAGCGTGGCTACTATTTTTCGATAGCTCCGCCATACCTAGCAATAATACCGGAGGAGCGGGCATGGTTCTAGTATCCCCAACCGGTGAAGTTTTCTCGCATTCCTTCAAGCTAGACTTTCATTGCACTAACAATTCAGCAGAACATGAAGCCTTTCTCATAGGATTGTCATTATCCAAGCAAGCTGGAGTCACACGTCTGTAAATACGGGGTGATTCTAAATTACTGGTTAACTAGATGAATGGAGTATACACACTGAAAAAGGTGACGCTGGCCCCATATAGATTCGAGGCACTAAAGATGTTAAATTACTTCGCTGACGCGACCATAACACATGTTGTCCATAGCAACAACCGACATGTTGATTGCCTAGCCACCTTAGCATAAAATTTGTAATTCGGAGGCTCGGAAGAAACCCTGACAGTGAAAAAAAGAACTTTGGCATCAACATGGCTTTCGCAATCTAAGAAGATTGAAGCCATCGACTGGAGAACACCAATTATTCAAGAACTTAACATCTCGCTTTCCCAAGGAAAGGTCAGTCTCAAAACCTTACAAAAATTCTTCATGCTTCATGGGAAATTGTACCGCCAGAACCCAGATGGTTCCCTGTCAAAATGCCTCAGAGATGAAGAGGCACAACATCAGCTTAACTGTATTCATAGCGAAATCTGCGGACAAACGTTGGTGGTAACACTTTATCGTCGTCTGCAACACCTTGGCTACTACTGGCCAGAAATGGAGGATCAATTTCGATTGCACCAAGGATCTTGCTCCAATTGCCAAGAACCGCATCAATTGAAAGTTTTCAATGTTGACCACGTTGGGGACTGGAAAAATCCGTACATCAGTTATCTTCATGACGGCATACTCCCTACAACCAAGAAAGACGCAACCAAGTTGAATCAAAGATCCAGGAGATTCATGCTCCATGAAGGAATCATGTATCGTAAAAGTTTTGGAAGATATTTAATACGATTCCTAGGCGAGGCAGAAATCCTAATCATGCTGAAAGAAATGCACGAAGGCGAGCACCAAGGAAAAAAAAATTATTTCTCCAAATACACGAGCGATACTACTGGCCGGACATGGAGGACGATGCAGCTGCTTTTGTTCAAAGATGCCACAAATGTCAAATTCATGGAAATATTATCCACGCACCCTCTACTTCCCTGCATTCGGTAAGTATTCCGTGGCCGTTTTATAGATGGGACTCGACATCATTGGAAAGATCAACCCGCCGTCATCAAAAAATCATGGGTATGTAATAACCGTAATAGAGTATTTCACCAAATGGGTCGAAGACATCCCTTTATGAGGGACTACTGGAGACACAATTGCAGCGTTCATTAAGGAATATATCATTTGTCGTTTCAGCGTACCTAAACACATCATCACCGACAACGACACTCCTTTCGCCAACAAGCAAGTATGGGAGTTCTTGAAGAATGTGGAGTTAAACAAGTCTTCTCCACCATTTACTACCCTCAAAGGAATGGGCAGGCCGAAAGCACCTACAAGACTCTAATTCAAATCCTCAGCCAGACGGTGCATGATAACCCTCATACATGGCACGAATAACTTCCAACGGTGCTTTGGTCATATCGGGCATCACCAAGGATCTCTACTGGCGCCTCCCCCTATTCTCTCGTCTACGGAGCATACGCCATTCTCCTAGCATAAATTAAAATCCCAGAGCCAAGTGAAGTCCGATGGAATGAAGCCGAAACATCGAATGCCAGGGTCGCGGAGCTAGACACTTTGGATTCTAGAAGAGTTAAAGCAGAAGATCACGCGCAAGTATACATAAATATAATTTCTCGAGCATATGACAAAGTTGTAAAACCTCGAGTTTTTCAAGTAGGGGATCTGGTGTTGAAGACCGCCAAACACATCCAACAAGACATGTCGGCACCAAAATTCTCCCCAAAAGGAAAATCTAATTGCACCAGCATATATAATGCAGAAACCCTAAAGCTGGGGATGTCCGATATGCTTTGGCCCCTTGTGCTTAATATAAGTTTATCTGAATGCTTTCTATGCTATGTTCTCCGGATGAACCCTTAATGTTGATATGGCATGACAATTTGTGTTCACTTGCAACAGAGTAGCACGAATTTCCAAATTTCAAGGATAAGGTTTTTGCATAAAGTAGTCAATCAGAAAGCATGCTGCTCTCTGGTGATGAACTTAAAGAACTCTGTGTCAACACATAAGATTCAATCAATTACTTTTGCGCCTTGCGTAATATACCAGACCTTGCTTGTCGAAAGTAAGCCTAGGAAAACTAGGAAATTAATCCGCCATAGATTAGTCGAGGCAAAACTTTTCCAAGAATCAGAAAACAGGGAGCCGCAATAGCAAAGGGAGGCGTGGACATGCCTTAGGCCAGATGGCGCCACTTTCCATTGAACACGCCCCATCCCAAACCGACACTATTTCCCTCGACCAATCAGGTCACTTTAAACTCGCCACACGCACATAAGTTGTGGCTTGGCCCATACTTGCCGGACCTTTTTCACATCGACCAATTAGGTTGTTCTAAAGCCGCCACACTCACACCAGAAGTGTAGCCGCGCCCATTCTTGGCCGGCCCTCCCTTTCCTACCGACCAATCAGGTCACTTTAAATATGCCACGAGTACCAGAGGTGTGGCTGACTTATGTTTGGCCGCCCCCTTTTCTTGACCAATCAAGTCGCTCCAAAGTTGCCACCATACATTAAAGGCCAAACGCACCATGTCGCGCCACTATACTAACTGCCAAGCCAAACGTGCCCTGCCACAAACACATATCAAACGACATGCCAACATGCCACTCTGACGCAGTAACATACCACAAGCCACTTTATCCTTGGCCATTCCACCAACCCCTAACTTTTGCAATGACGCCAAACCCTAGCCTTAGACGCGCCGCCAAGCCCTAATTTTGGCTACGACGTCAAATCCTAGCCTTGGACGCGCATCCAAGCCCTAATTTTGGCCACGACGCCAAACCCTAGCCTTGGTCACACCTCCAAGCCCTAAATTTGGCCACGACGCCAAATCCTAGCCTTTGCCACATCTCCAAGCCCTAATTTTGGCCACGGCGCCAAATCCTAGCCTTGGCCACATTGACAAGCCCTAATTTTGGCCACAACGCCAAATCCTAGCCTTGGACACATCTCCAATCTCTAACTTTGGACACGACGCCAAATTCTATACTTGGCCACATCGCCAAGCTCTAACTTTGGCCACGATGCTAAATCCTAGCCTTGGCCATGCTACAATGCCTTAGGCGTGGCCACGCCACAACGCTACGGCTACTCCACTAGCATACTGCTATGCCATGGCTACGCCAGGCGCCACAATGCCAATGACGCAGCTTTGTTATACAATGAGATGTGGTCGTAATCAATGGACATCCTTCCTCGTGAGATGCAATCTCAGCCATCCAAGTTCTCTACCGAACTGATATGCTTGTGGCAAGTTTCAGACGACCAGCTGCCTAAATCTAGTAGCTATGGCTACAACAGGCGCCACTTGCACCACCATGCCACTGACATGCACGAACCATGCCAGCCATGCTACATTACCACTGGCGTACACCAAAATTCCCTTGCGCCATTTTCAGGCGCAAACACAAGGTATCCATAATCAACGACTATCCTCCATCATGAGACGCGATATCGGCCATCGAAGTTCGCCACCGAACTGACAAACCCATGGAAAGTTTTAGGCGACCAGCTAAAACGAAGCCTAATAACATCACGTGCTATTTTCATACGGTAAGTCCCTTGACTTTGACTTGCCACAAGTAGCAAAGTGCTACATGTTTTCCACGAAAACACTCGAGATATCAAACATGTCACAAACTGGGGGATGCTCATCAGGGTATTGGTCTGGCGGTTTACAATGTGCGACGTGCAATTCCCCCGTTACAAGAAAGTGTTATGAAGCGAGACAATTAGTGGTGGTGAAAAGTACCTATCACCATTATTGATAAGTTAGATGCTTTGCAGAGGAATTTTTGGTGGGGACATAAAGGAAATAAGGGTATCAATTTCTTAGCTTGGACAAACATGAATAATCCCAAAGATTTAGGTGGTCTTGGTTTTAGGAACTTAGAAAATTTCAATAAGGCCTTAATTATGAAACTTGCTTGGAGAATTATCTCCAAGGAAGAGGACCTGTGGATTCAGATCCTTGAATCTAAATATTTTAAGGATTGTAGTTTTCTCCACTTAAGTAAACTCAATAACAAAAGTTCTTGGATATGGAAAGGCTTATACAGATGTTTAGATGTCATTAAAGAAAACAGTCTTTGGTCTATTAGATGTGGTACTAAAACTAATATCTGGCTTGATAAATGGGTCATTGGTCTTGAGAAGCCTCCAGAACCTACTGACAGTTCACAGGATGTTTCTACTTTGACTCTTGTGTGTGATCTATTTTTAGCAGGATCCAGGAATTGGAATGTCCAACTCATTCTCTCTACTTTTTCCCTTGATATTGCCACTAAAATTTTAGCAATACAGGTTCCCAGGTATGGTTTTGATAAGCTTATATGGCTCCCAGATAGGAAAGGCAACTTTAGTGTAAAAACTGCTTACAATGTTCTATGTAGTTCCAACACTGAATGCAATCTTCCTCAGCCAGTTCCAAATGCTACTTGGAAAGCTCTTTGGAAATGCAAGTCTCCTCATAAGGTTAAATTGTTGGTCTGGAAATGCCTTAAGACCATAGTCCCAACTAGAGACAATATTTATAGATACAAGAAGGATATAGATACCCATTGTAGCTTCTGTAATGCTTGCTTAGAATCAGCTGAGCATTTATTTTTAGAATGCTCCTATGCTAGATCTGTTTGGCTTGGAGTTAACATTAATGTTAGTAATATTTTGTCTATCCATGGTGATTTAATGAACTGGATCATAAGTTGGTTTGATGCAGGTAATTACCAAGCTGGAGTTTCCCAAACTGATATGGTTTATAGACAGAATTTGCTCATGATCACTTTATGGCATATATGGAAGGACATATGTGCTCTTGTTTTTCAAAACCTTAAACCCAGCATCATGTTAACTATTAGCATAATTCATACTATGCTTGGTAGCTGTAAACTCATTAATTCAAATGATAATGTGGTTAATGCTAATTTACAGTTACAAGTACAAACCTGGGATCCACCAGACATAAACTTTGTGAAAATTAATATTGATGCTTCTTTCTTAAAGCAAAATTTTACAGGAGGAATTGGACTGATTGTAAGGAATTTTGCAGGAAACTGTTTTGGTGCAAAAGGAGCATATTTCAATGGAGGAATGATTCCTGATCAGGAGGTGGAACAGCTGGAATATCTTGCGATGAAAATTGCAGTGGATCTTGCAATTGAAAGAGATTACAGTAATGTCATTTTCGAGTCAGATAGTGAGGTCTTAGTTAAATCAATAAATGAACAAACTACTTATGTTCACTGGATGAATCAAGGTACTATCCTTGACATCAAATTTATGTTAGAAAGTCATGTCAATTTTAAGTGTCAATTAGTTAATAGGCTTAAGAATGGGGTAGCTGATAAAATAGCTAAGAAAGCTAGAATCAGTGGAGAGAATTTTAATTTCACAGGAAACTACCCACAAGACATATTAGATTGGGTAAATGATGACATTATCAGATGTAATTCTCCTACTTAATCAATGAAATTCTTTTTGAACCAAAAAAAAGAAAAGTAACGGTGTAAACTAATTCATTTCCTTCATCATGGAAACCTAATATCTGACATTTACACGAATTCACTTCCTTTATCATGGAAGCATAATGCCTGACGGTTACACGTTACTTTATTCTTCCACCACTTAATCGTTCCACTTCCTACGAGACCATGGTACTTTTCAATATGACTTGTATAAATAGGCTTCACCTATTTACACGAAAAAATAAGTTTTGGGTCAGCAACAATACAGTATCCAGAAATCACCTGGTAGCTTTCCATCCTGCAAGCTAGTTCTACTTTCTGATACAAATCGTAAACAACAACATCTTCATAATCAACAATTTCGGTCTCAATACTCTTTTCACTTCCCTCCCTAAGACTAACCCTTCTCATTCACTTTGTGACCGAAGCAAGCCTGGAACGGCCATTTCTTGGTTTAGGCTAGGATTGTACAGATTTATCTCTCGAATCAAAAGTACTCCCGTGCAGTGCATTGTTTAGGGTCTAGACTCGTTTCTCACCCAAAATTACCAAAATTAGCAGAAACGGTTTTCACCCAAAAACAGCGGCGTCAGCTTAATTGTCTTTGTCGTACTAGACTTTGATATATAGAAGCTTTACACAGAAGTTTTGTAGTCCCAACCCAATAACTTGTTAGTCAAAGCGTGCAACTTCGACCATTCTAGGTCCGGAAAATTATCTCCTTCTGCAATTGATTTTATGATAACATTCAAGCCTAAAATATTCTGAGCATCATCCGGGATCAAGGTCATCTCCCCAAATAGGAAGTGCATGGTATCACTTTCTCCATGATACCTTTCGATGAAGAAATTGACTGTCACAGAATCACACTTCACATAATTTTCAACCAAAGCATATAGACCAGAATCTCTAACTAATGTTTGGACCTCTTCACATTCCAAAGACAAATCCCAATTACACGCAGCTTGGTTTCGGCAAACACGCACAGCCTACTTGTGATCCTACAATTAGGAGATAGTACGATTAAAGAATTTTACATAAATACACAAGAATACATATGCACTAGATAAAAAATTCTTACATATGTTTGATAGATAGTACGAGCCCACGTGTCCTTGTAGCCAAATAGAAATTCTGGATTGGGAGCTTCACCCCAAATTCTACCACGAGCAAGGTTGGGTATCATGTCATCAACATGAGGAAGGTGCGAACCTTTAACTTTAACTTTGCCCTTGCCTTTGGCTTTGCCTAGTGTCGGTTGTTGACTTGTCCCACCAACTTCGCTTTGGCTTGCTAATTGAGTTGGATGAACCTCATTATATTCCTCCTCACTTTCCTCTTCATCTTGCTCATTATGCTCAACTGTTCCAGTAGGTTCATCGATTACAAGTCGACTAAGGTCACCACCACTCTCCCAAATTATCCCTCTTGTATCATCCCCCAAACATTTTTTGCGACCTTCATCTTTCCCCAGAGGAGGCAGAGACTGAAGAGTATCAAGACCGTCATTCCTTCTTCTCTTAATGACAGGACCTTTAGTTTTTCCTTTGGTAACATTGGCTTTATCCCTATATCAAAAGACACAAGAAATGAATATAAGATAATTCACTTTCATACCGGCATAGATTTACGAAGAACAAACCATGCCGGGACAAGTAACGACATAGTAATTTTGAAAAAATAGAATGCTGGTTCAGAATTCCGGCAGTGAACAATAACTATCGACAATGTCGGTAATGCCTTGGATGTTCCTGGATACTAAAAGAGAACTACCGTCATAGACATAAAAAAATAAATACATGTCGTAACTAAATACCGGTACTCAAGGCAACCTAACATTCATGCCGGTACTGATAACAAATTTTAGGGGTTTCCCGGTGTTGATGGTGGTTTTTAGCTTAGGGTTAAGATTGTAAAACCTTACATACGATGTGACATCACTCTGCAAGGTAATAGAGCCACGTGTGCTAACCTCTCCACTGGCAAATTTATTGAGCCGCTCAATATACTTACATGAAATTTATCCAGACATGTGAATCCCAAATGTACTGTAAATTTCGGCGCCTCGCACATATTCACTTAATATAAGTTCCTCTGAATGCCTTCTATGCTATGTTCTCCGGTTGAACTCTTAATGTTGACATGGCATTACGATTCGAGTTCACTCGTAGCAGAGTAGCACGAATCTCCAAGTATCAAGAATAAGATCTCTGCATAAGGTATTCAATTAGAAAAGCATGTTGCTCTCTGGCAATGAACTTAAAAGAGCTCTATGTCGACACATAGAATTCATTCAACCTTAATAACTTGCAGAAGTCAGGGTTTTGCGCCTCGCGCAACGTACTCGACCTTGCTTATCAAAAATTAAGCCTAGGAAAACTAGGTAGTCAATCCGCCATGGATTAGCAGGTGCAAAACCTCGCCCAAAATAATAAACAAACTGGGAGCCGCAGCAGGAAAGGGAGGCGTGGCCATGCCATTGGCCATGGCCCATCCTAAACCGGCCATATTTCCCTCGACCAATCAGGTCACTTTAAATCCGCCGCAACGCACCGGAAGTGTGTCCATGCCCTAGCTTTCCGGCCCCACTTCTCATCGACCAATTAGGTCGCCCTAAATGCGCCACCCGTATTCCGAATAAGGCCGGCCCCATGATGCTCGTCAGCCCCCTTTCCATCGACCAATCGGGTCGCTTTAAATCCGCCGCAGCGCAATGGAAGTGTGGTCACGCCCTAGCTCGCCGGCCCCACTTCCCATCGACCAATCAGGTCCCCCTAAATGCGCCACACGCATTACGAACAAAGCCGACCCCATTTTTCTTACCGGACCCCAATTCTTCCAAGGAGAATTCTTCCACGGCGCATTGGCTACGCCAAGCCCTAATTCTTCCACGGCGCCTTGGACACACCAAGCCCTAATTCTTCCAAGGAGAATTCTTCCAACGGCGCCAAAACATGGCCACACCAAATCCTTCCAAGACGTAAGATTTGTCCACGCAAAACCTTTCCAACCACGCCAAATCTTTCCAACAGCGCCAAACCCTAACTTTAGCTGCGTAGCCAAATTTTAGCTTTGGCCATACCGCAACGTCTCTGGCATACCACTATGTCGCGGTTACTCTCATGCCGACATTCCATGGCTACGCCACCGACATTCCATTAGCATGTGGCCGACGCCACTTCACTATACAACAAGATGTGGCCATAATCAATGGCCATCCTTTTTTATGAGATGCAATCTCAGCCATCCAAGTTCACCAATGAACCGATAAGCTCACGACTAGTTTTAGGAAACTAGCCATGACGAGCCTAGCATTACATACTATTTACCTGCGGCAAGCCTCTCAATTTTAACTTTCCACACGTTAAAAAGTGTTACATATTTCCACGGAAACACTCGAGACATCAAAATATATCACAAACTGGGGGATGCTCATCAGGGTATTGGTCTGGCGGTTTACATCGTGCGGCGTGCAATGCGCCCGTTACAAGAAAGTATCATGAAGTAGGATAATTAGTGGTGGTGAGAAGTAACGGTGTAAACAATCCATTGCCTTCATCATGGAAGAATAATGACTGACGGATACACGAACTCACTTCCTTCATCGTGGAAGCATAACGTATGGCAGTTACACGTTACTATTTTCTTCCACCACTCAATCGTTTCCACTTCCTACGAGACCAGGGTACATTTCACTATGAATTGTATAAATAGGTTTCGCCTATTTCCACCAAAAAAAAAGTCTTGGCCAGAAACACACAGTATCTAGAAATCACCTGGTAGCTTTCCATCCTGCTTACCAATTCTACTTTCTGGTACAAGTCATAAAAATTCCCACACTTCCAGAATCAACTATTCTGGTCTCAACACTTTCTTCGCTTCCCTCCCTAAGACCAACCTTTCTCCTTCACTTTGTGACCGAAGCAAGCCTGGAAAGACCATTTTTTGGTTTATGCCAGGATTGTACAAATTGATCTCTCGAATCAAAAGTACTCCCGTGCAATACATTATTTAGGGTTTAGATTTGTTTCTCACTCACACACCCAAAATTACCAAAATCGGCAGAAACGATTTTCACCCATAAACAATTGGCGACCATAGTGGGAGATTAATCTCTCGGTCACAATATCAATTTCTCAATTCCCGATTTTATCTTTTAACCCCGATCACAAGATGGTGGAACTCAGGTCCGGATCAGCAAAAAACCATGAGAACATTAGCACTGAAATTATTCTCGGTGTTAACGTTCCTTCCAGTGGTGTTAATATACCACCTGTCAACAACATCAACATGGAGAATGTTCCATCAGGAATTACACCTTCGGTTAATAGAACCAGAACCTTTGCCGCGGAAAATGCTCCTTCAGGTGTTACACCTCCAATCACCAGAGCCAGAGCTGGAAAGACGAGGGTACCCAAATATACCACAATCTTTTATTTTGATCACAACCTATACAAGACCCACTGTGTATAAACCTCTTGGAGCAACAATCACTCAAGGAATATTTCAACACAATGTCCACTTGAAATAGGGTTAGTCCGGACTGGCCAAACACATGAATTATTATATCATATAAGTGGAGAAATCCAATACACTTTGTGTGATCGTCTATGGATATGAATCGAGATAATACTACGACAAAGTGTTCACTTGATAACCGAAACCTTATAAGATAAATATCAAATGACTAGTTAACGTACAAGTGTAATTACTTTAATTATAATATAAAAATAGTTATAATGCGAAAATAAAGTAAAGCACACACACCAGAATTTTGTTAACGAGGAAAACTACAAGCTTGTAGAAAAACCACGGGACTTAGTCCAAATTTAAATACTCAAGGAGTTAAGATACTACAAAAAGTAAACCTGCAACTTCGTGTAGACACTACTAAGTAAACTAAGATTCTAGTTACTCAGCTTCAGCAGTATTCTTGATTTGATAATATCTAGCAGAATCGAAGTTCTCAATAGATATTTAATACCCAATATCCTAGCAGAACAAACGTTCTCTTTAGGAGTAGATCAAGTATATCTTCTTATTGATTCACAACAACTTCTTCTTCAAATCTTCAATCTTCGATTTAATCTTCAAAGTAACAATCTGCAAAAATAAACTTGATTCCTTATTGATTTTTCGCACAGAACGGAGTCTGTTAACAATGGCAAATCAATGAATCTATCTTACGGATCTAGAAAGACTTAGATCCGTAGAAACGTTGATCTTTGATCTAGTTTGAGTGAGCCTTATATCAGAAGAGAAGGTTCTCAAGAATAAACAAACTAGGTGCAATCAAAGATTCAACAACCCTTAGTCAATCAAATCAATAATCGAAAACTGAAATAACAATGCAATCTTCTAGTTTCCCACCAACGGTACACGCTAGAGCTTCTCAATCCCAAAGAATACTTTAAACTGAGCGGCCGTAAGAAATTTCGCCTAATTAGGTTACTCTCCTCTCCGAATAGGCGGCTTCACCAGTAACAGTACAACATAGGAAGTTTACTGTCACGAAGGATTAGTTTGCTAGAAATGCAAACTCAAAGTATATATATACAAGGAGGTTTGGACACCAAGGAATTTCCAAAATCGAAAGTATTCTCAAGATGTTTTTCCATATTAACCCAAATTCGGTTATCATAATTCCTGTGAATGCACTGTCCAAATATAATGATCGAAATATCCTTGGAAAATCTTTAACTAGCAAGTGCACATTACTAATTCTTATTTTCCATATATAATTAAAAACCTTAATTAAAAGATTTTTAACTTATTTAAATTCGATCTTGGGATTTACTTCCTTCTTAGATGTTAAGGAATATCTTTGAATAATAAAAGAATACACATTAATGCGCGTGTTCAAAGTGTGTCGACATCTTACTCTTGCAAGTCCTTGTTCATACTTACTCACTTGAAACCAATTTACCACACTTCCAAACAAGTTTAGAATTGGTTCATCTGACTTTCAAGAACTATGTGATTGATCAAGTAACACTCAATCACAAACCATGGGTGTAACGGTTATACCAAAAAAAGTTTCGATTCTACCTCCATGTGACCATTGTGCATAGTCACACTCGCTTACCAAAGATTCAGCTGACTAGGTGCTAGGATCGGTTCCCCACATATATTTGGTATCTAACTTGTGTGCACTGCACATGTCCATAGGATCGGTTCCCCCTTGCCTAAAAACGTGTTGCACATGTTCATAGGATCGGTTTCCCTTTCTTCTATAAACCTTGTTGCACCTCATACAAGGATCGGTTCCCACTTGTGATGTACTGCACCTCTTCGTATGATCGGTTCCCCTTTTCCAAATTTGGTCAGACACTCACAAACCTGATCATACCCCAAGTGATTACTTAAGATCAGTTTCACTAATAAAAGTCATACCAATACATAAGTCAGGCCTCATGTGATTAGTTTTACCAATAACACAAACAAATCATGAACGATTATACTAATCACACATATTGGTCGTTCATAAGATTTGTAATGAGGAACAGCCCCAATAACGCCTGGAGATTTTCTTTTCGGTTCACAACACATATCATGAACTTACTTCCTTAGAACACATGTAAACATTGTTCCCTAGGATGAAATCCTCACCTCATACCCATACATAATCACAATAACATTCATACGATTATGTCGATGTATTATATACAAAGTTTAATGGTTAAGCAAGAAACTTAATATTGTATTCCTTAATACTATGTCTATCTAGAGTGTTCATGCTTCGCAGTTTTATGTTTTCAATATAAAAGATTTGAAAGACACAAGATAGATATGGAACAAGTCAAGTCATAGTTACTAACCTCAAGCTGAGGGAAGATGTCTTTGTTGTCTTCAATCCATCTTCAGATCTTTGTGAGTAACTGGAGCATAATACTTCTATCATTTCTAGTCTATCCTATCGAAGTTGACTGTAGTTACAAATTAAGCGACTCGAGTTTTGGCACTAAATATGACAACCAATCTTGACATACCAACGCTTGGTGGGTTCAACCGAGAAGTGCTCTAACAAGATCCTTTGCCGCCGCTCCTAATATTATGTCGAGTGTGACACCTCCAACCGTCACCAGAGCCACAGCTACTCCGTCGTCAGGGCGAGAAGCTGGAGGACCCAGAGGGAGCCGATCATATATTATTATTGCTTATTTGATAGAAATACAAGAGGTTCTCGCTATAGCCCAAACGGACATGGCCTCGACTTAGAAGGAAGTATTTTTTTTCTCAAGACACTAACAGAGCAGCTACCACAAGAATCACGCCAGCCAGAGCCCATGAGGAACACCTCCAATACCCCCGGTTCCAGCACCTCAATATGGCACACCTTTGTAGATGAAAAGACTCGACCAAGAGCTCCAGCAGAGAGAAGCCAACCGTCCAATTTTGTCACACGAGAAGATTTGGATCAATTTCTCTGAAACTGAGACAAAAGAGATTCCATGGACATATATCAGCATCAACCCTGGTATCCTCCAAAAGTACAAAGAATTCCTCTTCAAAGGGGGGTACTCTTCCCCCCAATTATCTTTGTTCAATGGCACCGGTAATGTGCGTGAACATGTCTCCCAATTCTTGGAGTCCCTTGGGGAGTACAAATACAATCACGTTCTCCGTTTGAGGGAATTTTCGAAATTACTTACTGGAAGAGCATACACGTGGTATAACAACATTACACCGGGAAGCATCCCCAGCTGGTCTAATATGGTTCCGGATTTTTACAAGAAATACTTCTTTGTGTCTGAGCAAACTACCTTCTCAGATCTAGGAAGGATATTCCAATGAAACAACGAATATCCGAATGACTTCGTCAAAAGATTCAGAATTCAAGCAATGTATTGTCATGACCCAAACGTGACCGAACAACAATTGGTGGATTCTTGCATCAATGGCATAATTCCCATCTACCGGGACTTACTAGAGAATCTGCGATTCCAGACAATTCTCTGAACTTCATGAAGCTGCAAAAAGGTCGGCCACAACAGCACCAACGTTGTTGGAAAGAGCCGGGCCAACCAGAGGCAAGGATGCACACAAAACTCGAGGGAATAGACGCCTCATTAATAAGCAATACAACGCTGGTCCCTCTTCTGTTAGCGTGGTAGATGAAGGAGGATAAAGGAAAGCTCCAGCAGTAGAGCATCAATCCAAGCACCCAGCGCCAGCACGACAGGAAGCTCCGCCTCGGAAGACTACCGCTAAAGCTCCCATGCGACATCAAGAAGCTGGAGAAAACATCTTGGATTTACCGTTCCTAATTGAGGAAGTGATTGAACTCTTGGAAGCATGGATCCAAGACGACGCCATCAGACTACCTCCTACTAGACGCCCACCAACCTAAGCGGAAATGGCAAATCCCAAATATTTCCACTACCACAGATTTGTCCACCACCCGACCAGTGACTGCAAAAAGCTAAAGCATATCTTCAAAAAAAATATAGATACAGGGGAACTTCAACTGGGCAATGAGGGAGTTCACAGAGATCCACTCCCAGCCAGAAATTACATGGTCTCTGGGGACTCTGTACACGAGACTGTGCAATCTATGATGCATCGTGTGTGCAAAATTCTTTATCTCTCCAAGATACATCTTTAAGATATCTTCACATCCCTTAATCGTGTTGTATCAGGAAAGAGACTCTTTCTTACTGAAGAAACCACGGAAGAACCCCAAACTCTCTCGGGAAGCGGCGCTGGAAAATAAAACTGGGGACTTCTGACCATGGTTCATCTGAGAGGCGCCGAGCTCGACAACACATTAATTGACGCGGCCTCTGAATTCAACATCATCACCATCAAAACCCTGAGAGCAGCGGGAGTTTCGAAACATGAGGCTACTCGTTCCCCAACCGTGGTCAAAAACATGAAAGGAGAGGCGGTGGACGTGTATGGATACATCAACCTTGAAATCAAGGTGGGGGACATTCTAACACATGGCAAATTCCACATTGTCAAAGAACTCTCAAATTACGACATGATTCTGGGGCGCGCATGGGTACACAACAACAAAGCAAAGTTAGGAGTATCCCCTTTGCCGATATCGATACCCGAAAGGATTTTCAACAAGCCATCCAACTTTGGAGATTACATGTTGTCGTATCAACAACTTACTAATGTAACTCAATTACCTGGAGAAATCCTGTCGATGTTCATCCGCAGATTCCGAACACAAGTAATTCTAGTTAAAAAACCCTTTATGCACCCATTCACATCTCCTCTCGACCAGGTGCAGGGACTCGCTCTGATTGTCAACCCGGGCGCCATTAGGAGATGTGAATGGGACGTTAGGCCTTTCAAGTGTTTTATCAAAAATCTGGAAGCTGTCACAGCCAAAGATTGCGAGGTCAAAAACCAAGTGGTTGCGCAACGCCCAAACCCGTTTTAAATTGGAGATATGGTAGTCAAGACCACCTCGTTTCAATTTGGAAATATAACAGTGAAGATAGCTGCTCGACCCGGTCCACCCAAAGCAAAGGAAGACGAGCCATATCTGGTGGCAGATGTTATCTTGGGTGGTTACTGCAAACTCATCAATGCTGACAGATTGGAAGGTGTGACGATTCACTCGCGATGGCACAAACCCTTCAATACCTAAAACGATGTGCTACCTTCACCTCCAGCGTTCTCCTTTCGACATTTCCTTCTGCATTTTCCCTTTTCTTTTTATGTAATATTTGTAACTTCTCCGAAATGATTGCACTTCTTGCATTCATGAGTAGAGTTTTCAATTTCAATTAAAAAGAGCATCTTTCCTTAAAAATTCTTCCCAAGCCATCTTGAAAGAAAAATACCAAGCAAACCCAAACTCTCACAAAATCATTATCTGTCGATTGAAAACCAGAGAAACCAAACTACTACAAAAAAAAGGGGGGGGGATATATCTATTCAAAATACCGAAGAAGGGAATATACAAGGAAGATCGGTCGAACCCTTAACTATTATTATGATCTTCTCCTGTCTCGAGCTACTATGAGTGATATAGGCGTTTGGAAGCATTGGCAGCACAACAAGTCGTCCAGTACCTATGGAAAATTTCATCCACACTATTTGTGTACTGCGTCCGTCTATCTATTGGATGACTAGGAGGGGGGAGCAACTTATTTTCGCATAAAGGGTTTTTGGATCTTTTCAGTACGAAGGTTTTATTAATTCATTCAGAGATGTGAAACTATAAAACTGAATAGCAGAATGTTACTTGGCGAAGCCCTGACTCCGCCATGAAAGATAAGAAAGTGAATGTAAACTTTTGGAATACCAAAAGAGGCTACACGCTGAGAAGAAATAACAGAGGTGGAAAAATTGGTCGTTAACGACAGACACTTGGATCAATAGCGTTTTTATCAGAGCTTTTTCAAGCACCTTCCCCAATACCCTTTATGGCAGCAAATATTCCATGCAAACGCTGCCTCAGCAGAAGAAACTCCAGCATCCCATTCAGAAGCCACCTCAGCAGCAGCTTCCGCATCCTGTCCGGCGTTTGTTTTAAGAGCAGCCCCAACATATGTTTCCGTGGCTTTTCCAATGGCTCCAACATATGTTGCCTCCATATCCTAATCTGCCTCAACGGCATCCTCAATGACCACTTCAACGAACCTAACAATGGTTTCGGCGTCCACTCCAGAAACTGTTTCAGTTTCGTAAACCGTGTCGACATCCTCCTCATGAGCTTTTCCAACAGCTTTTTGAGGATGTCCCGGTTCATCCGCATCAATTCAAGGATTACAATACCATCATGGACAGGTTAATTAAACTGACTCTCATCTAAAAGTTTTATGGACTCAGTTTTCCGCCGCTTCAACCAAGAGGCAAATCTTTCATCCCTAGCACTGGGTTGTAGAGAAGCTTCCTTGCTCTGAGATCTACTAATGAATTGGGATGCCTCATCGTGCTTCACTTTTCCTCCATGTCCACTGAAGCCAAGAGAGTCTGAACACACATCCGCACTCTGCATAAATGGGTGAAAGACATGCCTTGGATAATCTCGTCAGCCTTGCGGAATAGAGAATCAATTCTGTCTAATATCTCATCATGAGAAGAAAACTGGGTTTCGTCGAGTTCAGAATTTCTCTCCGAAGAGGTACGATCATCACTGAAAGATCTCATTATATGCTACAAAAAAATATATAAAATTACCACGATTGCACCATCAATCTACATGATGAGAAAGACAAAATGGAACTAGGAGAAGAAACACGAGACAACACCTGTAAAGAAGGTGGATACGAATTTTATGATGATATGTATGAGCGAAGGGTTCAAGATCACCTCTTATATTCAGCAGAAAATCTTTCACCAGCGTGAATCAAGGTCTCACATGAGTAATACCAGCTGGATTAGATATTTGTTTATACGGAGTAATTAGGGTTTGGTATCTAAGTCATTCTATGACTTAACCAGCGCCATCTTTTAACTCCGAGCCAGCAGCGTCAACGGCTCCACGTCCTAGCCAACACCAATATCTCGTATTCTTCCAGCACTAGCTTCTCTACTCGATGGCCGATGTACCAACAACGCCATCCGCCACTCCAAGAAATCCGCGTCCATTCGTCACTCCAAGCTAGCCGTGTCTATCCGCCACTCCAATCTAGCCGCGTCCATCCTCCATGCCAAGCTAGCTGCGCCATCCGCTACTCCAAGTCAGCCGCACCAGGCCTGTGCCAGAAGTCCATGCCCAAGATAATAGTGTTATTCTGACCAGCCACGCCATTGGCCCTTCCAAGCTAGTCATGCCAATCGACCCTTCCAAGTCATCCGCGCTACTTACCATTCCGCAATATCATCTCCAGTCAGCCAAGGTTGAAGCACCATCTTCTCCGTTCAAGACAATGCAATATCCACCGTTCAAAACCGCGCATCCGCCATTCCCATACCGGAAGCACCATCTTCACCACCCCATGGCCCAAATCGGCCCCAATGTTCCAGGAAGAAAGAATCTACGTCGACACCCCCTGGTCGAGCCGGAAATGCGCCAAGTCGTCAATACAAAGATCACGGATTCCTCATGCCTTTCACTAAAGGTTAGTTGAATTTCCCTGGCAAACTCTTCATGTCTTTCCCCCGGCCCCTTCGATTTTTCTATTTACCGTCACCATCTCATGCTTACCTCGCAACAATGCTACTGTTACGTGCTAAGCAGGGGACTTAATGTTGATGGTGGTTTTTATCTTAGGGTTAAAATCGTAAAACCTTGCATCCGATGTGACGTCACTCTGCAAGGAAATAGAGCCACGTGTGCTAACCTCTCCACTAGAAAATTTATTGAGCCGCTCAATACACTTACATGAAATTTATCCAGACTGGCGAATCCCAGATGTTCTGTAAATTTCGGCGCCTCACGCATATTCACTTAATATAAGTTCCTCTGAATGCCTTATATGATATGTTCTCCGGATGAACTCTTAATGTTGATATGACATGACGATTCGTGTTCACTCGCAGCAGAGTAGTTCGAATCTCCAAGTATCAAGAATAAGATCTCTGCATAAGGTATTCAATCAGAAAAGCATGTTGCTCTCTGGCAATGAACTTAAAAGAGATCTATGTCTACACATAAAATTCAATCAACCTTACTAACTTGCAGAAGTCAGGGTTTCGCGCCTCGCACAACATACTAGACCTTGCCTTAATGTTGATATGGAATGACGATTCGTGTTTAATCTCAGCAGAGTAGTACGAATCTCCAAGTATAAAGAATAAGATCTCTGCATAAGGTATTCAATCAGAAAAGCATGCTGCTCTCTGGAAATGAACTTAAAAGGGCTCCGTGTCGACACATAAAATTCAATCAACCTTACTAACTTACAGAAGTCAGGGTTTCACGCCTCGTGCAACATACTAGACCTTGCTTGTCAAAAATTAAGCCTAGGCAAACTAGGTAGTTAATCCGCCATGGATTAGCAGGTGCAAAACCTCGCCCAGAATCATAAAAAACTGGGAGCTGCAGCAGCAAAGGGAGGCGTGGCCATGCCTTAGGAAAGTTGGCGCCACTTGCCATTGGCCATGCCCCATCCTAAAGCGACCCTATTTCCCTTGGACAATCAGGTCGCTTTAAATCCGTCGTAGCGCACCGGAAGTGTAGCCACGCCCTAGCTTTCCGGCCACTTCCTATCGACCAATCAGGTCGCCCTAAATGCATCACACGTATTCCGAATAAGGCCGGCTCGATGCTGATCGTCGGACCCCTTTCCATCGGCCAATTAGGTCGCTTTAAATCCGCCGCAGCGCTCTGGAAGTGTGGCCACCCCCTAGATCGCCATCCCCACTTCCCATCGACCAATCAGGTCCCCCTAAATGCACCACATGCATTCTGAACGAAGCTTCCCCATTTTGCTTACCGGCCCCCAATACTTCCAAGGAGAATTCTTCCAAGGAGCCTTGGCCACGCCAAGCCCTAATTCTTCCAGGGAGAATTATTCCAAGGCGCCTTGGCCACGCCAAACCCTAATTCCTCCAAGGAGAATTCTTCCTACGGCGCCAAAACTCGGCCACACTAAATCCTTCCAAGGCGCCAATATTTGGCCACGCCAAATTTTTCCAACCACGCCAAATCCTTCCAACACCGCCAAATCCTTCCAATGCTCCAAGATTTGGCCACGCAAAACCTTTTCAACTTCGCCAAATCTTTCCAATGGCGCCAAACCCTAACTTTGGCTGCGGATACAATTTTTAGCTTTGGCCATTGTAGACACCCCAATTTTGCACGGTCACGAAAATATGCCGCAATATCGTATCCTAAATAGTCTTCGTCAAAATGGTTATGGCACCAAAATTTATACCGCTAGTATGCTATATACCCACAGGCTCCAAAATGGCAACCACCAAATCTTAGTCATGCAAAGTTTGGTCCGGTGGACTTAATTTGTGGAAAGTGCATTTTAGTCCACCCTGCATTAGTACCTGACGTCCATGGTTTAGTTAGCCGACCACGTTTAAGTCCACCAAGTTCGTACCCACTTCAAGATATCAATGACTAGTACAAGGTCCATAGCTTACCCGTACATTTCCATGCTAGCCAAATATGTCGACATCAATTTTGGCTTTGCTCCCAAGTCTTTCCATTTAACAAAACTTTTAGGATTAAATGCAAAATCTTTTGGCTTTGATAATAATATTAATAATATGAGTATAGTATTTTTAAAATGGGAAAGGATATTTAGATTTTTAATGTGAGCGGTCTGATTAAAGTCAATAAATCCTATGGTTATGGTTAATGGAGAAAGAATATAAATAGAGAGCTAGTTTTGGAGTTTAGGAGAACTGTTTTTTATAGAAATCTAGAAGGAAAATTATAGAGGAGAAGTCGATAATTTATTGGTGCTCGGATACGATACGCGGCAACATTGTTGGTTCCTTAATAATAATCTAAGTAACATTTACTTAATAACAAAAATATTTGCAACCAAACAGGTCGGTGCTCAACCCTGTGTTTTTCACTGTTATTATTGAAAACTTGATTTGTCGATAATTGAAAGGATTTATTGTTTCATAATACAAAATATCCATTCTTATTCTCTTTGTTTCATCTGAACTCCATTTGTCCGTCACATGCAGTATACATGAGTCTTTGTTTGACTGGTGCTTAGGTGCGTAGAGGAAAAGCATGCTATAGGATTAATTAACATTATAGCTATACCCAGTTTGGCTAGTTACTTTTTACTATATTTGATTGGTGCATATCATCTTTTGACGTGAAGTTTTCATGCTTTCTCGAATGTCAGTATTAATAATAATGATTGTGAATCTTTGGTGATTGATATTTAATTTTGGTCTCATAATAATTGAATCTCCTTTCATAATGATAATGATTGATAATTAATTAATTTGATCCCATAATAATTGAATACTGTTCATAATATTAATAATAATAATAATAATAACTTGTGCGAGCTTGTAAGTTATCTTCTACGGATTTCAACATTAACGATACCGCCCCCCATCATATGAAGACATTGGCGGCTATCTACTTTGGAGCGATTCGTGATCAGGTACCTGCTAGCTTTCTTTTATCTCCTCGTGAGTTGACCGTTTGGCAATGCAATAGAGTTGAACATGCCTTGGATTTCCTTAAAGCTATACCGATACCCGGTTTGGATCAAGCTATGGGACCAAGGCAGTTTAGCTCTGTGCTGCAGTATCGGCTTGCCATCCCTCTTTTTGAGGAGGGTAGCAAATGTTCTTGTTGTGGAAAGCTTATGGACACCTTTGGGGATCATGCCGTTCGCTGCGCCAGTGAGGTTGGGCTTAAATTTAGGCACGATCTTGTGAAGGACATCTTAGCTGACATGTGCTACCGGGCGGGTGTGGTTGCTAGAAAAGAGGTCTCTTTGGGCATTGTCAATGGTAAGGAATTTCGGCCGGCGGATATTATGGCTTATAATTGGGAGGACGGTAGGGATGTTTGCCTTGATGTCACTGGAGTTTCTCCTTTCACCAGCGCCAAGACACGTAGTTTTATCCCTGGCCATGTCATTTCTGCATCTGTCTCTCGCAAGAACAATAAATACCTCAATGTCTTCTCTTCGCTTGGATATGGGTTTGGTGTTCTTGCGTTTTCCACTTTTAGGGAGCTGGGGTCGGATTTCGTTATTTTTATGAAGCGATTAAGGAATTGTATGGCTCGTCATGATGCCAATTTCAAAATGGGAAATTCTCTTTTTCATAGGGTAGGGATTGTCATTCAAAAGGGTATTGGGGCACAGCTTGTTGCTAGGCTGCCTACCATTGCTTGTAATGTTGATCTTGATATTGAGTTATAATAAAAGCCTTCATGGCCCCTTTTCATAATAATAATAATAATAAAAGCCTTTATGGCCCCTGCCAAATAATAATAATAATAATAATAACTTCTCTTGATTTGCTTTACTATTAATAATTTTTGTTTTGTGAATTTGAGTTGATTATTCGGTCGAAGGTATCTAATATTTTGGTCTTTTGCAGGTGATAATTGTACAAACTTAATTTATTTTTATTTGTTTATTCATATATATCTTGCTTACCGGTCAAAGTCCCTAAAATCCCAATTATAAAGTAGAGGACGATTTTCGGATCGGACGGGCTAGGTGCCTCACACCTTCCTAACCTGTATCTTGATTCCCGGACTTTATCTCTGTACTTTTGGACCAGTGCTTTAATTGGGTCCCAACTCCCTAAGTTGGGTGGCGACTCTCTAATTAATAATATTTCCTTGTGTTTTTCCCATTTTGGATATTTAGAAATCCTAACCGATTTCGACGGTATCCACAGTGGCGACTCTGCTGGGGATTTTGAGAATCTAACTTGAAACGTAATTGGGAATTTAGGGTTTGATTTTACACTACTAGGTGTTTGCACACACACGCTGCACGCACCCATTTGCATATTTGCATTACATTTTGCATCGTCCGAGTCCGATTTTTAGGAAAATCCGTGGCTAGTAAGCTGAACCCACTGGGCGTTATCAGCCGAACCACCACAAGCCTTAGCCCAGTACCAAAGAAGACTAGTTTCGACTACGTCTGAGGTATATTTTGCTAAGGTAACCCAAGCCTACCTAAAAGTTAGTAAAACCTGCATGCACGTGCATTAATTGTAAACTGCATTCATTCTTGCACAAAATCCGAGACATAAGCACCCTTGTGTTACCATATATATTTTTTTTGTTTCCTTTGAAACAGGAAAATGACTATAGAATCCGAAATGAATATCGACACTGGGGCATTGTCATGGTTGCGCGAAAAATTCCAAAATATGTTGGATACCAAGTTCACAAAATTGGAAGCCGAGACCAAGAAGTTTACTCTCGAGGCCATTGCTAAGTCCACATGAAAACATATCGGGGCTGATATGGGAAATGACAAAAATAATCATAATTATGAAGAGGTTAAAAGGAATAATTTTGAAGAGGACATTTTTTAAGATGTTAAAGATGACATTTTTGATGAAATGGGAGAGACCAGGGCACGCGAAAATAAGTTATCCCAGAGGCTCAAAAGGATTGAAAGGACTTTGCAGAAAATGGGTGAGGATACAGTAGATACACATGGGCTATATCCTTATCCCGATATCCGTTTGCCTCATGTCTTCACATTTCCGGATATGGATCGATATGATGGAATTGGGTGCCCGAAAATCCATATTCGCATGCATGTTGGGTACTTGAAACCATTGGGTATTAATGATGCGTTGTTAGTCCAATTGTTCCAAAGAAGTTTAACCGATATGACTTTAAA
Organism: Papaver bracteatum; assembly: GCA_023529315.1. Lineage (NCBI taxonomy): Eukaryota > Viridiplantae > Streptophyta > Magnoliopsida > Ranunculales > Papaveraceae > Papaver > Papaver bracteatum. Next base: position 1,186,814 of record JAJJWX010004631.1, read on the forward strand.
GTGGCTGATGAAGACATACCCAAGTCTAGTTTCTACATGGCAAGATATGGTCAATATGTTTGTGAGACGGTTTATGTTGGTCCATGAAATTCAGTTTACTCGGATACACTTAGAGGCGGTCAACCAAGAACCCAATGAGGCATTTACAGAATTCTTTCCACGTTGGAGGACCAAGGCATTAGAGCTCGATGAGAAATTAACCGAAGAAGATATGGTTGATACGATAATGAACTGCTTGAACTATGAATATTGGAACCGGCTGATATCATCTTACCATCCAACATTACACGCCTTATGGAAGGCAGGATCGCAGATTGAAAATGCCATTGGACACGGGCAAAAGGACAAGGTTGACCAACCCGGAGGACTCTAATGGGAATAATTACGGAAGGGCCACATTTACAGATAAAAATCAAGTGAATATTGTGCCAGTTGCATCAGTAATTGCATCACCCACGGGACCATACCAGCGGCAGTGCCAGAACTGAAAGCAAGGAAGATATCGACGTCCACAAAGGAATTTTGCATAGAGAAAGCAGATGAATACAAACCCATTGCAAAATCATCAAAGGGAACACATGGTCAATTTTGTCCTGGCGGAAAATGAAACCAATTTAGCCGACTCAATCTACAAGCAAGAAACTGCGATGAATCGACCTGTCCACATCAGTGAACTCTTCACGGATCAGGTAAAAACTGTGAATTCATTTAATTCAATAACTAATCGTCATGTTATTTTGTCTGAATTAATGGCAGATTATTATGGAGTTGAGCAACCAAGGAACGTGCCAAATTCCAACCGATTCCCAGCTGAGCATGTGCATATCTTTGACCTTTTACCAAAGCAGACCGCACCTGTTAGGCCTGTGCATATTTCAGAGCTCTTGTCTCATCCCGTTCAACCACTCGCGAGTCCAGTCTACCTCTCAGATATCTTACCTACTGAACCAGTACATGCAACAAATCAATCTTCATCTACAAGGTGGAATCCGTTTAGAACAGAGGGTGGTGAAGAAGTTCAAAATGTATCAAGAGACAGAACCATTTACAAGCCACCTCATCTCAGGAATAAAAATGTAACCATGCCTCCTACACAACCATCACTCAGGTTGAACTCTAAAAGACAAGAGGATGAACAAAAAGTTGTAAGAACAATAGAGGCTGAGTCAGGTAAGTCTCTAACTCATTATGTTGAGTTAATCCAACCAATTAAGGGTCTTGAATCACCTGAATTTGTAAATAAGTCGTCTTTCATTTCCAATTTTCAAAATATTTCAAAAAATCCAAAAAAAATTAAAATTTTAAAAATCCAAAAATATTTTGTTTATAGGAAAAATGTTTTGAAGGACAATATACTCGGCATAAACAAAGGCGGTGAGAATACTAGCAAACCGTGGGGACTGTGGAACCACCAAAAAGAAAAACCTGAACCGTCTAAAGAAGTAAAGTTTGTCAATCAGAACAAAGAAAATCAACCTTTAAGGGAACCTCAGAGAAATAATATGGATACAACCAAGATGTGGATACAATGCAAGAATGTGCCAAAAACAGAAGACAAAACTAATGAATTTACTTGAAGAGAAAAGACTGCAGTTAAGACCTAAATGGATGTTGAAGACTGATGTCAAGAAGGAAGAAAGATTCAAAATACATGAAGATGAGATTTTTCCACCAAATAAAAGCAAGAAGACGAATCCACTACTTGAGGAAATGGTATCTTACAAGGACGTGTTATTAAATTTGAAAAATAATGGAGCAATTGATCAAAAGCCAAAGAACGATTCTCCCTGCATAAAGTTTAAGAAAGCAATTAATCAAATGGAAGTGAATGATTTTCCCAGCAGAAGGTTCGAGAAAGAAATAATCAGAAGACAATAAATAATAATCGGAGCATAAGGTTCAAGGAAACAATTAATCAGAGGGTAATGAATAATTTTCCCAGCACAAAGTTCAAGAAGGAAATTAATCAGAAGGCAGTGAGTGATTTTTCCAGCAAAAGGTTTAACAAAACAATTAATCAGAAGACAATGGATGATTTTCCCAGCATAAGGTTCAAGAATGCAATTAATCATAAGGTAATGAATGATTTTTCAGAGATAAAGTTCAAGAAGATGAAGCAAGCGGAATTGCGAGAAGATCCAAGAATCATACAAAATAGAAGAATTGTTCAACAATTTGATCGGGGCATCCAACATGATCCAGGTCCAATAAGTGTTACTCGACCCAAGAAATACCATACCTAGGTAAGGGCTCAAATCTATCTAAGGGCGGCGAACGTTCATAAAATTTAAGGAGATTTTTTTTAGAAGTCCAGTATCTCTCATAGTGTCATAATCTAAGGGCAAAGTCGTCATCATGTTTGGCCCCTTTAGTCAGTTAGTTCGGGAAAAAAAAAGGGGGCAGAGTCATCACCATATTTGGCCCCTTCAGTCAGTCAGAAAAAAAAATTTTTACTAAGGGCAGTCATCATCATTAGACCCCTCAGTCAGTCAGTAAAAAAATAAATAAAAAAAATCATGAATTATTATTTTCAGTTCTATAGTTTCAAAAAAAGGGCAGTCATCATTATATTAGGCCCTTCCAAAAAAAAAAAAAAAAAAAAAAAAAATTAGGGGCACCACCATCATCATACTGGGCACATGTTATTAGAGCAGTCTTCTATGTTCGGTCTTTTTCAAGTAAATAATTTAGAGAGAGATATGTTAGTCCATTTGTATGTCATCATTAGTCCTGTAAGTCATCTCATAAAGTTCTATGGACAACGGAAGTCCAAACGAATAGATTAAAAAAAAATGAAGAAAAAAAAAATGAAAAGAAAAAAAAAAGAAAAAAAGAAAAAAAAAAAGAGAATGAAAAAAAAGAAATGAGAAAAAAAGAAATGAGAAAAAAAAAAGTGAAAAAAAAAATGGTTATTAAACAGCCACTTGGGAAAATTGAGTAGCACTAAAAAGAGATGGAGGAAATGAAGAGTCGCAAGGGCAATTGAAGATTTGAAGCATCAAATGTCATCCCTGGAAAGCAACAAGATCATGAATCATTTTTACAGTTTGAAGCTAATAGGTGAAGTTAATTATAGAGCTGGGAGGATTGACAGAGTTGAAAATTTGGATGGGGACGGTAATATTTTTGGTGGCATCTATCAGACACGTGGCAGGTTGGAATTCCTAAACCTTTGTATATATTGAGTATTTTGTTTTTCACCTTTTGTTTTTGAAAATTATTCTCCAGGATTTGTTTTCTTAATAAATAAAAATCATAATAAAAAATAAAAAATAAAATAAAATAAAATAAAAATAATAATAATTAGGAACATGTGCTACTAATATCTCTTTTGCAAGGTCATCAATTGCAGGTTTTCTCTAGACTTTGGACGCAAAACTTTAAGGAAAAGTGAGGCTTACTTTCTACATAAGGATTGTGGCAATCAAGAATGCTCGAGGAAAATTATTTATCTAAAGCTCCATATGGATCGTAGAAAGGACAAGAGATGATGAAAATATTTTGAGCAAAGTCTTAAAGATTGAAGAGCCGCTACTCAGACTATGCAATTGATGTGATGACGTATCATGTGGTTAGAAAAATTAATGTAATAAAGCGCAACATGTTTTCGTAATAGTTGGTATGGCTCAAGTACCGTTTCGTCGTGATCTCTATCACGAGGATATGTACTCGTGCAAAATCAAAATACTTAGAAATAATTCAGATGAACTCTCTAGTGTCATTCTGGATAATTTATAAGTGAGGAATCCAACAAAAACGCAAAATTGGTGTGTATGTCTTTGGCATTCAGTTGCACGCAAACCTCTGCCAAGGAGTGACAACTGTAGACACCCTAATTTTACACGGTCACGAAAATATGCCGCAATATCGTATCCGAAATAGTTTTCGTGAAAATGGTTATGGCACCAAAATTAATACCTCTAGTATGCTATATACCCACAGGCTCCAAAATGGCAACCACCAAATCTTAGTCATGCAAAGTTTGGTCCGGTGGACTTAATTTGTGGCAAGTGCATTTTAGTCCACCCTGCATTAGTACCTGACGTCCATGGTTTAGTTAGCCGACCACGTTTAAGTCCACCAAGTTCGTACCCACTTCAAGATATCCATGACTAGTACAAGGTCCATATCTTACCCGTACATTTCCATGCTAGCCAAATATGTCGACATCAATTTTGGCTTTGCTCCCAAGCCTTTCCATTTAACAAAACTTTTAGGATTAAATGCAAAATCTTGGCTTTGGTAATAATATTAATAATATGAGTATGGTATTTTCAAAATGGGAAAGGATATTTAGATTTTAATGTGAGCGGTCCGATTAAAGTCAATAAATCCTATGGTTATGGTTAATGGAGAAAGAATATAAATAGAGAGCTAGTTTTGGAGTTTAGGAGAACAATTTTTGATAGAAATCTAGGAGGAAATTTTTTGATAGAAATCTAGGAGGAAAATTATAGAGGAGAAGTCGATAATTTATTGGTGCTTGGATACGATACGTGGCAACATTGTTGGTTCCTCAATAATAATCTAAGTAACATTTACTTAATAACAAAAATATTTGCAGCCAAACAGGTCGGTGCTCAACCCTGTGTTTTTCACTGTTGTTATTGAAAACTTGATTTGTCGATAATTGAAAGGATTTATTGTTTCATAATACAAAAAATCCATTCTTATTCTCTTTGTTTCATCTGAACTCCATTTGTCTGTCACATGCAGTATACATGAGTCTTTGTTTGACTGGTGCTTAGGTGCGTAGAGGAAAAGCATGCTATATAATTAATTAACGCTATAGCTATACCCCAGTTTGGCTAGTTACTTTTTACTATATTTGATTGGTGCATATCATCTTTTGACGTGAAGTTTTCATGCTTTATCGAATGTCAGTATTAATAATAATGATTGTGAATCTTTAGTGAATTTGAGTTGATTATTCGGTCGAGGGTATCTAATATTTTGGTCTTTTGCTGGTGATAATTGTACAAACTTAATTTATTTTTATTTGTTTATTCATATATATCTTGCTTACCGGTCAAAGTCCCTAAAATCCCAATCATAAAGTAGAGGCTGATTTTCGGATCGGACGGGCTAGGTGCCTCACACCTTCCTAACATGTATCTTGATTCCCGGACTTTATCTCTGTACTTTTGGACCAGTGCTTTTATTGGGTCCCAACTCCCTAAGTTGAGTGGCGACTCTCTTATTAATAATATTTTCTTGTGTTTTTCCCATTTTGGATATTTAGAAATCCTAACCGATTTCGACGGTATCCACAGCCATACCACAACATCTATGGCATACCACTATGCCGCGGATACTCTCATGACGCCATGCCATGGCTACGCCACTGGCATGCCATTAGCATGTGGCCGATGCCACTTCACTATACAACAATATGTGACCGTAATCAATGACCATCTTTCTTCATGAGATGCAATCTCAGCCATCCAAGTTCGCCAAAGAACCGATAACCTCACGACAAGTTTTAGGCGACTAGCCAAGATGAGCCTAGCATTACATGCTATTTACATACGGCAAGCCTCTCAATTTTAACTTGCCATACGTAGAAAAGTGTTACATGTTTCCACGGAAACACTCGAGACATCAAAATATGTCACAAACTGGGGGATGCTCATCAGGGTATTGGTCTGGCGGTTTATAACGTGCGGCGTGCAATGCGCCCGTTACAAGAAAGTGTCATGAAGTAGGATAATTAGTGGTGGTGAGAAGTAACATTGTAAACAATCCATTTCCTTAATCATGGAAGAGTAATGACTGACGGTTACACGAATTCACTTCCTTCATCATGGAATTATAACGTCTGGCAGTTACACGTTACTCTTTTCTTCCACCACTCAATCGTTTCCACTTCTTACGAGACCAGGGTACGTTTCACTATGACTTTTATAAATAAGTTTCGCCTATTTCCACCAAAAAAAGTTTTGGTTGGAAACACACAATACCTAGAAATCACCTGGTAGCTTTACATCCTGCTTACCAGTTCTACTTTCTGGTACAAGTCATAAAAACGCCCACACTTCCAGAATCAACTATTCTGGTCTCAACACTTTATTCGCTTCCCTCCCTAAGACCAACCCTTCTCCTTCACTTTGTGACCGAAGCAATCCTGGAATGACCATTTCTTGGTTTAGGCCAGGATTGTACAGATTGATCTCTCGAATCAAAAGTACTCCCATGCAGTACATTGTTTAGGGTTTAGATTTGTTTCTTACCCACACACCCAAAATTACCAAAATCGGCAGAAACCATTTTCACCCATAAACACCTGGATACAAAAAAGTCACTACCGACATACTCGAATAAATGTAAACCAATGTAGTAAACTTCTACAACCTATATTCAATGCCGGTACAGAACATTCAGCTTCAGGTAACTCTGGGTTTTAAAATGACATTGTATTCATACTATAATCAATGCCGTAATGCAATACCGACATTGTGTTCATTATAGATTGAGTGACGTAATATAATACCGTCATTGTATTCATACTAAAATCAATGCCGGTACTCACTGAAACTCAACTGTTTGAGTTAGGGTTCGCGATTCTAACCCAAACCCACTGTTATAAGTCGATTCAAACATTTATAAAACAGTTCAAAATCACTTACCTTCTCACGGAAGCCATGTTTACGAGAGGTTGATTGTCCGAGTTCGCTTCTTCTTCTTATTCTTTCTCTTGAGAAATCAAAGCAAGCCTTTGTTCCAATTTTTGTTGAGCAATCGATTTTGACTTCGATTGGGCATTTGATTTTTTTCTTGGAGACATGGTTATGATTCGGGTAGGTTAATGGAAGAAGAAATTTTTGAATCGACGATTAATCGTCGATAAAGAAGAAGATGGAAGAATTTTTTTTCTTCAAAAACCTAAGCCTAGGTGAGTGCCGGAACTGATTTGAGAATGGGGGATTTGGTTTTTAGATTTTAAGTTTTAGGGGAAAGGGTAGTATAGTCTTTTCATAATGTTTTTTAATTAACCAAAGGGTAGCATGGTATTTTCATACCCAAAAGTCACCCCTTAGTGGACATTATGGATTGGGGAAAGTAATTTATATCCTCAATTAGTTTTATTATCCCCCAATTGCGCATTCTTTTCAAAAGTGGATAGATAAGGGTGATAAATTATTTTACCTAGTGACCCTATTTTGGTACCATCAGGTATGCCTCAAAACATTTGAGTATGCCTCAAAATAGGTTTCTCTACTACCGAGGCTCTAAGTTGGTGTCTGGCTCTTCGATTTACCTTTATTTCCCAAAAAAAAAAAAGTCTGACAAAAATTCCAAATGGACACTATACGAACAAGCATTCAGTGTCTCTTTCCAAAACCAAAAATGAAGTCATTTTGTCTAAGAGCATCTCCAACAGAGGGTGAATTCTATTTTCCACGTAAGAATTTAGATCCCCGTTTGGTAATTGGTATAAATCCATCTCCAATAGTAGAGTCTTACAAGCTAGGAGGGACCAATTACTAAATATGAAGGTGTTCAAGAAAGTGTTATCTACACCTCTGACTCTACCTCCACATCATATTTTTTTTCACTATATTTTAAAAAAATATTCTCTACCGTTGGAGATGGTTTTTTAGATATGAGGTCCTATATTTACTTTATGTGTAGACCCTATAAAATAAAATGACTAAATGAAAAAGAACTCTATTATTGGGGCTATGGGGGGAGGTTGTTTTTGGGGTCTATTTTGATAAGTAGAGTGTAAATGTTATAGGGGGAGATCACATATGTGTAAAATATCTAAAATACCCTCCATAATTTTAATTAATTCCCTTTATACCCCCCTCATTAACTACCTAATTAATTAAAAAAAAAAACTAAAAAAACGGACGCCTTTTAAAACCAAAAAAACCGTCCCCTCCCCCCATTTTATTCTTCTTCTTCTTTCCTTTTCTTATTTTCTTCTTCCATTGAACATTGTTCAACGATTAATCGTCGATTCAAAAAAAAATCGTCGTCGATTAAACTCATTCTATAAAACCATGAAGCAGAAGGAAAATCTAGGTCAATCCCAGTCGAATCAACCTCCGACTGAAGCAGAGAAATCAAGTTCATCCATTGAAGATGAAAGTGAAGATCAAGTGCCAGTGAATGCAGAAGTTCCAGAAGCCCCCGAATCTCCTGTTATGACAACAATAAGGTATGAATTCAAAAACCCAGTCTTTATTTAAGCGTTTCGTTGCTTAATTAGTTAGTTTCGAAAATTTTAGGTCTGGAAAAACGGTTTCTGAAAATGCTTACGGCTGGGAGTTCTTGTATTTCTAGCCGTAAATTAGATTAACGGTTGGGAAATGTCGATTTCTCAGCCGTATATAAATTACACGGTTGGGAAATATAAGAACTCCCAGCCGTAACTAAATCGACGTGTACGATATGGAGGATTCCTAGCCGTAACCATTCGTATACGGCTGGGATATTCCTAGTTGTATGTTCTCCTGTGCACATATGTTTTTAGTAGTTTTAGTGTTACGTATAGGTTTTCCCAACCGTGTATGTGTTTCCTGACCGTAATATCCAGTTTCCCAGCTCTATTGGTTCCCTGTGTTGTACTATGAACTAGCAATACACAGTGGGTTTGGTTTTCCTATCCTTAATATGAAAACGTATAGGTTATCCATCCGTAATTCATTTCTCAGCTAGTTATATTACTAATGTCCCATCCGTAATTTTTGTGTCGGCTAGGTCGATAAAAACTTTCCTATCCGTGTGTAATTTTGCGTCTTAGACTCTCCATTTTTCCTAGCCGTGTTTCTTGTTTCGATTAGGTTTTGTCAAATTTTTCCCAGACGTTTTACTTATACACTTTTGGTTTTCCTGCCTTGTTTGTCTTGGAACAGAGGGAAAGAAAAGAAGAAGAAAAGATCCCAAGAAGTGACCCGACTTCGCAACTTCGTCACCCAAAACCATTGGGTGCAGACACAAGGAAAGCAATCGAAGTTGTGCCTGCTGGAGAAAGGGAAGGTGGTGGAGATGGAGTTGGAGTCACTAGAGGAACTGAAGTTGGAGTTGCTGAGGGAACTGAAGTTGCTGTTACTAAAGGAACTGAAGTTGTTGTGACTGAAGTTGTTGGCACTTCTAGTGGTGGTGGAAATGAAGGTGTACCGGTTGTTACCGGGGGTACTGAAGTTGGCACTTCTAGTGGTGCTTCTGCTATTGATAAAGGTAAAGTCGTAGTCGAGGAGGGCACAAAGGAGGGCAAGAAGGATGGAAAGAAGAAGTATAAACCTAAGGCATCGGCAAGAGAAGTAATCGATTCCATGCAGCCTTTACCTCCCAAGAGGAATGGGAGACATTGGGGTGAGCCAAAAGATCATTCCGTCTTGATTGGATACACTTCTTCATGGGCTTCTAGGGTTTGTGGCACAAAGGTAATAAATCAAATTACATATATGTTATATTCATTTTTTTATGGATTATTATTTTTACAACCAATTTTTTTTTTTTTGTAGATTCCGGATCAAGTTGTCCCAAAACTAAAGCACCAACAAGCAAAGTTTTGGCCGTTGGACGATGAGCATCCAGATGTGCAAGTTTTGGTCAAAGCTTCGGGGTTTTGGTCTGGAATCGATGCTTTGCAGAAGACATATGATGTTGTCACAGTTTGTGGTTTTAGAGAAAGATTTTGGCCAGAAACCATGACTTTTCACCTCCCATTCGGCGAGATGACTATCACTCCGGATGACACAAAGCAATTAACTAGTCTATCTTTGGAAGGAAAGACAGTGTTTGAGGGTTTCAACAATTCCATGCCTTTTGATGAGCTTTGTGCCTTGGCGAAGAACTGTCTTGGGTGGAGTAAAGATGAAGCTGAAGAAGAGTTTGAGATTGGGTCTGGAGCAGCTCCTAGATCTAAGAGACCATGTAGTACACCGGGTGTACTAAGTGAAGAAGTAAATATGTCACGGAAGATTAATTTGGTTCGTTTGAGGGCATAGTTTGGGGATTCTAAACGCAAGGCGGATAGTGGAATGGTGGTGATGGACGCAGAAAGAGCTATACATACGTCTATAGCTTACTTTTTGCATGCTATTGGGACCGTCCTTTTCCCCGATTTCTCAAGCAATAAGGTAAATGCATGTTACTTGCAGTAGTTGAAGACTCTCAGTCTGGATAAGGAAACAAACGAGGTACCTAGGTACTCGTGGGGCACCTCCCTCCTTGATGATGTGTTGGAATGTCTTTGCAAAGCTTCAAGATGGAACGAAACACAAATTACAGGATGTGTTTCTCTTGTGCGGGTATCTTTTTGTTTTAATATAACAAATGTTTATTTGTGTGTAATAACTTATTTATAAACCAAATTTTTATTTTTTTTGCCGTAGTCATGGGCTTACGACAAAGCTTGAGGCCTCATCGGAATACAAATTGGGCTCTAGATAAACCTACAGGAGGAAGATATCCTTTTGGAGGGACCCAACACAAGGCTAAAGATACGGAAATGGTCGACATGAGGAAAAAATTGGATGCTTTGACAATTGAAGATGTGGTTTTTGATCCGTATTTGAAACTTGATGAGGATGGTGAAGAGGAATTTGATGATAGGGTATTTTCTGATATGGAAACCTATACGAGACCTTTGTTTCATGCAACCGGGTTCGTCATTTTAGATCCTCGTAGAACGCTCCGCAAAATCGGTATTGTCCAGAGAATTGTTCCTGAAGAGACTCGTTTTAAATTAAGCGTAGGCAACTCCCAATTTAAGGGCAAACAGGTGAAATTGAACTATGAAAATTCACCGAAGATTGACCATTAAAATGATCATTCCGAACAAGTAAACCAAATGAGTAGAAGACTCCTTGAAGCAGAACATGGTACCTCCCAAGCGGATGAGGATTACATGGACTGGTATAGAGGGTGGGCTCATCCTTATGTGGAAAATTTGGATCCGGAGGTGCGGAGACATTACAAGAATGCATAGAAAGAGAGTTCCAAGACACCAAGGAGTGAAGAAAATGATTGGCGGGAGATGGTGGTACGTATACTACTTCATATGTTTGTATATGATGTTTTTTTTAATTATCTATGAATAATCGGAGTGTGTGTGTTTGATATGAAAAAATAGGTCAAGCGAGTTAATTGGGTGGTCAGAGACCTCAGCCGTTTGATTGATTTGGGTCAGGATTTAGCGGTAGCTGAGCTCAGATTAATGCGGAATCGAGTTAAAGGCATAATACTCCCTGAGAAAGGAGGTTTATATCCTGTTGAAGCACACAAAAGATCTAAAATGGACATGTCTCCTTCTCCTAGCGAAGACTCGGACACTCCCCCCCCCCCCCAAGCAAGTTCAATCTAAGCAACGAAAAGCCGACCGAGGTGGTAGAGGTGAAAAAGGTGGAACGAGTACTTGAGGTGGTCGAGGTGCAAAAGGTGGAACAAGTGCTCGAGGTGGTCGAGGTAACAGACCAATTGCAAAAGTTAGCCGTGCTGTAACAAGTGCTCGAGGTGGACGTGGTGGAGGTAAAGAGGCTCCAACTCAAGGTGGGAGCGGTCGAGGTAGAAAATCTGGAGTTATAGAAGAAGTTGTGGAACCTCAGCCAAGGGACGATGTGGATGACTTTTTGGAATCCACTTCTGAGGAGGGATCAAGTGAAAGTGAATGACAATTTACTTTTCATTATATTACTTCATTTCATGGAACATTTACTATCTAACACTTTGTCTATTTAATTTTTTGTGGTTTGGTTATGCATTTGGATGGATAAATTCTTAAAACTTTGCATTTATTAATGAATGTTAGTCTTTACAATTGTCAAATCTAAGAAAACAGAGGAATCAATCAAGATTCACTAAATTTTTGTGCTATTTCGGCTAGGTCGATCCTTCACATAACCTAGCCGAAAGTGCATATAATCCATGTCAAATTTAGTTGCACAGAAACGCGGATGGAAAGTCCCCTCCGTTATAGTAAAACGGTTAGGAAATACCGAGCCGTGTGTTTCTCTGGATACTCAAACTTTAACTGAATTTTTGTTACGGCTATGTTTCCAAGCCGTTATATAATTTGCGGTTGGGTTTCCTATCCGTAAAACTGACAAAAAATTGGAGCTCTGGTTTACGGCTTGGAAATTCAAATATATCCGGGACGTATGTTTCCCTGGATACTCAAAATTTAACGGAACCTTTGTTACGGCTACGTTTCCAAGCCGTTAATTTATTTGCGGTTGGATTTCCTACCCGTAAAACTGACAAAAAAATGGAGCTCTAAATTACGGCTTGGACATTCAAATACATCTGGGCCGTAAAACTGACAAAAATATAACACTACAGTTTTACGGCTTGAATAACCGAGCCGTAAATATGACACACCACAAATCCTGTAATTTATACAGAATAACGGTTGGGTCTCTCCTTCAATTTCCAAGCCGTAAATACCTATAATTATGAATACCACATCATATCGGCTAGTTTTTTGAATTTTGAAAAATAGATCCGTTTGAAGACTGATCTATAGAAGGTTATAGTTGTTCAACCTCCTATTTAAACTTGAAATAACTCCCATCTCCATATAACCACCCACTCCAAATCAAATTCACACCTTCTACACACTAATAATCTCCACTAAAACTCCTACAAACTCAATGCAATATACTCAAAGGATAAACCCAACTTTACTTTGGAAGAAGACTTATCTCTTTGCAAAAATTTTGAACTATGATATCCAAAGAGAGGAGAAGAACGAAGGAAATGTGGTTTAACAAGTCAATCGTATTGGAGTAATATTTTTGAGAATTTTTATAGTGAAACAGGTAACACTAACAACCGCGATGGGGTTGTATCTTCGATTTTCAGACATACGCAAAAAAGTGGAAGAATATATGGCTTTACGTCGTATGTGCAACCAACTTCGACTTAGAGGTGAGACTGATAGAGAAGTCGCGGCTCAAGCTAAGAAGGAATGGAGAAAATGCAAAGGTTATGATTTCAACTTGGAAGCTCAATTCGCCATCATCAAAGACTTCTTAATACATCGAAAGGGTTGTTATTAAAACCAAATCTGTAACGGGGATCTATTAAGTATGTAATGGGTTTTATTGTGGTCTAATTAATGAAAGTATTACTAATTTTCATGTGGAACATGCAAAATTTCTCAGCTTACAGATTAAATTACGGACGGGAAATATAAGAATTCCCAGCCGTAAAACAGACTCAGGAGATTCTCGTTG